>OX424473.1:10604725-11804725 GCA_949152455.1 Lithophane leautieri | reverse complement strand
GCTGGTAACAATAGGAATAGGTCAATAACCTTTAGGCGATATTTATTGTGATTTTTGAAGCCCACGTCCACCACATAATGGTGTCATCTAGTAGATTAAAGGTTCATCGACAGCGTTTATACTTCGTCATAAAAAGTTCGAATCTGCTTGGCTGCTTGGATACTCGAGTTGGGAACTGCCCAAGATGACACAATGTTGCACTGTTGGATTTTGAAGTTTTGACACTAAGGCGAGTGTTGAAAATCGTCTGATGCGCTTATAATTAATTTATTTGACATTGCTCCATTTATAAATCTTTTTACTTTTTGTGGGACAGTATTCTTATTGTAGGTGCATCGTCTTCACATATAATTATATAATTCATGTATACAAAATATTGTAAATCATTTTTAAAAAGAGTAACGGTGGAGTTTCTTGCCCATTCTTCTCCATACGAAAGCTACCTTTTGGAATGAGCAACTAGAATAAATTCTATATCTTTGTTTTTCATTGACGTTCAAAAGTGCCTTTAAAGTGCCTATTTGAAAAAAAAAAATTGACTTTGACTTTGACTTTGACTATAATTAGGTATTAATTTCGGTGGCGCTTAGTGTTAGTGAAAACGGGCATACGAATGATAAAGATAATGTTGAAAGTCAAACTTTAGATTGAAAACATCCTAAATCCACTCATTTGTTTCAGATGGATGACCCTAACGAAAGCACTGATATACTACGCCCTGCCTCTTCTAGTGATAGCTTTTTTCTATTCACTAATGGCGCAGCGCTTACTGGCCAGTACTAGGGAGATGCCGGGGGCGCTGCACGGTGGGCAGGGGGAGGCGCAGGCGCAGGCTCGGAAGTCAGTCGCTTGTATGGTGCTGGTATTTGTTATTGGTAAGTGAAGTTTACAAAATAGTCGGGAAATATCTCGAACAAAAATGGGACCGAATGCACAAGTCTCCCGTCTGACTGACGCACCATACGTTCCTCAAATGAAGAACAGACAGATCGTGCAGACTGGCGCGACTTACAAAGTCATTCTGCGATATATATCCGTAGAACAATTTCTACGAATACGCGCGTGTCGGGAGTCGACCTTTCGCGCCGCGACACGGAGAATACTCTCTTGTGTCGTTCGCTTGTCATTTATCTTCGCATAAATGTAGAGAACAGCTGATTTTTTTTTCGCGATTTCAACTTTGTTCCCATATTGTAAGTTATTCGTAATGATGAGTACAATTACGCCATAAGAGGAGCTCATGAATTCAATTTCACCCTGTACCTAATAAAGCTATTTCAATTGATTACTTGTTTATGTTGTGTAGATTTAAATAAATATCAGATATTATGATGAGATGTTCTGTTTAATACTAAAACATCAAACGACCCAGCAAAGTCAAATAAACTGTTGAAAGTAAATGATGAGGTTAAACACACTTCATTTAGTTAAAATTATGTTCTAAGATTTCAAAATCATACCAACGGAATGTAAATACAGTTGAATTGATCTTTTATTTTTTTAGGTTTATTTTGTTGTATTCAGTTTGAACACGAGACAAAATGTCAAAGTAGAGAAAGAATACCAAAATTGTCATAACCTAAATGCTAAGGGCGACCTTCCTATCTCACTAAAGCGTTAACACGTCGGCATGACAATTATCTCGTGTATCCTGCCTAACGTAACCTATGGCGGTCAGTCTTGGACTTTGATCGAGGTTCAGAAGTCAAAACTCAAGATATGGCAAAGAGCGATGGAGTGTAGGTATTACAAAAAAAAAAAAAAAAAAGTCATAAAAACTAAGTCACACGTAACCTGTTCAATTTATGCTAACACGTGTCCGGATTTTTTATTTGTCTGTCTGTGTGGTGTCTTGTTTATACCTTTTTAGTCGTAGTTGGGTTTTAGTTTTTATTACTTAATTTTTTTTCAATTCTTTTTGGGTTATAATATTTTTGAAATGTGCTCATTAAGCCCTTTCATTTGATACCCAACATGGTACGATCGAATTTTTTTTTTTGCCTTTATGCCTTTATGTCCTCTAGAGGGCGCCATTTAATGTGACGTCACATAGCCTATAACCAGCGAATGACCAAGACGCTTCCAACGATACCTCATTTGTCAAATTGTGATGAGTGGTTTAGAAGATAGGAGGGAACAGATGAACATACATACATACATACCGGTCAAAATCATAAACCTCCTTTTTTCTTCGCCGTAGTCGGGTAAAAAATTAAACATACTAATCGTATTCGCAACACCATTATACGCTCCGAGACAGGCATCATCGATGGTCTGCGAAATGGGACTGGGTGGTCACAATTACAGAATGCACCAGAATATATGGGCCAGGATCGTCACACAGTGGGTGCCTGAAGACGGGTGTCATTCCTGACCGATTGGCTCGACAGGACAAAACACAATGAAAATTTGAAAACTATGGCAAAGAATAGTACAGAAGGCGCACTCCACATTTAAAGTATGAAGCTACAAATACCTGGCGGGCTCGTCTTGTCGGGCCAATTTAGTGACCGTAACGCAATCAGAAGGTATAAGAGTTACGCGATAGAAAGAGAGGCAACTTATTGCGTCATCGTAGCAAGAGTCGTTATGTATTTAAATTATTTTGCGGAGAACTATATGTATTAATCTGAGACTATGGCGAGACATTTTTTCAGCATTGGGACAACATAGGTTAATAATAAACATAAATAAATAAAGACTAACAATAAAGAAGATTTAATTGAAATCAATCACGTAATTATGTTTTCATCATTGTTCCGAAACTTTTGAAGTTTTAATCTAATTGATTTGTTCTTTGTAATCAATTTGCAATCAAAAACCACTTGATACGATTTAAAATTTGATTTTAAACTCGGTTATTTAATGGCTCTTTTGATTTCGAATAATCGTCGAACAAGCTGACATTAATTAATTAAATAAATAAAAAACTTCAATCAGTTCATTGAATGAATTTTGAATATCCGATTATTCCATTTAATGAATTTGAAATAGTGGAATTGAATTCTCTAGAATCTTTAGTAATAAGGTCTCAGACATTATTAAAACCTATCACAAAAAGTAATTCTGTTCAGCAAAATGGTTTTCATTTGAAACATGCTTGCTTTAGAATTTCAGTAATGAACTTAATTCTATGAAACACCAATTTGAGAAACTTACAACATAATTTCGAAATCTCAAACGTGGTATATATAAGTAACAGTATTATATTTTCATAGAAAACGACGCGCTTGCAAATCACAGTGCATAGCAATACGCAACAGTACTAGTATTGAGTGCGTGGCAGTTACGCACAGACGCGGAAGGTTTATCTACCGAGCGGCCGTAGGTAATTATGTCAAGGTCACTGCCGAGACATAATACTGTTAGTTTATTATACTGTGTCTCAAATGAGTTCCAAATCCAACACATTCTAAATATATCGATACCACTTTAAGTCCTTGTAAATCTTCGCAAGTACGGAGTTAGTGTCAGTGCATCTATATATATCTATACATATTATAAATGAAAGTCTCTTTTCGTGTCCGTCTGTGTGACCGCATTGTTCTTCTAAACTACGCAACGGATTTTGATGTGGTTTTCACCATCATTAAGAGACTTTATTCCGGAAGGTTTATGCATATCAATCAATCAACTCAGCCTATTGCAGTCCACTGTTGGGCATAGGCCTCTCCCAGACTGGGCCACAACACCCTGTCCTCCGCCTTCCGCATCCAGTCTGTCTCAGACAACTTTTTAAGGTCGTCGGTCTGTCTAGCTGGGGGGCGTCGAACACTACGCGTATAGTACATTAAGGTGGATGCGCCAAGGTAGCCCGCAAAAGTCAAATTTTCTTACGTTTTTTGCAATTTGCAGGTCGGTGTCAGGTTGTATGTTGATCTAAATATGATTTGCACCCGTAACAAATATGGATTTACAGAATTATAAACATTAGAATCAGCAATACGAGTACAACTCTCTAAGTTCATGAAAGTGCATTGAATGACTATTTAATGAAATCATGACATTTGGCACTTTCATGAACTTAGAGAGTTGTATTGCTGATTCTAATGTTTATAATGCTGTAAACCCATATTTGTTACGTGCGCAAATCATATTTAGATCAACATACAATCTGATACTGACCTGCAAATTGCAAAAAACGTAAGAATTTTTGAATTTCGTGGGCTACCTTAGCCCATCCCTCTTAATATTTTACTTACTTAAAATAAATACATTTCGATGCTTTGTGAAGTCGTAAAGACCATGCGAAGCAATTGCGGGTCACTGGTCTTTATAATATTATAATGATTCTTTTGTACTTTGATGTCACTGAACTCCTCCTAAGTGACTGGACCGATTTTGATGAAATTTTTTGTGCCAGGGGCTGTGGAAAATGTTCTAGAATTATTTTTTCATGAAATTCATCCTTGCGAAGCCGGATAAGAACAGCACAGCAGTATTATAAAACACAGTCGCTCTTCGCAACTGTCTGAGTGAACGCAAACTACACATTTGATTTTTAGGGACTTTATTACGGAAGGTTTATGTGTATATGATGTACTTATTCATATTAAACATGAATATAATAAAAACTGGCCAGGTGCGAGTCGGACTCGCGCACGAAAACCAAGTCCTCCGTCACGTCTGTCTGTCATCCAATGGATAGAGTGGTTCTAGAGTAAGGTTTTAGTATATAATAACCGACATCCACGCGGGCGAAGCCGCGGGCATCTGCTAGTTATCTATAAAAACGGCAAAAAAATCACATTTGTTGTATTGGAGCCCCCGTAAATATTTATTTTGTTCTGTTTTTTAGTATTTGTTGTTATAGCGGCAACAGAAATACATCATCTGTGAAAATTTCAACTGTCTAACTACCACGGTTCATGAGATACAGCCTGGTGACAGACGGATAAACAGACGGACGGACAGCGGAGTCTTAGTAATAGGGTCCTGTTTTACCAGAACCCTAAAAAACTCGATGTTTTTGTAAAGTCGTAAAAACTGTGCCAAGCAGGACTGGCCCTAGTATGTATAAAATTTGCACAAAGCGAACTTCAGCCATTTATCTAAAAAAGTAGTCTTAAAGCTGACGTGGAATTGACTAGCTGCTGGAATCCAGAATGTATGCGATTAGGAAAATCGGGAGGGGCTCAGCAGTTTAATAAAATGGCAGTGAGCCAGAATCGTCGATGAGCCCCAATTTTTACCCAACTACGGCGAAGAAAAAAGGAGGGTTATGATTTTGACCGGTTTGTATGTAAGTATGTATGTATGTATGCATGTATGTATGTATGTATGTATGTAAGTATGTTCATCTGTTCCCTTCGATATTCTAAACCACTCATCACAATTTGACAAATAAGGTATCGTTAGAAGCGTCTTGATCGTCCGCTGGTTAAAGGCTATGTGACGTCTCATTAAATTAAAAATGGCGCCATATAGACGACATAAAGTCAGGAACTTAAAAAAAAAATTGTTTAATCGTACTATGTTGGGTATCAAATGAAAGGGCTTACTGAGCACATTTCAAAAATATAAATATTCTAACCCCAAAAGAATTAAAAAAAAAAGTAATAAAAACTATAACCCAACTACGACTAAAAAGGTATAAACAAGACACCACAGACAGACAAATTAAAAATCCGGAGTCACACGTAATCTGTTCGATTTATGCCCTAACACGTGTGACTCCGGATTTTTAATTTGTGTCTGTGGTGTCTTGTTTATACCTTTTTAGTCGTAGTTGGGTTATAGTTTTTATTACTTAATTTTTTTTAGGCTTGATATGGACATTACATTTACTTTATGTAAAGCTTATTGATTATTTTACCTAGAACAAACGTTGACCTCGCATTCTACGGAAAGCCTATACAATGGAAGATCAGCATAAACTGGAATTGTAAAGCTTGATGTGTAGCCGTATGTGCAACAAAAATTGTGAAAAACCGGGAAAATTAAAAGTTCAAACCCGTTATTTCCAATTTATTTATCGTTTCGTTACATTGCATTGGTTTTTTCTTTACTACTGACTTTTTTGCCGGAATTTAACATTCTGCAACTCATTATGTTCCTAGCGTTCCCAAGTATGTTGGGGACGGCTTCCAGTTTAACTGCATTTAGCTGAATACCAGTATTTTTTATGGTGCCACTGCCTATCCGATCTCCACCACAAAGTTTAACATTCTGAAAGTATTTTACTCGAAATGAACTTGCATCATTGAAAAGATAAAAAACAAAACTTATTTTTGAAGTATTCCCGTTTGAGCACCTATTTTTTGAGCACTTATGCATTAACTATTCCCATTTGAAATAAATACCTTTGGTACACAATGTATAGGTGATCAAAAAAATTGGTGCTCAAACGGGAATACTTCTTATTTTTTATTCCGTTTATTCTTGAAAATATAAAAATTCCATTCAGACTTCGTAAATGCCCTCAATCCACGTAGAGTGATCCTTGGAATTTAATTTCTCCGTCGATAAAAGCGATAAAGGAATTAATATTCTAACGCCCTAAATGGATAAAAGTGATTAAAAATGAATTAGAATTTAACTGCCTCGTTGATTTAGTGGTCGCAACCACTATAGCTGAGCATGAGGTCCTGGGTTCGATTCCCGGGTCGGGCAAAGTGTTATTGGGTTTTTCTATCTGAAATTTCTCAGTCTGGATTCGCGCCGTAATGATGGCTGCCTAATCCTTAAATAATCCCCAATTTTTTTTTTGGGGTTTGTAAATCTTCAAATGACTTCTCTCGCTCTGGGCGGAGCGGAAGGGCGTGTCAAACTTTTACTGACTAAAACCCACCCGTGTTCCTTCAGTTGCCTGTTGCCAAGTTCCCGGTATCCCTTTCGGACTTTCCCGCAACCCTGGCAGGCCTATTGCCAATACGGCACAAATCCAGACTACGTTTTGCTACTGAGAAATTCCAGATAGAAAAACCCAATAACACTTTTGCCTGATGCGGGAATCAAACCCAGAACCTCATGCTCAGCAGTAGCGCTTGCGATCACTAGACCAACGAGTCAGGTTATTTCTAAGTTACATAATATTAATGTAGGTAATCTACACATAAACCTTGCGGAGTAAATTCTCTAAATAACGACATAACATACCTAACATTGAGCCAGTATTACCTAAAGGGTTAGGCTCTAAATAAATGATGGTGAAAACCACGGAATAGATAAATAAGGTATTCCGTGGTGAAAACCGCATCAAAGTCCAATGGGTAGCTTAAAAGAACCAAGGGCACAAACTCAAACTCAAAGCATTTATTTCAAACTAGCTGATGCCCGCGGCTTCGCCCGCGTGGATGTCGGTTATTATATACTAAAACATTCCTCGAGAACCACTCTATCCATTGGTGAAAATAGTATGAAAATCGGTGCAGTGGTTTTTGAGGATTATATATATATAATAATTATATATATAAATATAGAATATATATATAGCTTGCATCTCAAAATCCTTTCTTAGGGGATGCCTACGTCATAGTAGCTTTATGCATGCAAAGTCTCAGCCCGATCGGTTTAAAATTGACAAAGTTTCATACAAACTTTCATCCCCTATTTTATCCCCTTGGGGATAGAATTAATCAAAATCCTTTCTTAGCGGATGCCTTCGTCATAACATCTACTTGCATGGCAAATTTCAGCCCGATCCGTCCAGTGGTTTGGGCTGTGCGTTGATAGATCACTATGTCGGTCAGTCAGTCAGTCACCTTCGAGTTATACATATTTAGATAAACCAATTGCAGGCACTTTTGAATTATCAAGGGGTCGGTCAGTCAGAAAGATGAAGCTAGTTGCACACAAATAGACACAAAAAGCAACTTTGTTGTATAATAACACCATGTATCAGAAAAGAAAGAAAGAAAAGTATTTTATTTGGGACACGCACAGCAAGAACAATAAAAACAATAAAATATAAAAAAGAGTGGGTCATATTTAAGGGACACCATCAAACCACCATGAAACGTGGACCCTTAGAGAAATTGAGAAGAAGAAAATAGATGCTCTGGAAATGTGGAGCTGGAGAAAAATGCTTGGAGTATCGTGGACAGAATTTCGCACTAACTCATCTATACTCCAAGAACTCGGCATTAAGCAGCGTGTATCGGCTACAGTACAGGCTCGAATACTCGAATTATACGATTCCATTGAACGTCTTGTAGAGCAGAGAAAAGGCGAAGGAACAAGAGCACGCGGCAGTTCGCCCATGCGATGGACCGACCAGATTAAATCCGCAGTGGGCGGCCCATTACACGAATGCACACATGTAACAGCCGACAGAGAAGGATGGCGTCGCATCGTTAGGCAAATCACGGCTGTCCGAAATCTCACTACAACTTGATGACCACGACCGCTCTGTCAAGAGTGCACCGACAAAGAAGAAAAAGAAGATCAAACCACCATTTACAGACTATGAAACTAAACAACTTTTTCCATGGGACCAACATCGTCAACACCATCTGCCCAGCCTTTTCCCAACTATGTTGGGATCGGCTTCCAGTGTAGCCAGATGCAGCTGAATACCAGTATTTTACATGGAGCGACTGCTAATCTGACCTCCACAGCCCAGTAACTGGGTAATACGATACCCCTTGGCAAGACTGGTTGTCAGACTTTCGGGCTTCTGACGACCCGTAACGACTGTCAAAGATCTACAAATGACTGCCGGGACCAACGTGGCATGGAGGAGTCTTGGTATGTAAAGATGGTTATACCCATCCACAAACCAACCCCGGCAAGCGTAGCTTAACCTGATAGATCGACCCGTGCGGCTGTTATTACTTGAAACATCGTAATCATGAAAAATTTATCAGCCGTCCCATACATTTGGGTCGAGTCGGTATACTTATGTACTAATGTTTTGTATGGGAAAGTTGAAATATATTTCAAGATTACGATGTTATAGATGATGGATATAGATTAATCTCCAAATCATAGTCCATTCATCTTCAAACTTTGAACTACAAGAAACTAATGACAAGGTAATCCATTTTCATATATTTTGCTATAAGAAAAGTCTAACTGGTTGGTCTAATTTGCATAGTAACCGAGCCAAAACTCTCTAGCAAGTTTGAAGCAGTTTTGAGTTTAAATTTTCAAGTTTTGGATAGCAGGTAATCTCTTCTCAACGCTACGCTAAGACTATAAATTTACTGTCTTTGGATAATGAGATTACCACTATGTTAAACTCTTTTCAAGTTTGTTCTCGGTATCATTTTAGTGAAAAGAGAGAACTATCTATACTTCATTTGAAATAAGATTACACATTTAAACAAACCTTTTTACAGTCCATTCAACCGATTTTGACTTCTATACCGTAGGCATAAGGATGGCATGAAAAGCAAAAAAGGTTTCACAATACCAACTGTCTACTGCAGCTGCCAGTTTTCATGCCACCAACGCAATAGAAGTCAAAATCGGTTGAAAGGACTGTAAAAATGGTTTATTTAAATGTCTAATCTTATTTCAAATGAAGTATAGTTAGATAATCATATACACTCTCAGACTACTAAATCCATGAGGGTTTTCATGGAAAATTCACGCCACCAGTTGGCGCCACATTGACAAGATTCCATTTCGACAATGAAAAATAAGATGACGTTCATCATTCGTGTCATTCATTCGTTCATTCAGTTACGACTGAAGATAATAGAGGCACTGACACTTTTGGCAGGTACCTGGACCTGACGTCTCAGTGCTGCCACCTAGTGAACGCCATTTCAGAAAACCCTCATTCTATTTTAGGTATAATAAAAACAACTACAACATCAAAATAGTGTTCAGTCAAAGAAAAAGTTTTTATGCAGATTTGAAACCGACATGCTGGCCATCATTTTTGTGTCCTCATTGTTCCGTTGGCGGCCGACTATACGGTTCGTGTAAACGTAGCCTTAAGAATATTAATAGTCTTTGAAATTTTTTTTACGCTCGACATAGTCATAATTACGATCTATTTTTAACCGACTTCTTCAAAAACGAGGAGGTCCTCAATAAGGCTGTATTTTTTTAGTAACAAAAATAATTAACAAAAAGTGCATTTGTTACAATAATTGTTTGTTTCAGTGTTTTTCATCTGCTTCTTGCCGTACCATGCATTAGAGCTATGGTTTCATCTGTCTCCGACAGCGCAGACTGATTACAACGATTGGATACACGCCTTAAGGATAATGGGCTTCTGCCTTAGGTACGTGACCTAATCTAGCATCAATTTTAACTAGCATTGTTACGATTAAGAATATTACTGGGAGAACAGCTCCGGAATTTTGAATGGGGGACATCGAACCCAATTAAAAGTGCCGAAAATATTATCAAAATTAATTTTGCTTGCTTTTATTCTGAACACGATTGTTGTCCCCTTTTGAGATATAAAATAAACGCTTTTTTTAAATGTCCTTCAAGGTTTTTAATAAAGTCGATGACTAATTATTTAGGGTGAAAGCTCAAAATTAACGAAGACTTCAAGAAGTATGGGAATTATCTCGTAAAACAAATTGTAAATTAAATTAAGTTCAGTTAGAAATTCAGTTTTCATCAAATTAAAGAATACTTTCCTGAAACCAATTGATTTTATTAATAGGATTAAATGGTAACAACAGAACAAAGGCATCGTTTCTCAACTTTCAGCCATATGGGCTAGTTTCCTCCATGCAAAAGTCATCATAATGTTATTGGGCCTATTATTCTTACTGGACATGTCAACAAAAGTCCGCAAACTAGAATATTAACCATGTCCTCACTCGAGTACAGTCGACTAGACAAAGCTTTCGTGACTCATCCCCTTGACTTCGTCGCAATTTGCAGAGATTAGGTACACAGGGACCCTTGATATATGAAAGTCTGGTGTTATTTATGGGACAGGTCAAACAATCTGTTTGAATTATGTCACATTCCGTCTTCCTGACACTAAAGGTCATGAGGGGTGAAGACTGACGTAATTTGGGAGTAGTTTTGGGAGATATCTAATTTAATTAGACGTACCAGCTGTGATTTTGCAATACACAACATCAGTCCTTGGTTGGTTGAATTTAATATAACCCAAGTGTAGAAAAAGCCACTGTATAGTCTCATCTGTCTACCCTTTTTTAACTACGAATATATTGGGGTTGGTTTCCAGTGAATGGAATGTGTCTATCTGATCTGGAGAAAACACAGCGAAACATGATAACCCTTGGTTACAACGACAATGAAGTCTATTATGCCGGAAAACTGCACTATGCTGCTGCCAATGCAATGGAGGGCTCACAGCACAGCATTACGCTGAGCCTTCTTGTCACAGACTCGACGTGCAGCTCCCGACTACTTCTATTCCTTCCTCGTAATTATAGATTCGTTTACCTTTTGGTACACACGGCTACATAATAATATTAAGTTATACATTTCCAGTAAGCTGATCTCGCATTGTATAGGATTTCCATGCAATGAGAAGTCAACTTATACTGGAAATGTATAGCCATGTGTACAGTCACGAGCAAAAATATGTATACACTTAGCAAAGTACAATGACCATTTTTTCGTGGAATAACGATTGCAACTTTGAGATGATACCTATTTCATAATAATATGGGTTCCAAAATACTATGTTCGTTATAACATAAAATTTCAATCAATACAGTAGGAGAAAATCACTTTTAAAAGTTGCTAAGTGTATACATATTGGTGCTCGTGTCTGTACATTTACTCGAAATGTTTTTTTTCTTAACCTCCAAAAAATCGCTAATGTACTTGTATCATAATTTTTGGTCGACGCGTGTGCCAGACGGTCGCTTAGAGGTGCACTTATTTCTGTGATAGTATTTTTTCTTTTTCTGACCTAAATCTTCTTCTGCACAGTTTCCTGAACTCCTGCGTGAATCCAGTAGCCCTGTACTGCGTGAGTGGAGTCTTCAGGTCTCACTTCAACCGGTACCTATGCTGCCGCCGAGGAACGCTTCATCCGACGTGCAGCTCCCGACTGTCGAGGACTGCGGTCTGTGAGACCTCGTTCAGGAGTACACACCGCCATCGGTGTAATAGGTTGGGTTAACAAGGGTTTTTGTTATTTTGAACGTTGGTTTGAAGTAGATGTTGGAAATAGGTAGTGCAGTCAGTAGATACGAGGTGCATTCAATAAGTACCTAGCCTCATCGCCAGAGGGCGCTGTAGTTTCAAAAGAGTTTTACCACAGTGTAGCACATTCTTTTTTAATTCTTTTTTCAAATATTCATTCCAATCCCTTCATTTGTTTTAATTTGACAACTTATGGAAGCGAACGTGTCGATCGGTTTTACAAAAATGGAAAAAGAGCAATATCGTTCGGTGATTCGATTCCTATTTTTGGAAGGGAAAACGCGCATCGAAATCAAAGAGCGCTTGGATGCTGTGTACGGTGACTCTTCTCCATCGATGGCCACCGTCAAGAATTGGTTCAACGAGTTTGCACGTGGCCGTACGTCGGTTTTTGATGAACCACGTCCAGGTGCACCGAAAACAGCTGCTACGGAGGAAAACATTAAAAAAATCCATGATCTCGTATTGGCAGATCGCCGATTGAAGGTTCGGGATCTAGCTGAGACTGTAGGCATTTCAGAAGGAACAGTGCATCATATTCTTCACGAGGAACTCGGCATGAGAAAGCTGTCGGCGCGATGGGTGCCGCGTTTACTCACACCAGAAAACAAGCGCAACCGTGAGACCACATCGGAGACGTGTTTGGCGCTGTTTAAGCGGAATCCAGCGGAGTTTTTGCGTCGTTTTGTGACCTTCGATGAAACCTGAATCCACTGGTACACACCAGAGACCAAGGAGCAATCAAAACAATGGATCCAGACCGGGGAACGTGCTCCAAAGAAGGCGAAAACTGTAAAATCGGCCGGAAAAGTTATGGCCACCGTTTTCTGGGATTCACAAGGTGTGATCTACATCGATTACCTCGAGAAGGGTAAAACAATTACAGGGCTTTACTATGCCGATTTATTGGGCCGATTCGACGCCGAATTAAAGAAAAAACGACCCCATCTGGCGAAGAAAAAAGTGCTGTTTCACCACGACAACGCACCGGTTCACACGTCTGCCGTTGCCATGGCCAAATTGGTCGAATTACGCTACGAATTGCTGCCCCATCCACCGTATTCTCCAGATTTGGCCCCTTGTGACTTCTTTCTGTTTCCTAATCTGAAAAAATCACTCGCCGGGAATAGATATGGATCGAATGAGGAGGTCATCGCCGCCACGGAGGCCTATTTTGCAGAGTTTGACAAAAACTATTTTTCGGACGGATTAAAAAAGTTGGAGCATCGCTGGGCTAAGTGTATCGAACTAAAAGGAGACTATGTTGAAAAATAAATTCCCACTTTTCCAAAATTTTCGTTTACTTTTTGTAGGCTAAGTATTTATTGTATGACCCTCGTAAATGTGTATTTTTAGCGCAACGACACCTGCCGAAAACTACGTGACTGAATTTCTGGGCTATACTCCATTTGAAATAAGATTCGACATTTAAATAAACCTTTTTTACAGTCCGTTCAACCAATTTTGACTTCTATTGCGTCGGTGGCATGACAATTGGCAGCTACAGTAGGTCGTTAATATTGTGTTATATTTTTTGCTTTTAATGCCATCCTTATGCCTACGGTACAGAAATCAAAATCGGTTGAACGGAAGTAAAAAGGTTTGTTTAAATGTCTAATCTTATTTCAAATGGAGTATAGTTTACGATGCCGAAATTTCGACGTGTGATTTTCAGCAAGTGCGTCGCTACGCTTAGCTTCAAGTAAATTGCCTTTTTGATCAACTGTATATAGGTGTAATTTTTCACCTACAACAGCATTTATAAATTTATTTTTCACAATAGCTTCTAGATTACTAAAAGAAAATTAGTCTTGCTCTTTTCTAGCTCCATTTTTCTTAAAACCAGTCTTTCTTTGTTTTCATAAACATACTCAATTACATCCATCAATCCAAAATTCTTTTACATTTTATAAGAAAAATAAATAAACCCTTATTTGTATAAACCCGAGGGTGCAGATTATATAACGAAAGACCCTGAGTAGGTACTTAATCTTCTCAATTTTGACTCTTGAACTCTCAAATTAGAAATCATAAAAACAGAATTGCTTTATGCAGTTAAATTAACTATGTAAAGTCAGTATTCATCCAAAATGACTACCAACTTCAATTGTCCGTATGATCAAATCACAACTGTCATCCTTTGACAGTTGTATGAAATGGATACAACACGGCAAACTGATGTATTACACTGACTGTACTTATGTATGAGTAGTCGTGTTAAGATACCATCACGTCTGCAGTTTTGCTAGCTAATTTAATTTGACTCTGTATACAAATTGCCTGCGTAACCAGCGAAATTCAAACTTTCTTTCGTTTTACCCCATTTAATGACTATTTCATGAAGTTGTGGCGGCATCTACATCGCCACCTGCGAATGACGCATCAAAGTCCTGACGTCATGAAATATCCTGCATCGCGCAATTAGAGTTTACCGCGCGATCAACATATTTTATACTAAATTCCAACATCAATCGTTGGGCAGTTGCCCGCCAGACACGACACATGTCTGGTCGGATCCTCCCTTTTCTATGAGGATGATATTTACACTCTGTTCCTCATACCTTTAAAAAATCATTACATTTGAGGCCAATTCTAGCTTAGAGAGTGTATTGGTGATTCTAATGATTATAATTCTGTAAAATATTTGTTACGGTCGTGAATTCTATTTTGATCAACATACAACCTAACATTGATCTGCGAATTGCAAAAAAAGTTCGAAAATTTAAATGTCGCGGGCCAGCTTTGCGAATCCCTCTTAAGTAAGTCAATCACGAAACTGTCTACCAAAAGATATACTCATTTTATATAGCTAACAGCATACATAATTATCAAGTCATACACGTGTAGGTATTTCCTTAATTATGTATTCCAATTGCGTAGATAGTAAAAGTTAATTGTTATAAGATACGCTGACGTTATAAGACTTTGTTGTTCGTCAAATCGTTGAGCTCCTTAAATTTTTAACAAATGCGTGCACTGACTGGAAAGGTTCACTTAATCTGTGTAGTTCTTTCCTCAAAAGACCATTTCAGACACCAATCTACATGGTCTTCACATGATCTGACTAAGATTATGTCTGGACTTTGAGTTTGTTTGGGCCTTTCTTCTAAGAGTAATCAGACAGGAAAAGCAGACATAATCTAGTTTAAAAAAAATGTGATTGACGTGTAAAAGTGTTTGAACCACTTACAGAAAATAAATTATTTATCATTTTTTTTCTGTAAGTCTAAGTAAAAGTCGTTTGTCTACCAATAAGTTTACGCAATATAAATATTGCACAATGTGATTGAATTAGTCCTTGCCTACAACTGATCCATTATTTTCACGCAATAACATTGGGGGCCAATAAGTTTCAATTTTTTCGCGTGAGCAAGACCTGCGCAATAATATTTATTTATTAAAACTTTATGCACAAGTAAAAACATACTGTACAAAGGCGGACTTAATGCCAGAGGCATTTTCTACTAATCTACCTTTGGGTGATGCAGAGACAAAACATGGCAGGTGCAACATAATTGATAGATAACTCGAAAAAGAATAAATACTAAAACATAGATACATACATTAACAAAATAAACTTAGTCAGGAGAAATAACGATAGGTAGAGGAGAAAGCGATCCAGCAAATCAGCGCTGGGGTGATTCTATCAACTTCTTACGATTATGCAGCATGCATGCCGTCACAATCATATCCGACACGATACAATAAAAATTAAACTCTCAAACTTTTGTTCAATCGTCGCGCAATCTTCCTAAAAGATTAAAAATATCGCGCAATTCGTACAATTCGTTGATATTGTACACCTTAATTTATCGCGTGCCCGCCTTACAAGTTTGGTAATTACCCTTTGTTTATTTTAATAAGTAGGTTACTTCCTATTTTCATTATTTTAATTTGATTCTGTTGTTTTTTTTACATTCTTTTATGTTGATTTTCAATTAGGTAGTATACATTTATAAATACATTGTAGCATTATTTTATAGCTATTGAATATTTTGCACATATTCGCACGAAAAATAAATCAGTGGCTCCCTACATTTTGACGAGCTATGCGAACATAAATGTTGGGAACAGCTGTTTTTTTTTTTGTGATTTCATGTTTGCTTCCATAGTGAAAGTTGTTCATAATGATGAGTACAATGACTCCTTAAAATATTTCGTGTATGAAAAGATACACCTTATATATTGCTTGCTGTACACACGGCTTACACATCAAGCTATACATTTCCAGTTTATGCTGATCTCGCATTGTATAGGATTTCCGTACAATGCGAGGTCAGCATAAACTGGAAATGTATAGCTTGATGTGTAGCCGTGTGCACAATACCTAGGTCCTGGACCAAATATAAAATAGAGTTTATTTATTATGTACAGCACGTCAGTGGCAACAACTTCAGTATAAGCTGGCCTCGTATTCTATTGAAACTCCGTACTATTAGGCCAGCTCAAGGTCGAAGTGTTAGTACGGTAGTGCAGTCGACTATACATTCAAAATCAAAATCAAAATCAAAAGTCATTTATTCAAACTAGGCTGAGAATCAGCACTTTTCGAACGTCAAAATTACATAAGACAGTCCCCCAAAACGCCCACCTTTCACCACGTCCTAGTGCTTTAGCTGGGAAGAAGAAGTGGCGCAACAAACTCCCCAACAGCACAGCTGTCTGTTCAGTTAGAAACAATTGATTCTATACAAAAGTATGCAAAATCATTTACATTACGTAACATAAAATATAAATCGAATTATTACCCATATGTCAGCTAGCACACGCCAATATACCACCCAAAAAAATAAATAAAACTAGAACTATATTTTATATTTTATAACTATTTTATAATTATAACATTGCCTTTCAGTATTGTATATAATGTCTATGTATTGTATAGAATTCTGGCTATACACTTGGTATACGGTAGTATCTGTGAAACGGAATCCATTTAATAAAACCGAATGATGACTACCTATATTGCAGTTTGCAGTGAACTGCTAGAATCTATTCCTTTATTGTGTTCAACTTCAAATGCTTTGGTTCGAAGTATTTCGAGAAGTTCAGTTAAATGAAAAACGGATACATCTATCATTGTTCAATTTTCACGCTTCTCCCTAGGCCAAATATTTTTAGATAATCGGATAGCCATAAGGCATAATTCATTTATTTCATAACAAAATACATTGTGTTGAAAATATTAAAGTAGACAATCAAATTACATAAGCAACCACATTGCATTTAAATTTAAAATTCATTATACAGTATATGCTCAATTGCTCATGCTCATGACCTAAAGAGGTGCCTTAAAGAATATGAATTAAAAATCTCGACCAATTAAAAAGTAATGCAACAATGCGTTTCACGGATATTCTGGTAACTCACATACTTCACGCTAGTTTTCTCCAAAGGGTTAGGCAGAGGTGTAGGTACCTACATAGTTTAAGTATCCACATTTCGCCAGTTATGTTTAAGTCCCATTTAATAGCTGGCAAGTCTGTTGCCATCAACCGGCTACAAACTCAGACTCCTGGCTACCACTGAGAAATTCCAGATGGGAAAACCTAATTAAACTCTGCTCGTCCCGGGAATCTCGAACCCAGGACCTCAGCAGGTAGCGCTTGTGACCACAAAACCAACGTGACAATCGGGTGATAAGGTCTAAAACACTTTTCTATGATAAAATCAAACAATTTCACATGGTCGATGGTATGCCAGTAGACCGATATGTAAATGCAAAACAGTTTGAATTAGTACCCTGAAACCAATGGCCTATGAATTAAAAGTTTTTATGTCGTCCATTGCTTACTCAAGGATGCATATCCGGTAGGCTCGCAAATCCTTCCTTATCCCGAAGGGCACACTCTTCCCTACCATTACCCGCGCCCCCCGGTCTACTCCAGGATATGCAATGGCTGCTGAAACCCCATGAACCATGAGGCTTCAGGGGCTAGTGCAAATCCTGGGGTTCATTCGATTTATCGAGTCTGGTTAAGCCACGCTGGGGTCGGTGCATTTCATTCATTCATTCATACAATGCATTACGAATTTATGACAGTACTAATGGAAAATTATTGCCCTGCTGTGTTTATTACTTACAACCATTTTTATTTAAATGGAGATTTCTACAGTTTTATCCATTAATATTAAATCAAGATATATGATGTTATGTCTGCCAGATAAACGTGGCGTCAAATCATGCAAAACACGAAATTACCATTAAAAAACTTTAATGGGTAACATGATCCCCCTAAGTAAGACTGGTTGTTAGAATTTTAGGCTTTTCTCTACCGGTAACACTATCAATAATCCACGAATGACAGCAGAGACCAACGGCTCAACAAGTTTTCCGAGGCACGGAGGGGTCTCGATATTAATAAGTGGATGCATGATGAGAACGCGGCAAGCTTAGCTTAACATTCGATTATCTTAGACTAGCTGATGCCTGCGACTTCGCCCGCGTGGATATTGGTTATTATATACTAAAACCTTACTCAAAAACCACTCTATTCATTGGTGAAAACAGCATGAAAATTGGTGCAGTCGTTTTTGAGTTTATCGCGTACAGGACGACAGACAGACGCGGCGGAGGACTTTGTTTTATAATTTATCTTAGATATAATCAATCATAAACTTTAATTTACTAGTTGGAACCTCAGACTAAATAAAAAACCAAGACAGAAGTACAGCTATTTATCCGTCGTAACCTCAACTATCACGAACTTTCGCAGGCTCGCGACGTAATCAACTAAACCTATCGTAGTCCACAGCTGGACATAAGCCTCTACTAGGCTGCGCCAGAACACCTTGTCCCCCTTCTCCCGCATCCAGTCTCTCCCAGCCACATTTTTTCTTAACGTAATGACGTCACAAAAAAAAGGTCTCTCCTCCAAGAAATCCAGAAACTTCAACGGTGATTGTTCTATCAACTTTTACAGGAACCCGACAGAGAGCGTGGTAATATCGAACTACGATTACGGAAGTACTAAGAAGAAGAGCAACATCATATCCAGGAGCAGCGCTGATGGAGTCACCATCATGACCGTTCGAGACACCAACGATTTCCTTACTGGAGACTTGGACGAAAAATGCATCACCAGATAGGGATGCAAGGATATCGGATCGCGGTACAAAAGACACTGAATATTTATTTTTTATCTGTGAAATATCTGACGCATTGTAAGTGTATTTAGTTCGTAGACGTATAATAATAACATATTATTGTTATTCTTAATTCCAAACATAATGTGAAAAGATGAAATTGTAATTGTGGCATAACCGTTCTGTCTTTATACGCTGATATAATATGAAAAACATTGCATAATATAATATCTTCAAAAAATTTAGAAATGGTGCGCCTTAAATACGTACACTCTTATGGTGGAATCCCACGATCGGCAATATTGCAGACGGATAAGCACGGCAGACGACCACAGACTGCCACGCACCGCGCACCGAGGCGCTTCCGATGTCTGCGATACCCCGCACGTACACCTTCCCACGGTCTGTCGTCTGGGCTCGACGGTGTCTATCCGCAAAATCGCGGATCGTGGGATTTCGGTATTACACAGCATAGTATAATGTAGCAAAAACAAAACTCATTTGCAGGTGACACACATGTGAAAAAAAGATACTTAAATCGCGTTATAAACCTTTTTAAGGAGAGTACATTGCTCCTTCTCCTAATCCTTAATGGACCTTTTGTATACGACTGGAGCAATGGAAGTGATTCCCTTAATAGTCTTCAATGTGCGGTCAACATATCTATGTATAAAGCAAGCTAGAATGATAATGAATATAATGTTGAGTACGATCTCTCTACAAAAACTTTGATCACTTGGACTTTGTCACATTAAACGCGTCACATTTTTGACGTCGCCACTTGCATTGTATTCTATGACAAGATTCTAAATATGGCTAAGATTTTCGTACTTGGAACATACATAATTTATGTTTTACGTACTTTTGTGCATTTTTTTAAATATCATTATTTTTGTATTGATTGGAAAAGAGCGTGTATTAAAAGCTTGTAACTAATCTTAATTGAAACCCAAATACATAGTATTTTCAATTATTTGGATCTAATGTCTTCATCAGCGATTGGTGTTAACTTTCTAAACGAAACACGAAAATATAAATTACTATTTTCCATCGATACGATAAGAATAAAGTTGGACTTATGCTTTTTTTGTTTTATCACGTACAGTGACAATGGCGACGATTTATTAATGATACTACCAAATGTCACTATTGCATGATTGTGTATTGTTATAATTAATTTATGTATCTACGGTTTAATTGTTTAGCGTTCGCAAAACCATTTTAGGCCAGTCATTTAAAACATCGTAAATCGCAAAAAATAGCACTGTGCTGATTTATTTGGATGTTGCCTAGTTTGCAGCTTCGGAAGACCTATGCTAACTGTGTGGTGTTGCAAGCTCAAAATTTGCGGACTTCTTACAGTTGGGCTTATCACTTCTAAAATCAGCAAAGTTAAATATTTTGCGACCTAACGCGGGTTTTTGTGTCTATGGTGACTAGCGTATTTATTTCAAAGAGATTTTTAAAATTCGTTTATACAATGTACTCCTACATGCACCCATAAGCTTCAGTTATAAGAGCGGAATTTGTGTGAGAAATATCAATCTATTATCAATTTGACAAGCATTGATAGTAACGGATAAAAACGAAAAAAAAAACTGAGTAATAAGATGCTTTAGTTAGACAATAGTGATCTTCAGAAGTCGGTTATTTTGACCTTGAATTGTATTGCTTATTTTGACCTTGAATTGTGTTGCTTATTCTGACCTTGAATTTTATTTATTTGTTTAATTTTATCAAACTTTAGTGTCGATCTTCTGCATACTGTTTGCAAGCTTTTTAATAGGCATTCACTGTATGATTATTTACAACGAAAACCGTTAGTACTTTAAAGCTAAGCCGTAGTTAAACTGGGATACGGTTCGTAACTTCAGCTTACAGCCAACTGCGCCCTCAATTGTGCAGTTAAGCGGATAAGCCATCTACAGTTTAATGCAAACGGTGGCACAAAAACCTATAATAGTCACTTAATACTGCGTCTTTTTCAATATACTGTGATTGTAACTTTTCTTAGTTTAGCCACAAGTAACTGCATAATTAGGTATATAACATTTTTTTAAGTATAATTATTTGTATAATGTGTTTTGGGCGAATAATAAAACATTACACACAAGACACGTATTTTTTAATTTTTCATAATTAGTAAATTATTTCAGAAAAATCTTTTCAATTATTCTCATACAAATTCTGGGGCAAATTATGTTTTTTTTTTTTAATATAAAAAGTAGGAAATAATTAAAAATATTGTGAAAAAAAAAACATTTCAATTGTAAATTATAAGATATTAGGTTTTAAAAGACCACAGAACATATATTATTTATTTTCGTTTTAAGAAACAAGCGTAGAATAATTCGTTGTAAAATAAATGTGAAATGTAAATAATATTATTGTTAGAACGCTTTTTGTATAAAATAAGATAATTATATTCCAAAGATTTGTACCAATTTTAAGATATAAGCGAAAAAAAAGATGTTCTAACTATCCGATAGTATTCCCACACTATGTATAGGTAATATAATTAAAAAATAAATAGCCGTCTATACAAATTGTTTCTGTTTTTTTATTTACAAACCAAGAATATACACATATTATTTTTAAATTAAATTACTGAAAGTAAAAAAAACGTACATTAAACTAACGCCTTCTTCCCATAGGAATAGGCAGAAACTACAGAACGCCACCTGCTTCGACCAAGAATATACTCTCTCTGATAATTAACTTATATATCAAGCTAATGCTGCATGGAATTTCCTCTTCAGATGCAATTTTAATAAAATATAAGTAAAAATATTTTTAATTAATTAACTAAAAAGGATTTACCCATGGCCACCTTCCGGCTCCATCATCAGACCCTGAACACTACCTAGTGTCAAAGCACTGGTTAATACATAGCTAATGAGTCTAAACACGATGGTGCTATCTTGTTTAATTGAGGACTTCCTATGGTTAACTTCCGGCTCCGTCATCAGAACAGCTACATATCAATCAAATAATCAATGAATCAATCTGCCTAGCCTTTTTCCAACTATGTTGGAGTCGGCTTCCAGTCTAACCGGATGTAGCTGAATACCAGTATTTTATATGGCGCGACTGTCTATCTGACCTCCACAACCCAGTAACTGGGTAATACGATACCCCTTGGTAAGACTTGTTGTCAGACTTTCGGGCTTCTGACAACCCATAACGACTGTCAAAGATCCACAAATGACAGGCGGGACCAACGGCTTAACGTGCTTTCAGAGGCACGGAGGAGTCTCGGTATGTAAAGATGGTCACCCATCCATCGAACAACCCCGGCAAGCGTAGCTTAACCTGATGGATCGAGCCGGGGTGGCTGTTATTACTTAGCCACGAGCTCCACTTTAGCCACGAGCTCCTCATCAGAACAGCAACATGTTATATTTTTTCAAAATGTCTCGGTTGTTATATAATAAGTATGCCAAGTTTCAGCTCAATCGGATGCCAGGAAGTGCTTGAAAAATGGATGACAAATTGGAGTAACCGGAAACACATACGAACAGAGCAAGCTATTAAAGAGCTTGTAAAAAGGTCACTAAGTAGGTCTACACAGAAAGATAAAATAAACACCAATTCACCTTTCGCTTGCCTCTGGTGATGGTCCTCGAGGAGACCATGGGGAATAATCGTGGTGAGGAGGCCAGCTGGACTCTGCGTTACTGGGTGCCAGCTGTTACCAGGGTGCGCTGAGCGTTTTATTATGATATCGTCAGTGGAAAGGCGAAAATGCTAAAGCGCCAAAGTTAAATTAACTTTAAATTTCATTTCCCAATAGTACCATTTTGGCGCTTTAGCATTTTCGCCTTTCAACTGACGATATGGACTCCGCGCCGCTCGGTAAGGCTCTTCTTGTACACCCTGTAATCAAGTGGAGGACTTCCGATGAGCTACAGTGTGACTCCACATCACCGACGATACATCACCTTTTGTCGCTCTCTCTGTGCGATAACACTTGCACGCGTAGCATCACCGCCATAGAAACGGGTTTGTCGATGAAATAATAGACAAAACGACAGATAAACAATCACAATTTGTCATTTTTTCTATTCTTCCGTCGATAAAACCCGTTTTTACGGTGGTCATGCTACGCCTCAGACTAAATAAAAAACTAAGACGGAGCGCTACGAACAATACAGTGAAGCATGCTAAAACTACACGACCTCTCTGTGCATACACGCTCACACACATACATTTACAACTATTTACAATGACACTACAATCAAACTACACCAAACGAAGTGCACACATGTTTACGAAACCGGCTTCACGTCACTGTTGACAGCGCTCTGTCTTGGTTTTTTATTTGGTCTGAGTGCTACGCGTGCTGCACTATGGAAGACATTTGTTAGGCCAACGCTAACACTGTCGGAGTGGCTGAAGGTCGAAGCTTATTTTAAAATATTAGGTATAAATGGAATCACCGATATGACGAAGAAAATTAGAACTTTCATCTTGAAATTGCAATTAATAACTCAGTCCTTTCTGTGAAGCAATTTAAAACAAAGATTAATATAGATACACACGTAATAACCAATTTACAATATCGTTATAATTCATACAAATCCTTTAATTGTATTTTAAATTGAAATCGAAAACACATCAGGTGCTTTCAATTATAATTTTCACACCTGCTTTTACTAATTAATTATTGAATGTAATTAATTTCAATATTTTGAAAGAAAAGAAAGGAAAATCGGTTTGTTTGTCACAGAAACACGTGCATACAAAATAGATAACTGATCAGCAATATTAAACAGAATAGATCTACTTAAATACAAATATGAGATTACGAGTTTACAGATAGATAATCGGCAGTTGCACGTCATGACTGTGACAAGAAGGCTTCCACTCAGCATGATGGTGCGCTAAGGGGACCCACAGCACAGCGCTGATTTTCAGTGGTCACCCGAAAAAGCGGTAATCTGTTTGAAATAATAAGCACATATCTAACTGATACCTAATTCCTAATCTATGTGCACCTACCATGTGTTTTATAGTAGACAGTTTTTGCCCGCGGCTTCGTCTGCGTGGGTGTTGGATATCGTCTCACGAAAACCTACTACCGGGATACTTAAGAAATGCTGGATTTCTTATACAAACTTTCATCCCCTATAGGATTATTTTTTTAACAAAAAGTAGCCTATTTCCTTCCCCAAGATGCCATCTATCTCCTTGCCAAATTTTTTCGAAATCCGTTCAGTGGTTTAGACGTGAAAAGGTAACACACAGACAGACATAGTTTACTTTCGAAACTATGGAAAATGATGCGCTAGAAGATCATATATCGCACCTCCGCTCAAATAGTGTCACAACTCAAAAAATTGTAAAACCTTTTTTATTGTACCATTCGTTTCAGAAAACTTCAAAATCTTATCTCAGATAGTGTCATACTTATGGTTTAAATATTTATCCCTAAATGGCACTAGCGTCCTTATAATTTTAAATGAGTTTCTTTGGAAAGTTAAATTTCAAACACCTTTTTCTCGAAAGTTTGATTTTTTGACTTACAACACTATTTGAGCGGAGGTGCGATATATTAGTGACCTTATTGGTGATGTTTTTCAAAAAGGTCAGATGCGTAGTACTCGCAGCCGGCGTGCGTGTATGACTAGATGCAAGAACGTAAACGAAGCAAAACGAGTATATTAGGATCGTAGTAGGTCAGCAAATGGCGTTCAGTAGTTTCTGCCTACACCCCCATGGAAAGAAGGCGTCCATTTTATGTATGGATGAACCGAAGGATGACCTTAGCAGGAGAAAACCCCCTTTGCTTCAGTTTACATTAAAATTAACAATATTTTACCACGCTAAACTATACATAACTATTTTTACAAAGCTAGCTTACCTAATATTGATTCCAACGGTATATGTTTTGTAAACACCTCCGATACAAAACTTAACACTTATCGTCGTTATAATCTCAAGTGGTCCACTTAGTGTCAGGTTACGGACCACCCAGAAGTAGATATACACATACCGCTAGCCGCGCGTCAACGTGCGTTACCCAGTCGAAAGGTTTAAAGGCTAAGTGGGAAAATACGTATTATTGAAGCTACAGTCGAATTGATAACCGCCTCTTTTTTTAATTCGATTTAAAAGTAGAATGTTCAGTTTCTCCAAATACAAACAGCCAGTAAATTTTAAAGCCATTCAAAACTATAGTGAATTACTCAGAAACGTAATTTAGTTTTGAGTCGTGAAGACGCGATTTATACTATAGAATCCTATTTAATCTAGAATAATTGTGTTCTAACTTGTATTGATGTAACTCAGTTGGTAATAAAATGAGAAGACATAATTCAATGAAAACTGGTTTAGATGTACTGCTACAGATGTTAGCAAGGCGTAAAAGGCCGAATTAATGTTTACATACTTTTGAGGGAACTTCTATGTTCGTTTGTATGTATTTTTTTTTTTGTGTATTTTCATCCGTATTTTCGCCAGCGAAATCCAATATCGAAATCCTTCAAAGGTTTCCATCAAAAACACTGCGACAAATAGTAAATGCTCCCTGGTATGTCACAAACGAGAGAATTCACAAGGATCTAAAAATAAAAACTGTCAAAGAGGAAATCAAAGCTAACATTACCACATATTCCACCAGATTAAATGTTCACCCAAATCAATTGGCAATGAAACTGATGTCAAACCCAGTTACCTTCACAAGACTGAAAACACGGGTACCCCAAGACTTACTCACAACCAGGAGGCCAAGTCTACTAATTTACAAACGTGTCAATGGTCTCGCAATGATGAGTTTTTGACAGATTTTGTATGGCAAATCTGTCAAAAACTCATCATTCTGAGACCATTGACACGTTTGTAAATTAGTAGACTTGCCCCCTGAATGAATGAGCTGTAGTATCGATCGGATGAGGCACTGGCTTCATACCGTGCAAGATCAGGAACCATAATCTACCTATTGCTGAATGTCCCAGGACAGATTGCATTAAAAAAACAAAGGAAAAAAAAAAAAAAAAAAAACAACTGTGATCCGATTAAAAAAAATTTTTTTTTTTCTCAAGGGTATACTCCCGAGGTGGTCCTATATACATTGTATTAACTTTGCTTGCGTAGTTTTAGAGTTGGCTTCAATAATACGTATTTTTTACCACATAAGTAGACGATGGTCTATGTGACTCCGTCACTGTTATTTACATAGCAGGTAGTGATATTCGAATTTGTGTGGGGTAGGTACCACAAGTAAAAAGTGAAAAATAAAAACTTTTTACAAAAGGAAACAACCGACTTAAAAAAAAACAATAAAAAGTGAAAAATACTTTTAATTTCGGAAGTCGGTGGCAAAAAACGAAAATTGAAAAGCAAAGACACCGACTTCCGAAATTAAACTTATTTTTCACTTTTTCTGGTACAGATGTTGATAGCAAGGCTTCAAAGGCAGAATTCATTTTACATCAACATGTTTTTGCTCAGCTGTGACAGTTTTTGCCTTGGTTATTTACCGCTATAGCGGTAATATTATACAGTATTAGGTATTTACTGTAATGGTGACTGTTACAGTTAAGTGTGTTATAATACAATGATTTAAACATTCGATTTAAAAGAGTGTCCGTGGAGTTTTTTGCCCTGTCTTCTCCATAGGTACCTACTACGATTTGGAATGGGCAACTAGCTTCATCATTCTGACTGTCCGACCCCTTGACAATTCAAAAGTGCCTGCAATTGGTTTATCCTAATTAATATCATAAATGCGAAAGTAAGTTTGTTTGTTTGTTTGTTACGCTTTCACGCTAAAACGGCTGAACGGATTTGGATGAAATTTGACACAGGGGTAGACCATGACCTGGAATAGGACATAGGATACTTTTTATCTCAATATTCTCACAGGATCGAGACTTACGCGGGTGAAACTAGTTTGAAATAAATGCTTTGAGTTTGAGATGTGAACTTTACGGAATAACAAATCATCCAACAAAAATGCGAATATTACTTTTTCTTCAAGTACCAAGTCCATTGAAACTGAAAAATATAGTGTCTAAAAATGGACACTTACAGTCAATTCTTATTTCTTCGTCAGT
Organism: Lithophane leautieri; assembly: GCA_949152455.1. NCBI lineage: Eukaryota > Metazoa > Arthropoda > Insecta > Lepidoptera > Noctuidae > Lithophane > Lithophane leautieri. The sequence continues at coordinate 11,777,543 of OX424473.1, read as the reverse complement.
TTTAAAATTCTTTCCCAAAGATATAAATATTTCTGAAAGTCAAAGCAGTGAACTCGTCAAAAAAATTGCGTCCACCTGTTGGCAGCTTAATGCACGCACACTAGAAAAACACAATGATGTGGCGCGAGTGTAAGACGTAACTGTCACGCACACCAGCATATCAAAGTAAGACACTATCTAAATACATAAATAATCAAAGTTTTTTCCTTTAAGTAAACATAATGCCTTTTGAAGCTACGCGACTGAGCAGGCTACGAGTATTGCACGGAAAACTATATTTAATTACTTGATAACAAAGATCAAAATAGCATACAACATTGACTGATGTCGAGTTGATATCAACCTAAAATCTTTTTAATGGCCTGGCCATTTTATGAAATACAGGAAATTGATTTACCATTTAAAGAGTTGATTTTAATTGTAAGAGTCTGTCAGTGTCACATTTTTAATTCAGTTTGACATATAAAGAAGATGGCTGAATGTCATTCTGCGTTGCAATATATCTTGAGTCGGTAAAGCAGATTCTATCGTTTACTTCGGCTGCACTTTCTTAGCTCAACTCTAATAATTAATACCACAGTCAATCGTTTGTAACATTCAAATGTTCGAAGTTGGAATCGGGTAGACAACTTGCTCGTAATATTACAGTTCAAGAATAGTTCCATCCTGATCTTACCACATAGAATTTAATACAATGTTACTTTGAAGAGGACAGTTCCAATTCTAGTAGAGCTGGCTAGATTAGCATTACTGGCAAGTTAAAAGTATGTAGTGAACGAAGCATATTATTTTGTTTATTGATGAATTGAACAAAAAGCCGTCAAGCGCCCTGTGAGAACTTTCTGAGTAAGTAGGTACCTACACACAAATAAATATCAAGCTACACAATTCCAGTATAAGCTGACCTCTCATTGTACGTAAATCCTATACAATGCGAGATCAGCTTATACTGGAAAATCGAAATAAAATAGAAGAAATACCAGATACATAGGTACGTATGTAAATTCTATTCCCTATTGAGTTTTTTGGAAACTAGTGTTTAGAGAACCGTACGAAAATATAACTGACGAAATTTAGGTGTACTATAGATACAACTCTGCATAACCCTTCGGGAATTACAGGCGTGACATTATGTAACGACATAAAACACATGTGATATAAAATACTATTGTCTCGATTCTTCCATTTTTCCATCCAAAACGCGAATCACATCTACGCAATGAACTTTAAAAATGGCTCCATGAACAAATAAAAATCACATCATCATCTGCCTAGCCTTTTCCCAACTATATTGGGGTCGGCTTCCAGTCTAACCGGATGCAGCTGAATACCAGTATTTTACATGGAGCGACTACCTATCTGACCTCCACAACCCAGTAACTGGGTAATACGATACCCCTTGGTAAGACTGGTTGTCAGACTTTCGGGCTTCTGACGACCCGTAACGACTGTCAAAGATCCACAAATGACAGCTGGGACCAACGGCTTAACGTGCTTTCCGAGGCACGGAGGAGTCTCGGTATGTAAAGATGGTCACCCATCCACGGACCAACCCCGGCAAGCGTAGCTTAACCTGATGGATCGACCCGTGCGGCTGTTATTACGTAGCCACGAGCTCAAATAAAAATCACATGATAAACTTTATTTTCCTTGCACACGTCCGTCAAAAGTACGATGCTTCGCAAAATACTCGTACAGATGTGACCGATTTGTTACGGTAGGTACAGCGAATACGAAAACGGCATCAATCATTTTTTACTTGCAAAAATAAAATCACTGCAGATGTGAACAAAATAATTATTAAAGGGGACCAATTTTAAAATTAAAAAACTTTGTTAAATCATGTCGTTCGTTGTGAATTTAAATGTCGTGTCACATGGCGACCCCATAGGCCCAAAAGTAATTAATGTTAACTAAGAGAACGCAAACCGCATTATAATTAATCTAATGAAACTTGATGTATTTTGACTGATGTTGGTTAAAATTACATCGTGTATTTGAAATGACAGTAATTTATCTATCTTTATAATATATGTATAAAAGAAAGTCGTGTTAGTTACACTATTTATAACTCTAGAACGGCTGAAACTTGGTGGGGAGGTAGCTTAGAACCAGGAGACGAACATGATACTTTGTATGTAGGGTAGGGTAGGTACGTAGGGTAGATAGGTAGGTAGGTAGAGCAGGTAAGTAGGTAGGGTAGGTAGGGTAGGTAGAGTAGGCAGGTAGGTAGGTAGGTAGGGTAGGTGCGCCTTGGATAAGTACTTAGTGCTACCCGTGCGAAACCGGGGCGGGCAGTTAGTATTTTATAAAATAACATAACATCACGTCTGCTTTCTTACAGGGTTAGGCAGAGGTGTAAGTACCTATAATACCCAGATTTCTCCAGTTAATTTTCCATTATGGAAAATTTATCTATATATCTATATAATTTTATATAATGCATCGTTAGCCGAGATCGGAACCACTATATCCAAAAGGATAATTATTTTCCATCAAAGGCCTTCGACACAGTATAATAAAGTAACAGTATTATAAACATCTTGGCAGTGACCTTGAAATAATTACCTACAGCAGTTTCCGCGCCCGTCCGTAACTGCCGCGCTCTTGATACTGTTGCGTGAGATTTCGAACGTTTCGGCAGGTTTCTATTAAGATATAATACTGTTACTTATTTATACTGTGCCTTCCATCTTTCGAATAAATAACCTGTCTTTGGAACATCGTTTAAGACAAAATTTATAACGCGGTTATTACAGAGTAAATAAACTTTATTAGTCAGGTATATTTTACGATTACACCAAAGGATTTGAGAGTAATCGTGTAATCGTTACGATAAATTTTCATTGGCTCTAAATTTGAGAACATGAAGGCTATTTGGACAATAATTTAAACCAAGAAATTGCAACACTTGGTGGAAATATCCAATATATTCACTACGCTGTAATCGAATGGCTCCGTTCACACGCAGACCATTTGGTACACACGGCTACACATCAAGCTATACATTTTCAATTTATGCTGATCTCATATTGTATAAGATTTCCGTACGATGCGAGGTCAGCTTATACTGGAAATGTATAGCTTGATGTGTAGCCGTGTGTACGACATTTTCACGTATACTAATTTCTCGAATACGACACAGCTATTCACATGATTACCTACCGTATGTATTAGGTAATACGGGCTGGTATCCGCAACTTGGTGGTAGTAAATTGGTTATTCGATCCACCCCAGCTCCAAAAAGAAGGCCAGCAACGCCTTGGTGTTACTGACAACCTCGTGTAGGGTACCTGGGTTACCGAAGTACCTGCTTTGCCCTGTATGTGGTGACCACCGGGCAGTTTAGCATCAGAATCAGAATGCTTTATTTGTAAACATAGGTCAAATTACAACAGTGTGCGAGATGTTACAGATTGGTAGCTTCTCTATGTTTTGCTCAGAGGCGTACAAATATATTTAATTGTCATTGTCGATTTTTAACACAGATTTAACTTAAACTTTCACATTATTAATAAAGTCAATATTAATAGGTACATGCATAACAATCATATAACAGTACAAAAATACACAAAATTTAAATAAATGTCAAATAGATTAATTTAAATGTCATATTAATGCTAGTGTCAAACAAAATTCAAAATCTTCAAACTAAGTCGTGCAATGTACAATTTTCTGAATAAGCAGTAATTATAGAATTATCGGCCAAATATTTTTGTAGTGAGTAATAGCATTTATTTATCAAAATTCTTAACAGAACTGTTTTGAAATTGTCCAGATTTACAATTTTTATTTTTTCAGGCAGTTTGAAAAATATTTTTTGGCCATAACGAAAGTACGTAGTTTTATTCATTAGTGCAGTTTTGCCATATGTCACTTCGAGTTCTGACTTATTTTTGTCGCGTAATTTTCTGTAGTAACTTTTAGTAGCTATTTTATATAACGAAATGTTAGATTTGACAGACATCATCATCTGCCTAGCCTTTTCCCAACCATGTTGGGGGCGGAGATTTGACAGACATATTTGTTTCATATATGTACAGCGACGGTAAGGTAAGGATTTTTAGACGTTTAAAGAACGGTTGACAACTGTCTGTGTTTTTAAGGCCACACATAGTTCTGACACATCTTTTTTGGTGTCTAAATACGAGCTCTCTATCTACTGAATTGCCCCAGTATATTACGCCATATCTGAGTGGTGATGCAACATAGCCGTGATAGGCTGTTAGTACGGACTCTAGGCTGACTATTTTTGATAACTTATAGAGAGCATAGGTAAATTTATTAAGTTTTTTAACATCACATGAGTTGCTGTCTCGTTGTTCTCTATGCAGGCCCTGCGCAGCGGACTGTCTGTTCATTAATTTTCGTTACACGTCCGTGTTTGGGTCACAGAAATACATTATGTGTACCTTTCAACTTAATCAGTCCATTGGATTCGGAGCAAATTGGCTGTGACAGACGGTCAGACAGACACGCAAGTAATCCTATAAGGGTTCCTTTTTTTTCTTTTGAGGTACGGAACCCTAAAAACAGGAAAAAAACATTATTTTATGGGAGAGACACGGAACACATTCCTGTTAATACGAATATCACGAATTTCAGAAATCTAGTATATCATCCGACTCCTCCCCAAAACCACTTATCGTGGTTAACACCTACATTCGTTCTAAAATTATAACTAATCATCACTTTCGCTGTCCATCGCTGTGTTTAACTGAGACCACAAACAGGCAGGGGGCCTACCACCACTGCTTACAGCAGTATTATTTTAATATTACTTCAGTGTAGGAAAGAGATGAAGCTCTACAGGACGCATAGCTCCATCTCTTTCCCCCACGAAGTAAGATTAAAATAATACTGCTCTAAGCGGTGGTGGTAGGCCCCCAGGTCTGGTTCAGTCAGCCACGGAGTAATCCAGCGCAATAAGTCACGTTTTGTGGTCACTAGTCGAATTCGAATGCAGTAACCGCATGCAATATCCGTTTAATATCGGGCTGTTGAACTGTACGTCACAAATGGGGCTTTTGAATCAACGATTAATGTAAATTATTTTCTATTTTTGTCGATATTTTCAAGTGCCTATTCGTTTTTTTAGAGTTTCATGTCCGTGTATTTAAAGTTAGTAAAAAAAAGAGATAAAAAAATATATTATGTGGGTACCAACTAATTTGGGCCTAACCGGCGAAGTATGGAAGAAAAATATCTGTTGCGCTGATCCCAAATAAATTGGGACTAGCCGACCTGAACATAGTTGGGAAAAGGCTAGGCAGATGATGATTTATTTATCATTTAATTTTTTTTCTTTCATTTGATATTTATAGTTAATTCGAGTTTTGGTGTCAGTTAACACCCCAACGAAATGAAAGAAAACTTCTGGAGTCAATTCTAAAAGATGGTGAAAACGTCATCAAAATCTGTTGCATGGTTTAGAAGAACAACGCGGACATACAGACAAACACGAAAAACGACTTTATTATAAGATTATAGATTTACCCGCTGTTCTCATAGCCACACAACTGAGGCCAATAATAATCGAAGTGCAGCACGTTTTACGACCTGGCTTTGCATCCATTTTGTCTGATCGTGCGTTAGATATAATCGCTCCACGCTAAGTGCAAGGTCGTCTTCATTAATCTTGTATTAATCTTTATTAAAGTAGGTACCTTCTCAGTTTTCTGCCTAGATCCGCTTTGACTAAAGGGTGCTACACATGTTCGGGTCGGCACGATTCAGCATAGCCGAGCGGCAAAATCGAATAACATACAATGTAGAGGTATATTTTCCAAAACAAGCTGATCTTCTTAGCTCGAATTTTGCCGAGGCGACCCGAACATACTTAAAAGAAAAATAAATGTAGGTTTATTTGTCACAGAAACATGTGCGTAGTAAAAAGGTAAGTAAATTTACTCGAATAAAACAACCAAACATCTATAATCACGAGCTATAAACAAAAAATAAAGAGAGCGAGCGAAACAAGTGTAGATGCCAAACAAACTTTGCCGATAGATACGCGGTAAATGAAGGCCGAGGAGCTCGTGGCTACGTAATAACAGCCGCACTGGTCGATCCATCAGGTTAAGCTACGCTTGCCGGGGTTGGTCCGTGGATGGGTGACCATCTTTACATACCGAGACTCCTCCGTGCCTCGGAAAGCACGTTAAGCCGTTGGTCCCGGCTGTCATTTGTAGATCTTTGACAGTCGTTACGGGTCGTCAGAAGCCGGAAATTCTGACAACCAGTCTTGCCAAGGGGTATCGTATTACCCAGTTACTGGGTTGTGGAGGTCAGATAGGCAGTCGCTCCATGTAAAATACTGGTATTCAGCTGCATCCGGTTAGACTGGAAGCCGACCCCAACATGGTTGGGAAAAGGCTAGGCAGGTGATGACGCGGTGAATAAAGGCCGCAAGGTTCGGGTCGGCTTTAATGTTCAACGAATACTGTCGAATCCAATGTGCCGACCTGAACATCTGCGTAACGCCCCTAAGAATTTACAAGACATTTTAAAATTTCAAGGGCATGATGTGACTTTTCAACTTTCCTGTTAAAGTTGCGAATGTGAATTCAACATAGTACTTGGAGCTGTAAATTACATTAAAACCCAAATGTTTATCAAAATTCATAACTTGAAGTGTTGACTAACTTTTAATTGCGAAAAGATATGCTTGGAATTGTTTAAAACAAGATAATTTTGTGTTATACATTAACTGCATAACTTAAATTTTATTTTAATATTTTACTAAAAAGTGCAAAAAAAACTTGTAGGTATCGTATTCTGAAAACTGGATCACTTTTCCTCGTCGTTAGTTAATTTCAAAATCCCAAGAAACTGTACTGGTAAAATATTTTTCCCGTACATAACATACATACATAATCAACCTCTAATGTTCCCACTGCTGGGACACAGGCCTCGTCTCTTCGAGAGGGATTGGGCCGTAATTTACAACGCGGGCCCAGTGCTGGTTGGTAGATGTCACGTGTCTTCGAATTTTTGGTTCTAGGACTCATGATATTTTCCTTCACTGTTTTGAGAGCAATGGTGATGAAATTATTTGCACAAAATAAAGCACCTCTCTGGGTTTGAACCCACGACCTAAGACGCGTAAGTCGGGGCCGTTACCACTGGGCCACCACTGCTCCATTTTTCCTATATTTGAGACAAAATTAATCATAATAAGTATGCCATACAAATACACAAAATGGAAGAGTAAGGAATCCCCTTAGCCGATATGGAATATACATTCATGTAGTTATCGCGAATTGGGTCCGAATCGAAACGTGACACAGATTATTCGATGTCAATGTTGTTCTCAAAGTAGGTTTACCCAATCACAAGCAATCATTTTTGGGTTCTGTGTATTGATAATAATATTGTTTTCATTATCCTGTACCTATTGTTGTCTTGTTTTTCTTTTCCTCGTTAATGGTTTTAGTATAGCCACAGTATAAATAAGTAACAGTATTATATGTCGGCAGTGACCTTGAAATAATTATCTACGACCGCTCGGTAAATAAACCTTCCGCGTCCGTGCGTAACTGCCATGCCATGCCAGATCTGTACTGTTGCATACTGATAGGTATACACTGAAATTACGAAGCGCGTCGTTTCAGCCGTTTTCGATAAAGATACAATACTGTTACTTATTTATACTGTGTTATTGTCTTAGGTAAGCCTAATATTGACCTAATTTGAGAATCGTTAATTACATATTTCTGTGAGATTATTAATGTTTATAATTATAACCCATAGATGCTAGGTATCCCTAATTACATAGTTTTAATCCGTTGTTCTCTTGTATTATTCTCATTAATTAACCTTTGCAGTCCAGAAAACGGAAAAATAGCTTAAGATTAACGTTCTCATGTTGGATTCTTCACCATTACCCCTACCATATCTCTCTCTCTTTCTTTCTTTTGTCATCCCTTTCTTTTCCTGACTTAAGAAACTTTTAAGTACCTACGTATGCAAATACCGAATACAGAAAATAAAAAGGTCTTTTACACACAGACCCTTGACACCCTCTTTATTTGAGTACCTTGCGGGCAAAAAATATCGACGTGCCCTTAAACCCAGGGGGCCTACCACCACCGCTTACAGCAGTTTTATTTTAATATTACTTCAGTAGGAAAAAGATGAAGCTCTACAGGACGTATAGCTCCATCTCTTTCCCCCACGAAGTAGGCCCCCAGGTCGTTGAAGCGACGTATTTCTTCAGATCTTTGTTGATTTCCAATTCCGATTTTCCGTCAAAGAAAGACATTGGTTATGTTTTCAGTAACGTCGTTTACTTTGTATTACAGTTGGTTGGTAACGAACAATTTTGAGGTGTTGTTGAGAGAAAATGAGTTTTGAAACTACAGGTTTTGATGTACAATCGAACAAGGTATTTGGTATACAGGCAGATAAACTTGCAACTACTTTAAAAAAAATTGTTATTGTTTTCAGTACTCAACAATCCTTGAACGTCACTCTCCTAAGCCATAAGCTCAAAAAGTTAAATTACACACACAATCAAAACGAATAGAATAGAATACTCTTTATTATGTACACCATATAAATACACATATAAATGTAGAAATTTAACATACGGATAATAAAAGCGATCTTTTATAGACAACCTTTGGATGGATTAAAGCGAGAATACAATAAATACATACATACATAAAGCATATACTTATCTATATAAATATTAATATATATTGGCAGTTTAGCGGAAAATTAATATATATTTTGTCTGTATACCAAATAGCTTGTTCGACTGTACATAGGTACTGAATAGTCCTTGAAAACGTGTGTTCTATTAATTTGCCAGGTGTAAGGCGGCTTTCGAAGCTTTCCCAGTCTTATTTGAGCTTGTAAAAACATTTTGGCACGATTTTGAGGTTTGCCCGTAAATCCAGACTTTAGCCCAAAATGGCAATCAAACTTTATCTTTTCCAAAAAGTAGGAACCTATATAAGGTAAATTAATATTAAATAAAATTCTAATTATGATAAATTAATTTAACTACCGTGAGCACATCACAAATTATCTCTATTTCAGGATAACCCAATGTGGTAAAATATACCGAGGTAGAGCGGATTTTTGATAAAATATTACATAATAACATTACTCCTATATTCCTGAAGGGTTTGACAGAGGTGTACCTATAGTAAACCCACATTTCGCCAGTTATGTTTAAGTCCCATGTAATTGGGGGCGAGCCTATTGCCATTAACCGGGCACAAACACAGACTACGGACTGCTGTACTGAGAAAATCTTGGTGGAATACCCAATAACATCGCCTACCCGGGAATCGAACCCAGAACTTAATGCACAGTAGTATCGCTTGCGGTTTATGTGTTTAATGCAATAATATTTTACTTAGATATAGCTCAGAAATCTCGATGTTTTGAGATGCCCACACATCAGTACATTGCATGCACCTATTTGAAGCAGCGGGCGGGTCGCTAGTAAACTTATAAACTTATCTTCTTATTAATCCTTACTAATATTATAAATGCGAAAGTAACTCTGTCTGTCTGTCTATCTGTCGCGCTTTCACGCCAAAACTACTGAACCGATTTAAATGAAATTTGGTACACAAATAGTCTAGAGCCTGAGAAAGAACATAGGCTACTTTTTATCGACATACCGCGAGGGCGAAGCCGCGGGCGGAAGCTAGTAATTAATATGTTTAATATATCAATAGATATTATTGCATTTACCGACATTTTCACCATAGACCTATACGCGTAGCATGACCAGCGTAGAAACGAAAGACATCTGAATGACAAAATGGACAGACTGTGGAAAGGCATGATCTCGAAAATATACAAAAGAATGCTCACTCTGGCCATGAAGCGAATATCTTGCTATACAAAGTGAGCGTTCATACTACTTCTAGTTTTTCTTTACAAAGAATGGAGATATCTGATTAGTCTGTTCTTCTTAGAGAAGAAGTCAATTGGTCATGATGCTACATGTGCTTATTGCGGAAGATCTAAATAAAACTAAATAAAAAATAATAGCCGCTACAACAGATTCCGCAATCAAAAGTGTAACAAGACATTCGATAAATTCAATAACTGTCAGAATCAAGACAAAGTGAACATTGTAACAGGCGTAGTTTGAAACTGGACCATGGCAGAGAGCCAGGTGGCTTTAACAGGAAATTTATGATGTACGGAAAAGGTTATCTAATAGAAAGAAAAGGCCGTATACGTTATTTATTTACAGTCACGCGTAGTAAGATTTATATCGAAGAGAAAATGGACGATTTTCTTTTATAATTTCGATCGAAATAAAGAGATATGACACTGACAAACAGATTGTGAAAACGTTTATATAATTTGAGGTTATGTTGCAAATCAGTATAATGGCCTAAAGGAAAAAATTATCATTCGACGCTCAAGCACGCTTGCACAATATGGTTGTTCATGCAGGCTTGTCATGCTTGCAGTTACGTGTGTACCCTCCTTTATTAAGTGGTAATGTGTAGACTTACCAGTGTTATAAGTCATGGATTCGAACCCAGCCAGGCGCTTTACTTTGAATAAATCATTTCACCAACACTGCTCTCAAAACGGTGAAGGAAAAATATTGTGAAGAAACCGGCTTGTCGTGGAACCAAAAATTCGAAGACATGTGGGTTACCAACCCGCACCGGGTCCGCATGGTAGATTACAAGTCACTCCCTCTCGAAGAGAGGAGGCCTGTGTCCCAGCAGTGGGAACATTATAGGCTAATTATTCTATGAGAGAAACACACTTCTTGGCTTTTGGAAAAATACCTTTAACTGACCTCAGAGTCCTCAGACCAAATAAAAAAAATCACGACATATCGCTGCGCACAATACAGTGAAGCATGCCAAAACTACACCTCCGCTCTGTCCATACACGCTCGCACGCACACATTTACAATCAAACTACACCTAACTGAGTACACACATGTTAACGAAACCGGCCTCACGTCACTGTTGAAAGCGCTCTGTCTTGGTTTTTTATTTGGTCTTAGTAACTGACAGCAAATAAGAAAGAAAGCTTGTGATTTTAAATCGTTTAATATTCAGATCACTTTAAATATACATTAATAATCTCTGCTAATACAACTGTTTGGGAGAAACCGGTCGTTTAATTATAGTGTAATAATAGTATAGCGTAAAAGTATAATAATTATAGTGTAGCGTCTGAGTAAAGGCCGATGCACACGATGCGTTACATACAAATACTCGTATCTATGGTATGCCACACGGTGCGTTCCGGCGTCGCACCGCACCGCGCACGTACACTGCACTTGATTTGCCATCCGCGAGACGAGGCTGGGTGTGTACGCGTTGCGACGTCGCGGCGGTGAGTGGTGCCGCTCAGTCTTACCGTGTGACCGCCAATGCGGCCAAATCTTTGCGGTGCGGCGCAGCTGCGGCGTAACATAAGTTATGACGCCGCAACGTCGACCGTCGTGTGACCACCAATGCGGCGAAATCTTTGTGGGGTGGCGCCGCAACGCATCCTGTGAACAGGCTCTCAAACTTTAAACGGTGAATCAATACTGGAGGTATGCAATTAGATGTAGTTTGGATATCCCCAGAAAAACAACAATTAGTTTGAATAGATTTGAAAGGCCAAGTGTAAAGTCTAAATCGTCACCTTTTTGGGTTATCCGTTGCTCTCTATGCTATGACGTATATTATTATAAATAATAAAAATGCAATAAACAGAACTTTGAACTGCCTTGTATCTGTAGCAGATAACAGATGACCTTTCACGATCTTCAATCGTGTTTGAATCAGAAACTTATTTAAATTTAATATTATTATCCTTATATCTATAACTAGCTGATGCCCGCGACTTCGCCCGCGTGGATGTCGGTTATTATATACCTACTAAAACCTTACTCAAGAACCACTCTATCCATGGGTGAAAACAGCATGAAAATTGGTGCAGTCGTTTTTGAGTTTATCGCGTACAGGACGACAGACAGACGCGGCGGGGGACTTTGTTTTATAGTATGTAAGGAAGTAGACTCGGACTAATATCATTGCAGTATCTCCATTGGTCATAAATATTTTTAATAAAAAATTGAATTTGATACTTACAGTGATTTTAATTCGCGTCTGCGCAACTTAATGTTCTTATTACAAAAACTTATGCCAGTTTTCACTAACACTACGCGACACTTACACATTCTTGCAAAGTGCACTGTTGGAATTCCAATTCTCAACACTAAGCCAACGGTTGAAAATCCAATGTGCGAGTTACCTGCTGCTGACTACCAAGTAAAAGTTTGACAAAACAAGTTTTGGTTTTATCACCGTGATCTTTAATGTTTTCGTGACGATAGCGCATTGATTATGTCATTTATTATATTTTTAGAATTGGGAATTTCCATAAACTTCTCACATTTCGCTAATTCGAGACTCCGGGATACCGCCTACCATGGGTAGAATAGAATTAAATTGAATTTTATTCTCTTTATTATGTACATAAATCTATCTTTATAATGGTATTAATCTTATGTATATTTTGCTATTGTGAACAACTATGTAGGTAAATAAAATGCACGAGATACCTAGTAGGAAATAAACCAAGCTAATTAAATTATAGTTCAGCGCAGTTCCGAGACTATAAAGCAGAAGTATTTATGTTGTTATTCTGTCAACCATCATTTATTTATTATTATCGTATCGAGTAATATCCTGTTTGTTGCTGTTTTTTTTTTGAATAATAGCTACCGATTTTTTTAATTATTAAAAGAATTCTTATATAGAGATGGATTCCTGTGTGCTGTTTTTTAGAAAGAAAATTTTCGTTAGTAGGGTGTCTCCAACGAAAGCTGTCCAAGAATAAAAGCGGAAATTTTAAAAATCAAGAGCTGGCTTTACACGTATTTGACGCAGTCGATACTATTTATTATTCAAGACATATTATGCGATACTTACATCTAGTATTTCATATTTATATAATAATTCGACATGTAATATTTTACTTAGAAGTGAAGTAAAATATTCAACAGATAATAATTCGTGGTCAGCTTTCGTTGGACAGACTCTATGTCTATAGTCGCGATTTACAGCGCGACCGAGTTTATAACTATCAAGGTCTAAGGAAAAATTTATTTATTAAAATAAACAGAAATTCATTGATTTAAAAATATAACCTTACTAGCTGCGCCCCGCGGTTTCACCCGCGTAAGTCTTGATCCCGTGGGAATATCGGGATGAAAAGTATCCTATGTGTTAATCCAGGTTATAAACTATCTGTTTGCCAAATTTCATCCAAATCCATCCAGTAGTTTTAGCGTGAAAGAGTAACAAACATCCACACATCCATACTCACAAACTTTCACATTTATAATATTAATATTATAATATTATATTATATATATATATATATATATAATATATATCTATATAGTAGGATTAGTAGGATAATATTAGTAGGAAGTAGGATAGGATTAGTAGGATATATAATATATATTATTATATTATATTATTATAGTAGGACTAGTAGGATTACCTAATGACGATACTATACGATTACTAATTATTAGTATTACCACTAATCGCATTCGCATTCCCTACTAAGAATTCTGAATTCTGTTGGTCTATTATCAAAGTCACCGAACACCGAATCTATGTACATAAGTACTTGTATGATATAAAAGAGTAAAGCAATGCCAAAAAGCCATTTATCCAGCAAAAAGTGGAGCGGCCATATAAAAGCAGCTCATCCGCATTGGAAAATACAATTTATTCATCATCATCTGCCTAGCCTTTTTCCAACTATGTTGGGGTCGGCTGGAAAATACAATTTATTCAATATTAGCTGATGCCCGCAGCTTCACCCGCTAGGATGTCGGTTCTTATATACTAAAACCTTACTTGAGAACCACTCTATCCATTAGTGAAAACAGCATGAAAATCGGTGCAGTAGTTTTTGATTTTATCACGTACATGACGACAGACAGACAGACGCGGCGGAGGACTTTGTTTTATAATAAATGTAAGGATGTAAGGATATAAGGATTTACTGGTGTTGTCCACCTCATAATTGCTTTATCACCCTAAACTTGAATGTCACCTCATAAAAGGACAAGGTCTATTTGTCTATGTGACAGTTACATACTTTCAACCTTATTGGCTGGGAAGTTACAATTTGGGAATCGTTGTCAAAACTGGTCAAGCATTTACGACGTCGACTATAATTACTTATGTGAAATGACATTTAAAAATGACAATGGATGAGTAATCAAATTATAACATGAGATGCAATCTTTTTTTGTAACACAATTCTATTGTTGGTTGAGTCGATTGATCTTATTACTAACCTTGGAAAAACCCCATACAAATGTATTTAGTTTCTATCGTTTTTCAACGGCTTTACACGAGGTACGTTATTGTTCCACCAAAATCGATGATACTTTTTGGAAAAAAGAATTTTCTTAGATCAGCATTGCTATTCTGTGACCATCTCACCGTGATAACTTAGGTGAAGTGAGCATGGAGTGAGCTGTCATTGTCATCGATACCTACTGATGCTAAGGCAGTGACAGTTCACTCCAAGCTCACTTCACCTAAATTTTCACGGTGAGATTTTTACAGAATAGCACCACAGATCAATGAGTAGATTTCGATTTCGGTCGTATTAACGTTCATCTTCTTCCAATGCCTTTTCCAACGATTTTTGGAGCAGACTAGGGAATGCAATCTCGATCTCGAGAGATCTCGAATCTCGCGATATCACGAGCCTTTTTTGCGAGAATCCATCTCGTGTAAAGTAAATCTCGTTCGTGAAATCTCGACACCAGACTTAGCTCGAGATCTCGAGTTGTCTATCACGACTCGTGATTGCATTCCCTAGAGTCGAATTTCCGTCGAAACAAATGCGACTGAAATTAAAAAAAAATATAAAGCGCTACTGCCATCCGAATTCTGACCTCTGTCACTTCAATCCCTTCAATTTTGAAAGAAAATTCATTACTTCACTAACTATTTATATTTTGCTTGCATAATTTCAGAATCATGTAATTTTCCTGTTTGGGTCCATCTGATCAACTCTAAAAAAAAAACCCAGACTTGTCTTTTAAAATTAGGTCAGTAGGCAACCGCAAATGAACTGAAAAAAGTCGTACAAAAAATGCCAACACCGCTTAGGTCACTGAACTAGCGGCTTCTATTTTATTTAACACTAGTTTATAACAAAGGGAAAACCCCCTGCTACGGCGGAGGGTGTGTTAGGTAAACAGTGACATGCAAAAGTTTTTGTTACCTCACGAATGACTCAAAACCCATGCGCTTTAAATAACCAGTTTAACTTTACCTGCCGCTCCCCTCTCCGTGTCTTCAAAAGTGGACGTCAGCGCAGTGATTGAGTTAATTAATCGGGCTTTTCCTTGACTGGTAATTGATTGACTTGGACGAACCTGGTTATGTGACGTCATGCGCCGTCGAGACGAGTATTCGCGCGTAACGCGTTCAATGGGTTTTTACGCGCACTTTATAATGTTTAGAGGTGTTCTGTGCAAATATTAGATTATTTTTGTAGATTTAATTTAATGTTGTGTTCATTTATACGAGCTTTCTCTAGTCTATTTTTATCGTAGGCTAGTGGCGAAGAATGTAAAAAATTGCATTTATATTAATTCGATCAGGCAGAAATAAATAAAAAGTTTCGCTTGATAGATAATTTAGCATGTGCTTGGATCAGATTTGATCTTTAAATTACCTATAAAAAAGTACCCACACACCTGCTACGGTACGTTCCTACTTGTTTTATAACTGCCCCGTTGGTCTCAGGTTGCAAGTGCGACTGCTCAGCGTGGTGTCTTGGGTTCGATTCCCGGATCGGGCAAAGTGTTATTGGGATTTTCTATTAAGAATTTCTTAGTAACAGCCCGGAGTTTGGAAAACCGTTGGCCCGTGCCTCGGAAGGCACGTTAAGCCGTTGGTACTGCGCCTGATCTCTCTCCGGTAGTGTCGGGTTGCCGTCCCTTCGGACTATGAGAGTGAGGG
The DNA here is from genome assembly GCA_949152455.1 of Lithophane leautieri. Taxonomy (NCBI): domain Eukaryota; kingdom Metazoa; phylum Arthropoda; class Insecta; order Lepidoptera; family Noctuidae; genus Lithophane; species Lithophane leautieri. The sequence continues at coordinate 11,761,548 of OX424473.1, read as the reverse complement.
AAGAGAGAGTGCACCTGTGTCTGCGCTCACACTTCTGCACTAATATCTCCCGCGCCGAAGGCTAGTCTCCGTTGAGATTGGCCGCCATGGCCGAAATACGGTCTGAAGGACTATACTTGTTTAGTAAAAACTATTATCGATTCCATCAAAACAGCATACATTCAAAAGCCAAAACCAGTTTACCATTGATTTCAAAACAAATTCCTTCCTTTCAAAAATCAAAATTCACCGCCATGCACTGTTTCCAATTTCAAAAGTTGTCGGCCAGTCTATTATTAGTGAAGTCTGTGTCCAGCGATGGTCCCGATTACTCGCGAGTTCATATTTATACAGTGTTCAGTTGTATCGAGTCACAGTTCGAATTGAGAACCGAGAGAGACCGTGACAATCATTGGTGCATTCACCTCGCTTTTGTTGTTTTGTGCGTGAAATCATATCAAAGGTAAATGTTTTGTTGCTTTATTTTGTGTCTGTCGACTATTTCGAACTTTTTAAAGTTATTTCATTATTTGAATTGTTATATTCTTTTTAAATTTCAATAGTAAATAGACGAGATGGCCTAGACAAAGTGAAATTCTATCAGCGATAACGATGATGGAAAAGTCTAAAATGTATTGGATTGACATAAACTACCAAAAAGCTTTTACTAAAGTCGTTGTATAAACGCTTTGAAAGCATTTGCCACTTGTCTAGACCCTGTTGTCAAGTGAATTTGTTATTTTTGGTTGAATGATGATATTTCACTGAGATACAATCTATAGGATAAAATGGTGAATTTATAAAATATTTTTTTTATTTTTTTATCAAAGTTAATTGTCTCACTGGTCAGCAAAAATCAAACAAATTCTTACGAGCAATTAAAATAAAAAAATATATTAATATATTTTATTATTAATTTTTATTAAAAGTGCTTATTAAGGTGTTATAAACAGCAATGTTTTTCTCAACTAGTGGACTGTAAAAATCATACCATTATAAACAAGTTTCACTGCATTCTTTTGCAAAACATTATAACGACTATAATTTGCGCTCTTTATAAACATCTTGAAAGCAATCGACTTGAAAAAAAAAAAAAAAGCAATTCCAAGTATAGCCTAACAAGGTAATAAAGGCATCACCAATAATTGTATTAATTCTTAATTTCTTTGTTCACAGAAAATGTCTGCCTACAAAATCGTTCTTGCACTCACAATCACAGTCGTCATCGCTGTTGTGAAGGCTCAAAGGCCATTTTACGCTGGGCTGAGACCGATCGGATACCCAGCAGTGGAAACAAACCTAATATCCAATAGGTTCGGCGAGGATGAAGCTTACCCTATTGAGGCTAGGGGTGACAAGAATCTTATCAACCGATTGGACGCACTCCCCGTTGACAATCGACCTTTCTGGTACCTGAACTGGAGACAGTATGAGAACTCGAGACGCAATCCACAGACTTATCCCCAAAGACAAAACAGCTTCGTTGGTACCAGATAAACGAAGAAAGTCAAATATGGAATGAAAGTAGATAAATGGATCGACTTAGTATCTCGATTTTAGTATTCGATTCTTGACTGACGAATGAATGTGAATCGAAATTAGAATTTGGTTGGACGTGGAACGGGTTTAGTTTGAAACGACTGCGAATTTAAAAATGGAGTATTATTATATAAAGTTTTTTTGAAAGCTTAGAGCAAAGACTTATTTGGTGAGCAATTTGTTACTATTTGAGTCATTGAATTATTTACTTTGATTTCAGCAGTACATAATATTTCGTTTTCTGTGATAAAATTATTTAAAAAATACGTCATTGTAAAATAAATCATGCAAGCATTAAAAAAATTAAATTATATAAAATAAAATCATGTATTTTTTTATACAAGAGAAACATTTTTAATTCTTTTCCAATATTGTATAACTTACAGTAATAGACGTTTTACACTTTGTTATTGGAATAATTAACTAGGAATGCTTAACCCCAAAGAAAGAACTCTTTTTCTGATAGATAAATACCTCCAGTGGAGTGCTTTCATTATAATAGCAAAAGTAAGTTTTCGGTTATCCAATCACATTTTCCATGTTTTGAAACCTCATAAAGATTTCCATTTTAAAGCAATAATAAATGGAGCTAACTTTCAATAAATAATTTGAGTTAAAGCGCATTAAATTTATAGGTACATACTTTACCGACTTCGAAAAAGGAGGAGTCTCTCAATTCTTTTTTAATATTTAAAAAAATTGTTCCGGTGCTCTCTTCTTTTCGATCGATCATATCGATTGAATATTATGGTCGTGATCGATTTTTCGTCAAAAATAGTAGGTACTACATTAAAATCCTTAACTTTACCATAATATATTGATTTCTAAATGAATGCTGCAATATTTTCGTTATAGCGGAGCATCATGCTAAGCAATTTGAGGTATTATAGACAAAAAAACCTAATAACACTTCACACGACCGGCTAATTGCGTTACACACTAAAAATGGCATTGCCTTTAATCTTGTCAATTCAGCGAAAATCATTGCGTGATTTCCTTCAAAATACGGCTGATTGTGACTGAAACTGCGTTGCGCAATTAGGCTGCGGGAATTGAAGACAACTAAATAACAATATTTACTTTAAAAAAAAAAAAGGTTGTTGATTTCTCGTTGATTAAAATTGGTCTACAATAATCACATATTCAGATAGCTTCCATTCTTCGCAACCACGTTGTTTAGATCTGAATCAAGCCTATAGCTATAGAATGGCAGTCCTTTTACTTTACCTACATAAAAATGGCGCATCTGTCTGTAGACCACTATGTCAAATGAACTCCCAAAGCGCTGTAGAGGTATTTGATACATACATAGACAGACATAGCGCTGCAAACAATACAGTGAAGCATGCCAAAACTACACCTCCGCTCTGTGCATACACGCTGCCACGCCCACATTTACAATCAAACTACACCTCACTAAGTGCACACATGTTTACGAAACCGGCCTCACGTCATTGTTGACAGCGCTATTTCTTTGGTCTGAGGTGTGGGATAGGGTTGTTACAGATCACCGATATTTTTTTTAATCCGGTGAAGAACGCTTTGAACCTGTGGCGGCATCTACATCGCCACATGCGAACTACGCATCAAAGACCAAACGTCACATAAATCCTGCATCGCGCAATTAGAGTTTACCGCGTGATAGAGATAATACTGATTCCGACATCAATCGTTGGACAGTTGCCCGCCAGACACAACACCCGTCTGGTCGGAGGATCCTCCCTTTTCTATAGAGGAAGAGTGAACTATACACCCTGTTCTCCATAGCTCTAAAAACGAAAGCGAATTAAGGTGTCATCCTACTCATACCCGTACTTTAAAATAAATAAGAAATAATTTATAAATGTTTCTAAATCAATTGTATTTTTAAGATAATTTACAATGGTTGGGAAAATATAATTTACAGCAAGTCATAAAAATGTTCATGATTTTATTATAAAATCTTTTAAATTATTATTATCTTATGCTAATTTCTAAACACAAATTAATTGTAACACAAATGAAATTGTGCAAGTTGAATTCTGTAGTAGGCCGAATAAAATTTACATAATTTTATACCCGAGACTTATTATTTCTTAATGATAAATTATTGACAGTATAATATATTTAAAAAATAACAATAATTTCATTTATTTAAACATTGTTACAATAATTGCGTTATAATGAGTATTTATTTCATACAGGTACATTAAAATGCTTCTATACAATATTTAAGGCAACTATAGTATGTAACAGTTTTTAAATTTAATTTTTTTTAAATAGTGAAAGAAAAAAAAGTAATAATAAAATAATAAAAAGCAAAGTAAATAGTTAGTTACTTCTAGGTAATAAACGAAATGACTAACGAACTATGAAAATTGGTTAAAAATAACACTTTACTTGTCAAGTTTTGTATTTAAACTAAATGTGGTCGGTGCTACTCTAAGAAGACACCGAATCAAAAGTCCATAGAATTACATTATCATATTATTATGAGGACCATGTAGGTTTATATCTTTTGTGAAAACCACCACACAGGTTACAGTGAACCCGTCCAGACAGTGCTCGATAATTTACATAATTATTTCCAAATCAACTTACATAATAACAAATATTACATAATTTTAAAAGCTTACAGACTTAATAATAATAATATGTACAAGTATATAAAAAGGCGGAGCTCGTGGCTAAGTAATAGCAGCCGCGCGAGTCGATCCATTAGGTTAAGCTACGCTTGCCGGGGTTGGTCCGTGGATGAGTGACCATCTTTACATACCGAGACTCCTCCGTGTCTCGAAAAGCACGTTAAACCGTTGGTCCCGGCTGTCATTCGTGGATCTTTGACAGTCGTTACGGATCGTCAGAAGCCCGAAAGTCTGACAACCAGTCTTACCAAGGGGTATCGCATTACCCAGTTACTGTATTGTGGAGGTCAGATAGGCAGTCGCTCCATGCAATATACTGGTATTCGGTTAGACTGGACGCCGACCCCAAAACGTAGTTGGGGACATAGGCTAGGCAGATTGATTGATACAAAAAAGGAGGAAATAATCAAAGGGCATTAAAAAAAATCTTACATAATACATACATATTTTTCAAATAATACAACAGTTAGGGATCTACTTGAATTTCAATAACCGTCTAATAAATAAATTATAATTATTGGTCTGGGATTAAACCAATGTGACTAAATAAGTAATGTATATAATATTGATGGATGGAAAAAAATAAAGCCATGAAGCCATGATTGTTTGAGGAATGATATGAAAGACAAATTAAACATTAAAAAAAACCGGCCAAGTGAATGTCGAACCACGCACAATGAAGGGTTCCGTAGTTGGGATGAATTTATCCAACAAACTTAACATTGTAGTTGAAAAACTTGTTCTCCTATACAAAATGTATGGGAGAACATGTTTTTGCAACTGCAAATTTAAGTTGGTCGATTATTACTCGGTAACTTGTGGAGCCTAAGTGGCGGTGATAGTTTTCCTTTTAATTTCGTTATACATACTACTGCCGCGAATTTTTTTACATACCCAAAACCAACCATTTAGCTGGCAAGGGGGTACACACTTGACTCTAACAAAAATTAGCACTTTAAAGCTTAATATTTCGCAAACGGATCCCTGAATCCAAAAATGGTTTTCACAAGCTTACATTATTTTTAAACGAACTTTCCAATGATACCCCACAACGTGGGATTGACGAGAAAAAAAACTATCTCCACTTTACGTGTAGGGGAGGTACCCAAAAAATATATTTTTTACGATTTTCTTTTACCACATTGTTGACGTGATTTATATGTATACCCATATCAAATTACAGCTTTGTAGTATCAATCGTCTCTGAGCTAAGCCGCGGACAGACGGGCGTACCGACAGACAGACAGACAGACGGACATGGCGAAACTATAACGGTTCCTTGTTGACTACGGAACCCTAAAAAACCCCCGAAAGTGTTCTAGTGTGCTGGATATTCTGGCTGCAGCATCAGACTAAGAATTCCATAATCTCCCATAGTTATATAGGATAAATGGGTGTTTAAAACTAACGCAGCTAACACAAAATGATAAAACTTGACCTAAGAACCATCGCTAGAAAACCTGCTTTCAAGAAGAAGTGAATGATAGCGTGACGGTTGACAAGGGAAAATGGATAATTAAAACGCAAATTACATTAATAATTAATAATTCAATCAAAGTTGTGCAAGTTGTAATCAGTTAATAATTTACGTAAATAATTTTGTTCAAAGGTATGTAGGTACTTTGTTTGGTACTCAGAAGAAATATTTCTATGATTTTAACGTTAAAATTGATTTAATTTATCCTTTACATCAGGTACACAAATTAATTATTGTTTTCAATTAAAAATACATTTATTTAAATACTTTACACTAACATACACTAATTATTTTAATACACTTACCTACATTACATTAAATTAAATTAAAATCAATTTACCTACATGTATATAAAAATGGGGGGGATATAGCCAATTATTGTTAATATTTATTCATCAAGGACCGCCAGGCGGCAGTGAACAGGTTCAACCATAATTCTTTCTTGCATGTTGATTATGTTCCTGCCTATTTCTTGCCATTATCGACCATTCGCTTAATTTTTTGACATAAAATTCGTACCATATTTCTCGGTTACACTTAAGAACTATCATAAAAACCGGTAATATGAATGCGTTCAAGTACTGTAATAAAATAAGTATAACTATTATTATCATCCCTGATTCAATGTGCAATAAAAAAGCAACATATTGGCACATCATATTGACGTCACACAGTATGAATATCAAAGTGGCTATATTTAGGCGTCGCCTAATGTCAGCAGCTGTGTTTGCGCTCGTGTGAAAACTATGACAGAGTGAACATACAATTATAATGTAAAAACAACAGTTGGCTATCAACGGCAAAATTGCACTTCCCTGAATGATAAAAAAATTGATTAAACTAAAAGCATGAGTGGGAGGAACTGAGGTTATGCGATATGCTATAAAGAGATAATTAATGGAAGTTGTTATAATAGACAAACCCCAGGCAAAGAGGCTACTTTTTAAATATCTCCTTTGGATATGCCCATTGAAAACTTTTACAAAGTCTATGTAAAAAATATGACCTATAACTAACAACCAGTGGTTCTTTACACATAATAAGTACAAATTCAAAAATAATGGAAATAAATAAATAATTCCTCGGAATGATTCGAAAACTCCCGAGTCGGTATTATATACTCGTATGTCAGTGTATGGTATAAAAAGTTTGCTAAAATTGCATTTATAAACACATAGTTTCTATAATTACGATTTTTTTTTACGAAGTACCATGATACAACTCCGTAAACCAAGGCGGCTAGTGACAACATCAACAAAATATATTGTATAATATCAATGGATTATGCTATTTTCCATGCTTCATCATCGCTCTTTGTAGAGCCACGTGCACTGGTATCGTTATCAGACATGGCGGATTTCACTTACACAGTTTGTATTGTTTCACTTTTTATAACTTTTATTAAACGTTATGTACGTATGAACCAGCTAGGTGTAAAGAAATCCTACGCCCTAAAATCAGGCGTCGTTTCCAAAACAGTCGACGGAATAATAGTAAATTATGACCAAACTTCACGGAACGATTGATCGAAGTATGTATTTTATTATATCACTGTATAATCACTTTTTGGTTCAAAGATATTGAAATATTTACGAAAAGATTTCTTTAGGACTTTCAGTCCCTTAAAACAAGTGTTACTACTGAAACGTTGCGTCGAGGAAATAAACGAAATAAAATGAATTTTAATTTATTGAGCAGTGCTACAAGCTGGTTAGATTATTATTTGAATTTTTCTGTAGGGTGACTACGTAAGTTGATAAATTGTACATGTTGATAACATGTTTAGTATATGACTTTGTGTTTCTCTTTGTACAATAAACTTATTATTTATTTATTATTTAATAAATTTGTAATAAACATTATTCTTATTATATAAATTCAAGTCGTCCTAGAATTTAAAATTGTTTTTCAAATACGGTCTTCAGGGCTGCTTTAAGTTAATTTAGAATTTCAAAATCCATTTAATGCTTTGTCTTAAGTATGTCCATGTTAAATTCCACCTGAACACAGAATGTTTAAAGAAATACTTATAACATGAAAAAAAAATCCCTGTCCGATCCGTGAGGGTGTTGAGAAGTATCGTACCTACTGAGAGTCTATTTATGTGGTAATTTTCAGGTAAAAAGAAAAACAAAACACGTTGCATTTTTTTCAAAGGGGAATTTTATCCTCTATCCTCATTTGGCATCAAAAAATTCGTCCGTATCGCTGATAGTGGAAAAAGTGCCCAAAAGGCTCGCAGCTTATTATTAATATTATATCAAAATCAATCTGCCTAGCCTTTTCCCAACTATGTTGGGGTCGGCTTCCAGCCTAACCGGATGCAGCTGAATACCAGTATTTTACATGGATCCACTGCCTATCTGACCTCCACAACCCAGTAACTGGGTAATACGATACCCCTTGGTAAGACTGGTCAGACTTTCGGGTTTCTGACGACCCCTGACGGCTGTCAAAGATCCTCGAATTACAACCGGGACCAACGGCTTAACGTGCTTTCCGAGGCACGGAGGAGTCTCGATATGTAAAGATGGTCACCCATTCACGGGCCAACCCCGGCAAGCGTAGCTTAACCTGATAGATCGACCCTTGTGGCTGTTATTACTTAGCCACGAGCTCCTCTAATTATTATTAGAGAGAGAGAGAGAATTATTATTAATATATATTAAATAAAATATGCTAGAAAGAGATTAAATATTAGTAATTATAATGAATGTTGTAATATTGATATCTAGTAGTTAGTTACCTATGCAATTAAATATAATTTTAAAATATTTAACTTAGATTTAAGATACATGTAACTACTTGCTGCGCCCTACCAGGGTCATGTACTCATAAGTTTTAGCCTAGTCTGTAACTGAGTGTACATTATGCAAATAAATGAATTAATTTAAAATTACCCATGTGCCTAAAAATAAATTATTTGATAAATTATTATTATTAGTGATGGATGGAGAGAAAGGAGAAGAACAAAGCAATAAGGTGTAGATTGCTTGAGGAATGAAAACGTGACGGTTGACAGGGGAGAATGAAATGAAAAAAAAAAACTTAACTCAAATTAAATTATTGTACAAGTTGTAATGAGTAGTATGCTGAATGTAACTTACATAAATTTATTCATAGGTACTAACTTGGTACTGGGTAAAAATATTCTATGATTTTAATATTAAAATTGATTTAATTCATCCATAAATAATTAAAAAGTCAAAAATAGATCAGGTTCCTAAAGTAATTACTGTTGATATTTATTCATCAAGAACCGCCAGGCGGCAGTCAACAAGATCATGAAGATCACAAATTTCTTCCTTGCATGTGATGTCTTGATGCATATTTTCCATAAAACTGACACCAAAATGTCTCGGTTACTCTTTAGAACTAACAAAAAAATGGTTAATACTAATGCATTCAAGTATTCTGAGACCAGTACCATAAGCGTTACTGTCTCCCTATTAGTTGAATCGTGAGACAAAACGTAAACAAAATAATGGCTAAACATAATGATGTCACACAGTATGATAAAGTGGCTACAGGATAAAATACACGGTTTTTTTATTTTACCCATGCTGACCTTTTTTTGGGCAGTTTTCCCTCTGTTATTTTTTCAATTTATTGCTAGCAAGCTTCTGAGTGCGGTTAGGCGCTAAATTCAAATTTGAATGAAAAACAACGGTTTATGTGCAGAGGTATACCGAGGGTTAATACGTCAACGCTAGCGAGTAAGTTTACTATAAAAATTCAAGTCGTCCTAAAATTCAAAATTGTTTTTCAAATACGGTCTTCAGAGCTGCTTATGTTTACTTAGAATTTCAAAATCCATTTAGTATAAACTTAACTTACCTAACTTACTTAACTTAACTTTAGTTTAACTATTTCTTTAAAAATTCTGTGTTCATCTAAGAAGTCCGTTTTGACAGCTATAAAAATACTTTGTGCAGTGATGAAAAAAAAATTGTTTCTTATAAACTGATTCTCGAGACATATTGATTGAACATACTTAGAGAGTTTGTAATCGACGACTTATCTACACTGATTAAAACTGATTCTCATGGCATAACGTTTTACTACATGTACGAGATCGAAACGTCAAAACGGACTTCTTAGATTGTCGTGAGTTTAGTCTTAATTTTACTTCACGGCGATCTGAAATATAATTAAGTTTAACACAGTAGTATTTCTTACACACACGTGGTAACATCGCGATTTTTAGAGATAAAGATATTAAAAATATATTTTTAAATAGAATTGTTTCACCTCATCGTTGGCAACACAGGAATGTCACTTTTCTTTTCGCGCGCTCTGTGACATCGCATCGAAATAGGCTCTCGCTAATCAAATTATTATTATTTACATAAGTTTTTCGGTATTATTTACTAAAATAACAAAATGTTAACTTTGTTAAGTGATGGCAAAGTGTATTAAGTGCATCGTTAGTGGAAACCTGAGACTGCCGCGGCGTTCACCAAAGACATCAAGGGGAGCAGCCACAAACATCAGAGGCACCCTTAGTCCTGACTCCTGGCCAACATTGGATGAACCATTAACCTGAGGACTCCCAGAACATTAATGTGACGAGAATGCCTGGCTTTAACTGACCACTTTGTACGTGATACAAGCATTATGATGGACAACAATGCACATTGCAGTGCGTGATGCAAACTTTTTGCATTATTTCTCCAGTGGACACGAGATGTCCTTAGTAACATTACCTCCATTATACTTAGCTGGATGAAAGCTACCAGAGAGGCACGTGATGCCCTTAGCGATGTTACTGTACATAGCTAGCTGGTATGCGCTTGTCAACTACCCCTCCAGTGAGTACATACTCTCCGAAACGTTATTTCCACGTTACTAGCTGGAAGAACTACCAAGGTGGCACGTGATGCCCTTAGCAATGTCTCTCCACATAGCTAAACCTGGTATGTTATGTACTCGTCATAACAGGTAACCCACATTTTTATGACCTAGGTTAAGAAATTGTTAAAAGGTGGTCCAATATCCTTTTAATTTACGAGTATGAAGGCTGCGAGACAGCCTGACTTAGTCCTGCACATTGTCTGTGGGTTATTAATTTGCAAAGCATTATACTCTCGAGTGCGGGATTCTACCGCACCTGGATTGTTATCAGTAAGTACGCGATACTTTAACAACATTGATCCAATGTTGTTAGCTGATAAGTACATATTTGGCATGGAATGGATTAAGAAATTGTTAAAAGGTGGTCCAATATGCTTTTAATTTACAAGTATGAAGACTGCGAGACAGCCATACTTCGACCTGCACATTGTCTGTAGGTTATTCAATTGCAAACCATTTTACTCAGTAAGTGTGGGATTCTACCGCACCTGGACTATTATCAGTGACTAGGGGGTACCCTATGCATCATGGCCTGTTAATGCTTAACACGAGATGAATTCAAACTCAAACTCAAAGCATTTATTTCAAACCGTCAGTCAGAAATAAACCAATTACAGACACTTTTGAATCGTCAAGGGATCGGTCAGTCAGAAAGATGAAGCTAGTTGCCCATTCCAAAGCATAGTAAGTTCCCATGGAGAGGAACGGGCAAGAAGCTCCACAGACACTCTTTTAAATCAGAATATTGTTACAATGATCATAGCATGTTATCTCAATACTAGGTGATCTAGTTTTCGAATCAAGGATGCTCATAGTGTGTTATCTCAAAAAGAGATGATCTAGCATTCTCATCAAGGATGTTAACACAATGGTTGCTGCTCATAGCAAGATATCTCAATACTAGGTTAGTTATCTAACTTTCACATCGAGGACGATATTATGGAAACACACTTCATCTTGACTGATTACCTCTCATCAGCTAATGTTACACATGCCTGCTACTAAATGAATGAATGTTATTACATTTCTGTTTATGGCCATGTTGCTGAGTTGTCAGTTTTAACAAACAAATATATCTAAAAGAAATCACCTGTGTACAAAATACTAAAGTGACTTATCTAAGCACTATGTGGTTTAATTATCCTAACAAATTGATAAATGATATCAATTTTGTAAACCAAACACTAAAGCAAAATTTTATAATTTTACACTCACACATTCAAATACTTGGTTAACATGATTCTACAATACTGGCTGATGACAAATGCTGAGATATCTATGGAAACTCTTGATTTCAGATATAACTGAAATGGACCAAACACAAAGTATTATTCCATGCTGCCCTATTTATTCATAACAAGATGGAAAACATACTCCATTCTACATTCCATAAATAACCTGCACTGGTTACTTTCACCATAGGTAAAACCACGGAATAGATAAATAAGGTTGGAATGGTAATGTGGGCGTGGCAAGCACGCCACAATTATGATTCGATAATCATAACTCGACCGATTCATTAATTCACCGCGTTTCGTGCGCTTCGGACTACTGCGGAGAACAGAGCTCTGCTTTAAAATGCCGTGTTGTGCAATTATAACTTGTAAAACAAAAAGTCAGACCGCAAGTATAGAGCGAGGGGGTATATCTTTCCATCGGTAAGTCGAAAATAACATTTAATTATAATTTTATTAGTAAAAAACATAAAAATATTCTGATCACTATGAAATTCCAAACATTAACGACATTATTGCAACAAGTAAAAAAAAATATACATTGCACGATGTGTACTCGCGTAATCAACGCAATTACTAAGTCCGCTTACAATGTACTGCATGCGTCGCGTCCTCTTCACTTCAACCATTGACGTTTCGTCGTTTGCCCTGATTGGCCGTGATGCGCGGTCGATAGTGAGGTGACCATGTGGTTAAATAAAATCATCGATAGAATTCTCAAATAATATAAATTTACGTTGGACAAAGATTCTTTTTGAATTATTTTATATTTAAATTAATGATAGTATATTTTTAGTTAGATGTATAATGAGTCAATTAAATATTACAATAATTATTGAACGAATGATACAATATAGTAAATACTTGTAGATGACAGATTTACAGGGAGAAATTGAATTCATTGGCAACATTATACGAGATCATTGTACTCATCTACAAGTATTTACTATATTGTATTTAGTATTAAAATATAAGTAAAATCCAATTTTACTTACGCAATAAATTATAAATTTTAGGTTTCCTAAAGAACCTAACGCCAGGGAACAATGGATTGACGTGACAGGTAGAGGAAACTGGATGCCGACAAAGACGAGTACTATTTGCTCTATACATTTCAGTAAAGATGATTTTATCATTAAAAAATCAGGTTATTTGTAATTAATAAAAGTAAAATAAATATTTCTTAATATTTATTTCATGTTTAATTTTCCCCCATACATTCATCAGATAATTTATCGATAAAGAATATCGGCTTTATCAAGCACTAGCGTGTATGAAAATTTTTATTGCTTTTTTGCGTGTGTGTGTGTCTATGCCTACGAGGGCTTAGTACTAGTGTGCGAACGAATATCTGCCCTGAGATTTATGTGTGTCTGATTTGGTTGTGTGCGAAATATTTGTAAACATAGGAGTGCGTATGTGTAGAAATTAAAATAGTGGGAGACAAGCGGTGACACTGGTCCTGATACAAAATTGGAGCTAGGGCCTTTCCAACCTTATTTATCAATTCCGTGGGTAAAACAAAGACTGACCCTATGCTTATGAACAACATAGACAAATACAAACTGTTGAAAGACTTGCCTGATGCAACAATGTTCACTTTCACTAAATTAAAACCAAACAAAAGTAATATCATACCTAATTGACATGAATGTTAGAATGTTAAATTATTTTACTTGCTAAACAAACTCAAGTATACAATTCTATAGCTACAAACAATAACAATTAATCAATAAATATTAAAACCACAAGACCCTATGTTAATAGAGAACCTTACCAGCTCTATTGAGCAAATGCAAAATTAACACAACAAGAGTGATATGTTACAGTTAATAACAAATTAAAACATCTCACAACAACAACCCGGAGTATATCTACACTCCAAAGTAACAACTCAACAAAAGTGATAGGTACTAAAATGCACCAATCAAATGCTGACAAAACAACTATACTCCACTGATCTTGTTATTGGTTGTGGATACAAAGATACAGTAAAAGATTTGATACCTAACAAATTCAATATTTTAACTACTCAATACCATTATAGCTAGTATATACAGAGACGAATTAAAATGCATTACAGATCTACAAAGAATTTATCAGAAATACATATTTCAGACTCAAACAAAATAGAAAATTCAACCTCATTCTGGACCTATAACTGATTATAAATGATTTCTCTAAGTAGGTTTGTACAAACTGATCGATTGACTGAAAATGACAAAGAAAGTTCCCAGTAATAACTCTAATAGATAGGCTGTAATATGATTCCATCTTACAGGTACTGCAAGATTCTTCCCATTATCAGATAACCAATAAAGAGTTTATCATATAGTTACATTGTCTGAAAAATTCCACATTAGAACTTTTATACTTTAACTGTACCATATAGCTCTGCTATATTTAAGTACCAAATTACTTCCCAGTAGTGACCTATCTACCCTGATTATTTATTTGTCAATATATCAAGACTGCTGTAAAACATTTACCTTTAAATACCACTATAAACATATCAATAAGTGTAAAGTCATTTTTATACAAAAACATGTGCCTTGAAATACTTACTTACATTATAACAAAGGTTATTAGTGATCTTAGTCGCATTACATAACATCAGGCCTGTAAGATGATCTTATTCACAGTTTATAAAATTGAAATGTCTAATTAAACATTCAACCATTCCAACTGTTAATCTAAATAATTAGCGGTAGATTCCAATGATAATTAAAACATTAAAGTGAAATTGTCGGAAAAAAGGGGGGGGGGGGGCAGTATGATGTGAGGACAAGGTATAAATGGCCTGTGGTTAGAACATGAACAAGGTCAGGTACCACAATAATCGATGTAGCCAACATGAATGAATTAACTTCAAATTATTTTAAACTAGAACCATCGACTCACCAAGTGCACACCTTAGTTAATTAATATACAACTCCACTTAAATATATCCACTTAAATATAATATAACTCATTCCACTATTTAGTTTTGGATAATATGAGTTCAGGGGAAAAGATTCATACCCATAAATGCACTCAAAATGAATCTAGTTTTTTTGACTAGTTGTTAGCTTGTCAATTATACATGAAATAGACACTTTCACCATATGTAAATTAGAAAGGAAAATACCTGATTTTGGATATGCACAGAAAGAGAAGAAAAAAAAAAAAAAAAAATTGCTACGTGACTAACTAATGGGTTAATGTAAACTAAATTTAATTATTCAGTTTAGAAAGAAAGAAAGAAAGATTTCTCTCTAAAACTTCTTTTCTCTGCATGGGAGGGTCTACCAAAGATACCATATTTTAACAATAACAATAGCAAATTATAGGAACCGGCCATAAATACACAACATAATTATAGAGCTTAGGAGCTGTAAACTCATGCATTAAGCTTCACACCGCATCTCAAATAAGTGAATGTTTACGTTCACAGAGATATAGACTACGACTGCTATTTCCAGTCCTAGAAACTTTCAAAAGCATTCAATTTAACAAATATCTTCCTGATCTGATTTTAAGTACAGAAAACAACCACATTACAAACTTATGGGAAGCCTACAAAGAAGTTGAGATCTAAAAAAAATTAACACTGATTCACATATACTACCATTGCTGACGTAGAAAAATTAAATAAGCTAAGTGCATGCAAATCGTAGACATTAAAACAAAAGTTACATTAAATTAATAAAATTGATCTGAACTTATATTTTTAATTTGATACAATAATATTGATTCAGATTATTTGAATAGTATTATTTGTAATGCCAAAATATTAATTATTATGTCAGAAATCATAGAATATTAATTAAAATGTCAAAAAGTATGATTTTAAAAATTCATTAACAGAGTAGAAACAGGTCTAAGAGCCAAGTAAACATTTTACATTTGAATTTATTAATTGGTAACATTCTCAAGCCAGGTGGTAATTTATTATACATTTTTACTGTCATACAACTGGCATTTTTACTGTATAGTTGCAATCTCTGAGGAGGTACTAGCAATTCCCCGGCATTATTTTCTTCCGTCTTTGGGAGACTTGCTCATTTAATAGGAATAAATGTGGGTATTTTTTAACAAATAAACAAGACTCAAAAAAAAAAAAAAAAAAAAAAGGCACGGGAGTGGACGAATTTTTAATTCTTTAAATAATGGCCTGCAATGGTATAAGTATTCTGCTCCGTTGCCTGTCCTTTCGACTCTAATGTCGACTCTGTGGACCAATGAATCAAATACTGAGACTGTTTTAAAGTTTTATAACTAGGTAAGTACCAATAAGTGAGAAGGACATTAATTCTTCCTCTCACAGTACAACCCATACAGCAGCCCACCAAAGAGATGACATCAATTGAGTCAGGTACAATGTGGGGTTACTGGTTGTCAATCATGTTTATTTTTGTTGATACACAATAGTTTATTATCCCTTAACAAGCAATGCTAATGAAGGAGAATAGTAGAGCACCTAATTATAAACCAGAACATTTATAACCAGATAATTTATTATATAACTGAATTATTGCAGTTAGCTCTAAACATCTACTGTGTTAAACTTAATTATATTTCAGATCGCCGTGAAGTAAAATTGGGAATCAAACGAGCTTACCTGTTAAGCGAAGTCTTGATTCTAATTTTACGAACGGCGATCTGAAATATAATTACCCGCCCGCCACTGGCTTACAGCCCCAAAGCTGCAATAATTAGCCTACTTAACTCACCTATACTTTCAGGAAAATCTAGTGAATTTAAGTATGTGGAACCACTGTGTACAGAAAACAGAGATTGTTCCATACCTTAAGGATCTCTAAAATAAGTGACATTCCTGTGTTGCCAACGATGAGGTGAAACAATTCTATTTAAAAATATATTTTTAATATCTTTATCTCTAAAAATCGGATGTTACCACGTGTGTGTAGGAAATACTACTGTGTTAAACTTAATTATATTTCAGATCGCCGTTCGTAAAATTAGAATCAAGACTTCGCTTAACAGGTAAGCTCGTTTGATTCCCAATTATATTCATGACAAATGTAACTTGAGCCTTTATTTTCTGAACACAGAATTTTTTAAAGAACTAGTTAAATACACAATTGAATTAGGTGTGACGAATAACTTTAGTCTAACACATATATACAACATGTAAAAAACGCTGTCCGATCCGTGGGGGTGTTGTTAAGTATCGTACTGAGAGTAAAAAAAGTCAGAAAAAAAAAAAAACGCCGCATTTTTTTCAATGGGGAATTTTAACAGTTTATTAATAACGGTTGTCATAAAAGACAACTTCAAGGAGGCTACTTTTGAAGTAACTCCTTTGGAAATGCCCCATTCAAAACTTTTATAAAGTCTACGTGACATGACTTATAAGTTTATAACTAAGAACCAGTGGTTATTTACACATAAGAAGTACAATTTAAAAAAAAATGTTCTTTTAACGAAAAATGTCCTAGGAATATTTGTAAAGCTCTCCGTATTTGTCACTCAGAGCAGTTTAAAAAAGCTAATATTACCTAAGATTTCATTAAATCATGCCACATTTCTCGATTGCTTTTTACCACTCTCTCTTTAATTCTTTTTTCTCTTTATCTTTCTTTTTTTTTTTTTGCTTTTTGCTACCCCAAAAAGGTTTAATACATTAAAATTCCTTACAAATCTATCCATAATCGCATGCATCTCACATGTAAGTGCGTTGATGTTTTACTTTATTATATTAAATATTTACAGTATTATCCACCGACAGGTCGGTACTAATAGTATTTCCATGCATGTTGATTTCTTGATGCCTATTTCTTAACGACAATTCATTGATTTTTTTTACATAAAATTCATACCACGTTTTTCGGTTACACTTAAGAACTACCAGAAAAACGGGTAATGCGATTGCATTAAAATTCCTAAGAAATTTTTCCATAAACACTAATATCCAATCCGCAGGATCGATAAAAATAATAAAATATTCACTCAACATAATGACGTCACTTACTATGAATATCAAAGTGGCTATATATAGCCGACGCCAAAAGTTAAAAGCTGTACGTGTACTGCAAAGTGAAAATACAATTATTATGTAAAAACAACAGTTGGCAATCAACGGTAAAATTGAAGTTCCCCGGAAGTATGTTATAAAATGTATTTTTACATACATATTGGAATAAGGTACTAACAAAAGGACATTTGGTGCTATACAGAAAAGATATATAACAGTTGTCAGAACAGACAAAACCCAGGCAAAAAGGGCACTTTTTAAATATCTCCTTCGGAGATGCCCATTGAAAACTTTTACAAAGTCAACGTAAAACATATGACATATTACTAACAACAAGTGGTTCTTTACACTTAACAAGTACAATATAGAAAAATACACAATTCTTGTACTTATCCAATAATTTCCTTCGAATGAATTTATAATTTCCATTGCAACCGAGTATCGTGAATCAAAGGTGTCTAAAAAATTTGCTAAAATTAAATTTAGATACAGATAGTTTCTATAATTACGAAACTTCTTTAACATAGTCCATGAGGCCACTCCGTAAATCAACGCAGCTAGTGACAATGCCATCAAAGAAATATCATATATAAATTGCCAGTCTTCACGTTCAGTCTCTGTAGAGGGGGGGTCACTCGTATCGTTAATAGACATGGCTGATTTCACTTGCACAATTGGTATTAATTCACTTTTTACAACTTTTATTTATAGTAATTTCTGAACAGCTTGGCGTGAAACAATATGCTACGCCCTACAATCAAGCATTGTTTCTGAAACAGTCGACGGAATAATGGTAAAGTATAACCAAACTTCACGGAACAGTTGATCCTAGTTTGTATTTTACTATAACACTGTTTATTCACTTTTTGATTTAAGAAATCATTTAAATATTTGTGAAAACGTTCATGTAGGTCACGTCCAGCCCCTAAAAACCAGTGTTGTTACTGTGAAGTAGGTATAACCAAACTTCACGGAACCATTGATACAAGTATATATTTTACTAGCTGTGCCCCACGGTTTCACCCGCGTAGGTCTCGATCCCGTGGGAATATAGGGACAAAACGTATCCTATGTTCTATTCCAAGTCATGGTCTACCCGTGTCCCTCATCTTCTCCTCTCTAGAGTAGGGATCGTCGCGGCGGCGCCGGAGGCGCGGCGGCGCGGCGCCGGCGTCGAACGGTTCGTGTATTGCATTTTTATACTAGTGATAACTTCGAAATTAAATGTCCGATTCGAATGAATTGAAAAGTATTTTACAGCTACATAAATACCCTTGATGTTAAAACTATTTATTTGAATAAGAATTAATATTATTTTGATAAAACTCCTTCGCAAATAATGCATTAATTTCGAACAAAGATTACCATAAAAACAGGTTATAGTGAGTCAATCTTAAAAGATATACATACTTATGCTGTCGCGGACTTTTCTTAGAACTTTCAAAGAGAAACAATTCCATCATGCATGATATTTGCGTAACTTAAACCGTTTATGCAGCGCAGGGAACGGAAGCTCTCAAAAAGGAATATTTTTTTCCGTTTTTACAACCTTTTTCATTTATGCTCCACTCTTATTGGTCAAAGCGTGATATTATTATAGCCTATATGCTTCCTCGATAAATGTAACATCCAACTCAAAAAAAAAAAATTCAATTGCAACCCTTAGTTCCTGAGATTAGCGCGTTCAAACAAACAAACTCTTCAGCTTTATAATATTAGTATTTAGTATAGATTATAAATTCACTCTTTTATTTAAGAAATCATTTAAATATTTGTGAATAGGTTCGCGTAGGTCACTTCCAGTCCGTAAAACCAGTGTTGCTACTGTAAAGTATAACCAAACTTCACGGAACGATTGATCCAAGTTTTTTATTATAACACTGTTGGTATATTCGGCACTAACTATTTTGAAACTTTCCTGTTCGTTATACTCATTTAAGACACAACCAATTTTGCTTAGGACAAGTGTAATACTGCGAAGTAGACGTCGCTAACAAAAACAGGAAAGACAACATTTTTGACAGGTCTTCGCTCGTTTTTCTGTTCTTTTTACTCCGAAACAAAGCAAAAGATAAAAAAGAGACAGGTGTATATATTCGAACTTCGGATAGAAGAATCAAGAAATTATATTAGTTACAAGTAAAGTCGTCTGACTTGCGAGCTTTGCGTATATGTTTGTAGCTAAATAATAACAGCTGCACGGGTCGATCTTAGAGGTTAAGCCGCAATTCTTGTCGAGGTTTGTCCGTGGATGGGTGGGTGATTATCCATTGCATACTGAGACCCCACTCTGCCTCCGACAGCATGGTAAACCAATCCGTTGATCCCGGCTGTCATTCGTTGATGGTAGTCCTTACCAACGGGTAGTCAGAAGCCTGGAAGTCGGTCAACCAGTCTGTTATCATATTACCATGTCCCTGACAGGAATATTTTAGCAACCCAGGTAGTACTAAAGAGTTGAATCCCGGAGAAATACTCGATTACCGTAGGTTTTTTTTAATTTGCCCATGCTGACCTTTTGTTGGGCAAAGACTTCGCTCTGTTATTTTCTCACGACAATTTACCATTGCTCTGATAGAACCACAATATAATATGACTTCAATAAATCATACATTCCATTGAATAGAGACTGAATTTTTCCAAATGCCATCAATATATTACGGGTTTCACGCCCCGACGGCGTCGTCAATGCATTGCGAATTTGCGAGACAAGTCTTGCAAAACTTCGTTCTTTCCTTGCGTTGACAAGTACAAGGAAACCTACTTTTTGAACTAGAACGAGATTCTCCTTTGTAAATTATTTTTATTACCAGCTCTATTATCTGCGATTTTACTTGAACCAGCAGATCTTGCGAATGCATTAATTCCTGCGATAAAAATCTTCAAATCTTTTCGTGCACTACTTTTCTTAACTTTGCAATTTTACGAAGACAGTTTGCAGCCCTGGTGGTTTAGAAGTTTGTGAATTTACTTCATAGACACCAAATTTTAAGTTAGTCTCGTTTTATATACAACAAACCTGTACCCGGATTTGTTATTATGCATTTTCTAATAAATACTGGACGGTGATAAATAACACCGTGAGGAGCTCATGGCTAAGTAATAATAGCCACACGGGTCGATCCAACAGGTTAAGCCATCTTTACATACCGAGACTCCTCCGTGCCTCGGAAAGCACGTTAATCCGTTGGTCCCGGCTGTCATTCGTGGATCTTTGACAGTCGTTACGGATCGTCAGAAGCCTGAAAGTCTGGCAACTAGTCTTACCAAGGGGTATCGTATTACCCAGTTACTGGGTTGTGGAGGTCAGATAGGCAGTCGCTCCATGTAAATTACTGGTATTCAGCTGCATCCGGTTAGACTGGAAGCCGACCCTAAAAAAGCTGGGAAACGGCTAGGCAGATTCAGATGAATAATACCGTGAAAAAACCTGTAAGGATTTGAAATCGCCAACGTGGAAAAAGCTTGATTAGTAAATCTCCATTTATAAGAGCTCATTCGCTCATTTGCCACAGTAACATTATTACTGACTGAAACAATTTTTTTTGTTCTTACTCAAGTGCGTAATGTTATTTCACGTATAGATAGGCAGCCTTTTAAATAATCAGCGACCAACGTTCAAAATCAAGTAGACGAACTGATACTATCGTCCGTCAAATGGCAGAGACGATCGCTTCGTACTGTACCTACGACGTAGACCAATAGAAAAAAGAAACCAGCAGATAAAAGAAAACATCATGAGGAAACTGGCATGTCCTAGGATCAGGAATTCAAAGATATAGATAGAAAGAAGAAAGAAAATACGTGTATTTGCGACAAACATGACGCAAAAAAAAACAAAAGGTTGGGGAAAACATGCGTCACATACACGCAAAACGGCTATCGCTCAGCATTATGCTGCGACCCTATGTAGGACAGAGCCCCAGCGCTGGTTTTCAGCGACAGCCGGCGCTGACGTAATGACGTCGACCGGTGCGGCACGGGTAAACCATTATTAGGACGACCATTATATGTGACATTCATCAATCCGCACTGGGCCCGCGTGGTGAATTCCACCCCGACATTCCCGCTTCCTCTTACAGAAAGGAGGCCTGTGTCCCAGCAGTGGGAACATAGTAGGCTGATTATGTTATGCCTTATGTTTATTTTCTTTTCCTTTTTCGTGTGTTTGCTGACTAACCCTTTTTTTTTTTCAAGGTTGGGTTATCATCAAATGACTCCCGCTCTGGGTGGAGCGGCGTGTCAGACTTTTACTGACTAAAACCCACCCGTGTTACTTCAGTTTCCTATTGCCAAGGGACCCGGTTTCCCTTTCGGACTTTCCCGCAACACTGGCAGGCATTGGCCCTATCGGACCCCGTCTACTGACTAACCTGGTATCAGAATTTTTGTGCCGCCCGTGGGTATCTGACTTGGCTTCACATGAAGTCGAGAAATATCTCTCAATTCTTTCGTCACGATGTTTTCCTTCACCCTTTTGAACGACCCCTTTAATGAATAAACAAAATACCTAATAATACTCATCTGCAAGGTGAAAGGCGCTTGGTCCTAAAAATGACCGTTCAATTACTTACTTCATTTAGAAAAATCTGTTCCTTTTCTGATTGTCTTTAGGGCCATACCTCACTGGGACACCATGGCGCCGCAGCCAAGTCGCGTTGCCAGCACGCATGATCCAGCTCTATGGTGGATACCTCACCGTGCAACCTCTTGGTCACACAGCCAACCGACACTTTGTTGTCATCGCGACGCCATATTTTGTGGTCTAGACATTTATTTGGTTTAGTTACCAGTTATGCGGCTGAAGTTTGTCGTAATTATTATGAAAAATGCTATCTGACATTTTTCGATTTTTAATAAAATACCAAAAACCCTTTGAAAATGCTGCCACAGTTAATTTGCTCGGAAATCTGAGGCCCTAGACAAAATGACATTCTATCAGCGATAACGATAATGATAAAGGCAAAAATGTATAGAACTGACATAAGCTATCGAAAAGCTTATGTCAATCCTGTTGAAAGTCGTTGTAGAAATACGAAACGCTTTCGAAGCGATTGTCACTTGTCTAGGCCCTCATTCGGCCTCAGGCCCTTAATCAGTTCAGTCTAATGAAGCATATATGTGGTCTGTTCCATTGTTTTAACTATTGTGTCTGCTTATGGGCCAGTGAACCTGTAAATTCATAGGGTCTAAAATCTTAATTAAAATCTGAGTATGTCTCATTCGCCCATCACGGAAGTCGGAACGCTTAAAATGTAAATACAAACCATTGATTTCACCCAGTGCCAACGAAATCATCAAAGGTTTTATTACCCCTCTTAACTGATATTTTTAATTGGTTTTTCAGGCTATTGAACTTTTTGATTGAATTTAATGCAACGTATTCAATTGTTTGAGATTCGGGATTTATGGGACAACCGCAGACTCGAATGGAAATATCTGGAAAATGGTAATGTTTGTTCCATGCTGAAATCAGTTGGAATTTTTAAATCCTTGACCCAATTACTAGTGCGCGTGAAAGGATTGCGTGGACAAGGCCCAACGTTTTGTTTCAGTTCAAACTGTAAAGTTTGACCTAAACGTTTTGTTGTTGGAAGTGAGTTGGCAATGGGTACTTATTTTATTTGACTCAATGAGCCTGTCCAGAGACAGCGTCACGCGCTACTCAACGTTCGCGCGCGTCTCGAATAGCGCGTGATTAGCGTGTGATTTTTAAAGGCAAAGTCATTTATTTGCCAGAAACACGGTACATAGATGTTCATACATATTATATGGTCAACATTTGTCAACACTAATTAGTACCTACAAATATCTATACTAATTTAATAAATGTGTGACGTAAAATATTTTTACCATTATTGCGAGCGAGCGAAACATAATGCTTAAAGATTACATTAGCAGCAATGAATACTAACATTTACTAATATTTATAATTATTCAGAATTGATTTTTATGATATTTTTTTTATAAAAAAATTGGAAAGAAAAGAAAGAATAACATAAAAAGAAAAAAAAAAGTTTGTATGTTTAGATGTTTATTACTCAATCACGCAAAAACGGCCAAACGGATTTGGATGAAATTTGGCACACAGCACAGATAGGTATTGTATAAACCGGATTAACATATCGGCTACTTTTCACGCCGGGTAACTACCCGGGAATGATCATTACCGACCTTAAATCGCGCGAACCTGCGAGTAAAAACTTGTATAAAATACACTAGATCCTGGGAGCGAAGAAGGAGGAATAGGCTTAGACCTCACGACGGATTACTAAGGGGGTGGGGTTATCATAAAAGTGCCCTAAAAACCTCAAGTGGCTAAAGGATGGCACAAAGGTGAGCTATATAGAAACCGGCTAGTTGGCCGTTGCGACCAAGTACGCGATTCGTATTGGTTTTTATAGTTTACCTGGTCGGTGCGACCAAAAGTCTTGTTTGAGATCTCTTATAGCTCACCTTTGTTAGGGGCCATCCTTTAGCCACTTGAGGTTTTTAGGCCACTTTCATGACAACCCCGCCCCCTTATTAATCCGTCGTGAGGTCTAAGCCTATTCCTCCTTCTTTGCTCCCAGGATCTAGTGTATTTTATACAAGTGGCTGTCTAGTGTCCGAGATGCTTAAGGAAGGATTTTTGAAAATTCATCCCCTGAAAGTTTGTGTGAAGTTCGTAATTTTTTCCGATGCGAAATCCCATCGGGCACATGCCTTGTTTCATGATGAGACTCTGAATCATTTACTTAGTTTACTGCGAAAAGAGATTATGAAATGCGTCGTCGACCACGCGTAATTCCCAGTTTCAGTTTTCATAATTATAATTGTGACGCAACAATTCAGCAATTTACATGGTATCTGTTCTTAGTAGTTAGAAATAATATAATTATTAATAAATTATTATCATTACGTACTTACAATGCTCGGGTTAACGTATTATTTTGCGGTTAGGTGACCATATACTGATATCGGTTATTCTGCGGTTTTGTGTAACTTAGTTTAGTTAAAACAAGTAACGTAACTTAAGTTATTTTATGAGCTTACTCATAAGCGTCTTTTTTAATTTTCTGGTTTGTTATTGATAACCTTACGCTTATTAATTACATCGTAATCAATTTGGTAGTTGGTATTGCTAGCTTCTGACGTTTCATAAGTGCCCAAAAAGGTTTATCCTTACGTATTATAAAACAAAATCCTCCGCCGTGTCTGTCTGTTGTCCTGTTCGCGATAAACTCACTACTGCATTGATTATCATGCTGTTTTCACCAATGGATAGAGTGTGGTTCTCGTGGAAGGATTTAGTATATATTAAGCGACATCCATGTGGGCTAAGCAGTGGGCATCAGCTAGTGTGAAATAAAATATTTCGATTTTAATTTTGACAGCTCACTTCACCTAAGTTTTCACGGTGAGACTACAAAAAAATAGATAGGCTGGTCATTAAATTAATCATATCACGATCACTTCACGAAATATAAATAATACACTACTTTATTTTACTATAATAAAAAGAAAAGCAGTTCTGGTACTTTGATACGTCAAATCCCGTATAATAGGGACCCCTACAATAGTACCACTTAAAGTATGCTCTTCGGTAATCTTCGAGTTTCCGAATAAGTAAGAATAAGTTATTTGTAATAATGTGAATATTGCCGCAATGAGAGCATTGTGCAGTCAATGCCCGGCTGTAATCATACTAATAGAAAAACAAGCAATCAATTTAATAATATTTCACTCGTTTCTTGTTATATTGTTGTTGTGTATTTAGGAACTTTGAAAAGTTTTTTTCTCTCTTTCCTGCAATCTGCAATCCATGGTATCCTGCAATCTTTGGGAATGATTTCGTGAAAAGGGACGGAAGTGTGTAACAGGAAGCCGGGGAACTGTGCGCGCGCGCGGTGCTGGAGTTGGCCATCAGATGGTACTAACCCATATTCAGAGAGGTTGTAAAGAGGATGATAGTGATGATGATGATAACGACAATGACGATGATGATTGATGTTTTTAGGGTTCCGTACCCAATGGGTACAACGGGACCCTATGACTAAGGCTCTACTGTCCGTCCGTCTGTCTGTCTATCTGTCCGTCTGTCACCAGACTGTATTTCATGAACCGTGATAGTTAGATAGTTGAAATTTTCACAGATGATGTATTTCTGTTGCCGCTATAACAACAAATACAAAAAAACAGATTAAAATATTTAAGGGGCTCCCATACAACAAACGTTATCTTTTTTCCGTTTTTATAGATAATGTACGGAACCTTACGTGCGCGAGTCCGCTTCGCACTCGTTTAAATCAAAGCAAGATATAATATTCTACACATAACTGATCTCCAACTAAACAAGGAAAGCCGTAAACTTAATTCTCAATTGGGTAAAACCTATAACGCTGCCAAGTCACGTCTGATTAATTAATTAATAAAATTTATTGGCTAACGTGTACGTTTACGTAAATTACATGTTTTCATTGTAGTAGTATTTGATTAGTTGGTTTGTTATTATGTATGTTGTTATTATGTTGTTTGGTTAGATTGGAAGCCAACCGCAACATAGTTGGGAAAAGGCTAGTCCAATTATGATGATGATGAACAGAATTATTGTAAAAAAGAATCGGCCAAGTGTGGGTCGGACTCACAGACAGAGGGTTCCGTACCACCGTACAATATTTACCAAAACACGCCAAAAACAAAGACGTTTTTTATATGGGGCCCTTTTTAAATTTATTTATTTTTATGATTGTTGTTATAGAGGCAATAGAAATACACAATCTGTTAAAATGTCAACTGTCTAACTATCACGGTTCATGAGATACAGCCTGGTAACAGACGGACGGAGTCTTAGTAATAGGGTCCCGTTTTACCCTTTGGGTACGGAACCCTAAAAACGATTCTTAGAAATAAAAGCAAAGATTGGATCAGTCATAATTAGAACCACATTATTAGTTATTATGTATCATAATAACATCAACATAATTTTAAACCACATTTTTTAAAATAAAACCGCAACAATTTCTTTTTTACAAAATTTTTAGTTATTTCAACATCAACCTTTTTTTTCAACAAACTCCGAATTGTACTCATTTGATAACCTATAAAATTCCAATTAGCGGTTGGTTTTCCCCATACACAAAATGGTAGTCAAAACTAACATAACATACAAAAAACTAGTCATATAAAACCCTGTAAAAAAACCCTGTAAATTTTACAGGGCTTTATATGACTCTTGAAGAATAGTTAAGCGGAAAAGGTTACTAAATATATCTACGTCTATTGTATGTTTTAGAGTAGGTAAGCAGATGATTTGATTGTTTTCAATCCGCCTATTAAAATCTCTAAAGTTGCGGTTTTCTAGAAGAACGGTGGCCGCCACATGTCGGCCGCTGTAACGGCTGTCAAGAAAATGATGGCAGCGGGGTTTGATTTTACGGTGTCAAAAAACGCTCTCTAGGAAAACACCAACTTACATTCATAAATAACGCTTCAGTGACGTCATTCGCCGGAAAATTGCAGACGCTATGTGGCTGTCTCCGCTCTTCTAGCAAACCGTAGCTTTATGAAATTGAAAATAATAGTAATATGATTTGTAATAATACAAATTTAATTATTGTTCTTAATAAAACACTTGTCGGTCGATCCTTCATAACCTACATAAAAATTGAATTCTTTCTCCAGGTCGGGTATAGTGTTATTGGGTTAATCCATCAGGAATATTTCAGTAGCCGTCCGGTAGTCTGGATCTGTGCCCAGTTGATGGCGATAGGCCCCTACTGCACGGGAATTAGGCAGCGGGCACGAAAGCAATTGTTCCAATTTTCTACCGTCACCGCGCCGCACTACTCGACCCTCGCTCGCCGTTGGTTTCGTGCCCGCAATCGTAAAGATACCTGACGAAATGTAGGTTTATTATACAAACACCTCAGTTTTACCTTCGGGGAATACAGGCATGCAGTTATGTGCAATTCTGGGTCAGGATCTTCTCTGATAGAGAATACAGAAGTGGCCTCGGAAGTGCCGATGAATACGTACTTATCTGACTTTACACAAAAGCTTCTTTATTACTGCCAATAGAGGCTCGAATTGTTTGAAATTCCGAAGATATCGAAGCAAAATCAGCTTTATTGCTCATGAGGTACTGCTGGGCCACAAGCCTACTCCATGTAAGAGAGAGCTGGCCGTAACCCACCTCTTGGACCCGCAGTGATGATTGGTGGATATAAAATCATGACATGTCTTCGAATTGTTTGGTTCTATGGAATGTCGGTTTCCTCATTATGTTTTCCTTCATCGTTTAAGAGCAGGATGTTTACTGTGCATGCCTGGCTAGGTTATTCTATCTTCATTTATTATTTTACTAGCGTTCGCCCCCGTTGTGCACGGTTTTTACGACTAGACAAAACATCAAGGTTTGTTTACTATACATAAGTTTAATATTCATGCACATAAATCTTTTGGAATAAATTCTCAAAAAGGATGGTGAAAACTGCATCAAAATCCATTACGTAGTTTAGAAGAACAACGCGGTCACACAGACAGACACGAAAAGAGACTTCATAACTTTTATTATGTATTATACATAGATATAGAAGAAGAGGAGGAGCTCGTGGCTAAGTAATAAAAGCCGCATGGGTCGATTCATCAGGTTAAGCTACGCTTGCCGGGGTTGGTCCGTGGATGGGTGACCATCTTTACATATCGAGACTCCTCCGTGCTTCGGAAAGCACGTTAAAGCGTTGGTCCCGGCTGTCATTTGTGGATCTTTGACAGTCGTTACTAGTCGTCAGAAGCCCGAAAGTCTGACAACCAGTCTTACCAAGGGGTATCGTATAACCCAGTTACTGGGTTGTGGAGGTCAGATAGGCAGTCGCTCCATGTAAAATACTGGTATTCAGCTGCACCCGGTTGGACTGGAAGCCGACCCCAACATAGTTGGAAAAAGGCTAGGCAGATGATGATGAGATATAGAAGAAGAAATATTAACCAATTTGCGACAGAAACCACGTTATTTAATCTCGCTAGTCTATCAAACGATGTGGTAGTCAAAAAGCCACAGCCTTAGGCTGCGTTTCTACTGAAGAGAAGACGAGCGGAGCTGAGCGGAGTCGTGCAGGAATCGTGTAATTACAGACGAGGATTTCACCCATTGATTGTGATTAGTCGACTCCTGCAGGTCGCACGTCTCCGCTTCAGTGGAAACGCACCTTCACACGCATATGTTTAGTAGTTACATAAAATATAATTAACAGCTTGTCAACTAAGCAAACAGGTGATACTTCTAGTGTTGCACGACTAACGATAATTTAACTATCGAGATTTTACATTGGCAGCGAGCAAAAAAAAAAAATATTGATAGTTTAGCTATCGATAACATCGATGGTGTTATTTGTTCTTAATTCTATCGATATATTAGTATTTATGTTACAATCAAAATTTTATTGCAGCTCATTACTAATTTTAAACTCAATATAAACTCATGAAATCTATTGGAAAACTACGTTACTATCGATATTTTTACTATTGGCGTACATCTCTACTGTTTACAACAGTATAACATCGATGGATAGCGTGACTGATAGTTGCTTTCATGTGTATCTTGGTGACAAATTGCGAACTAGAGATAGTGGCTTGTAGTATCAATCTTGTATATGTACGTAAATGTAGATTGTATGTAGGTTATATATCTCTAGATTGAGCATGAACTATAAAGGCCGACCTTTATAGTTCATACTCAATCGGATCTGAACCAACTCTATCTGAGTTCGTTCCTGAGGTAGCTGTGCGGTGCGGGAGGGGGGTGTCATGATGCGAGAGCTCAGTGATTCGTCAACTTGTGAAAACTGTCACAACTCACTCAGATAAGCAACCTAATGGTATCGAAATAGTACTTTGTTCAGCTGATCTGTTCTGTAAAAATGTCACCATGAATACTTAGATGAAGTGGGATTGAAGTGAGCTGTCATTCCACCTAGGGATTGACAGTTCACTTCAAGCTCACTTCACCTAAGTTTTCACGGTGTCTTAGTGACCGGCAGATCTTTTATCTACTGTTGCCGTGTTTCCTCTACTGTAGTCATATTAATATTTTACGATCAACATACGAGTACACACAAAAACCATTCACATTTCAAAATGTCTCAAATATTGAAAAATGGAGTTATAATAATTTTTCAGTTGTTTATAAATGGACGAACTATTTACCTATAAAGTGATATAGATTTGAAAAGTGTTAATAAATTCAGTTCAGGTTAAGTTTAGCATCGGAAAGTCCAAGTTTATGGAGTTTAAATGTCACTAACGAGACACAATAGAATTTGTATTGTTATTGACTTCTAATACGAATTGACAGTTAAGCGGTTACATAATTTATTCAAGATAGACACGAAAGCTTATTCAAACTTTGATTCACGTAAACACCCTTAGTAATAAAACAGATTCACGAAATCTTCCCACAGATTTTCTTTGGGAAAATCCCAATGTTTACCACAACAACAGGTACTTGGGAGGGTTCCTGGTAAATCAATCACAGTATCCTTTCTGATGTGTGAAGTAACTTACCCTCAGTCATTTCCATAAGTTTTGACTTGAAATATTATCTTGTTTCCACAGATTATGCCATGGACTTCTTCTTCCCAGCTAAAGCACTAGGAAGTGGTGAAAGGTGGGCGTTTTGGGGGACTGTCTTATGTAATTTTGACGTTCGAAAAGTGCTGATTCTCAGCCTAGTTTGAATAAATGACTTTTGATTTTGATTTTGATCATAGAAATGAAGGATACCTATTTCCTGAACGATCGTGACGTGTGCGTGGCATGCGTGCACACATCAGTTGATTTGTGGATGGAAGATAATATCAACCTAGCAGGCACGAGCACGCATTTGGTCTGTTCATGCCTTTAAACTCACATGCACGCACGTTGGATGGGTAGCAAGGGTATCGAATTAACGATGTAGTGGGATATTCTGCCCAGAAACCAAATACGAATAAAAATATATTTATTTTTTATTCTGCTCATAGCACCTGAACATTCTCAGTACTACATGATATTTACATTCCCTAATAACATCATCTTCATGATTCTGTTCTCCTAGTACTTTCACCATTCTGCTCGTAATCTTATGTGGCTCGGGACTATACTGTCTAAGTACTGTTTGTGTAGTAATAAGCTCATTTTCATCCAAAACTAGAAAATTATTGTCATTTGTCGAATTTCGTTAGTGGCCTTCACTGGAAATGAAGAAATCGTTCGACAAACAATTAATCTGCCTAGCCTTTTCCCAACTATATTGGGGTCGTCTTTCAGTCTAATCGGATTTAGCTGAAGATCAGTTTTTACATGGAGTGACTACCCAGCTACTGAGCTGTGGAGGT
Source organism: Lithophane leautieri (assembly GCA_949152455.1). Taxonomy (NCBI): domain Eukaryota; kingdom Metazoa; phylum Arthropoda; class Insecta; order Lepidoptera; family Noctuidae; genus Lithophane; species Lithophane leautieri. The sequence continues at coordinate 11,730,508 of OX424473.1, read as the reverse complement.
CAGATAGGCATCTGACCTCCACAGCTCAGTAGCTGGGTAAAACTATACCCCTTGGTAAGACTGGTTGTCGGACTTTCGGGCTTCTGACGACCCGTAACGACTGTCAAAGATCTACGAATGACAGCCGGGACTAACGGCTTAACGTGCTTTCCGAGGCACGGAGGAGTCGCGGTATGTAAAGATGATCACTCATCCACGGACCAACCCCAGCAAGCATAGCTTAACCTGATAGATCGACCTAGTGTGGCTGTTATTGGTTAAGCTGCGCTTGCCGGGGTTGATCCGTTGGTCCGGTTGGTCCGGTTGTGGAGGTCAGATAGGCAGTCGCTCCATGTAAAATACTGGTATTAAGCTGTATCCGGTTAGACTGGAAGCCGACCCCAACATAATTGGGAAAAGGCTATCCAAATTGATTGACTTTACATTCACACATCCTAAAAATTCCTTCTCTATGTTTTCAGGATTATTCCGACTCACGCTCGAAGAGATAATGTTAGTTTACATTGTGAAACAAAGTAAGTTCTAATTTCTTGGATTTACTCTACGATGTGGGTGGACCGAGTAACATAAATAACGACATTTGTATGGAGACTATTATAATAGTAGAGAATAGTTTTCTATTATTTAGTTTCACGTTCATTTTCTGCCGTGGTTTGAGAATTCTAACTTGAAAGAGTGATAGAGCTTCGAGCTGTTGGTGTACGCTGTCACAACGTATCTGTTTCAGAGATGTCCTAATTTCTGGAATGTATGTATCTATTAAACTGACGTTTTTTTTTAAAATTGGGTTTCCTTGAATGATTGATTCAATAGACTTTATTACCCATCTTACAATCTATTTCCATATTATATTATTTCAATAATGAAAATAAAAGAAAAAAAAAAAATCAGACATTGTTTCCATCAGAAGATTTTTTTTGCTTTAGGTAACATTATACATTTTTAAACTCTAAAATTATTTCACGTGGGTTTCATTAAACACGAACACTCATGTCACTATTAATCAAATCTCAAATGTCCCTACCCTTACATATTATAAAACAAAGTCCTCAGCCGCGTCTGTCTGTCGTCCTGTACGCGATAAACTCAAAAACGATTGCACCGATTTTCATGCTGTTTTCACCAATGGATAGAGTGGTTCTCGAGTAAGGTTTTAGTATATAATAACCGACATCCACGCGGGCGAAGTCGCGGGCATCAGCTAGTAATTAATAAAAGCAAGATCCTCGCTATCATATTAAGAAAATAAGAAATTTCACTTAATGAAATTTCAATTTATTCCAAAGCAAAGCCCGCGGGTAGGAGGAGGATTACCTGAGTTAGACTTATGAAACGTAAATCTTCTACGTCAAGACGAAATAATGAAATATTGGTAGTCGTTTCAGTTACCGAGATATTAATTGAGACTATAGACCCAGAGATTTAAGTCTCTTAAAAGGTCCGGGGCGATTAGTCGCGCGACGCGACACCGCCGCATTGATCGCCGTGAGAAATTGTTTTGTTAAAATTCGCGTCACGCGACGAACCGCCCCAGTGTGTAAGAGCCTTTATTGCATATCCCGCACTGCGAAATCTCACCGCGCGATTTTTATTCGCGCGGTTTATATTCAGTGTACGGCACCTGGGTAAACCATCATGACCTGGGTTAGGACATAGGCTTCTTTTTATCTCGATTTTACCACTGGAATGAGACTTATACGGGTGAAAGCGCGAGGCGCAGCTAGTATGCAAAATAAAAAGATGGTTGTTTTGGTAGTTAAAATTTTAAATCAAAATGAGTCTTTATGTATATCAAATTACTTCTCTTAATAACGAAAAAGTAAAACATATCGCACAACTTTGTAATGTAGTCACGAAACCGACTAACTTTGTAATGTACGAGATAAAAATGATCTACCTCGTATACAAAACTACTCCAATCTCGGGTGGATAAAAACTATTAAATATTGTAACATTTGTGAAATTAAAATGTTATATACATATATGAAAGTAGGTACCAAGGTAGAAAGTAACGGTCAATGCCAAAATACTATCGTCACCCTATGAACGAAGAACTATTTTTGTCTTCTAATTGTACGATATATCTATTTTACCGACTCAGCATAATAAATTGTTGCGTTGTAATGTCAATACCACATAATGACACACAGCCATCTTCTTTGCATGACAGACCGAATTTAAAATGTGGCACTGCAAGATACTGACACAAAAAAAAATTTAAATGGGCAGGCAAATAAAAATGTTTAAGGTTGATTGATGTCAACTCGACATTGGTCAAAGGTGTGATAAAGTATAGTATAGTAATTTATTCCAGATATTTTAGTGATATGCTATTTTGATCTTTGTTAGAAAGTAATTAAATATATAGTTTTGTATGCAATAGTTTGCTCAGTGCTGTAGCTTCAAAAGGTAAGTAGGTATTACGTGTCCTGTCCTGACTTGATAAAACTAACGACTAACTTGACGAAGGTAAAAGAATGGACTGTACCTACATGATTAATTTTATATAAAAATGATTTAACACTCAAGAAGATTGATCTCAATATAAGCGAAACAAGATGGTAACAGCAATCAGAAACTCGAATTACAGAATTAATTATACTAACGAATATTTTAATGCGTAGGTGTTAGGGTTACCACAAGAAAATTTAGAGAAAATACTATTTTTTTATTATTTTGGAAGAAATACATCGTGAATAAGAATCTCACATAATCTCTCTGTGGCTCGAAAAGTTTCACAAAAATAGCCTACAGCAAGAAATTCGTTGTGCTACGGGAATAATGTGTTTTTTATTTTATTATAGATTTATTCTTGTTCTCTCTGGGACCTCGTTCACGCCTGATGGAAAACGATGGATGAGGTCTATGATGAAACGAGCGTGCCCAGAAGATGCCTGTTCACTCTTGCTTTGAAGGCAGATTATATCTGGAACAAAGACGCGGGCAGAGAGTTCCACACTTTGGCTGTGCGCATAATAAATGTGGAGGAGAAGCGTTGAGTACGACTGGTCCAGATATCAACCAAGTGTGGATGGTTCCCTGCAGTAAGTCTGGTATTCCGGTATTAAAAAGGCGCGATGGTATCAGAAGGCCAATTCTCGTACTTAAAAAAGGTTCACATTCAAGTCGCAATCTGGCAGACTTGTCAGAAATGTTGGTTAAGGAATTGATTGTCTTTTTGACAGATTGCGAATGAGACGCGAATGTTCTTAAAAATACGCCAATCACCCCTTAGGTCGTGGAGCTCCTGCGAACATTCACCGAAGTACAGCCTGTAGAAGACCGACAGGCAGGTGATTATCACCGCATTAAAGTTGCTAGTTACTCTTCATAATAGCAAATTATAGAGTTACATTGATCCAGTATTTCAATCCAGAGCTTGAAGCCAGAAATTCTGGATCGATATTTAATTTTGACCAATGTGTAAACACTATTCAATCCAGCCCAGTAGCCAGAAATCAGCGCTGAATTTCAACAGAACAGCCTGCTTGGGCTATTGTGCGATGGATCAAAATACTGGATTAATGTAAATCAGCCTTAAAAGAAGATTGACATTATTCTAAAAGTGAAATTACTGATTATTATATTGTTTAGATAAGTTAATAAAAATGGATGAAAGTACTAATCCTTACGTATTAAAAAACAAAGTCCTCCGCCGCGTCTGTCTGTCGTCCTGTACGCGATAAACTCAAAAACTACTGCACCGATGTTCATGCTGTTTTCACCAATGAATAGAGTGGTTCTCGATGAAGGTTTTAGTATATAATAACCGTCATCCATGCGGGCGAAGCCACGGGCATCAGCTAGTTAAAAATAAATTCCCAGTCAGAGGCCCTTGTGCGGTTTTAAAATTCTGACACCAGAGGACTTAGACAAGTGGCAATCGCTTCGAAAGCATTTCGTATTTCTACAACGACTTTCAACGGGATTGACATAAGCTTTTCGATAGCTTATGTCAGTCCTATACATTTTTGCCTTTTCCATCATCGTTATCGCTGATAGAATGTCACTTTGTCTAGGGCCTCTGGTTAGTCACTAACCACACGAAAAGAAGAAGAAAAATAAATTGTAGGCATATTTGAAGCGCCGCGCGCCGTACTGAAAATTCAACTGGGTACTTCAATTATTTAATTTATTTGAAATTTCAACGACATTTATAATCCCCAAACCAAAGGAAGAAACAAGCAAAACACTCTCTTTCCATTAGGTTTTCATTTAGGCAACCCTGTATCATTCGTTTACGGTTCGCGTAAAATTTACTACGCGTAATTACATCTCTAGATAGGTCGTTAGCAGGGTTACGTTTGGTATGTACTACGTGAGCCGTGAATCTGAATTTAAAAAAAGATTTAGATTTTATTTTTATTCACGATGTGTCCACTATGACGTAATATAGTACCGGTTTGGTTACGTAAAGGAGGTTTTATATAAGAACTTATCAATAAAGTGCTTGGTTAGGCCGAAACTGTCATTTTCAGGCAAAGTGACAGTTGAGTAGGTCGTGTCTGCGTGTGACAGCTTGTCCTGTAAACAAAAGATGGGAGAAAAATCCTATCTTAAATATTATAAATGTGAAAGTGAGTTTGTTTATATGTTACGCTGTCACGCTAAAACGGCTGAACGGATTTGAATTAAATTTGGCACATGTGTACCATGATCCGGAGAAGGCTACTTTTGATAATTCCTGGATTGCAGACGAATTCGCGGGAACAGCTACTTATTTATAACAAGAGACAAATATGTAGATTCAAAAGAGACAAAGATGATGATTTTTCTCAAACATGCTTGGAAATTTGAGGTTTTTTTTGACAACATTTTATTTACATAAATCAAAAATGCTGTACTGGTCGAATACATGAGAGGGCCCGGCTGGCAATGTTTGTATGAAAATCCATCTATCGTGTTTAGCGGCCGAATAAATTACCTACTATGAAAACTCATATCTGTCATGTTATTTAAAAATGGAACGAACTTTATACTTCAACACAATGGCAACCAAGGAGGTATCAGGATTTTATTTAAATGTCGATTTGGCTTGCAAATAGAACTGTTTAAAGTAATGATGAAAAAAATAAACTTTTCTCAAACATGCTTGGAAATTCGAGCATTATTTTGACAACCTTCTTCGAGATAAATCAAAATTGCTGTACTGGTAAAAAACAAGTGACGATGCGGCCAGCAAAGTTACTATGAAAATCCATATCTGGCGTGTTTAGCGGCCAAATAAATTACTATGAAAACTCATATCTGTCGTGTTATTTAAAAATGGAACGAACTTTTTACTTCAACACACGGCAACCAAGAAGGTAACTTATCAAAGATTTTATTTAAATTTCGAATTGGTTTGCAAATAGAACAAAGAAGAAACAAATTAACATATTGGCGCATGAAAAATAATAGTTATTCGTCATTGATTCTGGATTTCTAATTAATTTACTCAGTTTGAATTTCCGCGCGTTGTTTGAGAAAAGTACTATACAAGCCTTGGCCGCAATCAGGAATTGATGGACTCACGCATGAGTGCCTCGGCTTCGCCTCGGCCCTCATTTTCACGATCGTCCATCAATTCCCTTATTGCAGGCCGCGACAGTAATGTACTATATTGGCGCGTGAAAAATTGACTTAGTTGGAATTTCCGCGCATTATTTGAGAAAAGTACTAAAGCCTTGGCCGCAACTAGGCATTGATGGACTCACGTATGTGTGCCTCGGCCCACATTTTCACAATCGTCTATCAATGCCCTTGTTGCAGGCCGTGACAGTAATTACCTAGACCTGACCAAGATTATGTTTGGACTTGAAAAGCGACTTTGAGCCCTGAGTTTATATCGCCATATTTCTTTTCAGGAGTAGTCAGAGTGGGAACGACGTTCAAAACTAAAGTTACTTTTAATTTTGTATGTAGTGTTGTTTTTTGGAAGTCGGTTGTTTTCCACTTTTTAGTTGTGGTACCAATTCCAAACAAATTCGAATACCACGACCAGCTATGTAAATAACAGGGACAGGAACTTATGATAACATCATCGACATAGATTACTCGTAAGTGGGAAAATACGTACCTATCTATTATTGAAACTTTCACGGGTGTAAAAGCTCTTACATACTGGGGCGATTCGTCGCGCGACGCGACGCCGCCGCATTGTTCGCCGTGAGAAATTGTTTTGTTAAAATTCGCGGCGCGCGACGAATCGCCCCATTATGTAAGAGCCTTAAGTATGTCACTAGAAAAATAAGTTGAATATTGTTGCCTATAAATATATCAAATATTTGTACTTTTCAGTATTGTTGCAGTATCAATATTAGTTCGAGAGGTTTTTCTATGCACCTTGCAGGAATCACCCATCCAGCATTATTCGGCCCAACAACACATAAAATTTTATATAATATTATCCCCCATAAAATTTTCTTTACATCTTCACCGTCTTTATAGAAATCTACCTTGAATAGAGCACTTCTACGCGGGATACCGACATCCGAATCCTGCTATTGTGGCGCGCGTCGCATAGAGAATATTTATCGGCAGCTGGGAAGATACGGAATCGATTTCTGAGAATGCCTTCCGAGACAGCATTAACGATACGTACCTTAAGTATCAACTGACGGACGAATCCGATGAAATAAAAATCGATTGTTTTCAGAGAGGTCGTTCTAATATTTTTCTCAGAAAAGTATCGAGAATGTTTCACAAAATTCGAGTTTTCAAATGAGAATAGTTTAAACAGACAATATTGTAGCTTCCATTAATAAAAGAATTTTCGGAATCGGGTTAGTAGTTTCGATGATTACAGGGACATACAAGTTCACAAATCCTCTTTGTGATATTACTGTAGACTACAATATTTCAGTTAACTTTAATCTAAAAGCTGGCCACTAATCGACAAAATTTTATCAGGTGCTAAAATTACCCGTGTATATTTTCAGCATGTTTTTTTAAACCACGGGACGTGTACATTATTCACGTCCCGTGGTTTAAAAAAACATGCTGAATATACATTTTTTACGTAAGCTGGAGTTTTTTCAACTAATTAAAAAAAACCGTACGTCAGCCCGTGCTTCGTAAAGCACCTTCGTTATTACTTTATTAGATGAGATTAAAAATTTTGCACTTCATAAATATCGTGGTGGGTGAAATTGTTTTAATTTTCAAACAACAGCACATTGAGGTGGGCACATTCTGGTTATATGAGTAACCTGGGTGGTTTACATGATATTTTATTTAAAATCTGCATTATGAAGGCTTCATAATACTTTAATAATTGAAATAACATTCATGTTTGTATAAATCTAACCTAAAAAAAACCACATGGTGAGAAACACATTTCATGTAACACGAAAGCGAGTGGAAAACCTATAAAATTAAGACGATGCCAAAATTATACATAATAGTGAACAATATCTCATTATTAGTTATTCACGAACTAATAATGAACGTACCTTACACAAAACAACAAACGGCACAAAACAGCCTCATTTTGTAGCGATTGTTCCAACATTCGAGCAAACTTCCTATCCTACTTTCAGAGCAAACGCTGCGAACTTATGACAGAAGCAGATTGCCAAGTTAAAGACAGCTTCCAAGACAATCGTTTGAAATAAACAGCACAATTAACATGTTAATTACATGCGGTTTAAACTTTAGATTTCGTGTGCACTTGCAGGAGGTGCAGAAACTTTGTGGAATTCAGATGATCTTGTGTCTGCTTCGATGTTTCATTGTTTTATATTATTAATTCTTCAAGGACATTCTAATTAACTACAATGGTTTTTGGTACGCGGTTGTACCGCGCGCGGTCATACAGGTTGAATGTTTAAAATCATTGTGACAGAGTCAAATAATTGTCTGTTGTAAGCCTGGAGTTTATTTGAATTTTTGAAAAGGAGTAGCGAACCTGTTCTTAAAGCCTATAATATTACCACTACTGGGACAAAGGCCTCGTCTCAGTGAGAGGGCCGTAATCCATCACGCGGGTAATATGGATATATTCTTTACAATCATTTCGTATTCTCAATATAAAGATCGTTTCAGGAACGACTTAGTCCTAAATCAGGCAATTATAATTCTCTCTTCTATCATCAAAATATTCGTTATTCAATTTTCTCGTTCCAGACTCTACTTAAAATATTGGTTGTCGGTTACACGCACGCGAGTACATACGATAGTGCTCAGAAACCACTTAACCCCGTCAGTTTTGGCGGTCGCTTTGCTGAAGAGCAGTCTATGAATGTGTGATATGTATAGCTAAATGTAATTAGGGGAAGTGGAACTAAATGGGATGTATAAAGTGCTTCTTGAATGTTTTGAAGGTTTTAGGGCAAATAGGTAACCCAACTGTTAATGATTATGTGCTAATGACATCTTCGCAATCTGTCTAATCTTAAATTACCTTGTTTACAATAATAAACCTTTGTGAATAATTCCCGTTGCATCCTTACTAATATTATAAATGCGAAAGTAACTCTGTCTGTCGCATTTTCACGCGAAAACTACTGAACCGATTTAAATGAAATTTGGTACACAGATAGTCTAGAGCCTGAGAAAGGATATAGGCTACTTTTTATCAACATACCACGCCGGCGAAGCCGCGGGCGGAAGCTAGTAGTGAAATAATTGTAAAATTTATATGAAACTTTAAAGGTAAAACCATTTAAAACACACAACACAGTACAATTTTCCACCAACTCAATTTGAAACTCTCACGTTCCGAAATGGTTTAAATATACGCATACAGGTTAAAAACTATTAACATTTTGGTTCCAGTTAGTTAACTTAGTTATTTTGTATTAGCTATAGAGTACCTAGTATTTATTTCCTAATTTATTCCTAATTAGCTGATGCCCGCAACTTCGCCCGCGTGGATGTCGGTTATTATATACTAAAACCTTACTCGAGAACCACTCTATCCATTGGTGAAAACAGCAAGAAAATCGGTGCAGTAGTTTTTGAATTTATCGCGTACAGGACGACAGACAGACGCAGCGGAGGACTTTGTTTTATAATATGTAAGGATATTCCTAATATATTTTTACTAGGCATATTTATTAAGTCGTTTTTTTTTTTGTTTTTTTCTTTCGTATTTATCAATGGGAACTTGTAAATAGCCTTCATTTTTATTTTGTTTATGAACACTGTATATGCTATCTGATAATATCCCGAATAAAATAAAATAAATAAACTTCATATTCAGCACAGTGATTATTATTATCAAACACATAACATTATTTATGCCTGTATTCCCCGAAGGGTTAGGTAGAGATGCACATACAGTTCACCCACATTTCGCCAGTTAATCAAGTCTACTTAAAACATGACTGTTCCACTGAAGGGCTTCACCATCTCCATCTTCTTCATCTTTAACTCCACCAAAGATGGAACGAGTATGAATCACAACTCACTGTGGATTGAAAGAAAGAAAGAAAATACGTTTATTTTGCGGCTTAAAATGACGCTAAGAAAGGAAATGTATCCTTCCCATCGCTCTGGTTTCATCCACTCTTCTTTCTTCGTCCAGGCGGTCTTTCTTTAGAAAGCGCTCCCCCTGGACATCAGGACGGTAACTAGTCGCATATCATTTAAAGTAAAGGCACGTGATCACATTCGTAAGAAGTTGGCAGAATCATCCCAGCGTTAATTAGCTGGATTCGTTTTCTCCTCTACCTGAGTTTATTGTGTTTATATGTATGTATTAATTTATTAGTATTCATTATTTCTCAAGTTATATTTATTGTCTTTTGTTGCACCTGCAATGTCTGTTACTGCATCACCCTAAGGTTGACTGGTAGAAAATGCCTCAGGCATTAAGTCCGCCTTTGTACAGTAGTTTTTTTTACTTGTGCATAAAGTTTTAATAAATAAATAAAAATACATGATTGGTGATTCAAGACATATTGCATTATGAACCTCTAATGTTCCCACTGCTGCGACACAGGCCTCCTCTCTGTATGAGTGAGTGGGCTGTAATCCTCCACGCAGGCCAAGTCGGTTCGAAAGATGTCACTTATGTATCTTCAAATTCTTAGCTCATGGACATGCTTTTTATTATTACCATTAATTCTTCAAGGACTTTCTAATTAACTACAATAGTTTTTGGTCCGCGTGCGGCCCATCCGCGGTCATACAGGTAATCAGGGTTTTTACTTACTTTGTTTTTATTCACCGTCATTCAGTAGTTTCTAAGATTAACTTGAAAGTATGTACAATCAATCTGCCTAGCCTTTTCCCAACTATGTTGGGGTCGGCTTCCAGTCTAACCGGATGCAGCTGAATACCAGTATTTTACATGGAGCGACTGCCTATCTGACCTCCACAACCCAGTAACTGAGTAATACGATACCCCTTGGCAAGACTGGTTGTCAGACTTTCGGGCTTCTGACGATCCGTAACGACTGTCAAAGATCCACGAATGACAGCCGGGACCAACGGCTTAACGTGCTTTCTGAGACACGTTGAAAGTATGTACCTTCCTTCATAATATAAAATTGAGAAACTAGTCATGGTGAAATACTCGGACGGAAATATTGCACATAGAAAAAGAATGTCACCTATTTGTGAACGAGCAAACTCGATGAGCCATTACGACGGGGTACCTACTGACCTACTGTACCTACATAGTTTTTACCAGGTTCGGACCAGGTTCGTGAGGCGAATCTCTCAACCCATGTGTGTGACGTAATTTTATCAAATCCGAACAACATAAATGGATTCCCCTTAACTGGGAAATATCCCTAATTGGATTCGGGTTATCAAAACGAGATAGTAGTATTTTTTTTTTGCAATATAGGTGAAAGGGTTGATGAATCTTTTTAGGATTGGTTCAATTTGAATTTATTCATGAATATTTTAGTGTTTTGACTCAGAAACACTTTTGGCAATTCAAAGGTTATTATAGTTGTAATTTTGAATCTAAATATTTAACGAAGTCTAATGTTAAACAACTTTGAAATTATTGCTTTTGTCTAGCTTTGGAAAGTAAGGTAGGCTTAATTAATTGGTAAAGTTTCAGGCAAAACTGAAATATCTATTTCAGCTTTTAGTTAACAAAACAAAATCACAGGCAGCCAGGTTGCCGTACCTATTGGTGGCTAACCCTTATGCCCTTTCCTGGGCCTGGGCCTTTCACTGGTCGGTACCGCACTGCTTTCGTTTCGTCATTGTTCGGTGCGGTATTGTTTCGGTATACCTAATGGTACCTGTGTGCTAAATTGTGTACAAATCCGTTTAGCCGTTTTATCATAGAAGCGTAACAAACAAACTCACTTGCACATTTATAATATTAGGTATATATATATATTATATATATATATATATATATATATATATATATAAAAGCCTAGCTATATATATAGCTAGCTATATATATAAGCATACAGTAAAACGCGTGACGTCAAACGCTACCGAACAATCCCGCCCTGCCCCCGTATATACCGAACAATCGGGAAACGCTCATTGAAATATAGGCGCTCGGTAAGCTCTCGGTACCGAGCATACCGATCCCGCACTGCTGACGTACCGACCAGTGAAGAAAGGGCCTTAATCGTAATAACAGCAACGAAGCTATCATTGTCCTAATTTGACTGTATTGCCAACCACAATTAAATAACTAATACATCGTTGGCATCCTTCTATTTGCTCTCGTTTATAGAAGCATATTTTGTATGAAACAGCGTATAAATACATAATGATTTTACAATACATTTTACCAAATATAAGTTATAATAAGACTTAAACATATGCTTAACCATATAAGCAATAAATAATTTAAGTACATCAGTCTATAAATTCATTAAAATTAAAACATATATGCTGAACCATTTATGCAATCACATTTAAGTACATCTATAAATTCATTAAAATAATATCAATTAGAATCAAGAAATTCTTCAATATTTTAATTCGGATATCCAGATAATCAGATGACTTTCACAAAGGACCTCCAAAGCGGGGATGAGATCCCATCAGCTACATTCTTCAAGATATCATTGCGGCTGCCAGGTTACCATTCTGCAGATCAGTGATCAGATTAAAACTAGCACTGACGGCAGGAAAAATCGGCCCTTTTAATTAAATTAATGGCGAACATTTTGTTGCCAAAAAAGGTGCATCCATGGTTAAACGTTAGTAATGATGGGAATCCTTATCCCCATAATCTTTCCTTAACTTTTTCCTATCCCCGTAATGAGGTTTTTATGTTTCTGCTGTCGCCTATTTCATTAGACACAAGCCTGGTTGATCCTTCCAAATATAGCATCTACGATTAATAATATACCATTTTACTGAGGAACATATTTGTTATGATAATTTTTGCAGGGTTCGAAAAAATCCAATATATAAAATAAATATAAAAAAATCCGATATTTGATATATATCCGATATAAAAAGGGGTATACAGGTTGTAAAAATACACATCACATACTAAGAAGGTTACTTGGATACTAGTTTGGATAGTACAATATGAACAGACCACAAGAAAAACATTAATGTATTTTTCTAATGTAGTCAAAAACGATAATGAATGATCAATCCCACGGGAACGTAATATCGTGATTAAAAGTACCCTATGTGTTTATCCAAGTTATACCTGTGTGCCAAATGCCACCCGTATCCGTTCGGTCGTTTCTTGCGTCAATCCGGAACATATATCCAAACAAACAGACAATCGGACAAAAATTATTAAAACTATATTTTCGGCATCAGACTCGTTGCCAGTGTTACGTGCCCTCCGTATCAAAACGTCATAAAAGCAAATGGACCTATTAGCAAAACGACCCATAATCAGAACGACATTTTAGCAAAATTACCTATTCGCAAATCGTCCTTCGCAGCCGCCATCTTGGATTTTCATTTTGACCTCACTATCGACTTTAGCCAATCTCGAAAACTATGAAAACATTACCCATGATGAAAAATGTTAATTTCAAGTTAATCAAGCCACGGAGTAAAATCCTCTTTTTCACCCCGTTAAGGGTAGATTTTTTTTTAATAGTTACAACAAGTATAAATACTGAATTTGGAGTTAATTGAACCGCGTGTTAAAATTCTTAGTGTTGAAGAGGAGGATAGTAATAAGCCAACCGATTAAAGAGCGCACTGGAGGATGCATTTCGCGAGTATACTTAAGTACACTTCGACCGAACCTAGACTCCGATTACCACACCTACATAGGCACACGAAAACTAGGGCCTTGGACTAGCAGCTTAAAAATTTTCTCGAGAGCAGCGAAGATTCTGGCAGTGCAGGACTGAACGTCGTATGGGGCAAGGGTACTCACCGGCAAACTATACTGCTTCAGGGAGAATTGATCGATACACGTAGAATCACATGCTCCAGAGTAATGAGAGACAGGTTTATAGACCTTGAGAGCAACCTGAACAAAATGTGACAGACGTGTGCCGCCCGCAGTATCTGGTCGGTGCCAGTCTGTCACGCTGAGGCTGGCTGGATGCAGGGTATCGAGCGAGTGAGTGGAACTATACCAGAAATGGAAGATGTCCTAATTACGCTATTAGACGTAGCCAGAGCAGTCCATCATTTTTCAATTTTGTTGAGAGCATTGCCCTCCCATGCCTACTAACACTATAATTTGAAAATATTCTAAAATCCAATTATTTTTAAAAGAGTAAACGTGGAGTTTCTTGCCGGCTCTTCTTCTTTAAGGTAGACTGTCCGTCCACCTTAAATCCGGATCTATAGGTCAGTTATTTGTTTTTGTTTTTATTGTAAACGTCTACTGCGCAGTACTATACCTGTCCTAAGACAAATTCGTCGTGTCAATTATGTGTAAAACACATTGTAAAGTTTCAAAATAGTGCCGAATATACAGTGTTATAATAACATACATACTTGACTTTACTATTATTCTGTCTATTGTTTCGGAAACAACGCCTGATTCTAGGGCGTAGGATAGCTTCACCCCAAGCTGGCCAAGCTGTTCACTAACTTTTTAAAGAGGTTGTAAAAACTGAATCAGTACAAACTGTGCAAGTGTGTAAGTGAAATCTGCCATGTTTGATAACGATACCAGTATATGTGGCTCTACAGTAACAGTGAAGGATGACGCAATGTGGAAAAAAATATATTTAGCTCAAGATATTACACAATACACTATGTTGGTGTTATCACTAGCTGCATTGGTTTACGGAGTGGCATCATGGGGTTTTATAAAAAAGTTTCGTCATTATAGAAACTATGTCTATCTGAATGCAATTTTAGCAAACTTTTTATACTATACTCAGTTACGAACAATACCGTCTGGAGTTTTTAGAAACGCCCAAGGAAATCAGTGGATACATAACGAAATTCCACTTTTTTTAAATTCGTACTTCTTTTGTGTAAAGAGCCACTGGTTGTTAGTAATATGTCATATATTTTACGTCGATTTTGTAAAAATTTTCAATGGGCATATCAAAAGGATATATTTAAAAAGTAGCCTCTTTGCCTGGGTTTTGTCTTTTATAACAAACTAGCGTTTGCCCGCGGCTTCGCCTGCGTGGATGTCGGAAAAAATGCCACGGGAACTTACTACCGCCCGGGATTGAAAGCACCCTGTGTGGTAATCCAGTTATCTAATTGCGTAACTTATTTTCGTAACCGATTAAGACTAATCTTTCATTTTGACAGTTCAACAACATTCATTGCGTTATTTACGTTGTGTAACTGATTTATTTTCAAATTTATGAAGCAATGGATTAGAAATTTGTTTCAAACTGATTCATTTTGTGGATCGTGTATTACGCAATTAGGGTGGTATCTGTGTGCCTTTCATCCATATCCGTTGGGCAGTTTTTGCGCCAATCCGGAACACACATCCAAACAAACAGACAAACGGACAAAAATTCTTAAAAACATATTTTCGGCATCAGACTCGTTCCCACACCTCGTAGCAATTACACGGGCAATATTTCCTTTTCTTTATTGATGAAAAACATATCTGCGGGCTGTAACAACATATGATAATAATTATGTAGTCGGTGGTTTAAATATTATTGTATTGTATCATTACATAATGAAGGTATTATTGAAGTTAAGTCAGATACTCGTAGTAACTTACAAAACCCCGAAGAACGTACTTTTATTTTTTTTTGTTTTTATGTTAGTACTTACCGTACCGAGTTTCGAGTTATTCCGATAGCACGTTAAAATGTTTACTTACTTTGCCACCCCGTTATTCGTCTATGTGACGGATTGCTTAAAAAACTAAAAGTGACCATCTTTATTATTTGCTATAGCAAGTATTGCCAAGTTTCAAGTTTAATAACTAAAGGAATAAGGGCGAATTTCCAAAAACCCTTTCTTAGTGGATTCCTACGTCTTAATAACTATCTGTGTGCCAAATTTTAGCCCAATCCGTTCAGTTGTTTGAGCTGTGACGTGGACTACCCATTTACACCCCGTGAGGGGTAGATTTGAAAAACCCCGATACACATTATTCTTTATTTTTCATTTTAAGTTTATGTACTGAGTTTCGAGTTAGTCGGACAGTGCGTTAAAATTCCTCTATACAAACTTTGACACCCCCCAATCCTCGTTTAGGCGGTAATTTATAAAAACTAAAAATGACAAACTTTATAATTTACTTAGATAAGTATTCATGCCAATTTTCAAGTCTATTAACTCAAGGAATAAGATTTATCACACAAACGAAATCCACCCTTTTCACCCCTTTAAAGGTCAAATGTCCAAAAACCCTTCTTAGTGCATGCCTGCACGCCTAGGTCGTAATAACTATCTGTGTGCCAAATCTCAGTCCAAATCATTTAGTGGTTTGAGCTGTGACGTAGACTACCCATTTTCACCCCATAAGGGGTAGATTTTTGAAAAACCCTACTGCACATTATTATAAAAAACAAAAAATTGCAAACTTTATAATTTACTTAGAAAGTATAGACATTTTCACCCCTTTAATGGTAGATTTTTGAAAAACCCTAATACACATCATTCTTTATTTCTGGTTTTAAATATAAATACTGAGTTTCGAGTTAATCGGACATCACGTTAAAATTCTTCTATACAAACTTTGGCACCCCCCAATCCTCGTTTAGGGGGTAGTTTAAAAAAACTAAAAATGACAAACTTTATAATTTACTTAGATAAGTATTCGTGCCAAAATTTCAAGTCTATTAGCTCAAGGAATAAGATTTTTCATACAAACGAAATCCCCCGGTTTCACCGTCTTAGCGGTGGAATTTCGAAAAATCGTTTCTTAGTGGAAACTTAATCTTCATAAAGAACACACCCTCCAAATTTCATGTCTCTCGAACCAGCGGTTTAGGCTGTGCGTTGGTATCTCAGTCACCCTTGCCTTGTATATAGATTCATTAAAATAAAATAAACTTTGACTTTGTTATGTCAATTCTAATGACTCGACTTTGTGTATAGGTATGTTTTGTTTGAAGTTCTAATTCATATTACTGAGGCATAGTATGTAAGACTATTATGTGTGTTTGAAGTACTGAAAATAAATCTTATAGTATTCGAAGTAAGAAGACCGGGGAAATATGACTTGATTGAATACCTATCGGTCTTCTTGGTTTCCTTAAGGGTCTTTTCTATATATAAAGGTACTGAATCATTAACCAAGTCGGACAGATTTATATGAAACGAACTTTTGCCAGGCCAGCGGCTTCGCCCGTGTAGATGTCGAAAATTTACCCATGGGAACCTACTACCGGGATGAAAAGTATCCTATGTGTTAATCCAGGTTATAAACTATCTGTTTGCCAAATTTCATCCAAATCCGTTCAACCGTTTTTGCGTGATTGAGTAACAAACATCCAAACACACAAACACACAAACACACAAACTCACAAACACACAAACACACAAACTTTCACATTTATAATATTAGTAGGATACCATATTTATTTTCTGTTTGGCACCAAATCTGTTTTCAATAATTACTCCCCAGAATGCTAGTGCATTCGCATTTGTAAATTTCTTCCGGGGAAGTTCAATTTTTGCGTTGATAGCAACTGTTTTTTTTACATTATGATTGTATTGTCACTTTGTCATAGTTTCCACACGAGCACAAACCCAGCTGCTAACATAATACGACGCCTATATATAGCCACTTTGATATTCATACTGAGTGACGTCTTTATGTTGAGTGAATATTTTCTTTTATTTAACGTTCCCATTAATTGGTGTTTAACAATGTCAATCATGCAAATATTAGTAAGGAATTTTAATGCATTCATATTACCCGTTTTTTTGGTAGTTCTAAAGAGTAACTGAAACTTATGGTATGAATTTTATAAAAATAAATTTAATAAACGGTCGCTATCGGAAAGAATTAGGAATCAAAGTATCACCATGGATGGAATAATTATTAGTTCCGAGCTGTCGGCGGATAATACTGTACATATTTAATATAGACTAGCTGCCCGCCCCGGCTTCACACGGGTAGCACTTAGTACTTATCTGCGGCGCACCTACCTTCCTACCTACCCTACCTACCCTACCTACCCTACCTACCCTACCTACCCTACCTACCCTACCTACCCTACCTACCCTACCTACCCTACCTACCCTACCTACCCTACCTACCCTACCTACCCTACCTACCCTACCTACCCTACCTACCCTACCTACCCTACCTACCCTACCTACCCTACCTACCCTACCTACCCACCCTACCCTACCTACCCACCCTACCCACCCTACCCACCCTAAGGTGGTACGGTGGTACGGTCTTTTTACTTCGAATACTATAAGATTTATTTTCAGTACTTCAAACACACATAATAGTCTTACATACTATGCCTCAGTAATATGAATTAGAACTTCAAACAAAACATACCTATATACAAAGTCGAGTCATGAGAATTGACATTACAAAGTCAAAGTTTATTTTATTTTAATGAATCTAAATACAAGGCAAAGGTGACTGAGATACCAACGCACAGCCTAAACCGCTGATTCGAGAAACATGAAATTTGGAGGGTGTGTTCTTTATGAAGAGTAAGTTTCCACTAAGAAACGATTTTTCGAAATTCCACCGTTAAGACGGTGAAACCGGGGGATTTCGTTTGTATGAAAAATCTTATTCCTTGAGCTAGTAGACTTGAAATTTTGGCACGAATAGTTATTTAAGTAAATTATAAAGTTTGTCATTTTTAGTTTTTATAAACTACCCCCTTAAACGAGGGTTGGGGGTGCCAAAGTTTGTATAGAAGAATTTTAACGTGATGTCCGATTAACTCGAAGCTCAGTATTTATATTTAAAACCAGAAATAAATAATGATGTGTATCAGGGTTTTTCAAAAATCTACCCCTAACGGGATGAAAATGGGTAGTCCACATCACAGCTCAAACCACTAAACGGATTGGGCTGAAATTTGGCACACAGATAGTTATTAGGACGTAGGAATCCACTAAGAAAGGGTTTTTGGAAATTCGCCCTTATTCCTTTAGTTATTAAACTTGAAACTTGGCAATACTTGCTATAGCAAATAATAAAGATTGTCACTTTTAGTTTTTTAAGCAATCCGTCACATAGACGAATAACGGGGTGGCAAAGAAAGTAAGTAAACATTTTAGCGTGCGGATTAACTCGAAACTCGGTACGGTAAGTACTAATACTTAAAACAAAAAAATTAAAAGTACGTGTTTCGGGGTTTTGTAAGTTACTATGTGACTTAACTTCAATAATACCTTCATTATGTAATGATACAATAATATTTAAACCACCGACTACATAATTATTACCATATATTGTTACAGCCCGCAGATATGTTTTTCATCAATAAAGAAAAGGAAATATTGCCCGTGTAATTGCTACGAGGTGTGGAAACGAGTCTGATGCCGAAAATATGTTTTTAAGAATTTTTGTCCGTTTGTCTGTTTGTTCGGATGTGTGTTCCGGATTGGCGCAAAAACTGCCCAACGGATATGGATGAAAGGCACACAGATAGTTTATAACCTGCACCCTAATTGCGTAATACACGATCCACAATCTGAATCAGTTTGAAACAAATTTATAATCCATTGCTTCATAAGTTTGAAAAAAAAATCTGCTCCGCAACGTAAATAACGCAATGAATGTTGTTGAACTGTCAAAATGAAAGATTAGTCTTAATCGGTTACGAAAATAAGTTACGCAATTAGATAACTGGATTAACACATAGGGTGCTTTCAATCCCGGGCGGTAGTAAGTTCCCGTGGGATTTGTTCCGACATCCTCGCAGGCGACGCCGCGGGCAAAAGCTAGTATATAAATAATAATTTAACTAGCTTGCAGCTTTCTTTTTATTACTTTTATTCATTCACAGCAATTATCTAGCTATATACTCGTAGCTATCAGTAAAGTGTGGTCATAATTAAGGATATTATGCGGTACACACGGCTACACATCAAGCTATACATTTCCAGTTTATGCTGATATTGCATTATATAGGATTTCCGTACAATGCGAGGTCAGCTTATACTGGAAATTTACAGCTTGATGTGTAGCCGTGTGTACAAACCATCTACTTCTAATTTTACATGTAATAATCTAATATTTTTCGTACCATCTGTAAAGAACTACTGGTTGGCGTGTGTTTTACGAGCCTTTTATCACGTGGATTTTTTAAAAGTTTTCAATGGGGAAACATATAAACAGGAGATATTTGAAAATTTGGTTCTATGCCTGCCGTATGTGTTTAATAATATATTGTTTCTCTGTTATAATTTGCTTGCACTCTTGCAAAGGCCTGTGTCCCAGCAGTGGGAACATTATAACCTGGTTATGATTATGCTTATGCTTATAAAGTTCCTTAAATCATCAAGAATGATGGTCAGTAATAGTTATTCCATTTAGTGAGTTTCCTTTATCGGTTAAAGTGCAAGTTTACTGTTACACCGTCTTGAAGAAAACAACCGTTGATTTAATTTTTATCCAACTGCTGCTAAGCCAAAAAAACAGGGTTATGTGTTTGACCTGTATGTATGTATGTATGTGTGTATGTATGTCCCCTCTATGTTCCCTCGTAACTACTAAATGGCTGAACTGATTTTGATGAATGATATGTCGTTCGATTCGTATTTATTGAGCGAGTGTGACAGGGTATTCAATTGTTTTCGATCTACTACCATATACACTACTACCACAATTTAATTTATGTTACTATTCATTTGTGTTTCAAAATTAGCATAAGGTATCTAATAAAATAAATTAAGCGATTTTCTAATTAAATCATTTACATCTTATGAATCGCTGTAAGGTGTTTGTTAACCATGCAAAACTATATGGCTACCTATTTTTGATATTATATTTTTGTACCCCCTTTCTAATAAACTTAATCAATCTTTACTCTTGATTTCTTCATTACCTCCCCTACAGTGTTTTCTCACTTATTTTTTTTTTAATTATTTTATGTATACAACTGATTTAGAGAAATATATTCTGAAGTACTTATTTTTTATTTACTTGAAAGTATTATGGGTAAGATGGACACTTAAATAGCTTTGGTTCAACGCTTATTTCACCGTAAAAGAAAATCGGTTGATCCGTAATAATCCTATCCCAAACCCATCAAACAGCTCTATAGCGCTTTGGGAGTTAATTTGTGAGAGTGGTCTACAGACAGCCGCCCTAGGAGATGTAGGTTTTGTCAAAGGACTGCCGTTCAAAAGCTAGACTTGATTCAGATCTATACAACGTGGTTACGAAGAATGGAAACTATCTGAATAAGTGATGATTGTAGACCAATTTCTATAGGTAGGTAGGTACCTAGATAAAATAGTAACGAAGGCAAAATCCAATGTACTGTACATTGAATATTTAAAATAAAAAGAAACCGTTTGTATGTTCCGGATTGGCGCAAAAATGGCAGAACGAATTTTGATGAAATTTGGCACACAGAGAGTATATAACCTAGATTAACACACAGGGTACTTTTAATCCCGCTAGTATTTTTCCGTGGGATATTTTCCGACATCCACGTGGGCGAAGCCGCGGACAAAAGCTATACATAAACAAGTAATACTGGTGTTTGGCCGTCTTTGGAAATTCTCAGTTGCAGATTGAACCCATTCTGTCTAATTACATATTGGCCTGGCTCTTGTAACATAATTAACGAAATACGAGTATACCATGTAAACAACATAATTATATCTAAACCTGTCTAATCTACCTAGCCTTTTCCCAACTATACTGGAGATTTCAGCTTCCAGTCTAACCGGATGCAGCAAAATACCCAGTATTTTACATGAAACGACTAACGACCAAGGGGTAATACGATTTGCCAAGGGGTATCCCCTTGGTAAAACTGGTTGTCAGACTTTCGGGCTTCTGACGACCCGTAACGACTGTCAAAGATCCATGAATGACAACCGAGACCAACAGCTTAACGTGCTTTCCGCGGCACGAAGGAGTCTAGATAATAAGGTGGTCTAGATAAACTCAGAGGTCGCAGTCTCTTTTAAAGTCCAGATATAATCTTGAACAGGCAAACAGTGACACATACCAGACAACCTAAAATAGTACAGTTTTGCTGAACGATGCGTCACCTGTCCTGTGTCCAGAGGTCCTAGACAAGTGACAATCGCTTCGAAAGCGTTTCGTATTTCTAGAACGATTTTCAACAGAATTGACATAAGCTTTTCGATAGCTTATGTCAATCCTATACATTTTTGCCTTTTCCATCATCGTTATCGCTGATAGAATGTCACTTTGTCTAGGGCCTCTGTGTGATCGAGGCGTACGATGCGGTTCGTCAGGATCGGCTTATTTTAAACCACCACACTCAATTATTATTAGTAGTATCAGTAGTAATAGTCTTACGGTTTATATTTTATACCAAGTTGTTTTTAAATTAGGACTCTTTAAATCGGGATAACTTAGGCTCATATTTATTAGATAATACTTACATGTTAACTAAAAAAAAATTGGAATAACCCCACCGCCGTATCTCTACGTTGACGTCGTGGTGGGGCTTGCGTGCTCCGAACTCAAGGTCTGTGCCGGTAGAGTTTACTTTGCCGGAACGGGTCTAGGCTGAGGAGCCAGACCAAGAGAGATACAAAAACCCGCAGGGCAGCAAGTGGCGAGCTGTTGGGCAGTAGCGACGCCACGGACCCTAACTCCCGGGAGAAGTCTTGTTCCTCACCTCTGGCTTGCCTTTATTGGCCGGCTGGAGTGAACACTGACGAGGAACAGAGCTCCCACCTCATTCTTGCCTTCATTGGCCGGCTTGAGTGGAGATTCGCAAGAGCAAACGTGCTCGGAGGAAGGAAGTATTCCAGTACGTGCTCGTAGGGATCTTGACCATCTTCCGGGCTCTGGGATTATTCTGAAAGCCGTGGAATACCTCTCCGCTCCTCAAGCATCTCAGGAAGTGTTGCCCCCTTATCGCTCCGTCACTATGTGCTAGCGACTGTTTTCGGGGGCCCATTATTGAGTGTGCAAGTCACCCTCTTCCATTTTATCCGTGCATATATAAAACATTGATCAGGCAAGGGCTATAGTCCTTCCATAATTCCAGATTACTAGTCCACTTTAGCCACCTAAACTTATAATCCAATATATTTGTTTCTTTATCCTGCATTAGTCCTACTCCAACCGGGGATTGTCCTTGGCTGCACTTGTATAGTGCGAACAGGGATAATCGTCGGTTGGTGTCTCATTCTATTAAAAACATCTAACGGGCCTCTACAAGTTGGCTTCGGCCCCTCGTACGCCTTCCAAAAGACCGGGACCCCATGGTCCCGAGATATATAAACGTATATAAAAAATAATAATAAATAAATAATAATGTTGTTTACGTAATTAGTGGTCGCGAGCCTAAAACCGATTACAATCGATTCTTTGGCTCCAAAACCAGATGCTTAAATAAGATTTACCGATGTTCCTTAAGATTTCTCGTAATTCCTTTTCATTTAGGTCGATCTGTTCCGCGACTATTTTAAACATAATTTTATTTCAGTATTTTAATTTTTTTATTTTAAAGTTAATTTTTTTTATTTTAAAGTTAGTTGGTTAAAAAATAATAAATTAACACATTGAACGTGGTGGAATCTGCATTTTTTTTTCACGACACTTGACTACCTACAGTTCAGCCACTCGTAAAAATCTAATTTATTTTTATAAGCGAGATTCTCTTTTGCCGGCACGTGTCGGTTTGAAAATAATAACAGTTTTAACCTTTTTTTTTCTCCGTTGAATGGAATAATAAAGTATAAAGCTATGATTGCTGTAAGTAAAATCAAAATAAAAATGTTTCTCAAAAAAAAACACGTATTTTATTTAACATGGAAATAGTAAATGCATTATAATGGCATCATTGCAATAATTATAACACTGGCACACAGATTAAAAAGGAAATATAGGTTCTAAATTCGAAAATTACACTTTTCAAAATCAACTATGACTTTGCTCTAAAAAACACTATTTAATAATACTCTTTTTCGTTCCAAACTAAACCAGTTCCACGTCCAACCATATTCTAATTTCGATTCATCAGTCAAGAACCGAATACTAAAATCGAGATTTAAAATCGATCCATACTTTCAGTCTATACAATTGACTTTCTTCGTTTATCTACTACCGATGAAGTTATTTTCTCTCTGAGGATAGGTCTGTGGATTGCGTCTTAAGTCCTCGTACTGTCTCCAGTTCAGGTACCAGATAGGTCGATTGTCAACGGGGAGTGCCTCCAATCGGTTGATGAGATTCCTGTCACCCCTAGCCTCAATAGGGTAAGCTTCATCCTCGCCGAACCTATTGGATATTAGGTCTGTTTCCACTGCTGGGTATCCGATCGGTCTCAGTCCGGCGTAAAACGGCCTTTGAGCTTTCACAACAGCGATGACGACTGTGACTATGAGTGCAAGAACGATTTTGTAGGCAGACATTTTCTGTGAACAAAGAAATCAAGAATAAATTAAATTAAAGGTGAGGCACGAGTTTTGTATGTCAATATGTGGACTTGTTTTTTTTTTCAAATCATTTGCTAGATGCTGATAATAAAATGTAGTCAGTATAATCTTTTGCATATGAATGCAATCGTCCACAGTGAATATTGTGTAGATGAAACACGATAGTATGATAAACACGCTCAAGATTTTTATGACTATGAGAAAAAATCGTTTGTAGGTACATAGTCAACATTTATTGTTTGAGATTTTTACAGCACACTAGTTGACAAAACCATTACTGTTTTTAACAGCTTATAAGCACTTTTAATATACCTAATTATTGGATAATAATTCTAAAATATTTTTATTTTGATGTTCTGGTAATTGTTTCCCAGGAGTGTGATAAAAAACGTTTAAAAATAAAAAAGCATTTGTTCAAATATTCACAATTTTAAGCTAATGAATGTGTGAAATAGCAAATTCACTTGACAACAAGGCCTATCAAATGGCAATCGCTTTCATAATAAGCTTTTCTGTAGCGTATCTACGTCAATTCAATACTTTTATAACATTTTTGACTTTTCTATTTACTTTTGAAACATTAAAAGAAAATAACAATTCACAAAACTTCGAAAAACAAAACAAACAACAAAACAAAACATTTACCTTTGATATGATTTCACGTACAACAAACAACGAAAGCGAGGTGAATGCACTAATGATTGTCACGGTTTCTCTCGGTTCTCAATTCGAATTGAGACTCGATACAACTGAACACTGTATAAATACGAACTCGCGAGTAATCACGAGGTTCTCTGGACACAGACTTCACTAATAATAGACTGGCCGACAACTTTTGAAATTGGATATATTATGGAGGAGAATTTTGGATTTTTGAAAGGACACTGAATTTGCTTTTAATAAATGGTGAACTAGTTTTGGATTTTGGTTGTATGCTGTTCTGTTAGCATCGATAATAGTTTTATTATAATAAGTAGGTGGTAATATGGTTGGGTACTTTTTTTATAGCTAATTTAAAGATCAAATCGGATCCAAGCAACTGCTATGGTCGATTTAATTTTCGTAATGTCACCTTTTTATTTATTTCTATATCTGATCACATTATTTGAAATCCTTTTTTTTATTCTGCTCCACTATTTACCTAGTAGCTCGGATAAATTAACAAAACAATAAATTAAATCTGCAAAAACAATCAAATATTAGCACAGAACACCTCTAAATATTATAGAGTGCGCGTAAAAACCCCATGCAACGCGTTACTCGTCTCGCCGGTGAATGACGTCACATAATAATATCAAGTTCGTCCAAGTCAATCAGCGATCAATCAAAGTAGACCCCGGTTGATTCACTCAATCACTGCGCTGACGTCCATTTTTGAAGACGTGGAGAGGGGAGCGGTATGTCAAGTTAAATTGGTTATTAAAAGCGCATGGGTTTTGAGTCACTTGTGAGGCAATAAAAACTTTTGCAAGTCACTGTTTACCTAACACACCCTCCGCCGTAGTAGTGGGTTTTCCCTTTGTTATAAAACTAGTGTTATATAATACAGAAGCCGTTAGTTCAGTCACCGGTGCGCGGTGTGGTGTAGACATTTTTTTTTGTACGACTGTTTGTTTACCTAATTTGCGGTTACCTACTGACCTAATTTTAAAAGACATAGCTTGGAAAAATAAGTAAGAGTTTATCAGAAAAACCGAAATAGTAAAATTGAATAATGCTTAAATATGCAAGAGAAAATAAATAGTTGGTAAACTAATGGATTTTCTTTCAAAATTATCCCAGTAAATCCCAATCCATATGACAGTCTTTAGTCCAAATCTCGACAATGTAACACCTGGTCATCTAGAAAAATATTTTAATTTGGACACGCACAAAAAATACAACAACGAAATATTAAAACTAACAAAATAGAAAAAGAAAACCTGTGCGTATCTGTGGCGCACATTAACGCACTAGTGCGGTAATTTAAACTAACAAGCACGTTTGTGTGGTTCATACACTGCATTATGAACCGAATGCTAGCCACATACGTAACGATTTACTTGCGCAAATTTATTGTCAGGTCACGATAGACTTGCGCAAGCCTAAAACGCAAATAAACCGTTATATGTGTGGCTAGCATTAAACCGACACTTTAAGAGCAAGTGTGTTGAAAAGGTTATTTTGTCACCAGAAATAAACTATATTATTATATTCTCCTTAATTATTATTGTAAGTATTACAACTTCCAGTACCAACATGTTTCAAAAAAGAATTTCGAACAATAAATATGTCTTTTTTTTTCAATATCCTATCCTTCCTAACTAATAATTATTATTATAAATGCGAAAGTGGGTTTGTTTGTTTGTTACGCTTTCACGCTAAAATGGCTTAACGGAATTGGATAAAATTAGACACAGGGGTAGACCATGACCTGGAATATGACATAGGATACTTTTTATCCCGATATTCCCATGGGATCGAGACTTACGCGGGTGAAATCGCGGAGCCAAGCTAGTAATAATTAATACAACGTGTAACAGAATAAGCGCAAGATCTGAAGGTAGTTTGCTCAGAATCGGTTTCTGAATCGATTTCCGTCATTATTTATATATGTTAATTTTTCATATTTTTTATTTTTTATTTAACTGAAATTAGAACCACTGCGTCATAACAAGGTAATATGATTTAATATAAAAATAATAATATATTTATTATATATTTATATATAATAATTTATTATATATAATATATATAAATTATATATAATATATTTATTATTATTTATATATTAATAATATATTTATATGATTTAATAATATATTTATAAGGTAATTAAATTTAATCCTTATCTCAAAGGAATAAAGCCTATTTAAATGCATAACCAAATTTGTAACACGCTCATAGCTATCCTAAGTGTAGTGCACGTTAAATAAAATAGTTAATTTAAGGTGTGGTTTAATTAAATTAAATTATAGATAATTATTATTTTAGTCTTATAATTTAATATTCTAATTTGGGTGTATGAGCTTATTGCGTTTATTCCGTTACACGTTGTATAGGTGTAAAAAAGGAAAGGTAGGAATCCCCGGACAATTTCACCTCTTGTCGAGTCTTCTTAAATTTTGGTCAGATGTTCAATGGCAAATGAAATGAAATTGTTTATTCTGTAAATAGAACATCGGAATCACTTTTACACGTCATATTAAAAATAAAAATAAATAAGCTAGATGAGGTCGGCGTTTCCTATCTGACTACTCTGAGAAGAAAGGCCGAAACAAACTCAGAGCTCGCAGTCTCTTTTAAGGTCCAGACATAATCTTGGTCAGGCTATATAAGGACCATGTAGATTAATATCTGAAATGGTCTTT
The DNA here is from genome assembly GCA_949152455.1 of Lithophane leautieri. Taxonomy (NCBI): domain Eukaryota; kingdom Metazoa; phylum Arthropoda; class Insecta; order Lepidoptera; family Noctuidae; genus Lithophane; species Lithophane leautieri. Next base: position 11,703,308 of record OX424473.1, on the reverse strand, counting down.
TATTTATTTATTTAAAAAAGCACAGCCACATCACATATATGAAACTTATAATATAAATAATCTTAATAACTAAAGGACTAATGTACATGACAATTACGGCGTACATAGCATTGAATAGTTAGACAATATCTTGCTGCCTTGCAGTTTAGTATACAAAACGAAACTAAAATAAACTAAAAAACTAAGGAAAAACTCAGATAGACTAACGTAAGTACGTAGTCTTTTGAGGAAAGAACCACACAGATTGGAGTGGACCTGTCCAGTCAGTGCAAGCATTTGTCAGTAACCGAGGAGCTTAACTTAGAGCTTAAGGAGCTCAACGACTCGACGAACAATATTTAATTTGTGTTGTGACGAGACTCCTAAGGCAATACCATAAAATACAGAGTGTCCCTGGAACTATAGATCAAATCGAATGGGGCGTGCGCAAGGTCATTTCCAAACTTTTTAACCCTGAGAATGTCGGTGCAATTTTTTAAGTTATGATCAACTTTCTATCACGGCTATCAATTTAATTCTTTTTTCAGGACGTTGTAGAGTTGTGCGGCGTAAAAGTATTACCACAGGAAAGGGCGAGCTTTCTTGTGGTAATACTTTTACGCAGCTAGAAAATATGAGTTTAAAAAGAAAAAATTGAAAAAATTTATTGCAAATTTCTTTTATCTGGCAAATAAATTACCTAGGTACTCAATTTTCAAGCGATTTTCATCGGAAAAAGTTTCACTAGCGAAAAAAAACTCTTATCCTACGGGGTTGAAATTTTACAAATTGGTTCAGTTCCGAAGACAATGCATTTTTTTCATGATGCATTACTTGATTCTACGACTAGGATTGGCTCCAGACGAAGGAACTGTACAACAGTCTACGGTACAGACACGAAATTTATTATAAAAATTTAATTAAGACTGCACATAGAATTGGCTCCAGACCAGGGATATCTTCAACGGTCAACAGTACAGACACGAAATTTTATATACTTACGCATTTAATTATGATAGTCCGTTCTAAAGTGTACCAGGATTGGTTCCAGACGAGGAAACTCCTCAGCGATCAACACCAGAGACATTAAATTTTATTGCATTCAATATTACATATATGTATATCCTGTTCTAAAGTTTACCATGATCTGGCTGCTGCACCAAGGGTTAGTTCCAGAAGAGGGAACTTCTCAGAGGTTAACAGCACACACACAATTTTATATTTGCATGTAATTATGATAGTTAATTCAAAAGCCCACCATGACTAGGTTGCTACACCCAAGATTGGCTCCAGACGAGGAAACTGCACAGCGGCCAAAGAGTAAAGACATTAAAATATACGCATTCAATTATGATAGTCAGTTCTAAAGTTTACCATAGTCTGGTTTCTGCACCCAGGATTGGCTCCAGAAAAGGGACTCTTCAGCGATCAACAGCAGAGACGCAAAATGTTATATACATATTCAATTATGATAGCCCGTTCTAAAGTCCACCATGACTTTGGTACTGCACCCAGGGATGGCACTATGGCAATAGAACAGGTATTTAAACAAATTTTAATGCTGAAAAGTACAAAATAAAATTTAATTAAAAACCTTTTTAAAAACAAGCTTTTAAGGAACTAAAAAGTACGAAAAAAAAACACGTAAACATGGAATTAATATTTTCTTAAAAGTTTGAGGTGTAAACGTCCTTCTTATACTTTAAGATAAGCCTCAAGCTTTTAAGAAAATATTAAATTAAGAGTAAAATAAGTAAGTATAAAAAAACAATATTTTATTTTACATAGAATTGTAAATACAATACAATGGCATAATTACAATAATTATAACACTTGCACACAAATCAGAAATGCTAGTGGAATAAAAATGAATAATTCAATGACTCAAATTGTTCCAAATTAGACAATAACACTTTTTGAAATCACTCCAAGTAAGTCTTTGCTCTAAACTTGATAAACACTTTATTTAATAATACTGTTTTTTTTACGTTAGCAGTCGTTCCAAACTAAACCAGTTTCACTTCCACCAGCCAAATTCTAATTTCGATTCACATTCATTTGTCAGTCAAGAATCGAATACTAAAATCGAGATTCTAAATCGATCCATACTTTCATTCCTTACATTTGACGTTCTTCATTTATCTGCTGCCGATAAAGCTGTTTTGTCTCTGGGGATAGGTCTGTGGATTGCGTCTTAAGTCCTCGTACTGTCTCCAGTTCAGGTACCAGAAAGGTTGATTGTCAACGGGGAGTGCGTCCAATCGGTTGATAAGATTCTTGTCACCCCTAGCCTCAATAGGGTAAGCTTCATCCTCGCCGAACCTATTGGATATTAGGTCTGTTTCCACTGCTGGGTATCCGATCGGTCTCAGCCCAGCGTAAAATGGCCTTTGAGCCTTCACAACAGCGATGACGACTGTGATTGTGAGTGCAAGAACGATTTTGTAGGCAGACATTTTCTGTGAACAAAGAAATCAAGAATTCATAAAATTGTAGATGATACAGGATTGTTAATTTTGTAAGTCTATAAGTAAAATCTTGAATAAATTGGAACACGATAGTACGATAAAAAAATGCTAAATTTTTTATAACCATGAGAGAAAAACATTCATTCTTCATAATTTTTTTTATTTTTTATAGCTCATCTATTGAGAAAAACATTGCTGTTTAAAACACCTTAGTAAGCTCTTTTCATAAAAAGAATGAGTGGATAATAATTATTTACTATTTTTTTTTTTATAATATTGTATCCCAATTATTGTGTCTAATTGAAAAAGCTATATCAATCACCCAAAACTTTATACAAATTAACTCCAATCGTTTTCAAAGTGTTTCGTCTTTCTACAATGACTTTAATTTAAGCTTCGGGTTGTTTATGTCAATCCAACACAATACGTTCTGCATTTTTGACTTTTCCATCATTGTTATCGCTGATAGAATTGCACAACAAAAATAACAATTCACATAATAAACTAACTTTAATAATATTAAAAACTTCGAAAGAGTCGACAGATTTTTTAAATTAAAATACCATAAATACCTTTGATAAATGATTTTACGCACACAAACAACTAAAACGAGGTGAATGCACAAATGATTGTCACGGGTTCTCAATTCGAACTGTGACTCGATACAACTGAACACTGTATAAATATGAACTCGTTATCGGAAACATCGACATAGACTTCTCAAATAATAGACTGGACGTCAACTTTTGAAATTGGAAACATGTGGCGGTGAAGTTTGATTTTTGAAAGGAAACTGAATTTGTTTTCTAATTAATGGCGATCTAGTTTTTCAGTCGCTCGCCAGTTCGCTTGTTGCAGTTACTGTTCTGTTGGCATGAATAATAGTTTTATAATAAAAAGATTTTCAACATACTTACTTATTACAAATAAAGCGAGGTGGTACTTTTATTTCATATCTTATCAAAAAAGATCCAAACAATTACTCTCATTGTATAAGTAACCTATATGGAATACAACAAATTATGTAACCTTTTTTGTATTTCTGCGTCTGATCGCATTATTTGACATGCTAATTTTTTAATTCGGCTCCATTATCCTACGAATAAAAAAGACTCGAGAAAGCTCGTATAAATAAACACAACATTGAATTAAATCCACAAAAACAATCAAATATTTGCTCGGAACACCTCTAAACATAATAAAGTGCGCGTAAAAACCCCATTCAATGCGTTACGATAGAATAGTCTCGTCTCGCCGGTGAGTGACGTTACATATCAAGTTCGTCCAAGTCAATCAGCGACCAATCAAGGTAGGCTCCGGTTGATGCACTCAACCACTGCGCTGACGTCTACTTTAGAAGACAAGGAGAGCGGAGCGGTATGTCACGTTAAATTGGTTTTACAAGTACATGGGTTTTGAGTCATTCGTGAGGTAATAATATAAAAACTTCTGCAAGTCACTGTTTACCTAACACACCCTCCGCCGTAGTAGTGGGTTTTCCTAGTTATACTAGTGTTAAATACTATAAATGCCGCTCGTTCAGTCACACGTCTAGACATTTTTTTTTTGTATGACTATTTGTTTATCTAATTTGCGGTTGCCTTCTTTTTGTTTTTTTTTTTATGGTGGGAAATCATCAAATTACTTCTCCCGCTCTGAGCGGAGCGGAAGGGCGTGTCAGACTTTTACTGACTAAAACCCACCCGTGTTCCTTCAGTTGCCTGTTGTCAAGGTCCCGGTATCCCTTTCGGACTTTCCCGCAATCCTGAATTTGAAAAGACATGGCTAGGTAAAATAAGTAACAGTTTATCAGGAAAACTCAAACATTTTAAAATTGAATGATGCTGAAATTATGCAAGCAAGAGGAAATAGTTGGTAAATTCATGGATTTTCTTTCAAAATTCGACTCATGGGATGCAATCTCGAGTCTCGATAGGCAACTCGAGAGCATGGTAATAATGGTGTCAAGATTTACTTTCCACGAGATTGAATCTCGCAAAAAAGGCTCGTGATCTCGCCAGATTCGAGATCTCTCTAGATCGAGATTGCATTTCGTTTTCTACTCCAAAAATAACTTTGGGAAAGGCACTGACAGAAGTTGAACGTCACTAGTATTGATAACTACTTATTGATATTCTGGCCTGATCCAATAAAATGCCTTTTTCCAAAAAGTATAATCGATTTTAGTGAAACAGTGACGTACCGCAAGTAAATTCGTTGAAAAATGATACAAACTCCAAACATTTGTATGGGGTTTTTCCAAAAGGGTCAATCGACTCAACCCATTTTAGACTTTTGTTACAAAAACGATTGCATCTCATGACAGAATTACTCATCCAATGTCATTTAAATGTCATTTCATATTATGTATAGCGGACCTCGTAAATTCTTGACCAGTTTTGACAACGATTCCCAGTCTATTGAAACTTGAATAAGGTTGAAACGATATAACTGTCACATACAAATAGACCGTGTCGTTTTATGAAGTGACATTCAACCTTAGGTTCATAAAGCAATTACGAAGTGGACTATACTATTAAATATATTATGAATTGTATTTTCCAATGCGGAAGATCTGCTTTTTTATGGCTGATCCACTACTTGTTGGATAAACGCGGCATAATATTAAAAAAAAAAAGTATCCTGCATCGTAGTGACGTTTATCTCTCTGTTGCTCGGTGAGACGTCGAGCGGTGTGCGAGAGAGAGCGCGCGAAGTAAAGTTCGCGATAACGTGACAATGTCGCCCCGGCATTACAGAGACCTATATAATATATAACTCTTTATCATACAAGTACTTACTTACCTATATAGATTCGGTGTTCTCATTTGTGTGACTTTGATTATTTTGACAAACAGAATTCAGAATTCTAAGTAGGTACGAATACGATTCTTGGTAATACTAATTAGTAATCGTAGTATCGTCATTAGGTAAGTAGGTTAGGCGATGATTATCTGTTGATTTTAATTTAAAACCCAAAAATAATTGTATTTGGTGGAAAAACCCAATTTTGAGAACAACATCGACGTCGAAGAATTGTGTCACGTTTCGATTCGGACCCAATTCGCGATAACTATATGAATGTATATTCTACTAGCTGCGCCCCGAGGTTTCACCCGCGTTAGTCTCGATCCCGTGGGAATATCGGGATTAAAAATATCCTATGTCCTATTACAGGTCATGGGTTTAACACTGTGCCAAATTTCATCCAAATCCGTCATTTTAGGCGAAAGCGTTACAAGCAAACAAACAAACTCACTTTCGCATTTGTTATATTATAATTATATATACATAATATATATATATACATATAATATATTTTAACATAAATATATATACATCCTTACATATTATAAAACAAAGTCCTCCGCCACGTCTGTCTGTCGTCCTGTACGCGATAAACTCGAAAACGACGACACCGATTTTCATGCTGTTTTCACCAATGGATAGAGTGGTTCTCGAGTTAGGTTTTAGTATATAATAACCAACATCCAAGCGGGCGAAGTCGCGGGCATCAGGTAGATATATATAGATATAGATAGGATATCGGCTAAGGGGATTCCTTGCTCTTCCTTAAACTTGGTTTTTTGTGGATTTGTATGGCATACTAATAGATAAAGGTCGCCTTTGTTGCGACTGTTTGCCCCTTATCGCGCTTATCGCACTGATAACGATCCAAGCCGCGTAGCGCCGAGCAGCAATCCTATATAAGTGGGGGTGACGGGCGATTTGATTCAACTTGTCCGATGAAGTAGTGCCAGCCCGGGCCGTAGCTGAGCACGTAGCTTTAAATTCCCCTCATAATAATAATGATGATTTAAACCTTTCGATCCAGCCTGTCCCAACAACTTGCTGTCCCCCCGCCAGTGATGTCGCCCTAAGCCGAGGTTCGTACCCCACAGGGGGTGCCCTTAGCGAGCGCACACTTAATTTTAATTTAGAATAGTTTATGCCCCTGGCTGGAGGCCCTGAGTGTAGAAGCTTAAGGCAACCGCAGGAATGTCCGGTTAAGAAGTCAAGATTTCCGAAATCAAACTTCAAGATGCCCTAGTTAAAAAAAAAAAAAAAAAACTATTTGATTCACTCTGCGTCCAGCGCTCGGTGTGGCAACACGTCGTGTTCTGATTTGCAATTGGTCAATCGTCATCCTGAGGATGCCTTGTTGAGAGGTGAAACACGTGTCGAATTCTTACAGGGTTTTTTATGACTCTTGAAGAATAGTTAAGCGGAATAAGTTACTAAATATATCTACGTCTATTGTATTTTGGCATACTAATGATTAATTTTATGACTCTACGGAAAAATATTTTCTTGGGATTTTGAAATTAACTTATGATGAGGAAAAGTGATCATGTTTTCAGAATACAAAACAAGTTTCTTTTGCAATTTTTAGCAAATTATTATCATCATGATATTTCTCCTTGTTCTTCTTCTACCATAATAAATTGACTTACTAATAGAAATAGCCTGGAACATGCTAGGATGATGAATATAATATAGAATAAACACGCAAAAACTAGGGAAACAATAACAGCTCTCTTTATCTATGGTTGTTATCTTGCAACCTTATCGTACCATACCATCATTATAATAGCACGTTTGAAGCACACTATATCCTAATAATTTATATTATGAGCGTAACGAGCTCAAGGCAAAAGCTTCAGGGTAGCCCGCAAAATTCAATTTTTTTTGCAATGTGCAGGTCAATGTCAGGTTATAAGTTGATCAAATATGATTCGCGACCGTAACACATATGGATTTATAAAACCATAAACATTAGAATCAGCAATACAACTCTCTAAGTTCATAAAAGTGTATTGAATGACTATTTCATGAAATCATGATATTTGGCAGTTATATGAACTTAAGGAGATGTATTGATGATTCTAATTTTTATGGTTTTATAAATCCATATGTGTTACGGTCGCGAATCATATTTGATCAACTTATAACCTGATACTGATCTGCACATTGCAAAAATGGTAAGAAAATTTGAATTTCGCGGCTACCTTAGCGCATCCCTTTTAATGCAAAATAATTGCGTTCTTTTGATCCGTTGCTGCATCGTTATTACTTAACATTTAGCTATGCAATTAATACGTAAGGTATTTAAGGATTCACTCTATACATCACACTTACTCACTTACACTAAATCACTTACTTCACTCACACAGAACTCACTTCACGATTTGAAGATTACACAATACAAAAAAAAAAAAATCAAAGTAATATCTAAAAAACAGAATAAACTGGCAGAATAATATCTAAAAACTAAGTACGGCGTAAATACTTTACTGAAGGTTACCAGTTTTTTAATAACAAAAAAAAAAAAAAAACTTTAACATATGCACATCAGATATAATATGTAAACACAGGGTTTTGGGTCGAAGATATAGTTCTTATAAATTCTCACAGCTGCGGAGCACTTGACGGATGACAAGCAACATGTCATGCGCGCTGAAGCGTGTGTGAGCATGCGTGTTGAAGCTTCTAGAATCATCTAGAAGCTGGATTTTGGCGGGAGCGGTTTGAAATACCTGCCTGTTACATCCCCCCCCCCCTTTTGAGTAGGTCATGACGTATGGCCCGGTCAAACAACGTAACGAACTTTGGGTCGAAGATATAGTTCTTTTAAATTCTCACAGCTGCGGAGCACTTGACGGATGACAAGCAACATGTCATGCGCGCTGAAGCGTGTGTGAGCATGCGTGTTGAAGCTTCTAGAATCATCTAGAAGCTGGATTGTGGCGGGAGCGGTTTGAAATACCTGCCTGTTACAAAACTATATCGTATAGTTACACTTTACACAAACGATGGGACACTTACTATCATGTCCTGTCAGCTGCACGTTACAGGAACTGTCGATGGACGATATTGATGGCGCCAAGCACGAGCCTGATTTCGGGTCCGAGTCTATTTATATTGCCATCGACACGCTGAGAAGAAGTCAAATAGAAAGATATCACTCTTGAAAAACAAAAAACTTTTTACAAAACAAAAACAACAAAAAAAACACAAAAAAAGTGCAAAATAACTTTAATTTCGGAAGTCGGTGTCTTTGCTTTTCAATTTTGGGTTTTTTGCCACCGACTTCCGAAATTAGTTATTTTCCACTTTTTTTGTGTTTTTTTTGAAGACGGTTGTTTTTATGTTTTGAAAATGTTTTTATTTTTCACTTTTTTGTTGTGGTACCTGCGTCACACAAATTTGAATATCACTACCTGCTATGTAAATAACAGTGACGGAGTCACTTAAAACATCATCTACATAACATACTAAGTGGGAAAAATACGTAATATTGAAGCTAATTAAAAAACAACGCAAGCAAAATTAATACAATTTATATGGGACCACCTCTGAAGCAAGACCAAACAAAACAAGAATCATCAAAATCGATTCATAATTGGCGGAGTGACCGCGTAACATACGCGAAAAAAAAACAAAAAAAAACATGCACACGAATTGCGAACCTCCTCCTTCTGAAGAAGTCGGTTAAAAATCAAGCTTTTCCCAAATATATTGGGGTCGGCCCATCCACGGACCAACCCCAGCAAGCGTAGCTTAACCTATTGAATCGACCCGTGCGGCTGTTATTAGTTAGCCACGAGCTCCACTATCGACACTTTTATGTGTACCTAATTAAGCCTTACATGCTTCAATACTACCTCAGGGAATTTGGGAGCTGACCCAAAATAATTAAGCCATATCAGCAAACAGAGAATGATATTTGGTCAATATAAATCATAACTTGTTGACTTAGCTTCGAACTATTTGCGCCAAGTTATACACATAAATAAGACTTGGCTAGCTTAAGATTTAGGTCATGATTAAGAGTTATTAAACGGTTTTTACTCGACAGCCCAAAAAGGAGTGTAATGTTTTCAGGGTTCTATGTATGTATTTTTACTCGCTATCTAAACAGATAAATAAAATTGTCATTGCAGTCGGGGGACCTCTTAGATTAAAAAGTGTTCCACAGAAAGGTCCCCCGACTGCAATGACAATTTTATTTATCTATTTAGTAAGCGAGTAAATGAGTGACCTTTCCCTTTGTATAATAATATACAGATGAACAAAATCAGGCTTTAAAGTTATAACACTTTGTGCAAGTAGCCAAAGCACAGCTTGTAATATTATCCATACCCACACAGGTTTTGAAGTTTATTAAATAGTTCATACCCTTCATGATAAACCTACCAAAATAGTATTTTATTTGTCGAAAAGTAATACAAGTTACAAAAGTTCACGCTAAGTGAATCCAAAGAAAGAAGTCAATAGTCGGACTAATAAATTGCAATACATTAACAAAATCCTAAAAGTTCCAAAGGTGAATTCAATGCCCTATAATTTATAAAGGTTAAAGAAAGTCAATCAGCGGATAATTTCTTGATAAACAAGCCTTCCACATATAACCCGTCTGCCTTCACAGCAAGAATGAACAGGCATCTTTCTTCCGGGCGAGCTCGTCCCATCATAGACCTCATCCATCGCTATCCATCAGGCGAAATCGTGGTCAAGAAAAACATGGAATATAACATAAACTCCGATCAATGGATTGTTAAATACAATATGTAAAAAAAACCGTCTCCGATCCAAAGAGCAACATGGGTACTGCATTACCAGAAAAAAAAAAAAAAAAATTATTTCAATTTGAATTGAAAATGAAAAAGTTATTGCAATTTGCAGTTCACATATTTTGTACCAAAATTACCCCAATTTCATTATAAATTACTAAATTTTCTACAGAGGTCATAATTTATGGCTTGGAGACACCCACTAAACGACTGCCGACCGCGCGCCATAAATCCTACTAATATTATAAATGTGAAAGTTTGTGTGTTTGTGTGTTTGTGTGTTTGGATGTTTGTTCCTCAATCACGCAAAAACGGCTGAACGGATTTGGATGAAATTTGGCAAACAGATAGTTTATAACCTGGATTAACACATAGGATACTTTTTATCCCGGAAGTAGGTTCCCATGGGTTAATTTTAGACATCTACACGGGCGAAGCCGCTGTCAAAATTTCGTTTCATATAAATCTGTCCGATTTGGTTAATGATGAACCTTTATAGATAGAAAATACCCTTAAGGAAAACCAGGAAGACCGACAGGTATTCAATCAAGTCATATTTCCCCGGTCTTCTTACTTCGAATACTATAAGATTTATTTTCAGTACATCGAACACACATAATAGTCTTACATACTATGCCTCAGTAAAAATTCAATAATATGAATTAGAACTTGGAACAAAACATACCTATATACAAAGTCGAGTCATTAGAATTGACATTGCAAAGTCAAAGTTTATTTTATTTTAATGATGAATCTATATGTATACAAGGCAAGGGTGACTGAGATATCAACGCACAGCCTAAACCGCTGGTCCTAGAGACATGAAATTTGGAGGGTGTGTTCTTCATGAAGATTAAGGTTCCACTAAGGAACGATTTTTCGAAATTCCACCGCTAAGAGGGTGAAACCGGGAGATTCCGTTAATATTAAAAATCTTATTCCTTGAGTTAATACACTTGAAACTTAGCACCAATACTTATCTAAGTAAATTATAAAGTTTGTCATTTTTAGTTTTTATAAACTACCCCCTAAACGAAGATTGGGGGGTGTCAAAGTTTGTATAGAAGAATTTTAACGTGCTGTCCGATTAATTCGAAACTCAGTATTTATACTTAAAACCAAAAATAAAGAATGATGTGTATTCAGGTTTTTCAAAAATTTACCATTAACGGGGTGAAAATGGGTAGTCTACGTCACAGCTCAAACCATTAAACGGATTGGGCCGAAATTTGGCACACAGATAGTTAATAGGACGTAGGAATCCACTAAGAAAGGGTTTTTGGAAAGTCGCCCTTATTCCTTTAGGTATTAAACTTGAAACTTGGCAATACTTGCCACAGTAAATAATAAAGATTGTCACTTTTAGTTTTTTAAGCAATCCTTCACATAGACCAATGACGGGGTGGCAAAGTAAGTAAGCAAAAACATTACGCGCTGTCGGATTAACTCAAAATTTGGTACGGTAGGTACTAATACTTAAAACAAAAAAATGTAAAGTACGTGTTTCAGGGTTTTGTAAGTTAACAACTGGCTTAACTTGAATAATACCTTCATTATGTAATGATACAATAATATTTAAACCACCGACTACATAATTATTATCATTATGTTGTAGCAGCCCGCAGATATGTTTTTCATCAATAAAAAAAAGGAAATATTGCCCGTGTTGCGGAAAATGGGATACATAATAAAATAGTAACTAAGTCAAAACTGTACATTAAATACTTTGAAAATAAGTAATTAGTACGAGGTGTGGGAATGAGTCTGATGCCGAAAATATATTTTTAAGTATTTTTGTCCGTTTGTCTGTTTATTTGGATGTTTGTTCCGGATTGGCGCAAAAACGGCCCAACGGATATGGATGAAAGGCACACAGATAGTTTATAACCTGCACCCTAATTGCGTAATACACGATCCACAATCTGAATCAGTTTGAAACAAATTTCTAAAGCATTGCTTCATAAGTTTGAAAAAAAAAATCTGCTCCACAACGTAAATAACGCAATGAATGTTGTTGAACTATCAAAATGAAAGATTAGTCTTAATCGGTTAGAAAATAAGTTACGCAATTAGATAACTGGATTAACACATAGGGTACTTTTTATCCCGGAAGTAGGTTCCCATGGGTTAATTTTAGACATCTACACGGGCGAAGCCGCTGTCAAAATTTCGTTTCATATAAATCTGTCCGATTTGGTTAATGATGAACCTTTATAGATAGAAAATACCCTTAAGGAAAACCAGGAAGACCGACAGGTATTCAATCAAGTCATATTTCCCCGGTCTTCTTACTTCGAATACTATAAGATTTATTTTCAGTACATCGAACACACATAATAGTCTTACATACTATGCCTCAGTAAAAATTCAATAATATGAATTAGAACTTGGAACAAAACATACCTATATACAAAGTCGAGTCATTAGAATTGACATTGCAAAGTCAAAGTTTATTTTATTTTAATGATGAATCTATATGTATACAAGGCAAGGGTGACTGAGATATCAACGCACAGCCTAAACCGCTGGTCCTAGAGACATGAAATTTGGAGGGTGTGTTCTTCATGAAGATTAAGGTTCCACTAAGGAACGATTTTTCGAAATTCCACCGCTAAGAGGGTGAAACCGGGAGATTCCGTTAATATTAAAAATCTTATTCCTTGAGTTAATACACTTGAAACTTAGCACCAATACTTATCTAAGTAAATTATAAAGTTTGTCATTTTTAGTTTTTATAAACTACCCCCTAAACGAAGATTGGGGGGTGTCAAAGTTTGTATAGAAGAATTTTAACGTGCTGTCCGATTAATTCGAAACTCAGTATTTATACTTAAAACCAAAAATAAAGAATGATGTGTATTCAGGTTTTTCAAAAATTTACCATTAACGGGGTGAAAATGGGTAGTCTACGTCACAGCTCAAACCATTAAACGGATTGGGCTGAAATTTGGCACACAGATAGTTAATAGGACGTAGGAATCCACTAAGAAAGGGTTTTTGGAAAGTCGCCCTTATTCCTTTAGGTATTAAACTTGAAACTTGGCAATACTTGCCACAGTAAATAATAAAGATTGTCACTTTTAGTTTTTTAAGCAATCCTTCACATAGACCAATGACGGGGTGGCAAAGTAAGTAAGCAAAAACATTACGCGCTGTCGGATTAACTCAAAATTTGGTACGGTAGGTACTAATACTTAAAACAAAAAAATGTAAAGTACGTGTTTCAGGGTTTTGTAAGTTAACAACTGGCTTAACTTGAATAATACCTTCATTATGTAATGATACAATAATATTTAAACCACCGACTACATAATTATTATCATTATGTTGTAGCAGCCCGCAGATATGTTTTTCATCAATAAAAAAAAGGAAATATTGCCCGTGTTGCGGAAAATGGGATACATAATAAAATAGTAACTAAGTCAAAACTGTACATTAAATACTTTGAAAATAAGTAATTAGTACGAGGTGTGGGAATGAGTCTGATGCCGAAAATATATTTTTAAGTATTTTTGTCCGTTTGTCTGTTTATTTGGATGTTTGTTCCGGATTGGCGCAAAAACGGCCCAACGGATATGGATGAAAGGCACACAGATAGTTTATAACCTGCACCCTAATTGCGTAATACACGATCCACAATCTGAATCAGTTTGAAACAAATTTCTAAAGCATTGCTTCATAAGTTTGAAAAAAAAAATCTGCTCCACAACGTAAATAACGCAATGAATGTTGTTGAACTATCAAAATGAAAGATTAGTCTTAATCGGTTAGAAAATAAGTTACGCAATTAGATAACTGGATTAACACATAGGGTACTTTTTATCCCGGAAGTAGGTTCCCATGGGTTAATTTTAGACATCTACACGGGCGAAGCCGCTGTCAAAATTTCGTTTCATATAAATCTGTCCGATTTGGTTAATGATGAACCTTTATAGATAGAAAATACCCTTAAGGAAAACCAGGAAGACCGACAGGTATTCAATCAAGTCATATTTCCCCGGTCTTCTTACTTCGAATACTATAAGATTTATTTTCAGTACATCGAACACACATAATAGTCTTACATACTATGCCTCAGTAAAAATTCAATAATATGAATTAGAACTTGGAACAAAACATACCTATATACAAAGTCGAGTCATTAGAATTGACATTGCAAAGTCAAAGTTTATTTTATTTTAATGATGAATCTATATGTATACAAGGCAAGGGTGACTGAGATATCAACGCACAGCCTAAACCGCTGGTCCTAGAGACATGAAATTTGGAGGGTGTGTTCTTCATGAAGATTAAGGTTCCACTAAGGAACGATTTTTCGAAATTCCACCGCTAAGAGGGTGAAACCGGGAGATTCCGTTAATATTAAAAATCTTATTCCTTGAGTTAATACACTTGAAACTTAGCACCAATACTTATCTAAGTAAATTATAAAGTTTGTCATTTTTAGTTTTTATAAACTACCCCCTAAACGAAGATTGGGGGGTGTCAAAGTTTGTATAGAAGAATTTTAACGTGCTGTCCGATTAATTCGAAACTCAGTATTTATACTTAAAACCAAAAATAAAGAATGATGTGTATTCAGGTTTTTCAAAAATTTACCATTAACGGGGTGAAAATGGGTAGTCTACGTCACAGCTCAAACCATTAAACGGATTGGGCTGAAATTTGGCACACAGATAGTTAATAGGACGTAGGAATCCACTAAGAAAGGGTTTTTGGAAAGTCGCCCTTATTCCTTTAGGTATTAAACTTGAAACTTGGCAATACTTGCCACAGTAAATAATAAAGATTGTCACTTTTAGTTTTTTAAGCAATCCTTCACATAGACCAATGACGGGGTGGCAAAGTAAGTAAGCAAAAACATTACGCGCTGTCGGATTAACTCAAAATTTGGTACGGTAGGTACTAATACTTAAAACAAAAAAATGTAAAGTACGTGTTTCAGGGTTTTGTAAGTTAACAACTGGCTTAACTTGAATAATACCTTCATTATGTAATGATACAATAATATTTAAACCACCGACTACATAATTATTATCATTATGTTGTAGCAGCCCGCAGATATGTTTTTCATCAATAAAAAAAAGGAAATATTGCCCGTGTTGCGGAAAATGGGATACATAATAAAATAGTAACTAAGTCAAAACTGTACATTAAATACTTTGAAAATAAGTAATTAGTACGAGGTGTGGGAATGAGTCTGATGCCGAAAATATATTTTTAAGTATTTTTGTCCGTTTGTCTGTTTATTTGGATGTTTGTTCCGGATTGGCGCAAAAACGGCCCAACGGATATGGATGAAAGGCACACAGATAGTTTATAACCTGCACCCTAATTGCGTAATACACGATCCACAATCTGAATCAGTTTGAAACAAATTTCTAAAGCATTGCTTCATAAGTTTGAAAAAAAAAATCTGCTCCACAACGTAAATAACGCAATGAATGTTGTTGAACTATCAAAATGAAAGATTAGTCTTAATCGGTTAGAAAATAAGTTACGCAATTAGATAACTGGATTAACACATAGGGTGCTTTCAATCCCGGGCGGTAGTAAGTTCCCGTGAGATATTTTCCGACATCCACGCGGGCGAAGCCGCGGGCAAAAGCTAGTATTATATATAGGTAAAATTCCCCTTTAAAAAAATGTGACGATTTTTTTTTTTTATCCACGTTAGTGTACTCTCACTGTGATTCTTAACAGGTGTTGTGAAAAGAATCATACTCATCATACATCGGACACGATTTTTGTTACACGCGGCTGATGATAAATTAAATTAAATTCTCTTGACATAATCTCTTAGTCACCTGTTACGAGCTTTATTTACGAGAATTAACTCACTTCATTAAAGATTTCTTAACTAAACAATTATGAAACAAACCTAATTAATAACAAAATAACACCGTTAGTTAACATAGCTAAATCACTTTAAATTCCTTTCTTTACACAAAGTTAGTGGTACTTACAGAGATACTTCCAAAGTTAGAACGTATGTTTGTGTAACATTAGTTACAATCGAGTCTCTTAAGTTATGGGTTTTGCTTTGTCAATTTATCTTTTGTCTAACTTGAGATTATCTCTTTTCATTGTGATTATCAGCAAGTAAAAATATTTTGCAAAAAAATACACCAGTTTTGCAAAACCTGTTGACGAATTTTGCTATTTCTTGAAATATAAGGACGGTCTCCTAAGAACGTTTTACTGTAGCTAAAGCAGTTGAAAATTCTATCCTTCATCATCATCTGCCTAGCCTTTTCCCAACTATGTTGGGGTCGGCTTCCAGTCTAACTGGAAGCAGCTAAATACCAGTATTTTACATGGAGCGACTGCCTATCTGACCTCCACAACCCAGTAACTGGGTAATACGATACCCTTTGGCAAGACTGGTTGTCAGACTTTCGCGCTTCTGACGATCCGTAACGACTGTCAAAGATACACAAATGACAGCCGGGACCAACAGCTTAACGTGCTTTCCGAGGCACGGACGAGTCTCGATATGTAAAGATGGTCACCCATCCACGGACCAACCCAGGCAATCGTAGCTTAACCTGATGAATCGACCCGTGCGGCTGTTATTACTTAGCCACGTGCTCCTAAGATTCTGTCCTTATTGTCCCATTTAAAAAAATCTGCCTGTTAGATGCAGTACTGACAGTATCAAGCCTTTACTGAAACGTTGCACTATCTATCGAGACCCGGTCAAGATACGTGATGTTTTAAAACTTAGTAGGTACTAGCTGATGCCCGCGGCTTCGCCCACTTGACAAATTATATAATAAAACCTTCCTCGAGAACCACTATATCCATTTGTTGAAAACAGTATGAAAATTGGTGCAGTCGTTTTTGAGTTTATCGCGAATAGACAGGCAGGCAGACGCGGCGGAGCTCTTTGTTTTATACTATGTAGTGATTTGGGTGACGGGCACAATGCAATCATGCAAAAAATTCGACTTAGGATACTCCTGGTGTAATGCAATTTAGCGAAGATTTTTTTTTGTGGGTGGGCATTTATCAATTCACTTCTCCCGTTCTGGGCGAAGCGAGAGGGTGTGTCAGACTTGACTTTGACATGACTTTGACTTTGATATGAAAAGTTTGACCTAAGGAGCCATACATACATTAATGTACGCAACCATCTGAATTTAGTCACACGCTATCAAAGCTTTAAAAACATTGAGATTTTCGGATTCCGATATCCTTTATAATCTGCCTATCCAACATAATTCATAATGAAGCCACTCTTCAGATACATCTCTTATGATTTGATTAAGTTATTTTATGTTCTGGATTCCTGGTATCATCCGCTGATATGGAGAATTTCTTGTTCGAATCTTATTGTGTCAGCCTTACAAACGACAAGCTATATTCAAATTGTTGCAAAATATTCTCCAATCAGTGTTGGATTCTGCACTTCATCGTGAATTTTCGATCACAAGTATTCTCTCGATACCCGATAGCGATATCAATAACTGTCGAAAAACAGCTCTAGATCAGTTGTAGCTATAATGTATTTCAACTCTAGTGCCATTTGCATCTAAATTATAGACTTCTATCACAGAATAAGTACGGAAGGTGACTCCCATACAGCGAATGAAAACAGATACATGCCCAAAAACTCGCGCGTATGGCGATCGGTGGGTTTAAACCAATAGAACCAGAACAAGAGTATTTTTTACTTGATAATTCTGTCATTTTAGTACCTATGGATAGACCAACAAAGTAATGCTTTAGCATATAATTTTGGTAGAAAAAAACGAACAAGTCGGCAACTGCGCTTGCACTCGTTGTACGTGAAGCGTGTGGCGGCATCTACATCGCCATTATACGAACTATCACACATCACGATGTATCACACTGACGTCACCCAAATTCCTGCATCGCGCAAGCAGTGTTTACCGCACGATTAGTATATTATACAACATACCGACATCAATCATCGGGCAGTAACCTACCAGACACGACACGTCGAGTCGGAGCATCCTCCCTATTCTATGGAGGATGAGTGAACTTTACACTCTGTTCCTCACATCTCTTGTTGTACGAAACCGACCTTCTTTATGTACCTATATTACTACTTCCACTGAATACAACAAGATCACTGTAGGATTACCTTTTTTGTCTAGACGGATTCATTTATTTTCACTACCACGTCAAAGAAAAATAAAATAAAATATTTTTCTTATTCGGTTAGTTTTCACTAAGAATTTCAATTCAAAGTGTGCATTTCTTCAACAATCACTTTCATTATTAATTAGTGCTTGAGTAACGTCCTACTTTCAAACTTATACTTACGTAACTCCTTCGGGGTAATTTCGTAACACACATAAAATGACAATTGATCGCAATGGGTTTTGAAAGGTCAACCACGTTCTTTGCGTGATTTACGTAGTTGAGCAATAGATTATCGATATCCTTCAAAACTCTCGGATTGTGATTGAAAGTGTGTTACGCAATTAGGGTAACTAATCGTATGTCAAATTAAGTATAGAATTATTTTAATTTATTATTATGCGATTATAATTATTATTAAGATTTATTTATTTTAGATTTATTATTACAGTATAGAATT
This sequence comes from Lithophane leautieri, assembly GCA_949152455.1. Taxonomy (NCBI): domain Eukaryota; kingdom Metazoa; phylum Arthropoda; class Insecta; order Lepidoptera; family Noctuidae; genus Lithophane; species Lithophane leautieri. Next base: position 11,684,718 of record OX424473.1, on the reverse strand, counting down.
TATATAATCTTTTGCGCACTCTGGTCTGGAACTTATCACGTGATTTGTGAGAAAATGAATGAACTGTCAAATAATACCCAAACCCACATACCACCACCACCACCACCACCACGACCACTAAGTATTAGCCAACAGATTAAAAAAAAAAACTATTAGAATTTATAAGTAATCCTCATCGGTCAATAACACGAAGTAAATCACAGGGGCATATCTCGTAATTTTTAAAAACGTTCGCAATCTAATCTCATTCGCAATCTGTCAAAAATACAATCAATTTACCAACATTTTTGACAAGTTTGACAGATTGTGGCTTTGAATGTGAACGTTTTCTATGTACGAGAACTATCTTTCAGGTCAATATCCTTTTCTTAAATGCATTTAGTTCTATCTCTATCGAAAAATACAAAACTAGCCTAAACTTCAGTCTCCTGAGTACTCCCGTCAACTACTGAGTGCCTATTTGTAAACAAAATGCCTTTTTAAAGGTTGCCCGGGCAATTGTAGGTGTATGAATATTGCATGAGATTAAGTCCAGGTGTCACCCAGGGCCCTGTGGGGCTAAGTCCCAGTGACAGCGGATAGGATGAAATTAAGGGTTAGTGGACTCTGAAATTATACATTAAAGTTAAAAAGTAGTATGTAGTGTTATTAGGTTTTCCATCTGGAATTACTCAGTAGCAGCCCGGAGTCTGGATTTGTGCCCGGTTGATGGCAATAGGCTCGCCTCCTATTTTAAGGGAATAACATAACTGGCGATATGTGGGTTAAACTAATATGGGTACCTCTGTCTTACCCTTCGGGGAAACAAACCGTGTTGTTGTGTTTATATTAAGAATTTTCCCCTCGTTTGTGAATCATATCGACCCGAAAAAGAAGTTCCCAATGGTTTACATTATTTGACCCTTAGATCTGATAATGATACCGCAGCATAATTTGAATGTGTCGTCTCCAGATAATCTAATCTCTCTAGGGACGACCAGCAGTTCTGCTTCGTTGCAAAGCGAATCTGTGCCTGGAACGTTCGAGCGTGATAAAATTGAACCACAGCAATCTGGACCAAGCCCTGTCAGCAATACTATCAAGACAGTGGCGGCGGCGATTGAATGTAAATGTAAACAAACTAATTGTGACTGTGACAGTCAGACTAAAATCCAGCCGGAAAACAAAACTATGGCTGATGTTTTGAAAAATGGGAAACCCTGGAAACCTGACAATCGTAATCAGGAATGGTCAAGTACACAGAGGAATCGGTTCCGTAATAAAGTTGTGGAGAAAGTTGGTAAATCGGTAACAAATGTGGATACCAACTTTAAGGCGGCAGATATAAAAATCCCTTTATTTATATCAAAGGTTCATAAGGAGGCCACGGAGAATGATATTGTGCAATATATAATTTAAAAAACAAGTGAAAGTGTTGTGTTAAAAAATATTATAATGAAGCATGATAGTTACTATAATGCTTACAAAGTGTTAGTTTCTAAAACTAATCTTTCATTATATTTAGATGAAAACCTTTGGCCAGATGGAATAAACTTCAGGCGTTTTGTTAATAATAAGAGGTATAATACTAAATGGATAGTTCATCTGTTATATTAACTAAGATAATACCTATATAAGTTAGATTACATACCAACCTATTGTAAATATCCGTATCCTTATCTATCTTTGTACATACCATATCCTACGAATAAATGTCTTTGTCTTTGTCTTTGCCCTACGACGTCAGAAGATGATTGCATTTCTGTTTTGTTTTGATATCTCAGATATTAGTCGCAGTGACTTGACTACCATGGAAACGGCTTATACGAGATAAACGTTAGCTCAGTCTTCTCAATGTTGAAACTTTTCACGCAATTTATGTACGGTCAGGGCCTGAGGGCACATCTAACGATTTCAATCTTTGATGCCGAGATATAGATAACGGCGGCGCCATCTTTTGTCATCGATTAACTCGTTTAGGCGCAGAATGTCCAATTCGCAAATTGTCCAGCGGTCGCAAAATGTCCAGTTCGCAGAATGTCCAGTTCGCAGAATGGCCAGTAATTGTCACGTGGTGGCCAATTACCACGTGATAATTAACTAGTGCCGTCACGAAAGAGACAAGTACCTACCAAGCACGCTTCAATCTGCTTGCAATGTGACCACGTCTCATTCCTATTCTACCTGTCCGTTTCAAATTCGTAAATATTGGACAGACACAGAGCAATGGCGTTCGTGGGATCTCAAAAATATACTCAATAATTTAATTTCAGTTTATTGCTGAATTTAGAAGGCTCTGAAAATATTTTTAGCTAAAAAGGGGTAAAATATCCGTTTTGAAGTGATACTACGGCGGAGATTCAATAATTGAAAGAGAATAATTGAGAATTAAATTTCAAGGACGCGTCACGTTTAGGCACATTTCGATATACGAGAGAGAAGTAAGATAAAACTCTCTCAGTCTCTCACATATAAATTAGAATGATCACTGAGAGTTTTATCAAACTCACGGTAATCATTCTAATTTATACTTTATTACAATAATTAGATAAGAGTTACATTGCATTGCAATAACTTACATAATGTTTTACATAATTCAAATTTGATGTTGAATGACCTACACAAGCCTACATTTCCCTATCATACGCAAACCAATGTGATGCATGACCTCTGAAAAAGGATTACAAAGAATATTTTATCTGCTCGATCCACCATAAAAAAATTACTCTTACAACTACTTGTTTTTTTTTTTCAGCCTGTCGTCTCCAGTTTTGCATTGAACGTGTCTGAGCGCGAGTTGTGACATGCGCCATCGTTCAAAATGAACGCTCGCGTTGGTACGTATGACACAACCGACACGACAGCGACGCGGTGGCGTGACATGGTAACTTGACAGGGTGTTGGATCGAAAAATTATAAAATGTACGTAAAAAAATAATATATTCATTCATTCTCTAACAGACAACGCACAGCCTAAACTACTAGGTCTAGAAGCATAATATTTTCCACAAGAGTTGCCAGAGAGCAGTTTCGTTATAAGTATACTTAAAAGTGAAAGTGAGAAAGATTTACACTACACTGTCCTCTCAACACTGAAATTTTAAAACATTTTAAAAGCCATATATTTATAAAAGAGTAACCGTGGAGTTTCTTGCCGGCTCTTCTTCATAGGAAATGACCAAGTGGAAACCTGTACCTAGCTTCGGACGTCTCATGTTAGAATTAGGTTCATGTGAAATAAAATATGTTGATTTTGATTTTGAAGGATATGTGTTTGAAAATTCATCCCCTACAAGCTTGCTTGATGAAAGCTTGTATGGAAGTTCGATGCGGTTATTTTTTTTAAATTCCATCGGTCGCACGGCTTATACCACAATGAAGCTCTGGTAAAATTGAAGTGAATCCCGCTTGGGATTAACTCGCGCCGATTGTATCAACTAACTTGACAGTATGGAATTGTTTCACAGTTTATAGTTGTACACAAACTGTTAAAATATTTATGAACAGTAATGCATTTCCAAGCAATACAAACAAGTGATGATTCTAAAGTATTCGATACAATTAAAGTTGGTTATAGAATGAATAAAGGATCTATTTTTAAATATAACACCATTTTGAGCATGAAATTTTTTCTGTTTTTCAGATTACCTGGTGAGCCAAACCTCTTACTAAGTCGTACGTATTTTATTTAATGTAGGTATATGTCACAGGTTGATTTTATAATTCATATTTTCACGAAAACCCTACGGCTATTGTGAAAACCCGGATAATTAGAAAATGGATCAGTTTTAGAAACAAATATAATATTTCAAAAGCAAAATATTTTGTGCGTAATTTCTTTTATTAAGTAAAATGCTCACAAAAGGTATTCAGTCGCAGAACCGAACATTCTATTTTGATTGATTGACCCTGTGAGTGCTCGAGCGTGCAATTTCAAAATATTTTGAGATCATTAATTTGACAATAGACCATCCTTTGGCGCCGCTAAACAGATAGATAAGAAAGTACCATTCTATGATGTATCTCAAATATATATCTATTTATCCAACGTGTCGCTGTCGCAGCGACACGTCGCCTGCAGTTGCCGTCTGTGGTCGGCTACGGGATGGTACTTTAGGGGTATGAGGAACAGGGTGTAAAGTTCACTCATCCACCATAGAAAAGGGAGGAACCTCCAACCAGACGAGTGTTGTGTCTGGCGGGCAACTGCCCAATGATTGATATTGGATTTTTGTATATATGTCCACTGTAAACTCTAATTGCGCGATGCAGGATTTTTGTGACGTCAGGATTTTTGTGTGACGTCAGGACTTTGATGCGTAGTTCGAATGTGGCGATGTAGGTATCGCCACAGTACCTTTAAAGATATTTAAGAAAATAGATGAAAATTAACCATTTGCCCATAATCTTCGAAACTGATAAACCAAAAATACAGAGAATGGTTCTCTACTCATAGATTACAGGAAAACCTATAAGAAGTCTATAGTCTTAAAAAAACATGGTAAATCTCTCAATATTCTGAGTACAAACTTATGTATGTACATTACATTTGTACAACGTTACATATGTAGATGGAATGTATGAAAAAACCATGTTTTTCAACTACAATGTTAAGTTTGTTCTTGGGATAAATTCTTCCCAACTATGGAACCCTTCATTGTGCGTGGTCCGACACGCCCTTGGCCAGGTTTTTTAATAGCTGGTCTTTAAGATTGACCAAAATGCACTAAAAGTGACTCGCCTTTTGCAAACCTTTATACTTACCTAACTAACTGTTTAACGGCCGAATCCAATAACCATATTGTCAGTAAAAGACAGATCGCTATTGATGGTAGACAGTATAATTCTATCTCTCATTGTTTCACATTCCATAAGATTCCTAGTCATTGACATATTATTGGGACTTTAAAACCATAGATAGAAAGGTTTTCTATTTCCAGTATACCAAAACTGGTTATTGTGTTCGTCCACAATCAGGAAACTTCAAGAGTGGGACTACGGTTTCTCATTTGTTTTGCCAATGTAACAAAGCCTGAAAGGTTGTAATACCCATAAATGGGCCGTAATGGAAGGCCTTTGAAGGAATTCAATGATAAACAGGCATTGGGGAGAATATTTTTTGGGTTATTTTTAGATTAAAAAAAATCATGGGGCTTTTGGTTTGAGTTGTTGTTGAGTTTCATTAACGAGAGTTTAGTAGGAGTATGGTCATAATTATGTCGTTCGGTCTAAACGTCATGGCTGAGATAATTAAATTTTCACAGTATCAAAATTAATTAGCACCATTGACTTCAGTTCAGCGCTATTCCTTTATCTCAGAAACCATGATAAATAACACAATAAATAAGTACGTGAAAGACGTAGGTAGTATTAAAATACACAAAAACATAGATATTTCTTTATTATTTCTAAGTTAAATATAAATATAAGTTATACTCATAAACCTTCCAGAATAAAGTCTCTAAATGATGTTGAATAAGCATCAAAATCCGTTGCATAGCTTAGAACAACGCGGTCACACAGGCAGACACGAATATCTGGAATAAAAAGATTTCATTTCATTGCATATACTATTTATTTTACTTACAGAAATAATACTTTGATCAATAATATATTCTTAAAGAAATAAAACACTTCACATAGAAGTAATAATGAGCAACTCTCAGTAACATTTTCACACTTGTATATTTATGTAGTGGCAATATTTTACAACAAGTTGGCAACACTGCCAGTAATGGCAAACGCAGACTATTTGGCGCCAACAGCCTTAAATAAGTATTACAAATTGGGGGTATTTGAATACAAAAGAAACCTTACTTTTGACATTTTGTTTCGTTGAGATCTAATTATGATTTTAATCCATTATTTTATATAAAAGAAAGAGTGTTGTATCCTGTCAAGTGGTTTGTGAAAATGAAAATAAATACATTCCTTGCCTATATTATGTTGAAAGGAATTTATGGAAAAAGCAGGTGAGTAAATTATAAGTAAATATAATTTATACTCCTATTTAACCTCTCAAAGTTCCGTCTATCAAGCAGAAAACCTTTTTTGAGTGTGGGAAATCAACAAATGACTTCTCCCGCTCTGGGCGGAGCGGGAGGGCGTCAGACATTTGCTGTCTAAAACCCACTCATGTTCCTTCAGTTGCCTGTTGCCAAGGGCCCCCGGTTCTGGCCGCGTTCGGACTTTGCCGCAACCCTGGCAGGAGCAACCCTAACCAACATGGTCGCTGACTCCGTCTTAGCAATCAGTTCAAAGAAAACAGTTCCTTCGACATGAAACCAATAATAAGCCATTGCAATTTATTTATTTGTTTATTTATACATACTTTATTGTAAATTTAACACTTCAAAACATACAATGGGCGGCGTTATCGCTTTCTGCGATCTCTTCCAGGCAACTTTAGAATGGACAGTGATTGGTGGACATAAAAAATGGGGTTGTCATAGGTGCAAAATAATAAGTAGGTACACTTACCAATAGATACAATATACTATAATAGATACATAAATACATACATCATCATCTGCCTAGCCTTTTCCCAACTATGTTGGGGTCGGCTTCCAGTCTAACCGGATGCAGCTGAATACCAGTATTTTACATAGAGCGACTGCCTATCTGACCTCCACAACCCAGTACCTGGGTAATACGATACCCCTTGGTAATACTGGTTGTTAGACTTTCGGGCTTCTGACGACCCGTAACGACTGTCAAAGATCCACAAATGACAGCCGGGACCAACGGCTTAACGTGCTTTCCGAGGCACGGAGGAGTCTCGGTATGTAAAGATGGTCACCCATCCACGGACCAACCCCGGCAAGCGTAGCTTAACCTGATGGATCGACCCGTGCGGCTGTTATTACGTAGCCACGAGCTCCTCATAAATACATACATACTGACTTTAAAAGAATATTTATGTAAGCAACGAAAAATAAATGACGACTACAGATTACTACAGCTACGAGAACAAGATCACAACAACAAGTAATTTTCCTTCACAAGTATTTCAAATACAGGTAACGATTGCGCGCGATTTATTTGAACTGGCAATGTAACTCATATCTCGATAGAGTATAAGTATAAATTAAAATAATTTCTTTTAATTTTAATTCTAATTTATACTTTTAGTGAAAAAGTAATTTAATAAACTGATATTTTAGAGGTAGACGCAACGGCGCGACTCCGCTCTGGTGGAACAATTTCTACGGAAAACTGTTCTACCGGTGGTTTGCCGCGCCTGTCTGCGGGAGCCCTATTTCGTAGCAATGGCGATTTTCGTATTAAGCAAAGTCGAACGCAAAAAAAAAATTAGTTGGACTAATAATGCCATGACCAAAGAAGCTTCACCAGGTACCTTCGTTTTAGAAGTTTTAGCTGTCCACGAGATTTTTCTTATGGTCAAAGGCTTAGTCATTTTAAAATATGTGCTCTTGAACATCGAAGAGACGTGACCGACCAAATCCTTCTATATAAAATTGCTAACTGATTACTAAATGTTCCCGATCTTTTGTCGGTTTTAAATATAGCTGTACCTTGACCGAAAATAATTCAATCTGGTCGCGCAACCATTGTCTTCGCCGCAACTGCAAGTCGTACTAACCTAGGTAGCACAGCACCCATGAACCGCCTAATGGGAAACTAATAAAATCGCTACATGTACCAATAGCATCGACATCTTCTCTAACCCCTTTTGTCAATTCCGTACGAGACTTTATACACCTCGGAGTCACGAGACCTATTGTGCGACACGAGCCGCCTTTTTATTAGGTCGTATCCACATCCATTTCGTTCGTTTTAGGTAATTTTAGTAATTTAATTAAATACTTATGTACGTTCCATCATACTTGTGAACACAGCTCGTTTTTCTTTTGTTTTGTATGATTCAACTAACGATACGTGAAACGTCCTTTATTCATTAAGTTCTCATAAAGTGCTGCGCACTTCTGTAAGTGACGAATTCACGATACCTAACTGTATGTAATATTTGTTGGTGTATGTTTTAGTGAGTAAGTCGTTGAAGGGCCATATCAATAAATAAAAATAAGTACATAATAATAAGCTCTGTATGTATATCTATTTCGTTTCTAAAGGCTCTTTTAAATACAATAGACTATAAAAATAGTACAGTAGCTAATTGTTCTTTGGGACAATGGTGTCTAGTCTAGATTAGAGCACAATAGACAACTAAATCTAGGCCTTGTTCATAGAATTAGTCTAGTATCTTAGCAGCTCGAGCTAACAGGAACCTGACATAATGCCAGTCAATTTACGAGCAGCTAAAGGTACTTGCACACACACCAGTCACGTCACCGTCAAGTCACCGATCTGTCACGTTAAATGGATGAATTAATGAATGATAACATTATCCTTAGTATGTGTATCATAAGTTTAGAGCTTATTTAAGGGTCGGCATGATTCGGTACTATTCGGCCAGTGTCGGCTAGACGGCTATGCCGTATAAAGCTGATCGAACCAGTGTGTAGCACCCCTTGAGTCACGCCGCAAGTGACGTGGCTGATGTGTGAGGCCGATGCCTTACCATTTCTATTAAACTATTTTTGGCGTGACTGATTTGTGTGCATGCACCTTTAATAACAATAAGCCGCTTACACGTTGTGTTTTGGAATTGAGATGAATTGTAGTGAGTGTCTGAGGGGCTCGTGGCTAAGTAAAAGTAAGAACAGCCGCACGGGTCGATCCATCAGGTTAAGCTACGCTTGCCGGGGTTGGTCCGTTGATGGGTGACCATCTTAACATACCAAGACTCCTCCGTGCCTCGGAAAGCACGTTAAAGCGTTGGTCCCGGCTGTCATTTGTGGATCTTTGACAGTCGTTACGAGTCGTCAGAAGCCCGAAAGTCTGTCAACCAGTCTTGCCAAGGGGTATCGTATTACCCAGTTACTGGGTTGTGGAGGTCAGATAGGCAGTCACTCCATGTAATGTACTGGTATTCGGCTGCCAGTCTAGCCCGAGCTAGACTGGTAGCCGACCCCAACATAGTTGGGAAAAGGCTAGGCAGATTGATTGTAGTGAGTGTTCGAGAGTGAATAGATAATATTATTCATTGGGATAGAGTGGTTTTGAGGTTATTTGTGTTGAGTTTGATTGGTTTTTATGGTTAAAAGTTGTTGTTTATTTTATTAAAAAACTTAATACTTATTAATAAGTAATATTATTTATCTCCTGTTTTGTATCGTCAATATGTTTGTGTTAGACCATTAACATAATTGCTGAGAACTGAACAAATAGAAAAAGTTTTATCTTTTGAAGTTAAATAATTTTGCTAATTAATTTTATGCCTCAGTCAATTTTTTATGACTGATTATGATTTTTCTCTCAGAGATACTCACTTTTATCACCCAGTGAAAACATTTTAGTTAGATTTTCTTATTTTACGTTATTCAATCAAAAGCTTATCATTATTCTTCCTAATAATAATAAAAATCCTTCAAAGAAACGAGATTATTATCATTTTTTCACAGCAGTTATACATGACAAGAAAAATGAAAACACTTTATGCCGGCGCTTAATTTTTTTTTTTAGGTACATGTTTCCATCACATTATTTTTATTTGAGGTTTCAGTTCTTTTTGCGAACACTACATTAAAATAATTGGTTTGACTTTCAAAGCCTTAGTGGACCACGATTAGATAAATGCATGATTTGTGTCAGATTTGCGGGTTGATGTGAAACATTGTAAGGCATTTAGGCATAGCACAGACTTAGGTATAGCTCAGGGCGCATCAGCAGAATCATCATCATCATCATCATATCAGCCGAAAGACGTCCACAGCTGCACATACGTCCCCCAAGCACCACCACTTCGACAAGTTCTGTGCTTCTCGCATCCAGCTGTGGATTCCTGCGGCCTTCGCTAGGTCATTTGTCCACCTTGTGCCGCCTTCGAACTGTACGTCTTCCGGTACGCGGTCGCCACTCTAGAACCTTTCGGCCCCAACGGCCAACAGTTCTGCGAGCAATGTGTCAGCATAAGAACGATGACCATATGCCATTATCAGATAAAATAAACAGGTTGGTGCCAACATGGGCCAAGAAGAAAAGGTTATAGACTAGTCTAGAGCATTAGCAAGTGTAATTTCATTGCAAATAAGTGTACCTACCTTCTATTATGAGTGTGTTCTATCCCGCTGCAGGGCAAAGATCTCCCTTCCGTCTTTCCATTTTTCTCTCTCTTTTTCAATTGGAGCTCAATCCTTTAGGTAGGACTCTAACTCGTCACTCCATCTTCTTCTTGGCCGACCGATTCGCCGGGATCTGTTGTTCGGAACCCAATCTGTGACTATCCTCGCCTAATTCTGATACGACATGCGGCAGATGACGAGCAAGTGTAGTTTGGAACTCTTTCCAGCTAGATGGCCCGACGACCTTACAAAGGTGGCTTGGACAGATTGAATGCAGAACGCGGAGTCCAAGTCCATCGTGTTGTGGCGCAGCTGAGAGAGGCCTATGTCCAGCAGTGGACTGCGATAAGCTGAGTTGAGTTGATGCGGCAGATGTGGCCTATCCAGTTCTATACTTACATTAAAATAATCGCCATTTGAAGCGAAGGTGTACGAAGTATAATTCTTAATCGTAATTGAATTTTAATCGGAATTTGTTACTAGACGTAAAATTGTGACTCAAGCCGTTTCAGTTTATTGATTGCTTTACAGTAAACTTATTATTTGTCAGAAAATGGATTATTTGATACCCATACTCGTCGTGTTGCATTGTAAGGCCTCTATTGAATTACTTTATAATTCTTATTTTTTATTTTTTAAACGGTAACAAGTTCGTCTGTCAATCGAGCCACTCTTTTTTTTTAATAATACGCTTATTACTTGACATTGTTCTTTAGTAGCTTGATGGATTTGGATGATTGAATGTATTAATATACATACAAACATTATTATATATTTCTCGAAAGTAGCTATCTGTTGCTCTGTAGGTACATTTATGTTTAGATAACTCGTAAAATGTAAGCACACAATGAAACGGCTAATTAAAAAATGCATGAGGCATTAAGGAAAATTATTTAAAATTAATAATGAGGAAAAGGGTAAACATATTGCTGTCTGTGTTCCAATTACAGTCATTAGCCATGCCTATGTGCAAACACTCAACTGTCGATTATAATGCATACTAAGGCCCAGCTTAAACTTTTGCCTAATCTTTTCCACTGATTGTGTAAAAGGTTGGGCAAAATAGATGTTGCACTATGTAGCATCTACACAATTACGACTTTAGCGCAAATAGTTTGTGCAAAAGACATTTGTGCAAGTAATACTAAGCGTATAGCTAGGCATTCACTAAGAACGCAAATCCAAACATAATGGCTGATATTAATAAAATATATTATGTAAGCAAGCACAGAATTAATGAAGACAATGCATTGCCCAGTCTTTCTGATTGTCCTTTTGTCATGTGACATTTTGCATTGTCTCCCACACAACCCTGTGGCTGGAGTAAGTAATGTAAAGCGATGAATCTCATGCTTTCTCATTTAGAACTAAATTGTATTCATGGCTACTGTCTTAGTAAGTTGTTCTTTTAAAAACGTTGGCTTGCATATCTTAAAGAGTAGGAGTGCTAAGAGGCTTAAATATCAGTTAATGCTTCATAGTTCAAACAGTAACCAGATTTTTCAACTGTCGGATAGGTAACTTTAATTTAAGGAATAAAAGACAATGGGTGTTAAAGGGTCTTATGTCCACCCGGGACATGAAATTTTTATAGCAAACTCGATTTTAATTTATTAAAACATGCAATTTGTTACTGCGCAGCGACTCGCCTCATGTTCCAAGCCGCCATAATATTTGAATCGGGCTGTATCACGCTATTGACAGATGTAAGATGGTGTTTTTTTTTTAATAGTTTGGTATCCACAGTCTTTCAAGTGGTACATAATTTATTAGCAAATAGTCCAGCATTAATTTAAATACTCAAATAATTGAAGTTTACCCATTTTTTTAATTTTTTTTTAGCATTATTAAGTGTAGCGATGTGCGAGAAGTGCAGTTATGATGATTGCCCGCAAGAGGGATCCATGACGTGCGGTTTGGATGAACAAAATAGAAAATATATTATGTTCGCCTCGGAATGTACCTTTAAGGCATATAAAATTTGTCATAGTCTTGGTAAGTGATTTATTAATATCAGACGTAACATGCATGCATCTTTTATACACCGCTATCCTTGGGAACAGGGTCCAAGCTAAAACATGTTTTTCTAGTACGTCAGATTGATTATTAAAAAACTTTAAAAAAAAAATTGACCGACTTCAAAAAAAACAAAACAAAAAAGGACTACTGTACTAAAAACCAAAAGACAAAAAGTACTTCTTTAATAATAAGAGAAAAATTAAAAAATTAAAAAATAAGTTTAATTTCGGAAGTCGGTGTCTTGGCTTTTAATTTTAGTTTTTGGCCACCGACTTCCGAAATTAAACTTATTTTTTAATTTTTTTATTTTTCTCTTATTATTAAAGAAGTACTTTTTGTCTTTTGGTTTTTAGTACAGTAGTCCTTTTTTGTTTTGTTTTTTTTGAAGTCGGTCAATTTTTTTTAAAAAGTTTTATTATTTTTCCATTTTTTGTGTAATTTGATTTTTGTAATCATGGGTAGACCAACTAAAGGAGCCACCCGCATGAAGAAAAACAGAATTAAAGAGACTAATACTGCTGAAAAAGAACGCCTATCTAAGAATCGCAAACGGAGTGCTATGTCCGGTTCCCAAGAATCACCGTTAGCTTGTCATGCTAGGTTATCTCAGATGAGAAATTACATGCATTCTCATTTGTCACAGGAGTCGCCAAATGATAAATGATAAGATCTGCCGACTCAATCTTATTCAAAAACGATTAAGTGGCGAGTCGTCTGAACAGCGCAAGTATCGTTTAGATGTTATACGAAACCGGCTGGCTAATGAGACTCCCGTGCCTTCTCCAGAATATAAGGGTGAACACTATACATTTGCTTACACTGTATAGTTCCCCTCATCATCATATTATAAGGTGACCATAATCAGATCTGTAATGTCACTTACAACCTATATGGTTGCAAAGTTCTTATCAATATAAATGAATTAAGTCCAAACACAAGGTAATTACTGTGAACCGTTGAGGAGTTCCGTTAATCGTCCTTCGTCTTCATCATCAGACCCTTAACGACAGTCACAACCCATCCAAGTGTAAGGTTCTTATCAATACAAATTAATCAAGCCCAAACACAAGATATCTGCTGTAAACCACTGAGGAGTTCCCTCGACTGTCTTTCGTCTTCATCATCAGACCCCTAACGACAGTCAGAACCCATCAAAGTGTAAAGTTTTTATCAATACAAATTAATCAAGCCCAAACACGAGGTATCTGCTGTAAACCATTGAGGAGTTCCCTTGACTGTCTTTCGGCTCCATCATCAGATCGACTCCAGGCCTTCATAAAATTGTAGTGCTGTAAAATACTTAATGAATAAATTAAGGAATGCACTAGTTGCCCTTACGATTTTTGAAAGTTCCCCTCGATTTCTCTAGGATCCCATCATCAGATCCTGACTTGGTGACAATGGGACCACCTCAGAAGTATAAGCTTTTGAACAAAAAAAGAATTTTTTAAATCGGTTCACGAACGGCGGAGTAATCGGTGAACATACATAAAAAAAAAAAAAAAAAAAAAAAAAAAAAACAATCATCCCGAACATAGTACCTCCTCCTTTTTTGAAGTCGGTAAAAATATTGGACAAGCATTGTTTTCTTTTTTTACGTACGTAATCTAAAAAAAAATTACGGCAATGTCATCATCTGCCTAGCCTTTTCCCAACTATGTTGGGGTCGGCTTCCAGTCTAACCGGATGCAGCTGAATACCAGTATTTTACATGGAGCGACTGCCTATCTGACCTCCACAGCCCAGTACCTGGGTAATACGATACCCCTTGGTAAGACTGGTTGTCAGACTTTCGGGCTTCTGACGACCAGTAACGACTGTCAAATATCCACAAATGACAGCCGGGACCAACGGCTTAACGTGCTTTCCGAGGCACGGAGGAGTCTCGGTATGTAAAGATGGTCACCCATCTACAGACCAACCCCGGCAAGCGTAGCTTAACCTGATGGATCGACCCATGCGGCTGTTATTACGTAGCCACGAGCTCCTCCTTCTCGAAATTACGGTAATGTATTGAGTTAAAATGTGTTATGACGTCACTGTCCGGTAGATTTTATACTAACTTGTGAGGTAGCGAGCCCCCACTCCCTAACTTTAAAACGTTTTATCTAAATCATTTTAATTAATATGAAAAACCAAAAAATAAATGCGTGTCTAATATTTTTTTTTATTATCTTACTGACGGACTAAATAGTTTTTCTTTTTTTTTAACCAGCCAAATATTTTTTACCGAATTACGCGACGTAATTTTCAGCAGGTGTGTTCCTAAACTTATCAAATTAGTTATCCAAACGAATTTAGGTATAGTGGTACCCACATCATTGTGGTTCTCAGATGAAATAAAATTATAACTCTTTTTTTTTCTTTTCCTACAAAACAGAGCTCAAGAAAACACCCCTAAAATTCTGCATGAAACAATATAAAACCACCCTTAGAAGACATTACGGTGAATCCTGCCCATTATTCTGCCCAACCCACTACAGGCCAGTCTGTGGAATGTCCACGATGAGGTCATACATCTACAAGACTTTCAACAACGGGTGCTACTTAGACATGCTCACTTGCAGGGGTGATGAATTTCAAGGTAATGTAAACTGCAGTTTTTTGTTTCTTTTTACACGACTACGCCGAAGTTAAAAGGAGGGTTATTTCATAATTCGCATGCAGGCCATAACTGGTCATCTTTACATAACGATTAGTTGATACCTACCACAAAACATTATGTCTAAAAAAATCCGAAAATAAAGGAATTTCATAAGCTTCTTTGTTCTCGAGGATCTCCAAAATTCTCAGCTGCATAGAAATCGGTAAAGCTTCAGGTAATTCGAGTGGATGATAATTTTGCTTCATCCCGCCTTCACTCGACACAAACACATTACATACAATGAACGTTCATTCGCTCCTTACATTTCAATTTACAAACATTCGGTAGGCGAATGAAAGAGTGCCTCAATCCGACATCATCGAAATGATTCACTAATAACATTTTTGATTCATTTTGTGTTCAAAAGAAAGTTGCCGATCGAAAGACAAAAATTAACAAAAAGTGAATCGTCCGATATCTGCTTGGTCGGTGGATATTTTTTTTTTCATTTCAGATTACATCGAAGTACCCTTGAGTCACTGCCAGGACCACCTCATGAAGAACATATTCAAAGAAAAAGTTATCCTCACCGGTTTGCATGACTACCAGGATTATCACGAATATTAAAATGGGAGATTTTTTAATAATACCAACACTTCAGCTGTTTTATTGATAGAATTATTGTTTACTAGCGTTTGCCCGCAGCAATAGGATTGCATACTTGCACAGTAATAAAAAGAATAACAGCATTGCTCTTTTGTAACCATCTCACCGTGAAAACATAGGTGAAGTGAGCGTGGAGTGAGCTGTCATTGTCATCGATACTTAGTGATGCTAAGGCAGTGACAGTTCACTTGAAGCTCACTTCACCTACATTTTCACGGTGAGATGGTTAAAGAATAACAATGCAGGACACAACATAAACGGAGTACTTTAGCTTAAACTATTATATTCTTACTACACACAAACACACATCACAAACACCATTTATCTTTAAAAAAGCGTAACAAACAAATAAACAAACAAACGCGGCTTCGCCCGCATGGTATGTCGATAAAAAGTAGCATATGTCCTTCTCCGGGATGCCATCCATCTCCTTGCCAAATTTTATCGAAATCTGTGCAATGGTTTAGGCGTGAAAAGGTAACATACAGACAGACAGACTGAATTACTTTCAAATTCATAATTATTTTTTTCTTTTTGGAATAGTCTATGCAGATGAATGTTTATAAAAATCTTTTCTTAATAACTATGCTCTGCAAAACCGTTTTTACGGTTTGTCTGTGGGAACAGAACTAACAAAGAAGGTTTATTAGTGCGGACACTTAATTTTCACTTATTGCACTTATAAAGTAACTAACAATAATAATACTCGTTAGGCGGTGAAATCAAGGGCCTGATTCAGAAAGCAGTACTCCTTGACACAGCTCGCATTGTGAGGAGGTTCCTGTCTCTGCAGGCCTAACCACCGGTTGCTTGGACTCTGCTCCCGACACCGGCGGACTTCTATTTTTTATATTTTAAATGTTTTTTTATATTATCATTTTAGTTTAAGAAATATTTAAAAATATAATTACATATGAAACAAAATAAATAAACGAATAATAATACTTATGCACTTGCATAGTGCGAACAGGGATAATCGTCGTCTACTTCTGCGAGAAGGCTTCGGCTCCTCGCACGCCTTCCAAAGGACCGGGACCCCAGGATCCCGAGATATACCTATAAACACATAATACTTATAACGGGTGTAAAAAGACGCCTAACGAAGCCGAAAGTCATTTGTTATTCATTATTGGCTCATTGCTATTTCGTTCAGTTTGATTGATCCACACCTTTCTGATACGTGCTGTACTATACAGGTAAGCGTCGGATAAGTCATAATAGAAAACGGTTTCTTGGCTCAATCCAGGCTGAAAAGCAATATCTTTTGTTTATTTGTCGAACCAAAATAAGGGTGGAAAATAATAAAGTGACCGAGGGATGTTACCATTGGATAATAACTCGGTTACAAATAAAATAATGAAACGGGTGGAATGACAGCGAAATAAAAATAAATATTCTATTAATACTGCAAAGTGGCGATGATATTCTCAGTTATAATATAACATTAAATAAGAGAGCTTTTATTATTTTAACAGACAATAATCAATTTGTATTAAAAGTTGTTATGGCTGTTAAAATAATAAAAGAAACAATTATAGAGTATATTGGGGTAATGTTCGTCGCTGGGATAAAACCGTACGAATCAAATGCCGCGCCTGTTAAATACAAAAGATGCATTTTCCAATAAAATAATTAGTGTAAAAATTGACGCAAAATAAATAATCTTTGATAATAATAATTGGCTTGTAAAAGCGGCAACGCTGTGTACGCGGCATCCGGCATGCTCATGTAAGTATCACCAATTCAACACATTGATATTCGAACCATTCTACATGGATATTGTTTCAACTAACCCAACAGGGCTATGTTGGCTATCTTAGTTCTCCTGCGGATCTCTTCAATTCTGATTCGAAGACGTAAAACTTATGTAAATAACATTATAATGATAGGAAGTACCTTTTAAGCAAAAATTTGCTTGTATTAGGTAATCACTCTTTGGATAACTTTCAGCCTTCCAATGAGGCTCATTATGAGCGACTACATTTCAGCGCCAAAGATCACTGGCAACACGCACTGGTCAAAGACTTTCGTCTTGAGATACTGCGGTATTTGGTACGAGACGATATTACGCCGACATAGCCCAAAGAATTGTCATACTTAAATGGCAGTGGGCAGGGCACTTGACTCGCAGAGAAGATGGCCGATAGGGCCGGAAGGTTCTGGAATGGTGACCGCGTACCGAAAGACGTAGCGCTATAAGGCCTCACACAAGATGGACTGATGACCTTGTGTAGGCCGCAGGAATCCGCTGGATACGAGAAGTGTAGAACCGGTCGAAGTGGCGGTGCTTGGGGGAGGCCTATATCCAGCAGTGGACATTTTTCGGCTGAAATGATGATGATGATGATAATGACCCCAATAGGAGGTTGATTCGTTTTGATATTTTGGTTGTTTCGGTAATTCTATTAAATTCAAGCCAATTTTCAATTCACTAACGTTCGAATTTACGTCACGTTTACGTAACGCGTTCAGTTCGTGCTTGGACATCTGGGTCAGAAAGCAAACATACGCTGCTTGGATTTATTCTGCGTGTAGGTAACAGAAACTAACAAACTGTTTGGAATGTGTTCGACCAGACCGCTTACCGACGCTAAACCATACAAAACGAACAATAGTAAGTTGCGTTTAAACGAAATCTTCGTACAATAGCCTTTGTTATATTTCAGCAAACTTCTAGGTCTTGCTCTAAAGTTTAGAAGGATTTTCAGCGAGAATAATTGTTTGAAATAGAAACTCTATTGATTAAATTGAAATACGTTTAATTTTAGCTTTATTAACGATCATTGTTTTAAGGTTTGAGCTAAAGTTTAAGTTGGCCCAACTTTGATGCTTAAAATGTTTTGAGAAGGTTATTGAAGACTGAGAAAATATTTATTATTTTTCCATTTTCTTGTTATTTTTGAGCACACACCCCAGATTGGTTTATTCATGTGCATGATACAAAAATTAATAGCTTGTCCGGGGCTAACCAGAAAATGATCTCCCTCTCTGGTCACTAGCTTATCAACCGAATCGTTTAGAGAACAGCAATAATTAGCATATAGCGGTAGTAAATAGGTTTCTTCTTGGCAATCGTAGTGCATTGTTATCAGGTGAGATATAAGTAGTGATAGCCTAGTAGTCTGACCGTCGGACTGCCAAGTGATAGGTCTCGAGTTCGAACCCAAGGCACCTCTGACTTTTCGGATTCATGTGCGTATTGTATAATTATCACTTGCTTTAAATCCTTACATCCTTTTTAAGCAATAACCATCGATATATAACGAGCTCTTGTGCAAAACATGCCTAAACTCAAAAATCTATTTGCCTAGCCTTTTCCGCACTATGTTGAGGTCGGTTTCCAGTCTAACCGGATGCAGCTGTATATCAGTATTTTACATGGAGCGACTGCCTATCTGACCTCCACAACCCAGTAACTGGGTAATACGATCCCCCTTTGTAAGACTAGTTGTCAGACTTTCGGGCTTTTGACGACCCGTAACGACTGTCAACGATCCACGAATGACAGCCGGGACCAACGGCTTAATGTGCTTTCCGTGGCACGGAGGAGTCTCGATATATAAAGCCGGTCACTCATCCACGGACCAACACCGGCAAGCGTAGCTTAACCTGATGGATCGACCCGCGCGGCTGTCATTTCTTAGCCACGAGTTCCTCATGCCTAAACTAATAGATCTAAAACCCAGCGGTTTAGACTGCGCGTTATCTGTAAGTGATTAAATGCATGCAAGATTTTTATTATGTAGATTTTGAACACGTTCATACTTTTTTTTTTTTGATGGTGTAAAACATCAAATGACGTCTCCCGCTCTGGGCAGAGACTTTTACTGACTAAAACTCGTTCATACCTATACTCGTATAAATTATATTCTGAATGATCTGTTCCTTCATCTATCTGGTAATTGAAGGCAGGGGTGACCTACATTTTGGCCAGAGACGTTAAAGCATTTTTCCTTCCACACTAACGCATTTCCTTAACATTATTATGGAACATAATAAACATTGGTGTACAACACACTTCCCTCTCGCATGCCCAGAGTCGGGTCACAAAGAACTCTATTATAATCCCAAACTCTTTTATGTTTAATCCGGAAAGTTTTCCTTGACATAATGTATGGGTTCTGCAGACAATATTAGGTAGGTACATTTAAATATACACGGTGGAATGAACATTTACATGAACTTTTACATATAATGGAATCAGTATATCTGTAGACCAAGGATGTTGCGTATATCCGCGTCCATATCCGCAAACGCGGAGCTTCCGCATAAATTTGGACATCTGCATCCGCAAACCAGATGGCTGGGGCTCTGTCTCGCATAGGGTCGCAGCATTATGCTGAGTGATGGCCGTTTTGCGTGAATGTGACGCATATTTTCTCGCAACTTGTTATTTTCGTATATTTTATTTGACCTCTGTTAACGTCATGTTTGCCGCAAATAAACGTATTTTGTTCCTTCTTTCTTTCTTTCAATAATTAATGATAAATGATAAATGATTTTATTTCTGTAAGTAGGTTTGTACAAACACTTTTACACGTCAATCACATTTTTAAAACTAGATGAGGTCGGCGTTTCCTATCTGACTACTCTGAGAAGAAAGGCAGAAACAAACTCAGAGGTCATAGTCTCTTTTAAAGTCCAGACATAATCTTGGTCAGATCATATGAAGACCATGTGGATTGGTGTCTGAAATGGACTTTTGAGGAAAGAACCACACAGATTGAATGGACCTGGCCAGTCAGTGCACGCATTTGTCAATAATCGTGCAGCTCAACTCCAATTTTAAGGAGCTCAACGATTTGACGAACAGTACCAAAGAAAGGACATTTGGTTAGGCCGCATAAATTACTCAAACTGCCAGACCATGATTAATTAAAACTAAGGAAAAATTAATAATAAAAAAGAAAAGAAAGATCCATAATGCGAATGTTCATGCGGATGGGGATGTAGCACAGGTTGCGACAAGATAGAAAATAGGCTGCGCCGGCGACTGGCTCCTGCCGTACGCACGTACTGATTGACCAATAACAGCGAAGATTTCGTTTAGAGACAAGATCCTACGCATTTGTTATTGTTAATTTGTTTTTCTTAAATGAGTTATAGCGGGTTTAGTTGCGATTATTATATGAACATTTCAGCTGTCGAGTGTTATTGTGAATACATAATTATAGTGAGCATTTTGTGCTATACGAGATTTTTGCAGCTATTAGATTACTTAAAAAGTGAATTTACAATGCCCGTCACCGATGCAAAGTGACATTTGGAAAAAATATCTCATCAGCCGCATCCGCGGATGTGAGCCTTCAAAAATCCGCATCCGCGGATGTGAAAAACGTCAGTTTTATAAAAAAGCAGGAACAACATTTTTTTTTTTTAATAACCGACGAAATATTTACATTATAATACTTTGACAAAATTTTGACGAACTGACGATGTTTCCCACCGCGTACCTGTAATAAATTGTTATTGAGTATCCAGTGGAACTTAAGCTTTATTTATACCCGTTCATAAAATTGTTATTGTGTTTAGAGTTCGATAAAAAACAAACAAAATCTGAGTAGCTATGTTGGGAACGGCTTCCAGTCTAACCGGCTGCAGCTGAATAATATTAATTTTACAAAACAAATTTAAGACCTTTGAGAGATAAATATGATAGGTAAATATACCTTCAAGCAGGTTTTAAAGCAGGTTTTATAAAGAAAAATATGAAGTTATTATAGTTGATAAAAATACAGAGCGCGCGTCAGCTATTAAAAATTTTGACCCAAAAACGCAGCGTTCGATAAAACAACACAAATTTTTATACCTAGGTAGAATAGAATAGAATACTCTTTATTATGTACACCATAAAAAATACAGATACAAATGTAGAAATTTAACATAGGGTGACACAATGGGCGGTCTTATCGCTAAAAGCGATCTTTTACAGACAACCTTTGGATGGATTAAAGCGCGAAGGAGAGATAATACTGCAGGTAGTCAGTGGTGTAGGTAGAGTATCTTGCAACTGGCCACCATCAGTAAACTGACAGACAGATAGATAGAGGGATATCATCCATGTTGCTTTCACATAATCCAAGCCATTAGAAAGAAAGGTGGGGCCGTAGCACTGTTAGAAAATATCTTCTGTGGACAATTCCAGAAGATAAAATAAAATAGATAAATTCCAGAACATGCTCCAGCATCATACTAAATTTCAAAAATATCAAAATGCCATTGATACATATAAGTATCTAGTCTAATAACTAACTCAGTTAACTTTGCTTTGCTTTGTTTACTTTGTTTGCTTTACTTTGCTTTACTAGGATAAGTTCAATTTCACCGAACTCCTTTGTGGTCACGCCGACGGGTTAGGTTAGGTGTTACGTTAGGTTAGACTCACGCACCAGCGGAGCGAGCGAAGCGATCAGAGCCGCGGCGCGGCAGCGGTTGACGTACGCTACATGCAAGTTGGTTGCAGTTACATGGCAATTTAATATTTTAGATCGATAAAATACATGGCAAAAAGAAATTGTACGTATATAATTTAAATCAAACTCAAAGCATTTATTTTAATTAAACTATTATCAGACACTTTTGAACTGTCAAGGAGTCAGTCAGATATTTACACAAAATATCCTTACATATCCTTACATATTATAAAACAAAGTCCTCCACCGCGTCTGTCTGTCGTCCTGTTCGCCATAAACTCAAAAATTACTGCACCGATTTTCATGCTGTTTTCACCAATGAATAGAGTGTTCTCAAGGAAGGTTTCAGTACATAATAACCAACATCCACGTGGGTGAAGCCGCGGGCATCACCTAGTTATAAAACAAAGTCCTCCGCCACGTCTGTGTCTGTTGTCCTGTACGCGATAAACTAAAAAACTACTGCACCGATTTTCATGCTGTTTTCACCAATGGATAGAGTAGTTCTTGAGTAAGGTTTTGGTATATAATAACCTACATCCACACGGGCGAAGTCGCGAGCATCAGCTAGTTTAGTAATAATGACCAGTTTTGAGTATTTTATTATTCAATAATTTTTTTAAGTTCATCGCAATTCTGGTTGTCATTTTAAGGAAAACAAACATGCATACAAATAAAAAATAAGGGCCCATTCACACGAGCCACAACCACACCACATCGCACCAAAAAAATATGGGCAAGCAGTTACGTGTGATAATATCGCTGCTACTTCTTGCAGTAGCGTTATGCTTGCCACTATAGCATATTGTTGTGATGTGGTTACGTTGTGGCAAGTGTTTGCAGACAGACAGATCGTTGTGTTTGCGATGCAGCCGGCCGCTAGAGCGCGGTCTCGCTGGTGGTTTCGTTGCCGCGTTGTGGCTGTGACATGGCCTTGATGTGGTGGGTATAATTAGGTATTGCCCACATGGTTGATTTTGACGGCCAAATGTGGTTCGTGTGAATGAACTCATTTTATTTATTAATTTTCATAAAAATTATCCGTGTTGTTGTTGTGGTGTGGTTGTGGTACGTGTGATCGGGCCCTTATGCGCAATGTGACAATGCAAAAACCTCAAAGGGCACCTAGGTACCTACCTACCTAATATGATTCATTTGTTATTAGTGATAATTTCATACGACAATATTGTTGTTTAATGTATTATGTTATCGTAGAATAACAATATTAATTGGTCCTATTATGGTATAATAATAATTACCATGCAAGCGATGGTTTTGAGAATTTTGAAAAATATTAAAAAATATCTAGCTAGCAGCAGTGTTCTAAACCTGTCCACATATTAAAATTATTTTTCTTCGAACGCTACACCAGAACTTTATTATACTTTATTTTATAATCACCTGTAATGTTCCCACTGCTGGGACACAGGCCTCCTCTATTCAAGAGGGAAAGGGCTTTAATCTACCACGCAGGCCCAGTGCGGGTTGGTAGATGTCACATGTCTTCGAATGTTTGATTCTAAGACATGCCGGTTTCCTCACGATGTTTTCCATGACCTTTTTGAGAGCAGTGGTGATCAAATTCGTACGCAAAGTTGCGTTTGCCTGGGTTTGAAACTACGACTTACAAACTCGTAAGTCGGGGCTGTTACCACTGGGACACCGCTGCTCTCACACACTGCAAACCCGAATGTGCCATTAATTTAGGCCGTTATTTTTTTAAAGTTACAACAATTCCTTATTATAAAAACTGAGACGCAGGTGACGCAGCCAGCACAGTACAGATTTTGCAGGACAGGGCAGGCGAGGCAGAAATAGGCCACGAACGCGTGTTACGACGCAGCTACTGTGACACGTTCGCGTCCTAGCTAGTACAAAACAATAGACGATTGCAACAAAATTATGAATCAGAGCGTATGCTGAGACGCAGGTGGCACAGGTCCACACAGCGCAGGGCAGTGTATTTCGTACGTACTGACAGCTGGTCGTCACTTGTTTTTGAGACGCAGGTAACGCAGCAAAGCACGCGTCGCGCAGTAATCTGTGCTGGCTCTACAACCAGACGCAGAACAGGACAGACACAAAAGTCTGCGTCTCACATGAGTGCGCAGCAGTGTACGCAGCTGTTGGTACGTTCTAAATTTGCTCTGCCCTGCACTGCGCGGACTTGCGTCACTTAGGTATCAGCATACGCTTAGCCTTACCATGTGGCGTAGGTTTTTGTTAAAAACGTCATAAGTACAAAAAATAAACCTCAAGAGCCTCGAAATAAATCAAAAGGCTATAATTAACAGGAAGATATGGCTAATAAAACTGGCCTAAAAGTGTCAGAAATATGTAAATGGCCTGTCAAAACTTCTTCATGTTAATTCTGTTGTCGTATTAATTCGCTGTCATTTTGTTCTGCTGATAAATTAAGTTAGATGTATCCTTGGATAAAATGGAAATTCGAATATTTTGACAGTAGAATGTAAACAAACAAAGTAGAGAGGTGTCGTGGGACACCTGCGGGGTAATTGCGTAATAAGACACACTAGCAACGGCTTTCATTTTAAAATGTGCCCAAAAGGCTGGCTTACCTATTTTAAGTCAGTAAATATTTGTTTTAAATTTTATTTAATATAAATTTAGTGTAATTATGTTGCTGAGCAGATAAATGTTTCGAAAATAATTATTAAAGTTAAAGAAAAGGATTTGCAAAACATAAAATTGGCAGTTTGGACTGCCGACCGAAGTAAAAACTTAAGACTGGTATTAGCGCCATCTATATTCTATAACTCAACACTACGCGAATCCATAAGTTTACCCCCTACCAAAAATCGCTCAACACGCCTAAAGGATTTTTCACTTCAAAATTGTCCATGTGTTAAAATCATTCAGATTGTGATTAAAAGTGTGGTAGTGCGCGTGTAAAGGCGCGACGCGACTGTATTAGAACAATTTCTATGAAAACTTCATGGAAAATTGTTCGGACAGAATCGCGTCTCACCGTCGCTTTCAATCTGAGGGTTACTATACTCTATGATCTGAGGTTTAAAATGGACGTGTGCTATGGCTTCAGTCAGACGTCAGTAGTATTTTCCACGACAAATTCTTGCAATGTTTTGTTTAATTAATTTAATTATTAATTAAGTATATTAGCTTCAATTACGTTAAGTTTTCGATGCGCAAGCAAACATCAACATGCACTACCTCGACATTATATGCTCATTATTGCACAATTCCTACAGATAACCAATGTGTTTGTCCCAACATTAAAATGACAAATACAACCAAATACCTTGGTGTTATAATAGATGAAACAATTTCGTTCAAACAACATATTTAAGCTTTAAATAATAGAATTCGCAAGTTGATATTTGTTTAAAATAAGTTACGCTATATTGCTGACCCAAAAGTCGTTAGACAAGTATACTTTGCTCTTTGTCAATCAATATTAACTTACTGTATTACCACATGGGGTGGAGCGTGTAAAACAATGTTACTAACCATCGAGAGAGCTCAAAGGGCGATTCTCAAAGTGTCTACCTTCCGCACTTTCCTTTTCCCTACTAACCTCCTATACAAATCGTGTGAAGTATTAACAGTTCGACAACTATTTATAATGGGTATTGTATTAAAGCAGCACACAGCTCTTCCCTACAGCACTGCAAGTACTAATAAAAGACGTAAAGATATAGTTTGTCTCCAAAATACAACAAACCATGCTTTTGTATCCAAATTTTACCTGTACCTCGGTCCTCTTCTCTATAATACACTAAACTCGAAAGCCAACATTTATTCCCTGAACTACACAAATTGTAAGAGAATTCTCAAGGATGCTCTCCAAAGTATGTCTTACGAAGATACAGAGAATTTACTAACTGTGTTAAAGTGAATATACTTTTGTACAAATTTCACTCATGTTAAGTATTTGTCAAATTTAGAAATTTAGAAACTAAGAGTTAACTTGTTTATTATTTATTTTATTACTCTGTTTTAGCTCTTCTCGCCTGAAACACAGGATAACCTAGTTCAGGCACGTAAGTCTTAGGAAAATAATTTACATTTAGGCAAAACTGTACTAGTTTTTATGCCTTGTTGTTTTTTGAATAAAATATTATTATTATTTATTATTATTAATTAAGTACATTAAAACAAGGAAAAATAGTAATTTCTCGCTTAGTTTTACTAGAATCGAACAAAGATTATTGGCCGTCATCACTTGTTATTGAATCACTGTCTCAGCCACTTACCAACTGAAAAATAAAGTAAAAAACAAAACTGCTTCTTTCTTTTATATAAAAATCATCGATTTTCAAAGAGATTCTATAATCCGATGCTCTTTTGTGCTTCAGTCGAAGTCCACTGTCAATTATTGGTTGTGCTCTTTCAAAGATAGAGGCCGAAAAGTTTGGATAATATTTTAGTCATAACTTTTGTGAGAAAAGCACTTTTATGCTGACAATAGTTGATAAGACGTAGGATTTTGGTTGTATTAGTAGTCTCTTGAGTTTTGTTCCTTATAAAGAAAGGAGAAAGGTTCTTTATTATTGCTCTCTCTTTTTAGGGTTCCGTATCAATTACTAAGCACCCGCTGTCCGTCCGTTCGTCCGTCCGCCTGTCAGCGGCTGTATCTCATGAACCGTAACCGGTAGACAGTTAAAATTTTCACAGATTGTGTATTTCTATTGCCGCTATAACAACAAATAATGAAAAAATTAAGTTATTAATTAAAGGGTGTCCCCATGCAAGAAACCTGTTTTTGTCTCGCTAGCGGCTTTTTGGTATAAAAACTAAATCCTGGCATTTGCTCACCCTCTGTCATTTAAATTAGTACGAATTTAAAAGAATAACAGTACCTATGTATACGAGTATTATATACTTGCCAATATAGCTTTTTATCAGTGAACAAATAATAATTAGTTTAACTCTATAGCCAGATGTGATTGAAACGTCGGAAGGGGACGCCCAAGAAGGACATAATTATATTGACCTTAATTAATTGTCAGCCTTAATTGTCAGATGCGTAGTACTCGCAACCGGCGTGCGTGTATGACCAGAGGTCCTAGACAAGTGACAATCGCTTCGAAAGCGTTTCGTATTTCCACAGCGACTTTCAACAGGATTGAGATAACCTTTTCGATAGCTTATGTCAGTCCTATACATTTTTGCCTTTTCCATCATCGTTATCGCTAATAGAATGTCACTTTGCCTAGGGCCTCAGAGGGCCTAGACAAGTGACAATCGCTTCGAAAGCGTTTCGTATTTCCACAGCGACTTTCAACAGGATTGAGATAACCTTTTCGATAGCTCATGTCAGTCCTATAAATTTTTGCCTTTCCATCATCGTAATCGCTAATAGAATGTCACTTTGTCTAGGGCCTCAGAGGGCCTAGACAAGTGACAATCACTTCGAAAGCGTTTCGTATTTCTACAACAACTTTCAACAGGATTGACAGAAGCTTTTCGATAGCTTAATGTCAGTCCAATACATTTTTGCCTTTTCCATCATCGTTATCGCTAATAGAATGTCTCTTTGCCTAGGGCCTCAGAGGGCCTAGACAAGTGACAATCACTTCGAAAGCGTTTCGTATTTCTACAACAACTTTCAACAGGATTGACAGAAGCTTTTCGATAGCTTAATGTCAGTCCAATACATTTTTGCCTTTTCCATCATCGTTATCGCTGATAGAATGTCACTTTGTCAACTATCGATTGGCTTTTAGAAGGCGATAATAATTAAAATTCAATTGTGTCTCATTAGTGACAGTTGGAGGTTTGTAGGCGTGATTTTGTATCTCTAATCATTATTAATACTGAAAAACCGCACTATGATATTTCACAGAATGCCTTTTTATCAATGACATATACATTATATTGATAACTTATAGATAATTACCTACCCACATTCTATAACTAATAAATTAATTAATCATCATCTGCCTAGCCTTTTCCCAACCATATTGGGGTCGGCTTCCAGTCTAACCGGATGCAGCTGAATACAAAGAAAGAAAGAAAGAAGAAAGAAAGAAATAAAATACGTTTATTTGCGGTAAACATGACGCAAAAAAAAAAAAAAAAAACACAAAAAAAAAAAATACAAAAGGTTGGGGGAAACATGCGTCACATTCACGCAAAACGGCTATCGCTCAGCATTATGCTGCGACCCTATGCAGGACAGAGCCCCAGCGCTGGTTTTCAGCGACAGCCGGCGGGCGCTGACGTAATGACGTCGACCGGTGCGGCACGGGTGAACCATTATTATTACCCAATAGAATAAACAAGTGACGAATATACTATACATAAACTATACATAAAAAATAAAATACCAGTATTTTACCTGACCTCCACAACCCAGTAACTGGGTAATACGATACCCCTTGGCAAGACTGGTTGTCAGACTTTCGGGCTTCTGACGACCCGTACCTAACGACTGTCAAATATCCACAAATGACAGCCGGGACCAACGGCTTAACGTGCTTTCCGAGGCACGGAGGAGTCTCGGTATGTAAAGATGGTCACCCATCCACGGACCAACCCCGGCAAGCGTAGCTTAACCTGAGGGATCGACGAGCTAATAAATTAATTACATAAATCATGAATATTAATGGAGTTTCTGACTCGTTTGTCTCCATAAAGATCTACTCTGTGGAACGGGCAACTAGCTTCAACTCTCCGATTTTTAGGGTCAGTGACAACTGGGCCCGTGTCAACTCAACCCGAATAATAATACCAGATATTTTTCTCTCGATTACGGTGATTTGTACGGTCATTCAGAAAATCGATATTTTAAAATAAGTCAATGCAAATTTAATTTTGTTTTCTGAAGATTTTGGTTTTTTTTGACACACAAAGCAGGAAAGCATAATAATCTACAACATCTATTTCAATTATGATACCTGTATAAGTTCATTAGTTTTTTAAATTGTCTGGACTAAAAAAGACAAGCATTCCTTTGCTAAGATAATGACACACGTCGGATCTGATTACAATGGAAAAATTTACTACCTCACTCTTGCACATCAAAATAATAGTCTAGTAGAACCTTAATTAAGAGTAGAACATAAAAGACAAGAAGGCGATTTTTGCAATTCTGATTTCTGCATGAATATGTATTTAAATAAATAATAACAGTCTTTATTGCAGAACAAGTTCATAGCATTCAATTTTCATAAAAATAAATAAATAAAATATCTAACAATTTTAAAAAATCTTTAATAATTTAAGAGTCGATACTTTTCATGCCAACGGAACGCACCACTTTTTAAGGCGCTTCTACGACGTAGTATCTGGTATTGTTATTCGGGTTGAGTTGACTCGGGCCCAGTTGTCACTGACCCGATTTTTATTGGTTTTATCTTTGATTAATTTATATATCATGATTAATTTATATAATATTATACCTCTGAATACTTGTACGAATAGGTATCTTGTGTCAAACGATGTCTAGACTAAATACTTCTTAGAAAATGTGTTGAAGATAATTTTCATAGGTAATAAAGGTACCATTCCATAGCCGACCGCAGGCGGCAGCAGCAGGCGACGACGTGTCGCAAAGTGGAACGAATGTATGGGAGAGGTTGGACGTAGACATCTCCGAAAAAAAAGAGTTAAATTATGCCAAACGAATGATGCCATCTTATTCGATTACCGAATGCCTTTATAACTTGTGCTGATAAATTTCTTCATAACTCCCATATTTCGGAAGTAATTTGAGAAAATGTGATATTTTACTATGAAAATGAGTGTATCGAGCTCTCTCCCTCCTGATTCCGGCGTTGTTTCAAGTAGCGGTCTCTAATATCATAATGCTAAAACTAAGAGCTATATTTAATACTAAGACACATGGTGCGCCAAATGTTATCTTTCTGGGATAAAAGGAAATGAAAATTTAAAAAAAATAAAATGGTTTTTCCTCATTTGTATTTATTTTAAACAGACAGACGTGTAGAGGTCATATATAAATATATGAAATATTCTTCCAGACCATGTCCATTTTGCATAACTGCGGTAGCAAAATCGACGACACCAGTCTTTTAAACTTGTTTCAGAACTTTCACATACCTAACTGAACACAACAGTTATCTTTTAAAACACTGAACAAATAGTTATAGTCGCGTAAATCTTTATGTGCGCGTGCGCATAAAGCAACGTGAAGATCAAGATTTGTATTAAAATTTGGAAAATACATTGCGACATTAGTGTGGCTACAACGAGGTGTAAATCAACACTGATTTTAAAGTTACTAATAGTGACCTATTTATATTTAATCCAGGTACCCTTATTTGTTGTGGGATCTGTGGTTCGCTGTCAACCTGTCAACATACACGATAAAGTCGTCCGCGAAAATAAACTAACTATTGTGCAAAAAGTGGCTATCAAGGGTGTTTCTAACAAGAATCCGTCTATAAACCTGCGAAAGATCATAGTGGGAGCTAAAACACAGTGAAAGCGACAAGTTTTGCGAGAAAAAGTGCAAACGTAAATCGTGAACATAACCTTAAAAGTGCATTTCATTTTACCTGACTTGACACTTGACAACTCATAACAAACCTCAAACGTCAAGTGACATTGACAGACTGAGACGTTTCAACAACAACATGATGGACCAAAGTATGGAGTTATTATTATCTAAACTCGAGGAAAAGCTGAATCAACAAACTCTAACTATAACAAAGTCCGTAACCGAAAACGTATTGGAAGCTTTAGACGAGAAAATGAAACATATTGTGGAAGAAAATTATGTGCTAAAAAACAAAATAACAGAACTCGAACAGAAACTAAACCTTGCAGAGAAAGATAAGCGTAAAAATAACCTCGTTATTTTTGGATTGGCGGAATCGGGAAAAACAGAATTCGAGCTCGTCGATTATATAAAAGACATCATCTTGGAAATGGGAATACAAATAGACAGCCACGAATTAAACAACGTATATAGAATTGGAAGGTGGAACCCCAACAGTAAAAATCGCCCGATAGTAGTCTCCTTCACAACTACGTGGAAAAAACACTTAATTATGAAGAGCAAGGCAAGCCTCCCCACAGGCATATACGTTAAGGAAGATTTCCCTAAAGAAATACTGGAAAAGCGTAAGCAGTTACAACTACAAGTGGAAGAAGAGAAAAAGAAGGGGAACATAGCATTTCTGAAATACGATAAAATAATAATAAAAACACCATCAAACCAAGCCAAAAATCGTGATAAGAGGAAAAGAGAAGAGAATGGCTCACCAACTCAATCCACACAAAAGAAAAGCAACTCCCAGATTAGTCCAGCAAATGAGGTGAAGGTGACCAAAACAACAACAAAAGAAGCCTACAAACCTGGCATACTTAATTATGTTGAACGTGGTAGATCCACTTCACTATCAAAAAACTAACAACTTACAGCGATACCCGGAACCGACACAAACAACCGAAGGCAACTGATTTGCAACAACCAACTCAATCTAAACGTCTCCCAGTACGGCCGGTCTCCGCGGGAGTACTAGACCGAAACCCTCCAACAAAAAGATGCGAAACATTCAAAATTGCAACACTCAACACAAGAATCCTGAGAAAACAAGAAAGCTTAATGGAATTAGAAAAGGCGCTAAAAATGATAAAATATGACATCCTAGGCATAAGCGAAATGAGGAGACTAGAAGAAAAAATTGTGGAAAACAACAACTACATATTGTACCAAAAAGGTGAAACAGCGGGCCAAAGAGGAGTGGGCTTTCTCATTAAAAGATCATTGAAAAACTACATACAGGAGCTGATAGGAATCTCAGACAGAATAGCAATACTCAATATTAACTTGCCCAGCTACAAGAAACAATGGACGATCATCCAAGTATACTCACCCACAGAGTTAGCATCAAAATGTGGAAAATAGGTTCCAATCAAGGTTCTTTGAAGGCCTTTTTGGTTCCATGTTGTTGTTGGATTCCAAATTTAAAAAACAAAAGATCAAAACAAGTGACAAAACGTATAGAAGTCCAGAATCTTGCTACAGACTACTACAGAACCCTCTACTCAAACAAAGATGCCGAACAAGAAGTAACCTACCAAAACTCAAATATAAGAGACGATGAAATCCCACCAATACTTCTACAGGAAGTACAAAAAGCCATAATGTCACAAAAACCAGATAAAGCTCCAGGTCCCGACAATGTACCAAATGAGCTGATGAGAGGCACAGTTGATGAAATAAGTCCAATCTTAACCAAACTATGTAACGACATTCTAACAACAGGCACTATTCCAAACCAGTGGGGAGAATCACATATCATTCTCATCCATAAGAAAGGAGATAAGGACGAAATTGGCAATTATAGACCAATAAGCCTTATATCAAACGTCTATAAGGTTTTCGCAAAGGTAATTTTGGAAAGAATATCACAAATCCTAGACGAAAATCAACCGATAGCACAAGCAGGATTCAGGAAAAACTGTAGCACCATCGATCATATCCACACAATCAAGCAAGTCATGGAAAAATACAATGAGTACCAGAAGCCATTGTACATTGCTTTTATCGACTATTCCAAAGCTTTCGACAGTCTGAAACATACATATATCTGGTCTAGCTTAAGAGAACAAGGAGTGGAAAATACTTACATCCAACTAATAAAAACCATCTATAGCAAGAGTATAAGCTGCATAAAACTGGAAACGAAAGGAGACCCTTTTCCTATCAACAGAGGCGTCAGACAAGGAGACCCATTATCTCCCAAACTATTTAATGCTGTGCTTGAACGTATTTTTAGACAGATAGACTGGGACGAATACGGTCTTAGCATCAACGGTAGCCGCCTAAACCATCTGAGATTCGCAGACGATGTTATCCTGCTAGAAGAAAATCCCAAGAAATTAGAACTCATGGTAAAAACGCTAATCAACAAAAGTAGAGAAGTAGGGCTTGAAATGAACGCGAGCAAAACAAAGCTGATGACTAACTCCCCAGAGGTCAAAATCGAAGTTTATGGAAGCAGGTTGGAATATGTGAGGGACTACACTTACCTAGGGCAAATTATCTCCCCCAACGACTCAATGACCGAAGAAGTCAACAAAAGAATAGCCTGTGGATGGAAAAAATACTGGTCTTTGAAGGAAATAATGAAGAGCAAAGACTTAAACATGCATATCAAGAGGAAAACCTTCGACACTTGCATTCTTCCCTGCTTAACTTATGGCTGCGAAACCTGGTCACTCGCCGACAACATTTGAGCGAAACTAGCAAAATGCCAAAGGGCGATGGAAAGGAGCATGCTAGGAGTAAAACTAAGGGACAAAATCAGAAACTCAGATATTAGAACAAAAACTAGGGTTAAGGATATAGTGGTTCGCATAGACCATTTGAAATGGGGCTGGACAGGACACATGCTTCGATGTCAAGTTAACAAATGGAGCAAACAGGTGACCCTGTGGTACCCAAGAGACGGGACTAGAAACCGGGGACGCCCAAAAACAAGATGGGAAGACGACATCCGCTTAACCCTGGGACCTTACTGGACAAGAGTTGCTGTGGACAGAACGCAATGGAGACAGTTGGAGAAGGCCTATGCCAAAAGGCACACCGAGCTGCGGGACATACTATGATTACCCAAATACTTTATGTTAACAAGCTAATGATGTACCCAAAGTTTGGAAATAAATGGCTTTATTATTACCCTTATTTGTTAAATATTGCAAGGTAATTAGTTTGAAAATGATGCATACTAAATTAGTGTATTAAGAGCCATTTAGTAATTAAATAATAGCAATCTTCTTATCAGTAATCATTAGTGCATCAGTTTTATATGTAAACCTTAAGTCCCTAATCACATATCCTAATTCTCTAATATCTTCTCTAATTGGCTGCTCAGAAATGTTATTGTAATAAGGTGAACCTTTAGAAAAACGGTTTTAATCAACAAAATAAACAAAGAATTAGATTTTTGTGTTATAAAATAAACATCACTCTTTATCCCAGAAAGTGCACATTTGGCGCACCATGTGTCTTAGTATTAAATATAGCTCTTAGTATTAGCATTATGATATTAGAGACCGCTACTTGAAACAACGCCGGAATCAGGAGGGAGAGAGCTCGATACACTCATTTTCATAGTAAAATATCACATTTTCTCAAATTACTTCCGAAATATGGGAGTTATGAAGAAATTTATCAGTACAAGTTATGAAGGCATTAGGTAATCAAATAAGATGGCATCATTCGTTTGGCATAATTTAACTATTTTTTTTCGGAGATGTCTACGTCCAACCTCTCCCATACATTCGTTCCACGTCGCCGCGACACGACTGGTTCTATGTAATTCTATGAAAACGACGTGTCGCTAACTACGGAAGGTATTTTCCTTCGGCCTGCGGTCAGATACGCAATGGTACCTTTACTTTCCAGTATAAGCACATTTCCAGTATAAGCTCACCTCGCATTGTACGGAAATCCTTTACAATGCGAGATCAGCATATACTGGAAATGTATAGCTTGATGTGTAGCCGTGTGTACTGCCTCTTGGTCCAGTGGTTACAAGGGCTAGGTACTGCTAACCTAAAGATCCTGGGTTTGATTCACAGGTCGGGCAAAGGGTTATTAGGTTTTTCCATCACAAACATACATACATACATGGGACTTGAAAAAAAACCTAACTAATATTATAAATGCGAAAGTGATTTTGTTTGTTACGCTGTCACGTTAAAATGGCTGAACGGATTTGAATGAAATTTGGCACAGGAGTAGAACTTGCCTTGGAGAAGGACTTAGAATACTTTATCTCGATATTCCCACGGTATCGAGAAATACGCGGGTAAAACCGCGGGGCGCAGCTAGTAATTACATATTTTTTTACGAATCGGATACTGTTTCATAGCGAAATTTGTTTAGTATGACGCGTAGAATCATCTCCTTGACGGATGCAGCTAGGTGCCTAAATCGCCACCCTGTCTTTTATATTATAATAGAAGTAATTATGTATTAATTCTATTATAATAGACAGACACAGTGAGACGGGGTCGCGGCAGACCACGTAGACGGCGGGACGAGCTGGATAAGTTCCATCAAAACTGCAAAGAGGATGCGCGGGCTCGCGAAACATGGAAGGATTGGAGGGAGGCCTTTTCCCAAGAGTGGGACAGCGTAGGATAGGGAGTTTTTTTTTTTTTTTAGAAATAGGGGACTATAACAAAGCTAAGTACTAGCACAGTACTGCTAGATCGTTATTTCTGAATAGATATCGCCAAAACAAGTATTTCGTGTTTTTCTTGGAAGAGTGCCTAACTGCTTTGCATATTATTTGTGCTAAACTACTTGTGGTCACTGTGGTATTGAAAATTTTATAAATAATATACAAGGTCTTGGTTTTCCCCACTAGGTAACTACTGCTTTGTTGACAAAGGTTGAGAAGGTTGGTTTGTAGGTAGTGCATTTTACCTGTACGGTGACCTTTATTATCCTAGTGGAAAAATAAAGGAGAATTTCAAAACTATTGGCATGATTTTAACGATTATTATAATTATCATTACTATAAGAAAGAAAGAGGAGCTCGTGGCTAAGTAATAACAGCCGCACCGAGTCGATCCATCAGGTTAAGCTACGCTTGCCGGGGTTGGTCCATGGATGGGTGACCATCTTTACATACCGGGACTTCTCCGTGCCTCGGAAAGCACGTTAAGCCGTTGGTCCCGGCTGTCATTCGTGGATCTTTGACAGCCGTTACGGGTCGTCAGAAACCCGAAAGTCTGACAACCAGTCTTACCAAGGGGTATCGTATTACCCAGTTACTGGGTTGTGGAGGTCAAATAGGCAGTCGCTCCATGTAAAATACTGGTATTCAGCTGCATCCTGTTAGACTGGAAGTCGACCCCAACATAGTTGGGAAAAGGCTAGGTAGATAGATTACTATAAGAAAGAAAGTAAAATATTTGGGGTATAGGAATACCGAAGTGCACCTACTTTGAAACGAAGTGAAGCACAACTACTTTGAAAAGCAACAAATGAAACGCACCTAAAGTATTCCTCGAAACGCACCAATGATGAAACATAGAGAAGAGCATGAAGAAATATTAAGTGGACCCATCCTAGCCTCTTTAATGTAGGATAAACTAACAGAAACAAAGATTATTAAATTGGTATTTTTTTTATTTTTTTTATTTAGGTACGCCAACAGCAAATATATACATTTTTAAAAGAGTGTCCTTGGAGTTTCTTGCCCGTTCTTCTCCATAGAGATCTACGATTTGGAATGGGCAACTAGCTTCAACTTTTTGACTAACTGACCGACTTTTTGACAATTCAAAAGTGCCTGTATATGGTTTAATTGAAATAAATGCTCTGAGTTTGAGCATATACATCTACATTAAATATTAAAAGTTAACAGGTATGGGCTCTTATGTATATATACCAATTACAGGTGTACACGACATTCACATAAAACAAAGCAACCTTCGTAGATTATATAAAATTAAAATATTAATTATTAAAATGAAAAACAAAACAGCTTTGACTTAAGTCTAAAAGAGAAAAAAATACCTGAGAACAAAAAAACTGACTTTGTATCACTAAAGTTATAAAATAACTGATTGAAATAAGCATAACTAAGTATGACATTTGTGTAAATGACTGCGCAAGAGGGTTTTGAATTGCGGCAGGAAACCAAAGAACACATCTACAAGCTCGTATAAACTGGGCAGCGCTACCCTTATCACGCCCGCGATATCGCGCCTGTTTGTGGGAGCCTTAAATCGGATAGTTTTATATTGTAAAGTACTATGTTTTAATTATTGTAAATGTGAGGACTAGGTATCTATCTGGATCTTTGTTCTCAGTTTTAAAGTTGGTCTGGCAGTTTGAGTACTTTATGCGGCCTAGCCAAATGTCCTTTCTTTGTTATTGTTCGTTGAGTCGTTGAGCTCCTTTAGTTCTGAGTTGAGCTCCTCGGTTACTGACAAATGCTTGCACTGACTGGACACCTGGACAGGTCCATTCAAATCTGAAATCCGTATGATTCTTTCCTCAAAAGACCATTCCAGACACTAACTATACGAGGCCTTTTAGTAAGGCCCGTACCAACTGTCAAAGATCTACGAACTACAGCTGGGACCAACGGCTTAACGTGCTTTCCGAGACACGGAGGGAACTCAATAAGTTATGAATGGTCACCCATCCACCGACCGACAATTAATTAATCCTAATATGACCGCGAATATCATTAAACACAGACTCATAAAAATCTATTTCTAGATAATCAAAGGAGATCCCTCTGTTTTCGAAATTGAAAATATCCATACGTCACTGATTTCCATCGAAGACCAATATTCTTAAATCCCTCCAAAGCTGGAATATCCATATCGTAATAAAAACGTCGATGCACTATCATGCGTCATCAAGACCCACACCGGTTGTGAAACATCGCTGTCCCTGTCACACGCCCACAAATCGAGATGAGCATATCTCTTTTACTCGGTAAACCCATTAGTTAAGAGTATTTGTTTATATATAAAATGTTTGTGGTCCTTTTATTCATTAATTTGTTGACGTTCGTTGTGTGAACACGGAAATATTAATAAAATATATCTGTGATAATTAGATTTGTTTAAAATCAGTTCGACTTTGTTCTTGTGATTGTGTTTATTAAGGAAAATAATAATTTAAAGTGAGTTTCTACAACATTTTAAATACTTAGATTTATCTACCATCTGTCTTTTCTTGGTTTTTTTATCGACCAGACATAGAGGTCAATCTTAACTATATTAAATCGCATTTGCACTGCAATACTTTGAGGCCAATTTATATCCTTATTTAATTTCTTGGGTAGGTAAAATATAATGGAAATCTGCTAGACTCCAAACCTGGTTGAGCAACTTTTCACTTTGTGGTTCCCGCCGAAAACTGTAAATAATTATAATACTTTATGTATCTTGAGACTCGTTAAACTGTATTTTTTTTACAACTAGTTTAGTATTCAAGCGTCCTTCTGCCAGCTCATGAGGTCCTACTTACAGCATCCATTAATCGGTCTATCAGGCTCTGCCTAGCACAATAATTGTTTAATTTATATTTCTTGGTAGGTTTCTTGGTTGTCTGCGGTAGCCAGGCTACGCCAGCCAATCCTTACTAATATTATAAATGCGAAAGTAACTCTGTCTGTCTGTCTGTCGCACTTTGACACCAAAACTACTGAACCGATTTAAATGAAATTAGGTACACAGATAGTCTACAGCATGAGAAAGGACATAGACTACTTTTTATTGACATACATTTCGGGCGAAGCCGCGGGCGGAAGCTAGTCTATCATCAATGTTTCGGAGCCCGCGCACTAGGCAGCCAAGAATTTTCTCAATATTCCGGCTTCCAAAGCCTGGCTGTTGCAACTTGGCTAGTGCGCGGGAGCACTTATGAGTTCCTACAACCAATGAAATATACAGCGTGTAACAAAAACCCTGTCCGATCCGTGAGGGTGTTGTTAAGAATCATACTGAAAGTTTATTTATGTTTTTTTTTTTTGGAAAAAATAAAATAAAATGCCGCCGCATTTTTTTTTCAATGGGGAATTTTACCGGGTTGTTACATGGGGCGCGGGCGGCCGTCGTCTAGCGGGTGTCTACAAGTCATAACACATGACCTCTGTAGAAAATTTGCTAATTTATAATGAAATTTTGATAGTTTAGGTACTAAAAACGTGAATTTTAAATTGTAATAACTTTTTAAAATAACTAGATAAAAAAATATATTTTAATAACTTTTTTGTAATGGTTAGTGCGGTACCTAGATGCCCCCTTTCGGATCGGACAGGGTTTTTGTTACATGTTGTAGAGATAAACAAAACAGTCCAGTTACTTTCCAATCTGTATTCTGAATCTTAATCATTTCAACAACATAATAGAGTTTTAATAACACAAACAAGTTTCCGTTTTATTAAACGTAACAGTTATTTCTACTGCCTTATCGTTGTGATACGAGGGTGACGTAGAGGTCAGGTTGGCTATCTGTTTGTGGTTTTATTGTGGTCAGCAGACCGTACTTCTTATACCTACTAAACTTGTATAGCTTAGGTATTTCATTCTTCGTGTGAAATACCCACCAATGTACAGTCACGGACTTTAATTGATGAGCCACTTGGCACTGTTCGTATTTTAGCCGTGTAATGCAAATCGGGCTTAGTTGGTGATACTCGTGTATCCAGACACGAAAAGTCATGTCTTCGTATTAAAGAAGAAGAAAATTATATTTAATATCTTTACCGGTTGGCTAACCTGAGAGCCAGAACGACAAACTTGACAGCAGAGTGACTACCCAAAGTCAACCAATTGCAGGTCTAGCAACCGTAACCTAGCGACGATTGTTTTAGCATAGCCATAGTAACGTTAGTGTACGGAGAACTTTTAATTACTCATTTCGAAAAATTCGAAAATAACGTCTCTGACATTGACATTTCAACTGTCACTGTCTTCGGTTAAGTTTTCAGAAATATCGAGTTAAAGAGCTCTGATTCAAAGGTCATCTATTAGTAGGGTAAGGTAGTATATATTGGATAAACATTGTATTTATTTATCATTGAAAACTTATTAGTCAACCTCTATGGATAAGACTATTTCCCATTACTAGCAATTTGTCATCTAGTTTACGAGCATGCGATTTGAGTTCGTGTTTAATCTTGTAATCTCGTGCATGTATGAAACAGCAAAATTTAAAAGTTTGAAAGTGGCTCATCAATTAAAGTCCGTGACTGTACCTATACATATTTACAAAATCTGTATAAACCGCCTGTGTGTTTAGTAAATAATAGTTGAGATAAATCCTTGTTAAATGACTATGACCATTTATGCCCCAATCATGTCCAGCCAATACATATTTTTAAGTATCCTTCATTTATTCAAACTAGATCAAAGATAATAGTCTAGAGTCAATCACACGCCATGTTTAAAATTGAATAAAAATAAATATTATTTATAATTCCGGTTATATTTTCGATTTAATGGCGACGATAAGTGAAAGATTACAGTTAATTTCTTTCATTCGGTCAATGTGATCAGATTAGTGGTAAAAGTACACCTTATTTTTGAGGTCCTTTCTTCTGATTGATTTGGTTAGCGAAATGACATAATTTCACTGCGGTCACAAAAATTCCAATAAAAAACCGAAATAATTATGTAACTTCGAATATTTTATTAGTGTGTATTTTAATATTTTTTATCACCTTTGGCTAGGCTTGACTTAAGACCAGTCCCTTCCCAATGATCGTAGATTCGGTTTCTATAAAGCTGCTCAAATATTAAAAATAATTTACTAATTAAAAAATTAAACTATAATTAACACATTTTAACTGCTTTCAGTACTCCGCAATGAAGACCATCATAGTATTCTCAGCCATCCTCATCAGCTGCCTTGCCCAAAGGTCACCATACGCAGGCAGGCTACCCATAGGATTCCCCTATGTCGAACTCAGCACCGCTGCACCGGACTCCGGATTGGGAAACAGGTCATTATCTCGTACTTACTTAATAAAATCGTCGTTTAGCTAAAGTTCAACTATATAAATACAATGTAACCAATTTTTTGTCATAACCAAAAGTGGAAACGCCTAGATACATTGAATATGTAACCGAACTATATTCAATAGCTGAATGAATTGAAAAGGCTTTTCGTCAGTAATGGGACAACGTGGGCTGATGACATAAAAATACATTTAATTGAAATTGGAATTTAAAAAATTAAATCACAATTGACACGAATAGCGTTACCGAGTTCCTAAATGAAAATGAATTTGTCTTGACATAAGTGATTAGATTAATTTGGAGCTACTTATATAATAATTTTGAATTACTCCATAATTTTTAATAATACACTTGGTGAATTAGTCTATAATTATAATTTTAATAACCCATTAATAGTTAAGGATGACAACTTCTAATATTTTGTATTTTTCTAATTTTTAATTTTTATTATCATCTAATTTGTATAAAACAATTATTTTGCACGTCACGTAGTGGCAAACATGTTTGAACTTAATTTAATTTATCATCTTGTATGCACTTTCTAGGTATGTACACACACATGTTTATGCAAAATAAATAATCTTATCTTATCTTATCTTACACGATTTAAAAAACTAAAATCATTATTTTTAAATTCCAGATTTGGAGATGAAGCCGGTACTACAACTACAATCAAACTGCCTCTAGAAGCCCTCGGTGATGCGGAACTAGTTTGGAGGCTAAGCAAGTTACCTATTGACAATCAACCTTTCTGGCTTATCAACTGGAAGGCCCTAGAAGCAAACAGGAACAACCCACAGTCTTACTCACAAAGAGGCAACAGTTTTGTCGATAATAACATTAACTCCAACTCTATGTTCTCCCGGAGATAAGATGAGACGAAGAAGTTTAAGTTAAGAATTTTAAAAATAAAAACTTGAGACTGCTTTTTGACAATTAAATTTAAATTTTGAATATTTGGGTCGTTAGTGGTATGAACCTCAAATGTATTTAAAATGACATTTTAGATGTTTTACTACGTTTTTAATTAGTCGTCACAAACGTATTAATTATTGGAATCAATTATCATTAATCGTCAGTCTTGACATGTTACAAAAGACTGATATTTAGGAAAAATTGAATAGTTACTACAAAATTATTCTTATTATGTTACCTTTTTTTTAATTCGTTTTTATTAGATCATAATTAGTATGTAAATCAAACTACAATAAATCTAAATTAAATTTAAAACATGAATCATATTTGCCAACTCATAATAAACAAAACATCAGACAAAATACATTATTTTCAATTTGCTCATAAATTAATTATGTATACATAAAATACTCGTAACTAGATAATAATATGTTTATAAAAGCTGTAATTGAGAAAATATATTAATTGTCTTTATGTTAATTGCATTCTTATTATTAATAATTATTATAATTTTGTTTGCCAACGTCGCGTCGTACACAGACACACTTTGAAAGAACTTTCAAAGATATTCAAGTTTAATTATTTAATTTAATTTACGTTTATGTCGAATTTACACGCTCAATTTATGTACAAAAATATAAAAGAATGTTCTACTGCAAACAAACAATTTTTTTTTTTTTACTTGCCTACTCTGTCCCCCTCCTGGGCAAAGGCCTCCCTCCACTCCTTCCATATTTCGCGAGCCCGCGCGTCCTCTTTCCAGTTTTGATGGAACTTACAAAACAATACTTTAGGAAAAAGTATTTGAATATAAAAAACAAATACTGAAAAGTTAAGAATAAAATACAATGTCCCTTCTTACATGTAAGGATTATAGGGAGACACCAAAGGAAAGGCCGTTCTAACGATTTCATGAATACTTTTCTTTCTTTCTTTTATTTATTTATACATTGGAAGGCGTGTTTTACTAATATTACGTGTGTACGATGTGTTTTTGGGTTTTTCCATCTGGAATTTGTCAGAAGAAGCCCATAATCTGGATTTCTGCCCGGTTGATCGCAATAGGCTGGCACCCTGTTATACATGACTGGCGAAATGTAATATAAGTACACCTCTGTCTAATCCTTCGGGAATACAGTCGTGCTGTTATGTTATTTACTGAAGAACACTCCATAAAGAATCCATTACGACATTGTCCCTAGTACAGCCTAATTAAGTGAAACCCGTTTCTTAACAAACATGTAGGTGTACTACAGATACACCTCTGCATAACCCTTCGGGAAATACAGTCCTGATGTTATGTTATTTACTGAAGAATTCTCGAGTTTTCACACTTCATGAGGACTCATTACAGCATTGTCTCAAGTACTGCCTAATAGTGAAACTCGTTTCATAACAAACCCTTCCACTATACTGTGCTAATGATTTAATAAATTATTCGCCCTATTCGGTTTAATGGCCGTTCACAATTTGTATTCAGGTCATATTTCCTGAACTTCAGCATCTAAGTGCCCCAATTGTTTGACGAAACAAAATTATTTTAAAGTAATTAATGGGTTTAATTAATTCTGCTTGGCGTTTTTGTTAAGTGTTTATTATTGTCGAAAGTTTGTATTATTTACCGTGCGGCTGTTATCATGTAGCCACAAGCCCATCCAAATATCGTACGCAATAAATCATCTTCTCATATACATACGAACCGCCTCACTCATGTCTCATATTATCAGAAAGTCATTCATATGAATTCACATGATTTAAGGACCAATAAATACTGTCAATTTGTGAAAAATATGTCTATCGTTGGACTTAAGGAGAAAATTGCCCGAAGTGACATTTATCGCAGAGGCTGCGTAAAAAAAAGCGAATTTTCCGTAAAAATATCGAGAAGTAACGAAAAAAACACTCGGCGCCTTTTATTGCATCATCTTGTACCGTAATGAAAATTTTGCGACCGGTTGCGAATGGTTTTTCTTTAGAGTATATTGGCATATTTTTATTTGGTTAAAAAGTATTGGATTTTTATTCCCAGGTTATAAAAGTATCATCTCTATCATCGTGTCTACCAGCAGTCCACTGCTGGACATATGCCTCTCCAATTGCACGCCATTCAGCTCGATTCTCGGCAACTCTCATCCAGCTG
Source organism: Lithophane leautieri (assembly GCA_949152455.1). NCBI lineage: Eukaryota > Metazoa > Arthropoda > Insecta > Lepidoptera > Noctuidae > Lithophane > Lithophane leautieri. Next base: position 11,641,401 of record OX424473.1, on the reverse strand, counting down.
CTAACAGCCACCCTGTTCATAAATCCAGTGCTATGTTAGTACATACATGATACATCACGGAAAAAAAATTAAGTGAAAATACATCAACAATACGAACAAAGGCATTTAATATTCTCATCATTCCTAATGAGATTTCGATAATCCTACAAATAATTCGCTCATTATCACTGTAAATTCTGTAACATCTGTTTCGCCTTTCAACAATATTCTGGGTGCATTCATTATACTTAATTGATTGATTAATTATCAACTATAGCTAATATATACATATTCAATTAATTATCTTCTGGCGCGTCTCTTTCAACGAAATAATAAAATTCGTGTTAATATTACTAATAACTGTTATGTTTGATGCGTTATTAACACTAATTAATGGATGCTTCATCGGTTTTTAATTAACTAAGTACTTATTTCGGAAGTTTTTTTAGTCCACTTTAAAAATGAGCAAGGTTATGACTTCTCTGTGAGAAGAGGCGTTTGCTTTGCAGTAGCAGTCACAGGGTGATAATAATACACGGAGTCTCATTTCTAAATTTTGAACAGAATTTTGTGTACTTATTTATGTTCTTTTAGAGGAGCTCGTGGCTAAGTAATAACAGCCGCGCGGGTCGGCCCATCAGGTTAAGCTACGCTTGCCAGGGTTGGTCCGTGGATGAGCGACCATCTTTACATATCGGGACTCCTCCGTGCCTCGGAAAGCACGTTAAGCTGTTGGTCCCGGCTGTCATTCGTGGATCTTTGACAGTCGTTACGGGTCGTCAGAAGCCCGAAAATCTGACGACCAGTCTTACCAAGGGGTATCGTATTACCCAGTCACTGGGTTGTGGAGGTCAGATAGGCAGTCGCTCCATGTAAAATACTGATATTAAGCTGCATCCGGTTAGACTGGAAGCTGATCCCACTATAGTTGGGAAAAGGCTAGGCAGATTGATGTTCTTTTAGATTTGTTTACTTTTGATTAACCATTTATTTCATTTGATAGTTACAGTCGAATAGCTACAGGAAACGTTTTATATTCTTGAATTGTAATCCTTCAAAACTCAAGAAAGTTAAGTACGAAAATCCCGCAATGAAGCTTCAAACTAAATGGTCCTCTAAAGTGCCTGTTAAAGATTTAACAACGCATTTAACATTCATCGTCTACTCACAGAGACGGTCAGGCGTAAGCGTTACTAATTTAGTTAATTATTCTTTAGGAGTATGAGGAATTAGCGGGGTCCGCTAGGACCGATGCCTGCCAGGGTTGCGGGAAAGTCCGAAAGGGATACCGGGACCTTGGCAACAGGCAACTGAAGGAACACGGGTGGGTTTTAGTCAGTAAAAGTCTGACACGCCCTTTCGCTCCGCCCAGAGCGGGAGAAGTAATTGGATGACTTCCTACCAAAAAAAAAAAAAGAAGGGGTATGAGGAACAGGGTGTAAAGTTTTCTAATCCTTTATAGAAAAGGGAGGATCCTCCGACCAGACGAGTGTTGTGTCTGGCGGCGGGCAACTGCCCAACAATTGATGTTGGATTCTTGTATTTATGTCCATCGCGCGGTAAACTCTAATTGCGCGATGCAGGATTTATGTGACGTCAGGATTTTTATGTAACGTCAGGTCTTCGATCCGTCGTTCGCATGTGGCGATGAAGATACCGACACAATTCGAACAAGTTAAAGCCACTGACTACTATACAAAGACTTTTTAACTGCCTTGTTGGTCCCGTGGCCGCAAGCGGGATTGCTGATTGCTGGATCCTGGGTTCGATTCCCGGGTCGGGCAAAGTGTTATTGGGTTTTTCTATTAGGAATTTCTCAGTAACCACCCGGAGTTTTTGGAAGTTGGCGGTGTGATACACCCGTGTCTCGGCAAGCACTTTAAGCCGTTGGTCCTGCGCCTGATCTCTCTCCGGTCCTGTCGGATTGCCGTCCCATCAGACTTTGAGAGAGAGGGATGAGAGAGTGAACTTGTGTCTGCGCACACCCTTGTGCCCTATAATATCTGCCGCGCCGAAGGCTAGTCTCCGTTGAGATTGGCCGCCGTGGTCGAAATACGATCTGGACGACTATTACTATTACTTTATATTGGAAGATACATATAGTAGTTTCGGTAATGATACCAACACCACAGATTCCAGTCTCTGGGTCAGAGGGCTCGTAGCTAAGTCACAGCCTCACAGGTCGATCGACGAAGATCGAACTTCGCTTGCCGCGACCGGTCTATGAATGGTTGGCCATTATGTACTTCACACCAAGACCAACCCCAAACCCTCGGAAAGCACGTTAAGGCGTCGCATCGAGACTAGACAAAGTGACATTCTATCAGAGATAACGATGATAGAAAAGTCAAAAATGTATGAAACTGTCATAATTATACTACCGAAAAGCACATCAATCCCGTTGAAAGTCGTTGTAGAAATACGAAACGCTTTGAAAGCGATTGCCGAAGCCTTCAATAAAATTGTAAATCTCTCTCAGTCGTTAAACAGGTATTCGGAAGCCCGAAATTCTGACAAGTAAGAAGTCTTAACACTCAGAGAGGCATGACGCGACACCGGTATAACAAATTCAGTGAATTTTTCATAGAAATTGTTTCACCAGAGTCGCGTGGTCGCGTCGCGCCTGTTTGCCGTTACCCAGTAACTGTGTGGGTATTTAGCTGTATCCGGTTAGACTGGACGCCGACTTCAACATAGTTCGGAAAAGGCCAGCTATGAAAGGCTCATGATTATGACTACAAAGCTGCCTTAGTAATTATGATAATCAGTTATACAGGTTTAACTAACTCTCTCTACATATTCTGTTCAAAAATATCAGTAGTATGTAATAACTGCTAGTTTCCCTCGATAGAGAACCATCAAGTATATTAATTGAGAACAAAGCTAAAAGAATACGTCATAGTCTTTAGAAATACCAGAAAAATCCGATAATAGTAACAGCCTCCTTCCTACGCAATCATTTTTTCAGAAAGAGGAATTGGCTATAAGCTCTCAGAATTATTACTTTACAATTATTAATTTTCCAAGAAACTTTGGTGTCTTCTCCAAATTCCATGCTATTGACATATTAGTTTACAAAGTCTGGTGATCCAGCTAACCAAGTTATTTACGAATATTGAACTTCATAATGAACATTCCTAGACTTGCGCAAAGACTAAGAAAATTGAGTAGTGGGGTAAACTCATCTGGTAATATCTTTTTTATGCCGAAATATTCGCCTATCAATCAAACTCAGCTTGTGGCTAAGTAATAACAGGTCGATCCATCAGGTTAAGCTACGCTTGCCGGGGTTGGTCCGTGGATGGGTGACCATCTTCACATACCGAGACTGCTCCGTGCCTCGGAAAGCACGTTAAGCCGTTGGTCCCAGCTGTCATTCGTGGATCTTTGACAGTCGTTACAGGTCGTCAGAAGCCCGAAAGTCTGACAACCAGTCTTACCAAGGGGTGTCGCATTACGCAGTTACTGGGTTGTGGAGGTAAGATAGGCAGTCGCTCCATGTAAAATATTGGTATTCAGCTGCATCCGACTGGAAGCTGACCCCAACATAGTTGGGAAAAGGCTAGGCAGATTGAATCACTCATCTATTTCAAGTTAGACTGCGCGGTGCTGTGTTAATTTATCTCATTTTTTTAACCGACGAATAAAAAAGGAGTAGGTTCTCAAGTCGACATGTATTTTTTAATTTTTTTTTATGTATGACCACGCATAACTTATTAGTGAGTTGTCCGATTTGAAAAATTATTTTTTTATTGGGAAGGGTACACCTCGAAGTTGGTCCCATTTAAAATTGGAAACTATAATCCACCCCTAAAGGTAGAAAAAATTGGGGTTGATTGATTTTTCACCTGTGAACCGATTCTGTTGAAATTTCGCACACATACATAGTTCTGATGACACAACCACTCATCATCAACTCCAGGTCTTTAACCTGGAGTAACCCCCTGGAGTACCCTGGAGTGGATGGTATCTCAAAAGCGAAAAATAAAAAACTTTTTTTTTACAAAAAATTAAACCGACGAAAAAAAGAACTGAAAAGCGAAAAATAAATAACTTTAATTTCGGAAGTCGGTGGCAAAAAACGAAAATTGAAAAGCGAAGACACCGACTTCCGAAATGAAAGTTATTTATTTTTCGCTTTTCAGTTCTTTTTCGTCGGTTTAATTTTTTGTAATAAAAGTTTTTTTTCCTCATATGTTGTACCTACTTAGGGAACACGCGCACTTCCCGGCCACGACCACGATCGCCCGCAATCTTATAGAAACTAGCCGTAATTGATCGGACGACCGGCCAAACATTCTTCTTTGGAGCTTTTGCGACCAAGGTTGTTAACAGACGTGCGACAAGTCGTGGTCGTGTCCGCGTAGTGCGCGAGGTCCCTTGACAATGCAGTTTTTTCAGGTTCCGTACCCAAAGTGTAAAAGGGAACCCTATCACTAAGGCTCCGCTGTCCGTACGTCTGTCACCAGGCTGTATGTCATGAACCATGATAGTTAGACAGATGATGTATTTCTGTTGTCGCTATATAAAAAAATACTAGAAAACAGAATACAATAAATATTTAAGGGGGCTCGCATACAACAAACGTCATTTTTTTGCCGTTTTTATAGATAATGGTACGGAACCCTTCGTGCGTGAGTCCGACTCGCATATGGCCGTTATTTTTTTATAAACCTGCCTCCTGCTTTCCTCTGCTTTTTGAATGTTAGTTACTTATTTACGCTCAAAATCTGTTGGTAAATGGAATATATTCGTTCCATCAGTAAGTAAGTTTCTCTTCTATAGATTCATATTCTATGGCTAAAGTTCTCTCATCTCTATAATAAAGTTTTGGGCAGAGCTCCAAGCGCCGTCAATGTTACATACTCTGGAATTGGTCTGACAACACTGGGTTTGTCGATTTGTGGTATCATGGAAAAGTTCATTTTAATTGTAAGCTTTAGACGGATCGTTGTATCAATGTATTGGCTCAGCAAAACTGATATAATACGGGCTAGTTTTTTGTCTAAACAACTTAGTTTTAAATCTTAACGTCCTTCAACTGTTACAGTCGATTACAATGGCAGTAGAAGTAAGGATGGCATAAAAAATATAATAAAAAGAACCGTCGCTCTGCGTCCGGCACTCGACGTGGCAGCACGTCGTGTTCGGGTTCGCGACTGGTTAATCGTCATTCTGAGGATGCCTCGTTGAGAAATGAAACACGTATCGATTTCTTCTTACAGGGTTTTTATGACTCTTGAGGAATAGTTAAGCGGAATAGGTTACTAAACATATCTACGTCTATTGTATTTTTTAATGGATTTCCGCAAAGTCACGCCTGTATGCGTTATCTAAGATGGCACAAGCTTTATATCTTTAAATCGCGTCTCAAGATGACTAAGAACCACTGGTTGGAGTAGAAATCTATTTGCTCAGAAATAGCATCAAACAAGATTGTAGTCTGTATTTACAAGTTAACTGTTGTAGTTTACCAGAAACTAACTACAGACTGTTATTTGTGTCAGCTTGAGGTAGTCTTAAACCTCTAACCGGGTGTAACGAGGATGTTTAGGACTATTGGACCGACGATGAATATTCCAGAACTTAGAGAATTAGGTTGAGAACTTAGAGAATTAGGTAGAATTAGGTTGGGATGGCTAATCATAAATTAGGATTTGTAAATGATCTTGGAAAAGTCTGTGAGACTTTGAATACTTTTAAGCAGGTAGTTAGATACTAGGAAAGGATCGGTTTTTTAAATAAACAGTTGGTTTTAAGCGACTACTCCTTTGTAATCTCAAATCTCTAGAAACTTGGATGACTTTGTTGAGTTTGAACCTCTATCATTGATTGACTGCCTCGATAGTTCAGTGGTTGCAAGCGCTACTGCTTTGCATGAGGTACTGAGTTCGATTCCCGAGTCGGACAAAGTGTTATTGGGTTTTTCCATCTGGAATTTCTCAGTAGCAGCCCAGAGTCTGGATTTGTGCCCGGTTGATGGCAATAGGCTCGCCTTCTATTACTTGGGAATTAAACATAACTCGCGAAATCTGGGTCTACTATAGTGTACACCTTTGCCTGTCCCGTCGGAGATTACAGGCGTGATAATGTCATTGATTGATGTAGAAATACACACCTTGTAGAATGGTGATCATGACTTTCTCACAATCTTTAACTGCAATTTCACCAACTGTCAAATCAGCTACCAAATGACATTCACAGAAAACAGCTGACGTTTGTTCGTTTGTTCAACAATATTTGTACGAACACAAACAAGAATTACAAATAGCTAGACTAATCGTAATACCAAAGGTAGGCAAAATATTCATCGTTGTGTGATTTTCCCCGAAATCTACAAATATTGGGTGTGTATCCATTTATAGTGTGTTCGCGTTGTCGAGAGCAAATATGCGTGCCACGGTAATTCACACAAAACTTGAGTTTTGTGGTAAATTGTCAATAGTTCAAGTGTGACGTGGATGACGAAAATTAAATAATTATTCTACACTAGCGACCTGCGCCTGCGTCGCACGGGTGCTATCTACTGATGCGGCGCATGTAAAAATATCGTGATTTCTGTGCTATATCTAAATTGAATATTAATGTGTTAGTCAATTTTCACACACACATTCGTCAAAATATCCGATTAGATGTTCACACTCGATTCGTAATTCAGAGTTCAGTCTTGGGCGTGCACTTCAGCGGATTCGTCACAAAATAATTGCGAATCGTGTTTTTTGACGAACGTGATTTTGAACAGACCTTACGTGATTTTAGACGTGTCCATTTTCACGATGCGTGTGAACAGGGTTATTTAAAAAGTATTGCCACCGTCAACAAAAAAAAAACTAATTGTGAAAAAAGACGATTCGTTACAAAGCACGTTCGTCCTCGTGTGAATGAGCCCTAAAACATCGTTCTATTAATTTTGTAAGATGACAGAGACAGAAATATGTTTATTTTTTATTTATTTTATTAACTAATAATAAATAACATACAACATACATTACATAAAATAAAATTAAAATAAATTTACCTACCTGTATATAAAAATGGGGGGGGGGGGGAAATAATCACTTGCATCAAAAAATTCGTCCGCATCGCTGTCAGCAGGAAATATGTTTGTGTTTGTTTTTTGTTTATGTTTTAAATAGCATTAAACGCATAATAGTGATTTGTGGTGTAAGCAATCCTAAGTTGTGTAAATCCACTACCGTAGTCCCCGCTGTATGATATCATACCTCAAGGCTGTTATCATTGTATCAACAATCAGTTACAATTATAGTGGGTTGTCATACACTTTGTAACAGTGATTTTACATTCTATAATTACTGATGTGACTTTTATGTGCCTAACTGCGAATTCGACGAAACTTGTATCCCTAGTTTAAGTAGACTTTCCAGCGAATAAATATTAAATTTTTGACAGATTTTCTATACAAACTCACACACTGACTATAAAATTTTAGGAATATCGTCTACTTTTACAATGTTTGTAAATATGTGAGCACCATGTATTGAGCACATAATTAATTTATTGGTCATTGCCTCATATTATTACTCATTTTTTATTATTTTTGTCTATTGTGGTAAAGTAATTTTATTCTAGGTGTATCGTGTTCACATATAATTAATGTAAGTAGAAAAAATATTGTAAAACATTTTAAAAGATTAACGGTGGAGTTTCTTGCCCATTCTTCTCCATACGAAAACTACCTTTTGAAAGAGGCGACTAGAATCAGTCCTATTTTTTTAATTTTTGACGTTTTTAAAGTGGCTTTAATGTGCCTAAGGGCGAATTCGAAGAAACTTGTATCCCTAGTTTAAGTAGACTTAAACTAAATCCAGTAAATAAATATTAAATTTTTGACAGATTTTCTATACAAAAACTGTCAGACGTCAATTGTAATCCATAAATAAAAGATTGTTTTTAAATCAGCTCTAATTGAAATAAATGATTTGACTTTGACTTTGACTTTATAGTCACTTGCATCAAGTTACTACGACATGCATAATTATTATTAATAAATTAATAGTCGCCAATCTCAGTCTCGCCCAGTCCCTTCACTTTATTGTCTTCCGCATCGTTGATAAGTTATGGTTCAAGAAACTTAATTGTCACAAAATAACTCGTTTATTTTTTTATGGGTTCAAACAAAGTTTAAATTTGCTTATAGCCTAAGATCCGAAGTAAGATCGACCTTCACTACAAGATAAAAATTATTAATTTTTTAATTTTATTTTTAAAATTATTAGTTATTTTTATCAAAACAATATGTATACGACAAATATATTGCAAAACGTAGCCTGGGTTGCTGGTTATATTATATTTGATAAAAAATAATTTTTATTCGGTAAACTGGTGGGTAAAGATCGATTTTACTTCGGATCCTATACCTACCTACTAAAGAAGTTTTACTTACAAAATAACCGAAATAGTTTAATAATAATTTACTAATAGCATGCATTATGCAAGATAATTAATTAATTTATAAAAATAATAACTAAATATGTTAAAAAAAAAAAACATGCCGACACTAACGGGACAATAAGATATCAATTATTATCTTAACAACTTTCTGTATAATATTATGCAAATAAATGATTTTGATTTTTTATTTCGAAAAGATTTCCTGTCACAAACGGAGCATCTTTGGTCAAGATTTTCAATACCAACCTTTTGTCATCCACCAACAAAGCCAAAAGCAATCTTGAATATTGTCACGAAATTACGAAAAACTACAGAATGTTAAAAAATATTATATACAAAAGTCACAGTTATTTATTCAAAGGCTTATCCCGATTAAACTCATTAAACCCACTAGGTTTCTGCTGATAGTTATGTGTGTTCTTAACCTGTTTTGAAATATGGTCCTTATTAACATAGTAGAAAGGTTGCTTATTCACTGGCAACTTAGCCAATTGATCAGCGATATCCCTGTCGCCATTTAGCTGTGCTGGTATTATTCCAGTGTGCTGTACGCTGTTCAATGTTTTAGGAGTTACTATGTCTGCATAACCGATGTTGTGGATCCCAGCGTAAGATGGACGCTGGCAGAAGCAAGGGACGATGGTTATGATGAAGATAAAGGCTAGTGTTGACATGATGAACTGAAAAACAAAAGAAAGTCTCTTAGAGCCTATGCATATGCGTTACCTGTAAAGCGCGTATAAAAAAATACGGGGCGGTCTATGGGGACTGCCGATAGAAGTGAAAACTAAGTAACATTCATTCATTTCTTCAAGCGTTCTGTGACGATGACGCGAGTTCCATGATTTTTGTTCACCTGACAAGCATTCGGTGACGATGACGCGAGTTCCATGATTTTTGTTCACCCAACAAGCGTTCGGTGACGATTAAACCAAAAACTGCTCAACGCACCTAAAGAAGTTTTCACTTCAAAAAGCCACACGGCATTTTGCATCCCTTGTTAGGGATGCAGGGGAGATGTGTGGTCCACAGACAAAGCTCAGAGCATCCTGTCACCGTTCAATAACATCATAGTAACACATGGATCAGTTGGAACGTCTAGTAAAATGATTTGTAATCTACGTTTGCTGATCCCATTATCTGTCCTCAAATTTTTGTTTATCAATCGATGACGTTGATCACCGTTGATTGGTCTTCGGGGTCTTCGTGTAGTCTGCTAATAAGGCTTGATTGAACTTACCTAGGACAGGTCTTATGGAAAACAAATTCTTGTTTAAAGCAATAACACAATGATTGTTTAAAGAATTTTACGATCGATCAAGATGTATAATCTAGCCAACAAGAGTATAGGTAATTTAAAAACGATAAAATCTGGCGTTTTCAGTTGTAAGAATTTAAAATCTAAAAGGCCATTCATACTATCAGATTGATCCAACTTTTCATAGAAACATGCGATTTTAAAGTCGACACAAGAAATAAATTGTGAACTACCTACATAATGTGTAAAACTATTACTAGTCCGCTCAACTGTCAGTTGGCTTTTAGAAGGCGATAACTATTAAAATTCTATTGTGTCTCGTTGATGACAGTTGACCGGAAGACGTCACGTTAGAGGGCCCCCCACAAGGTGGACCGATGACATGGTAAAAGCCGCGAGAATGCGCTGGATACGAGAAGCACAGAGGCCCTAGACAAAGTGACATTCTATCAGCGATAACGATGATGGAAAAGAAAAAAATGTATAGGACTGACGTAAGCTATCGAAAAGCTTATGTCAATCCTGTTGAGTCGTTGTAGAAATACGAAATGCTTTCGAAGCGATTGTCACTTGTTAAGGCCCTCACAACCGGTCGAAGTGGCGGTGCTTGGGGGAGGCCTATGTCCAGCAGTGGACGTCTTTCGGCTGAAATAATGATGAATGATGAGTGACAGTTGGAGGTTTATCGAGACAATAATAGTCATAGAGAAATCGGCCAAGTGCGAGTCGAACTCGCGCACTATATGGGCTCTTACACATCTTTAGTAACGAGACCGTAAAAGTATACTTTCTTCATTATTCATCATTCGCCTTTATCGCAATTTATCTGGAGTCGGCGCAAAATGTATTTTTATCTGACTTCAAAAAGGGGGAGGTTCTCTATTCGTCTGTTCTTTTTTTTTTTGTATGTTTGGTACGCGATCTCTCCGCCAAAATTATGAATTGATTTTGATGATTCTTTTTTTATTTGGTAGATCATGCTTCAGAAGTGGTCCCATGCAGATTTTATTAACTTTGCTTGCGTAGTTTTTCAGATAGCTTCAATATTACGTATTTTTCCCACTTAGCATGTATAGATGTTTTAAATTACACAGTCACTGTTATTTACATAGCAGGTAGTGGTATTTGAAAATGTGTGGGACAGACACCAAAATTAAAAAGTGAAAAAAAAAACTTGAAAAAAAAAACAACCGATTTCTAAAAAACACATTAAAAAGTAAAAAATAACTTTAATTTCGGAAGTCGGTGGCATAAAACGAAAATTGAAAACCTGTGACACCGAATTCTGAAATGAAAGTTTTTACTTTTTTTTCTTCCATACTTCTCTATTATTATCTTATATATTTTTAATTTTACTATTTATTTTATGTCCGTAGGTGTGTCCGTGGCATCACAGTGGGCCCTATCAGAATACCAGCGCTGCGGTATTTGTTTATTTTTTCTCAAATATCGTAGCATTATGCTGAGATAGGAGCCTTTTTGGCCTCGCACGGGTTTCGTTTTCTACACGTTATTTTATTTTATTTTATTAATTTTGTTAGTTTTAATGTTTGTTTTTATTGTTATATTTCCTGTGCGTGTCCCAAATAAAATATTTTTCTTTCTTTCTTTCTTTCTTCTTTCTATTAGTCGTCTTTTCGGTAGTCACTCCCTTTCTAGCCATATCATCTTTCACACAGTCCATCCATCGTTTCTCTGGTCTTCCCCTACACTCTTATAGCCGTCTACATTCATACTTAGATCTTTCCTCACGATATTTTCCACAGTCCTTCTCATTTACCTATTTTCTTCTTTATCATTTACCACTAGCTGCACCTCGCGGTTCACCCGCATAGGTCTCGATCCTGTGAGAATATCGGGATAAAAGATATCTTATGTCCTAACACAGGTCATGATTTACCCATGTGCCAAATTTTATCCAAATCCGTTCAGCCATTTTACCGTGAAAGCGTAACAAACAAACAAAGTCATTTTCGCATTTACAATACCTATTAAAATATTAATATATTATTGATATATTACATTATTATAGTTTGGATAGTAATATACGCATATTCCGTAATGTTTTTAACTGGCTAGCTCAGTCTGTATGACAGAGTTGTATCTTTAGACCTGTAATATTACAGGTCTAAAACTCTGTCATATAGACTGACAGACAAACCGACAAACAGAGAGCCAGCGAAGGCTTAGTAATAGGGTCCCGTTGTCACCCATACCTAAATAGCATTTTATTGTGTAACTCATCTTTTTCATAAAAGTTATGAGAAAAACGTGAGTTCTTCATAAAATTTACATAAATGCCTTCCTTCTGGCGTCTATTATACTACAAAAAAATGTCCCCGTACATAAACTAATAGCCCCTTGTGAAGAAAAACATCCTTCATTCATAAATCCTGGGAAATATTCCAGAGATTTCTTCGAACTTATCAATAGAACATTCTTATTATAATTTACTTCGTGTTGTTCGATTTACCTCGTTATCTTTCAAAGGGTAAAGGATACACAACTTTATCAAAACTTTATCAAAATAAATAAAATTGAATTTAATGATTGTCGTCATTAGCCTCCTTCGAATGACGAATAAATCCAACGAATGCAAATTTCTGATCAATGCGTGCGCAAGCGTTTGTTTCAAGAGAAGAAGCCTATTTCCTTCATTGGGACTGATAAAAAACTTAGTGGGGAAACAAAGTGAGGTTTTGGGTTTTATTTCCGGGTCGGGCAGTGTTGTTGGGCTTTTCCATCTGAAATTTGTCTGTAGCAGCACGGAGTCTGGATTTGTTGATGGCAATGGGCTTGCCTCGTGACACATGGGACTTAAACACGACTGGCGAATTATAGGTAGGTGCATCTCTGCTCGTCATGCATCGTGCTATCCGAGGCTCGGAGGGGTCTCGATAAATGTAATTGTTCATCGCCCATCCTCGAACCGACCGCGGCATCGTATTAACCTTCGATCAACCCATGCGGAAGCCATGAACCCCTTCCCTCATTTGTTCATAATTATCTATATGAAACCGAAGCCTAGGTCCGAAGTCTAGGTGTTTGAGCCGGAAATTAATGTAAGCTTAATTTTAATTTCCTAAATGTGAGTGTAGTAACATCATGACAAACTCTCTGACAGGAAGATTTATTGATGAGGTTCTCAATAAAATCGTTTATTTTCTTATAAATTATTATTTTAATTTTATAAATAGAACATCGATAACTTACAATTTTTTTGACAATACCTCAAAACACTTAAATAAAACTCTTAAATCCGATTCCGATTTTCATTGAACTGACTCGGTCTGACAGGATAAGTTTGTGGGTTTGCCAAGTTTGCGGCAACTTGCTCTCTATTCACAAAGAAGAAAGGCTGGTTTTCCACCGGCAAAGCACCTAGCTGGTTTGCGGTGTTCCTGTCGCCATTCAACTGGGCTGGTATTGGCTCATTCTGGAATCTGTCAAATAATCCAGAAGCTGCTGGAGCGGCCGGGAATCCGATTGGTCGAAGTCCGGCGTAGAATGGACGCTGGCAGAAGCATGGCACGATGGCTAGGACAAAAATAAGGGCTGTTGTCGACATGGTAAGCTGAAACGACAAAAAAAAAGTTTTTTTTTACCTTAGTATGTAGATTTGCATTGATTTGTGTCATTCAGAATTCGTTACTTGCGTGCCAACCAATAAAATGTAATAGGTACACCGAGACCCAGAACCAAAATAAAATTACCATAAGTAAAATACGCGCTTCGTCAAGCGTGCATTTTGAGTACGGGTGGGAAAATCGATTGTTCTATTCACCACATTAAAATATAACATACAAAATATTTGTTGCAATAATCGAACCCGCAAATGAAAACTTAGGTAATAGCTCAGCCACTGCGCTAGCCGACCGATAAATCGAGAATTTTCTGTATGAGGAAAATGTGCGAAGTATTATAATTATTTACTACTACTTTTTACTAAGGTTTTTCCAAACTTTTGTTTTCAATTCCGATTTCTAACGTTCTACAATCTCACAGTTTGCTACTGGCTACATCACTAGTCTTATTTTATAGTTGCACTAGCAACCCGCCCCTGCTTCGCACGGTTTTATAACTCGACAAAACATCTTTATTTCTTTATTATTATGTTTAAAGTTAACACGAATATATTATAAACTGAAGTTACTTTTTGTAGAGCAAAATTCCGCAACATAATAAACTGACTAAATCAGTTTACTTAATAACTTTTTGTTAATCGTTGATCCACTCACACTTGTAAACGTTGCTTCACAAAATTTAAATTCAGTGTGCACATAAACCTTCCTAAATATGCGAATATAATACTGTAAATAATGGTGAAAACCGCATCTAAATCCATTATGTAGTTTAAAAGATCTTCACCAAACTATTCTTAATGTGCCATTAAGAAATGTTCTGTTAAAATTGATGTGGACGTCAAAAAGGTTTACGTTCTATTGCAGCGATTAAGTTTAATGCCTTGTTAAGAAAATTAACCATTCGTTAGCACGTTGTGAAACACTCACTACGCCTAACGGGCCGTTATCTATGTGATTGGACGTTAAAACTAACTAACAGAGTATGGTGAAACTAGGCTCCTAAGATATCAGACAGACAGACGAATATAGCGACTTTGTTTTGAACCTCATATGAGTCTCTAAACATTGCTTCGAAAAGTGAACTATGTCAAGGTGTGAATCCGCGATGATTTATTTTTTTACCCGACTAAGGCGAAACAAAAAGGAGGGTTATGATAACAATTGATTTTTAGGCGTTGTCTAGAATGACATTGGAAAGAAAGAATTAAATGAGGTTGGTTAAATGCACCAATGTTGTTTTTAGTATTATATAAACTCATGCCTTCTTCCCATGGGGTAGTGGGGGGTAGTCAGACACTACACGCCACCTGCTTCGCTCCTAATTAACATATTAATTATCATCATTGAATATTACCTAAACTTTCTTTGAGACACTAACTAAAATTATATAACTTGACTACAACGTTGTTGAACCAACAAAATACTAAATTCTTGAAATTGACCCATTTTCCAATATTTAAAAAAAAATTAAGCAAAATTTTTTTTTTTTTGTTTTGAAACTTTCACTTTCACTTTTATTTTAACTTAGAACTTATTCTTCTTGATATTAAAATGTATTTATATATCCTACTTTATTAACGAAACACATTTTTTTATCATTGCCAAAGCAATGTTTGCCCTAAATATTTACTCTATTTTTAAAATGATCGTAAAAACAACACTCATTTACCTGTATCTCTAAACTGAATCGCACAAGTGAATGGCTCGGCTATCTGAACTGGAATGTTTGAGCATAAAACGCACTTCAATATATAGTACTTTAGTTCATGTCCTTATTTTAAGAGTACCTATAGTAGGTACCGACCGAATACCCACAGACCAATGAACGTGTAAAGCGGGTTATCTGGTACAGTTTTTCCCATCGCGTGAGGAAAAAACTGGCCCTACAGTCCGGCCGTCGAGAGAATCGTTCTTGACACCTGTTAATTTCATACAAATGAATACGCGTTTCGAGTTTTTTTTTTTTTTTTACATTTGTCACGTTATGAGCACAATTATATAGACTCTATCCCTTAAACTAGGTCTGGCCTGTATCTTAAGAGATAGGGTTCAGCCATACGGTACAGTAACTAATTGCCATTCTGTAACAAGTGAGACAGTGTCGATGTTACTTATGCTAATGTTATTCTATGAAATAAGTGTAGGTTACTTAGTGTGTTGTGTATGTAAGTGAGAGTTTGTGTATGAGCGTGTAGGTGTGAGTGCGTTAGTACGCGTGTGTCTGTGTGTTGCTGTGCGTGCATGCGTGTGTATGTATATGTGCGTGAAGTTTGATCCTTACTAGAAAATTTCCAACTGACAGGTGTCAGAAACGCATACTCTCGACGGCCGGACTGTACTTTAAAGTACAGTCCGGCCGCTTTCCGAAAATGACTACTTAAAAGATCCAAAAGAGAGAGATGTTTAATTTAGTATGTAATGTAAATATAGTTAGTATAGTTTTTTAGTTAATTTAGTGAATTTTATCCAATATATTTTTTCGTATTGAAATAAACGAAATTAATGACAAAAAAAAAAGAGAGAAGAAAGAGAATATTTAATTTTTCAAGAGTGCCTGCTTTCATCAACCTATATCGACTTTTCTTTATAGAGCTTATTTAATTAAAATCTTGATTGGCAATTTGTTTCCATTGTGAACCTTGTTGAAAAAAATAAGACACCGAGCTTTAAAAGGGAAGACGCAAATCACATAAAAAATACCTTGTTTAACAGAGAATCTTTTGACTCCAATCTTTGACAATCTAAAATAAATTAGTCTGAAGAAAGATCTCAATTAAAAATACCTTTGACATCAATCAAGAATTTTTGGGACAAAGAATTTTAATCGACAATCTACGCGGGCCTTTAATATTGAGTATAGTTAATTGAGTGTGTCCACCTTTCTGTGACATTTATTACTAATTTGCTACGGTTGTTTTTTTTTTTTTTTTTCATTTTCCTGATGTGTGTTCTATTTATAGTTTTACTACATCTGGTACCTAAGGTCAAATCATAATTTTAGAACACTGTAAAGTTAACGTGTGTAGGTCTCAGACCAAATAAAAAACCAAGACAGAGCGCTATCAACAGTGACGTGAGGCCGGTTTCGTAAACATGTGTAGTATGTGTAGTTTGATTATAGTGACATTGTTAATAGTTGTAAATGTGTGTGTGTGTGAGCGTGTATGCACAGAGATTTGGTATAGTTTTAGTATGCTTCACTGTATTGTTTACAGCGCTCCGTCTTGGTTTTTTATTTGATTTTTAGGTATAGGTATAGTAGAAAAATCATGTGCTATTTTGGTTCACGTAATTTATACTATTACTACCTATTACCGTGCGTTTGCACTAGTGAAACTTTTACGACAAAACATGTTGAAATCTCAATTTTCTGTCAATGTTCCATACAATTTTTGACAGCAACTAGAGATTTAAACATGTTTTGTTGTAATGTTTCGCCAGTGCAAACGCACGGTTACTATACTCATTATGAGCCATCGCTCATATTTACGAGATAATAGATGATGGAGATGATAGAAATATATTCTACGCCGCCACGGTGTTTATGGTACGAGAAATCATAGTGACATGCCTTCTGTCTGTCAGTATGTGACACAAAGTTTTAGCTGCTACTGTCAATCTATCTATCTAATCCGTAATCTCCCTCTGCTGGGCAAAGGCTTCCCCTTTGTTTTTTCCACACACTTCTGTAGGTACTCTATCATTTCGAGCCATTGCTTTCGGTAGGAGTCAACCACCTTGGATGCCATGTGTTGAAGTAAAAAGTTCGTTCTATTTTTAAATTCTTCAAGGACTTTCTAATTAACTACAATGGTTTTTGGTCCGCGCGCGGCCCGCGTGCGGTCATACAGGTTAATAACATTTCATAGTAATTTATTTGGCCGCTAAACAAGACAGTTATGTTACATTGCTGGCCGCATCGTCACTTGTTTTTGACCAGTACAGCAATTTCAATTTAATTATCTCGAAGAAGGTTATCAAAATAATGCTAGAATTTCCAAGCATGATTGAGAAAAAAAAAAAATGTACTAGTAGATAGGTTATAATAGTTCTAGTCTCCTCTATTGGACATTAGTCCATATTATTCCTATACTAAGCTAGGGGGTTGCTGACCGCGAGGCTCATCTCCTACACCGGTTTTATACTACTTGTCAGTTGTCACTCAGATAGCAGGCTTTGCTGACTAGAAAAAATGCGATCATTAGCTAGAATATTTATTTAAACTAGTTATCTTACTGTTGTAACGAGTTAAGTTTTATTTGGACCAATTATGGCTTCGCTTTACATAAGTACGATTTTGGCTTTTCCAGGGTTTGCTGGACCTAAATATCAGGTTTACTTAAGCACTGGAAAAACCATAACGGGGTGCCCATTATGGTGTTTCCCGGGCTTAGAGAAACGGGTTAACAGCTTTTCATCTCATCCCACCACTATAATAATATTTGTGAATTTTTTAAAGATATTTGTACAGAATAAAGTTTAAACAACTAAACGGATTTAAATGAAATATGGCAAAGAGATGGACCATATCCTAGATTAAAAAAAACATACTTTTTTATAGGAACATGCTGCAACGTTGGGAAGCAACTGAACTTGTGAAAGATCATTGTGTCTGAGATGCATCACGTCGATTTATGTCGAAGAACAGCATGTCGGAGTAGAGTACGTCGAAATTGAATCATGTCGAGCATTATTGTCGAAGTAGTATGTCATCGAAGTCGCATCATTTCGTAGTTAAGGTATGTCGAAAAAACGTTTTGTCGGAGTACGGACTTAGGGCATTTCAAACTAAAGTGTTGTCGAAATAAAGACGTTTCGGAGTTCCGTATTGTTGAAATAAAATCTTGTCGTAGTACGGTTTGTCAACGCTCAGTTTAGTAGTCTGGTCCAACACACATTTGGCCGGTTTTTTCTAATAAACATTTAACAGCACTCTGTATTTCCCGAAACGTTACGCAGAGGTAGGTATATAGTACACTTTCATTTTAGCCAGATAAGTTTAAGTCCCGATTCATGGGGGGGCAAGTTTATTACCATCAACCGGGCACAGATCCAGACCCCGGGCTGCTACTGCAAATATTAATTATAATTATAATTATATTTTATAATTTTAATTATAATAGAAATATTAATTATAATTGTTTGTTGCCCCGTCTAATATCTTCTAAAGTGCACGAAAGCTCGCGAGTCGTGCATTACTTGAAACCGCGAATACGCACATCCTCGCCCTTTATTTCCATGATTACTGACTCAAACAGAATTCTTACAAGTCACACTTTTTATCAGATTGGCAGATGTCACGATATTATTATAACAATGACAGCGATTGATCTGAAATTCGTGGTAGTGGATGAGTCACATATTCTTGTAATTTTGACTTATATCCCGGCATTGCTATTCTGTAAACCATCTCACCGTGAAAACTTAGGTGAAGTGAGCGTGGAGTGAGCTGTCATTGTCATCGATACCTACTGATGCTAAGGCAGTGACAGTTCACTCCAAGCTCACTTCACCTTAGTTTTCACGGCGAGATTTTTACAGAATCAACCGGCATTTGACAAGTATAAGCTGTTTCCTTTTCTGAACGTTAGTTTTCGATAAGGTATCAGAAATACTTATCAGGCGAGCTACAAACTTAATCGGATCGGCATGATTCGGCACAGTCGGACGGCAAAATATACAAGTTTATTGGTTATATGTCGGCAATCCATTAAGGGGATGTAGGAGACGTCATTTATAATCAAAATGACCCGTTTTGACTACTATGCAAACATCTAAAAAAAATACTAGCTTATTTCATATTTTTACTAGCTGCGCCCCGCGGTCTTTAATCTCGATCCCGTGGGAATATCGGGATAAAAAGTATCCTATGTCCTATTCCAGGTCATGGTCTACCCTTGTGCTGTTTTAGCGTGAAAGCGTAACAAACAAACAAACTCATTTTCGCATTTATAATATTAAAATAAAATATTAAATAAGTTACGATTTCATACAAATTACTCGAAAATTGTTGACAATGGCGTAGGAGTCATCTGGGGTCATTAGGTTGCAAATGACCTCTCGGATTGCCGACGTTACTTATTACCAAATAACCCTGTTTATTCGATTTTGCAGCTCAGCCTGTTCCGAATCATGCCGGACATTGCAAACTAATTCCGTAACACGCTTACAATGGCAATGGCATACATTTTGACATTTCAACCACATTCACTGCAAGTTCACACTGTCGAGCAGACTTAGTCAAGTGTAGCATAATCAGTCTATGATGCACTGCTAGGATACAGGCCTCCTCTTTTCAACAGGGAGTCGGCTGAGATGAGTCTTCGATTTTTTTTTGTTCTCATACATGCTAGTTTATTATTATTTGTATTTTTGTGATTACTTTAACTCATGCACTGTCTTATTAGTATTACTTGTAAAAATGTTAGCAATATTGTGATATCGTATACTTTTACAATGTTTGTAAATATGTGTGCACCATGTATCTATCACATACTTAATTTATTTATTTATCATTGCTCCATTTTTAATTCTTTTTACCTATTGTGGTACAGTAATCCTATTCTAGGTGCATCGTCTTCACGTATAATTATTTATTTGATGTATACAAAATATTGTAAAACATTTTTAAAAGAGTAACGGCGGAGTTTCTTGCCCATTCTTCTCCATATGAAAACTATCGCTTGGAAGGGGCAACTAGAATCAATTCTATTTCTTTGTTTTTGATGTTCAAAAGTGCCTAGAATCAATTCTATTTCTTTGATTTTGATGTTCAAAAGTGCCTAGAATCAATTCTATTTCTTTATTTTTGATGTTCAAAAGTGCGTAGAATCAATTATATTTCTTTGTTTTTGATGTTCAAAGGTGCCTATAACTCACGATGTTTTCCTTTACCGTTTTGAGAAATTGATGAAATTAAATTGAGGCTGTTACCACTGGGCCACCACTCGCAATAAACGTGGCCGTGTATACATTGGAATAAATCGAAAAAAATAAAAAAATAAAGAGGAACTGCTTAAGTTATGACTCCAGTGTTATCATTTTTTTAAACTTATTAGGCATTTTAAATACTGATTAAGATACGTAGGTACATCCAAATACATACTACATATTTTCTGTGTCATCACAATTCTACGATGTGACCTTTTCAGCAAAGCTTAGTCAGTTGGGTTTTTCCCAAGGGTGTTAACACAATAAACATTACACTATGAAGTAGTTTCCTATTATTATATAATAAGTACAAGGTCCTTTATGTTACGGTACTAAATATTTTTCATTAAAACAAGCTTTGCTAAAGGGTTCCGGTATTTTGGTACAGTTATTCTCCTTCTGACAGTAACCTAATATGAACCTTATTACAATGTTCATAAAGATCACTGTGATGTAAAATTTGAGGTAAAATAACTGTGGAAAGACTGTAAATGTGAGTCAAGAATCATGTTTCGGTATTCAAAAATGTTAATACGGTCTTTTGTTTATGTATTTTGACGCCATTGTTATTGTATATGCAATGGTATTAGGTATTATGCATTCTTCCTTAACACGTAGGAAGACAAATGGACTAATGAGAATGGTTACTGATCTACATAAGATCAGAAATGAATAAATGTATGAATGAATATCAATATTTTATCCGCAATTTTATTATCCTTTCAATTTGACGGCGCAGCAAGTGGCGCCATCTTATTTTATTAAAAAGTTACTGGAACCACCGAAGAGGTCGGCTTAGGAGTGACACTGGCTGATTCTAGCAGAGCGTTGTATCTATGGTTGCGTGGCGACTGTCTTAAGATGACAGAGATGACGTCACGGGAGCCGCTGTCGTACCACGAGGACGAACTGCTTTATTCCGGCACAATCCTGATGATATTGAACCTGTTGAACCAATTATATAATCGGGGAACAAGCAATCTGCCTAGCCTTTTCCCAACTATGTTGGGGTCGGCTTCCAGTCTAACCGATGCAGCTGAATATTAGTATTTTACATGGAGCGACTGCCTATCTGACCTCCACAACCCAGTAACATGGTAATACGATACTCCTTGGTAAGACTGGTTGCAAGACTACTGTACTTCTGACGACCCGTATATAACTACTGTCAAAGATCCACGAATGACAGCCGGGACCGCAAGGCCGCTCAACTGTTTATTGGCCTTTTAAAAGGCGATAACAATTAAAATTCTATAGTGTTTCGTTAGTGACAGTTGGAGGTTTATCGTGCTTTGCAAGGAGGAGTCTCGATATGTAATGATGGTCACCCATCCACGGACCAACCCCGGCAAGCATATCTTAACCTGATGAGTCGACCCGTGTGCCTGTTACTAAGCTACGAGCTTCTGCATCAATAAAAATTCCGAAAAACTGAGAACCGTTTTTTGAAGTCAGTTACAAAGACATATTTAACCTTAACCGACTAGATAATTAAATAGGTTATCTTAACTGCTCTGTTACTGTTTAGTTGATATTTTTTATTGTTTTAATTTCACAATCACATACAAACAATTCATTTGAGTCACACTCTTCAGTAGATAAGAACCGTATTGTCTATGATGAGCAAGACGTGCGTAACGAAGCAACTCGAGACGACTCACACGTTACCGAATCGAATCGAAAGGAAAAATACGTAGAAATGATTGTTGTATAAAGGTACCTCTAGTTCTAGTACACTTGTTCTCTCGTCACACTAAAGCTGTAATTGTAATTGCGTTACACATTACAGTAGCAATGGCTTTCATTTTGACAGTTTAACAACATTCATTGCGTTATTTACGTTGTTGAGCAGACAATTTTTTCGAAAATAAGAAGCAATGGATTAGCAATACCTATTCTTCAAAATGATTCAGATTGTGATTGGAAGTGTGTTACGCTATTAGAGTGCCGAAATAATTCCCCATCCGACCAAAAGGTAGTTAGGTAATGTCTGTTCTAAAAGTATCTCACGAAAGTGTAAACAAACCCTGTTCAGATTAAACTCTTACGCAATCAGTCACTAATGGGAATTAGTAACACATTCGTTTGTATTTAGAAGGTTTCAAATTTATGTCTCACCATTTTATCCAACAATTATTGTTTAAATAACTTCATTAAATTGTAATTGAAAAAACTCATCAACAAAGGTAAGAAACTACCAAAAAAAACAAAATGTAATTTTAAATCGTTTTCACACTCATTATGGACGAGCTGCTGGTCGGTAAAAACAGGCTGTTCAAGTATTCATTTATACACCCACAAAGCTTAATTTTTAAACACTCTGCTAACTTGTTCCATAAAATCTGACGAAAACAAACAGAATTTATGGACAACAATTGGGGAAAGGTAACTATAATTGTTTTGAAAAAGGTCGACCCCTGGAGGGACAGGACGGATGACAATCTTTACTTATTCATACTTCATAACGAAGGATCTCATAAAACTCATACCGTTTTAGCAGAAAATTGCTAACTTTTTAAACATTCGGGTTATTCAAGATTTATATTTTTTGTTTGTTTTCCTGTAGGTATGCTTGGATTTATATTTTGAGAGTGTACATTGACAAAGGACAGAAAAATATTAAAATGTGTGTGTCTTTAACCAATAAAGAAATTGCATAATAATTTAGTAGGTACTGTGAAGGTCGTCTGCAAAAGGGAACCTTACATCATTCTGGCTGGTAGGAAAATAACTCTGATTGCATTCGGCCCCTATTTAGAATTAAATTTCAAAATGGAATATTCGGCGACTGTTTTCAAGAAACAACAGTTATGTGACAGGCGCGTGAAAGTGAGCACGTCTTCTTGAAATAAATAGCGTAAATTCAATATTTCTTCTTATTTTCGTATGTAGCGCATGCCCCACATAGGTTCGGGTACAGTAAACGCGCCCAAAGTTAACAGTACTTACTTTCTTTTAAGTTTTGTTTTCTGTAACTTGAATTTGGAAGTCTGCGAATCATACTGAGACATTCAATTATGTTACTTAGAGAATGTGGAAACTCGTTTTAAATATGGTATCATCTCCACTGTACTTGCAAGACGCAGTTTTTCCAGATGATAGTACCTACAGTAGCACTTTCAGAAGGCGAAAACCCTAGGGTAGCCTTGTGTTGCTGATTCTAATTATTATAATTGTGTAAATACTTAGGGGTTTATTTATAAACGTTGCTTAAAGTTAAGTGACGTTCAAACGTCAAAAATGTATGGTTAAACAGTCGCTAATCATTACTTAACTTTAAGCAACGTTTATGAATAAACCCCATATTTGTTACGTTCGCGATTATTTTAATAAACATTCACCGTGACACTGACTTAACAGTGGTGGGCCAGTTGTAACGGTCGTGAGTTCGAACCCTGTCAGGCGCTTTACTTTGTGTAAATAATTTCATCACCACTGCTCTCAAAACGTTGAAGGAAAACATCGTGAGGAAACCCGCATCGGAAGACTTGTAACATCTACCATTCCGCACTGGGCTCGCGTGGTGGATTATGGCCGACTCCGTCTCACAGAGAGAAGGCCTGTGTCCCAGCATTGGGAACATTATAGACTGATTACGCTGATACTGACCTGCAAATCTCAAAACAACGTAAGAAAATTTGAATTTCGCTGGATACCCTGGCGCATTCCCCTTAAATCAAATTGACAAAAAGTACTTTCTTTGTGAAAAGTGTTTTAACTTTTAACTTCGCCTTTCCAATTGTCCTAAATTGAACAAACCCAAATGATATCTGGGGTTAGTGTAACTGAAAGCCGTTTTTTATAACCTTGGAATAAGGGGCGCCAATTCCAGAAGTTGCTTGAGCCAAACAGTTTATTTTAGAAGTTTCAATTTTGCGATTAACTTAGATTTATTTATGTAAGTTAATCGCAAAATTGAAACTTGCATTCAAATTTAAAAGGCTCTAATTAAGACTGGGAACTGGAGATGGAAAGTTGGATGGAAGATGGAAACAGAATGGCACCCCAGAGATGGTAAAAAGAACAGGGGAAGGCAATTATATAAGATGGTGTGGCGGTATCTACATCGCCACATGCGAAATACGCAACAAAGACCTGACGTCACTCAAAAATCCTGACGTCAAATAAATCCTGCATCGCGCAATTAAAGTTTACCGTGCAATGGACATATATACAAGAACCCGATATCAATCGTTAGGCAGTTGCCCGCCAGACAAAACACCCGTCTGGTCGGCGGATCCTTCCTTTTTTATGGAGTATGAGTGAACTTTACACCCTCACTCTCATACCCCTAAAATGGGAAGACGAATTGAAGTTTACAGCGGGTCCAATTTGGAGAAGAGTTGCGAGAGATAGGACTGAGTGGATATTGTAAGAGGAGGCTTTGTAACTAAGAAACATTCTGTAAATTACTGAAAATACCACAACGCAAACATATTTAGAATAAAGAGAAATAGGGTCGGTCTTTTCTCCATACAGAAAGTCATATTTCGAGGTTCGGCTCTCGTCTATTTCCTCCTCCAATATTGGACCAATTTAAAAGATATTTTATAAATTGAGTAAGAAGGATATTTACTATGCCCTTATGTTTTTTTTTTTTCGTTAATAGTTGTCAAATTTGTACAACAGGCCTCTGGTGACAGCGGTCTAAACAGACAATTTTGAGCATTTTCTGAGGGTTCTAGTATTTCTATAGATAATGTATCATCAAAACGGAAAACATAGGGGCATAGAACTAGTTGATATTTATTTTATTGTAAAAAATCATTGCTCTAAGGTCATAAACCAGAGAGAAAGCAGGCGAGACTGTTTGTATGGAGTGGGGACCGACCCTATTTCCTCTTAAGACTGGGAGCTACAGTGTACTTTTTTACTACAGGGTGCCTACAGACTGGTACGACTGTCAACAAATAGTCGTGAATCCTTTTTACAATGCGGCGGAACCTAAGGGTCAGTTCACACCGCTGCGCGCACTTTTGTATGATCCGATACAATATCGAATTTATTTACTACACAATAAGGTACCTAGCACCGCGCATCTTAGCGTACTTTGACACATGTCAACACTCGCACTAAAATTATACCATTTAGTGAAGAAAATAAGTTCGATAATTGTTAAAAAGTGCGCGCAGCGTCGCGTCGCTTCACGTCGCGATCATCTGAACTGACCTTAAAACAAAGTCTTTACGGAGAAGGACAAATATTCAAGTTCACTTGTCTTTAATACATCCTCCTCCTTCTTTTTCCTGTCTTTACTTTTTTTAAATATTATTTACAAAATAAACATTCCAAAAATAGGAAAACTAATTTCACCATTATTTTCATTATACAGGCCAGCGTACCTGACCTTTCGCAGAGCCCCCAAACTTAATAAAAGTCTCGTTTTCATTCAATTAATTTTCTTCCACCTTAGCCAGGCTATTAAACTTTGTCCCAAGAAATTGTGATACAACGTAAAAGTAATTGAAGATTTTCATCCCAATTTAGCTGCTGAACGAAAATTATAACAATAAGTCCTTGCCACTTCTGGCCAACTCTCGGTCTAACTTTTGGAACTGTTTTGCATAATAATGTTTTACTATAGTTTACAACTTTGTCTGCAAAAAGATTTAATTAGTGAGCTGGTGTTCCGACATTGTTGGACGACGCGAATTTTAGTGGCATGGTGTCCGTTTTGCTTTTGTTTCTGACAGTCATTATGTAACAGTTTGTTGTAACCTAAGAGAAAATTGGGTCGGTCCCCTCTCCATACAAACGCTCTCGCCTGTTTTCTCTCTAGTTTATGACCTTAGAGCAATGATTTTTTACAATAAAATAAATATCAACTAGTTCTATGCCCCTATGTTTTCCGTTTTGATGATACATTATCTGTAGAAGCACTAGAACCCTCAGAAAATGTTCAAAATTGCCTGTTTAGACCGCTGTCATCAGAGACCTAAACCTACCTACCTATTGTACAAATTTGACAACTACTAATGAAAGAAGAAAAACATAGGGGCACAGTAAATATCTTTCTTATTCAATTTATAAAATATCTTTCAAATTAGTCCAATATTGGAGGAGGAAATAGATGAGAGCCGAACCTCGAATTATGACTTTTTATATGGAGAAAAGACCGACCCTATTTCCTCTTAAAGGGGGCTATGCGCACTTCGTCCCATTCGCACTTCGTCCCGCGTTCTCAGTTGGTCACATTAGCCCTTCGTCCCATTCGCACTTGGTCTCATTCGCAGTTAGTCCCACTCGCAGTTCATCTCGATTATTCTTGTATACAGCTACATGAATGCTGCTACTTTGCTTCACTTTTTGGCATTTGACATGAAACTCATTGTGACAGAAACCAAAGGCAATATACCTGGCTTATTTGGTGCACAAACAAAACAATATTATTATTTGGTGCAACCTTATGAGTAAAGGGTGTTTAGAGATGATGTTACTAGTTTGTTTGATAGCTTTTAAATGTCATGAATTTTTTTAAACCAGGTAATTTATCTTACTTTTTTCAGTCGAAATGATGCTATACTGAAAACAATACTAACCAAAATAAAAATGTCTTCTTCTCAATAAGTTTTTCAATAAGAAAATCTATGTCTATATGACGGGCTTATGATATTATCTGCAAAAATTAAATTTCAGGAAGGAAGGCTGATCGAGCCAAATGTTAATAATAGGGACCCAATATAAAATATGACATTATTTAACCTTGAACCCAAAGTCGGGAAGGGATGAATGTTTTATCGAACTTTATGGATTCCTTTCTATTGTGTGTGAATTTGTTTTTATATGAAAAAGGATCTTCGATCTACTAAGAACGTTTTACGCATTTACGGTACTTAGGCCCGCTTTTACCACTCAGCATTTGATGTTGACAGTGACAAAGTGAAAGCGCCAGAGATGCCCCCGAAATTCAAAGTTACTTTCGTTTTTGTTTTTCGGTACGGTTTTGCTTTGTAGTGTTATTATAGGAAATCGGTTTTTTTTTGAGAACTTCTCTAATCTGGAGGCAGGGAAAGATCCCGTAGCCCGAAGTGCACAAGGCCACTGTTAACCCATTTTCCATGCATTTTCCATGCTTATATCCACGTACAAACTTGCATATTTTATTTCATAATTTTCCTTTATTTCGTATATTGTACATTATCATTTACATTTTTTTTTTTCACATTTAAAATTATATAAAAATTTTAGTCCACCAGTATAGAGAACAAGATCTATATAATTTTTTATTTTTTTCAAAATCAAAATATTTTATTTCACATAAGCCTACATGGGCACTTATGAAACGTCAGAAGCTAGGTGCACGGTTCCAATTGGTCGTTTCCTATGGAGAAGAGCCGGCAAGAAACTCCATGGTTACTCTTTTAAAAGATAATTGGCTTTTACAATATTTTCGAATTACAGTGTTAATAGTTATGGGAGGACAGTGTAGGCCTGCCTTTCAAGGAGTTTCATGTAGGTAGTTAAAAGAAAATGAAATTGTTCCATAAAAATAAAAAAAAAGAAAAGGTCTACAGTCCACTAAGCCTACAACGTTCTCACATTCACAAGGTCTATTAGAGGAGAATCTATATAAGATAAAAAAGAAACTAAAAATAAAAACCTATTTAAACCAAATAATTTGGTCGACATCCTCGTATATAGAGCGGTGAGATGTAATTTCTCGCCGCTCTATCTACATAGGAGGTTTTCGACTGCTGAACCTGATTTTGCCGCGGCTACTTATTTCAAACTCAAACTCAAAGCATTTATTTCAATTAAACCATTTACAGGCACTTTTGAATTGTCAAAGAGTCGGTCAGTTAGTCAAAAAGTTGAAGCTAGTTGCCCATTCAAATTCGTAGATCTCTATAGAGAAGAACGGGCAAGAAACTCCAGGGACACTCTTTTAAAAATGTATATAGATATTACAAAATCCTGGGAACAGTATTCTTGGTGCTTCTATATGTGAGAACAATGTCAAACGAAAAATAATCAAAAATAATTCAAAATATAAGATTAAAAATAAGCCCTGGCAGATAAGAGATGACCAGTCTCAACTGACGGCGCCCGTTCACGAACATGACACGTGGATCAGCACCATCCAGCTCAACCATTTTGTAGGGAACCGAATGATCCAACACACGCGCCACCATCAGCGAGACATTTAAGTGAGTATGACTGATAATAATTATTAAGGCCTCCAGCCATTTGCATTCCACTACGTTCAATCAAAATAGTCTATCTTCGTAAAAGCGACACTAAAAATTGATAAGAAGTTCCCGAACTTCGATCGAACATTTTCCAAGCCACGAACGCTACTCGGTTTGCGGCAACTCTATAGTTGCCGCAAACCCAACTTTTCTAATTAATTATTCGCCTCACAGACCATTCTTGTAGAACCTTTACATATTTTTCCTTCACGAAGAGACATACCTATTTTATGTTATCTGGGTTTAAAAAAACTTCCTTCATACACGAAAAAATATAAAATGCAAAAACCGGCCAAGTGTGAATCGGACTCGCACACGAAGGGTTCCGTACCGTATTAAGATCGAAAAAACACGTTTCTTGTATTGGGACCCATTTTATTATTAATTTTTATTATTTGTTGTTAGAGCGGCAATATAATTACAGAATCTGTGAACATTTCAACCGTCTACCTATTCATGAGATACTCGCCGACAGACAGACGGACGGATGGACAGCAGAGGCTTAGTAAAAAATGTACTGTCCAATGTCAAAATGTCATGTATAAAAACCTAAACCAATAAAATATCAATTTCACCATTTATTTTCAATAACTTATCTTTATCAAACTTTGCAGCATCCGAAGACCAATAAACGACTATCGCCTCAAAACGGTCTGGTCCCTCGTAATACATTCTACCATGGGCTCATAAATTTTGTTTCGGCACAAACAAGTTACTTGGAACATGAATAACAAAGATTTATCGTTTTACACTCTACCGGCTGTTAATCTTTTTTATCAGTTTATCGAAGAAAGTGTGCCGCCAAGTTTTTCTGGAGTTCAGGAGAAGAAACTTGGCGTTCATATTTCGTTATTTGCTTTATGTTTTCTTTTTTACTTTAGGAAAAATAAGCTAATTCAGTTGTTATTTACATACACGGCGCCTACTGAATTAAACTTCAGCCGTTTTTTTTTTTTATCTTTGGTGTTTATTTATGAATATACGGTATTTACATAATTATTATATAAATACTCTAACAGACTTAAAAATAAATATTTATGGTATGTACAATTAAATAACAAAATTAAAATGAAAAAATAAAGGAGAGGAGCTCATTAGGCTCATTATAAAAAATTCGTCCGCATCGCTGTCAATAGGAAAAGTGCCCAAAAGGCTGGCAGCATTGCCACGTTGAATGGCAATGCTGATTCTTTGTGCTAAAAATAGGCCAGCCCTCTGGTCACGTGAAGAGTCGACCAATCGCTTAGCGATGTCCCGAAATTCTCGATGATCACTCGAGCCTTTAATTAGTTGTAGTACCAACTAAACCAGTGATGACAATGGGAGACGAAAGAATTTACACTAAACTAGCTGCGCGGCTTCACCCGTATAAGTCTCGATCCCGTGGGAATGTCGGGATAAAAAGTATCCCTTGTCCTAATCTAGGTTGTGGCCTACCCATCCGCCAAATTTCATTCAAATCTGTCCAGCCGTTTTAGCGTGAAAGCGAAACAATCAATGTTTTCATTTTGAATCACAGACGAACTCGCGGGCAACTTCTAGTAGTTTATATAATAACCTCCTTTTTTTTTTATCGGTAAAACGAACCATAACTTTAAAAAATCTACCACAAAGCATGTCGAAAAGTATAAGTACTAATCAATTCAATTCAGTGCCTAGACCTTTCCGCATAATGCTAATTTCTTTTTCCAATTCATAGCGAAAGCAAAGGTGTTAGTAACAACAAATAATAACAAAAAAAAAAACTGACTATAATCCACCAGCTCGTCCTTTAAAGCCTTGCAAAGTCAAAGGATTTAAAACGAATAATAGCGGATTTAGGAGGCGATGAGTTCTTACTCCTCTTAAAGAGCGATTTTCGTGCAAAAACTCTGTGAATTTGAATGCAACTGAGCATCGGCTTAGTGTAATGTAGCTTTCTTTACCTTTTTTGTAATCCAAATCGTGGTTGAATGTGGTTTCAGCCTGTATCTAACTGAAGTTAGTCAATAACTTGAATATATTTGAAAAGGACGGTAGACATGTCTACGTCCGAGATCTATATACGTTAAGTACTTGGCGGTTAGGTTAGGTTATGCGTTATTTCTATTACTGTCGCACAAATGTCAATCTGCAAGTGCAAGACAGATACGAGAAAATATCTTAGGTGGTAGTCAAACCACGAACTAAGTAAAGTTTATAGATCTCGGCCTAAAAGATTAGATAAAGCCAAATAAAAAGCTTTATTGGTCAAATACTCAATAATGCAATGGATTGATGTTGTTATACTGGGAAACATCAATGTGTTGACATATAACAATATTCCCGGGACTCAATCAATCAATCAATCATCTATCGCACTCAGCTCAGTGTACCTACTGCTGGACACATGCCTATCTCAAATAGTAGGTACTACACCGCCACAGCACCTGGTTCCAGACTTTATCTTGGTCAATGAATCATACTCGGGATAATGTTATTGCAAATTGCCATGTGAAATAGGCTAGGTTAAGACTCAGACCAAATAAAAAATCCAAGACGGCGCGCTGCGAACAATATAGTGAAGCATGCTAAAACTACACCAAAGCTCTGTGCATACACGCTCACACACACACATTTACAACTATTTACAATGACAAAATTCAAAAATTCAAAATTCAAAATTCAAAATTCAAAATCATTTATTTGCAAACATGGGTAAACAAAAGTGCAGATGTTATACAGTAATAATTGTATATCACAATTTAGGTGACACCATATTTTACCTTTCGGCATGCAAAGTACGCATTAAAAACAAAAAAAAATTAAAATATTTTGAAACTAAACAGAATTTAAATTAAAATTAAGAATGAGATCAATCAAACTTGTTTATAAATAAAATATGCTATAGTTTATCTTGCAAATATTCAGATACACTGTAATATGCTTTATTTATCAAAAAACTTTTCAGTTTTTTTTTGAAGATAACAGGCGATGATACCTCCATTAAGTATTTGGGTAGGTGATTGTACACACGGGGAGCCAAGCAAAATATACTGTTATTTAAAAGAGTTGTTTTATTATTAGGACAATTAATTTTATGAATGTGTCGTTTACTTTTATATTTTTCAAAGAGAGTAATATTAGATCTTACAAAATTAATAATTTCATAAATGTATATGCATGGAAATGTCAGTAATTTGAGATCTTTAAAATATTCTTTGCAACTATCTGTTTGTTTAAGTTTACAAATTGCTCGGACACATCTCTTCTGAGCCTTAAAAGCATCATCCTTATGTACCGAATGTCCCCAGAACATTATTCCATACCTTATTATGGATCCTACATAACCATGGTATGCAGACAGTACAGTCGATATATCGGCCATTTTGGAAAGCATATATAAAGCATAAGATTGTTGATTTAGTTTTAGGCATATATTCTCAATGTGTGTTTTCCAATTTAAACGACAGTCAATATTAAGACCCAAAAATGTTGTATTTTCTACCTGAGTGACTTTTTTATTTGAGTATTTGATGTTAATGTCATTAAATTGTGGAACTCTATTGCGAAATATCATTATGTTAGTTTTATCTAAATTTAATTTTAAATTGTTAGCTGTAGTCCATTCTATAATTTTGTCGATGGCGTCATTAATATCTTTTTCAAGTGTCAATCTGTCTTTACCTTTAAATACGATGGTACAATCATCAGCAAAAAGAAATGTTGGTTGTTTTATAATTTTTGGTAAATCGTTAATGTATATAATAAATAACAATGGTCCCAATACACTTCCTTGCGGGACTCCTAAGTTCACATACCTGTTTTCTGATGTAAAATGAACTTCTTTATTGATTTTTGGGCATATTCGAGTAATTTGGGTAAACTGCTTTCTATTGCTAAGATATAATTCTATAAGTTTAAGAATATTACCACGAACTCCATACATGGCTAGCTTCTGTAAAAGTATTTTATGATTAACACAATCAAATGCTTTGCTAAGATCCATGTAGAGTGCACAGACTGGAGTTTTGTTATCAACATTAATCATTACTTTCTGGAGGAAGTTATAAACTGCTGTGTTTATGGTTTTATTTTTACGGAACCCAGTTTGCTCATCGGATAGAAGATGTTGCGATTCAAAAAAATTATATAGTTTATTATGAATTACTTTCTCAAAAACTTTAGATAATACTGGAACTAAAGCTATAGGACGGTAACAGGACATTGAAAGTTTATTATCTTTTTTGAAAAGTGGTTTTATTAATGTAATCTTCAGTTTATCCGGAAACACTCCGTTAAATATTGCCAAGTTGATAATATGACATAGTATGTCAGAAATTTTTAGAGAAACTAGTTTCAATATTTGTGTTGAAATCTGGTCAAATCCGGTGCTGCTAGTATTTTTCATATTATTTATTATTTTTTGAATTTCACTTGGGCTAGTTGGACTCATGAACATAGACTTTTGATTACGAGCTATTTGTATATTTATATCGCTATTTAAAATATCTCCTTTCTGGCTATCAATAAAGAAGTCATTAAATAGATTAGCTATAGTTAAGGGATTATCAATATCATTTTTGCCATCGATGCTTATTTTTTGAATTTCACTTTTAGGTAGTGTTACTGTAGATTTTTTAATAACTGTCCACGTCGCTTTGCACTTATTTTGAGCTGTCTGTATAAAATGTTTGTTTTGGGCTTTTTTTGTGGCATTTATAATGTGTTGACACTACAATCAAACTACACCAATCTAACACACATGCACACGTGTTTACGAAACCAGCCTCACGTCACTGTTGACAGCGCTCTGTCTGGGTTTTTTATTTGGCCTGAGGGTTCAGATAGTCCGTTGACTTGAATAATCACACAAAATCGTGCGTCACGCGTAAGTAAGGCGCGGAACATATACAAGCCTTTTCTCGCCTGGGTCGCGCCCGCGCCCCTCTGCCTGCGTATGTTCTGTGCCTCGTCGCTCCAATACATTTTGTATGAAATATGAAAGGAGCGGCGCAACGCCCGCGCCGCACCGTCGTGGTCACCACACCCGCGCCAACGCCTCTTGTGTATATCTCGTACACTCAAGTGATGTCAGCACTTAGTCTTATTTATGTCACAAAAACCCGTTGACTTCCCAATATTACGCGACCGATATTTCCTTCACGCGTATTTTCCCTACTAAAAATTACTTTGAGGATAATGCCAAACCTATCTTTAGCTCTCAATGTGGATTTAACCCGTTTTCCATAATGACACACAAAAATAATGACATAGCATTTTTTATAAAGATGAGTATTTCATACAATAGGGGCATTCTCTACGAGTTTTTAGCATTAATCATTATGATTGTCCCTTATTGTTCTATGATTCAATAGTCAGGCAGTGCGGGTCATAAATATGTAAATCGATTATAATCGTGACCACGTTTATCTTTGTGTATTCACTTGCGGTTCCATTAATTTCACGATTTTGTTATTAAGTTTATTTTTTGCCCCTGGGTATTTCAGCACCTACTGAGAATATGGCTTCCGTTTCCGTACCCTTGCTATCACAAAGGCGACTTAAAAGTTACGTCAAGATGGGAAGTTGCCTTCCACTGTACAACACAACTACAACAAACGAACTAAAACACATTTTTATAACGTGTTATTTTGTATTAGTTAAGATAAAAATGCAAGATAAATAAACATAATATTATGTTTTGTTCAAAAAGCATCTCATGAAAGTGTAAACAAACCCAGAATAAAATGAATAAAATTGTAATAAAAAATCAGCGATTTTTATGAAAACCTCGATTGTCAAATAACAAAGGTGATTTAAAATAAGAATTTTGGGATTATTTATTTAAATAACCAAATCAAAGCACTCTATTAAATGTTCAGAATTCTTTTCTCTTTATAACGACACACCTAGCTATCTACCACCTACCTACTAGACCTACTAGGTAGCCGCATTTCAAAACAGCGACGTTTTCCAATCGGGCGCGCCGATTTGTAATACGGAGTGTTATACAATATGGCTGCGACATATCCGCCATAATCTCTAAAATATATAATCCATCTGATCGTAATTATAGAAAACAATTGAATCACTCATTTGTTTTGATTTAAGTTTATCAATAGGTATTATGGGTGGCTACGAAAACAAATATCTCTAGAGTACAGTCCCGCTGTTAAATAGCGGTATCTTAGTTCGCATGAATGCGAAGAGTTAACGAGACCTATTTTAATTAAAATAACTAGGAAAGTCTGTGATTTATAATGTCGTTATTCCAGAATACTGAAGCACTATTTTATGTGATTTCACTTGTTTCATGTGTGTCTTCTTACACGGCTACGTCTACTGAAGTTCCAGCAGTCACAGAAGCTGTAACGGTTTGTTTCCTTCAGTCCTTATTTTTTTAAATATATCCCTTTGGAGAGACTGCAGTACAGCCCAAGTCTCGATCGAATCGAAGGCTTTCTAGTCCACAAACGCTAAGCAGAGAGGCAGGTATACTCTTCGGTCTTCTGTATAACCTGCTGCCGTGTATGTATGCTTGGAGTTTCCCTACGTGATCGAATCAGAAACGAAAAGATCTGTAGGGGAACCAAGGTAACCGACATAACTCGAAGTTTTACCAAACTTGAGTGGCAGTGAGCAGGCACATTGCTCGCAGAACAGACAGCCGATAAGGCCGAAAGATTCTGGAGTGACGACCGCTTACGGGAAGACGTCAAGGTGGACTGATGACCTGGTGAAGGCCGCAGGAATCCGTTGGATGCGAGAAGTACAGAACCAGTCGAAGTGGCGGTGCTTGGGGAATGTCCAGCAGTGGACGTCTTTCGGCTGAAATTATGACTTGGTGACAATATTTCCTAGCGGTAAACCAGCCAGAAGTTTGTTCAGCCTTTTCTTTTTTTCAAGCTTGCTATTTATGAAGTTTTGTACCTACATTGTTATTTTTCGTATTCAGGACAATCATTTTTATCGCAACATTTTGTCAGCGTTCCTTCAACTTGTTAATATGGACTACATGGATGGAAGACTGGAAGAAACCAGAATGAAGAAATCCGCGGGTAAAGTTGCCTGTGCCCTTTAGGTAATTATCTTATTAGCAAGGTAATTTTCCTCTATTAGAGTTATTTAACACTATTAAAATAGGTACTTCAACTGTAACATTTTGTATAATTTTAATTATTTAAAAAAAGAGGTTTATTTACAAACGCTAATAATTTATGGTTAAATAATCGCTAATCATTACTAAACTATTGGCAACGTTCATAAATGAAGAGGTACTTATAATGTAAAAATTCAAATTCATATTTAGGTAGCTATATAACTTCAAGGACGTATGACTTTCTTTCTTTCTTTATCGATGCAGCGATCCCACGGCCCTCTTTCTCACAGGCCAGATCAAAATTTTCTGGGAAACTTTTCAATTCTTTCTTTCTATAAACACCTAATTCGGACTAATAAACACCCACATTTTAAAACATTACAATAGCCAAAGCGGTCCAGCCGTTCTCAAGCGATGAGCTTACCAACTAAACTTACAGCATTTCGTTTTTATTTATATAGATTCTATGTTCATTTACATTTATTTATTATATTTATATATAATAAATAAATTATTTATATTACATTATATTTATTTATATTACATATCTAGATACTCGTAGATAAAATGAAACAATTGGTCAATTAGTTTTTCGAGACATCGCCAAGCGATTGGTCGACTCTCACGTGACCAGATTTTTTTACCAAAGAGTTCGTTTGTATCGCTGTCAACAGAAAAAGTGCCCAAAACGCTGGCAGCATTACCACGTTGTATGGCAATGCTGCCAGCGTTTTGGGCACTTTTCCTGTTGACAGCGATGCATACTATTTTTTTGATGCCCTAGATTATTTCCCCTCCTTTTTATATACTTGTACATAATAATTATTATTTTATAAGTCTGTAAGGTAGAAATTAAATAAATATAAGTACCTAAAACAAAAAGAAACAATGATACATGGCTGTGTTTTCTGTTTTTTAGATGAGCTGGCGGTACGAGCACAGATTCCCCCAATTAAAATGCTACAGCTCATAGTGTTGACGTTTAGAAATCTGTTTTCAACGAAACCTATTGATGGAGACCCGCCATTGAAATCTGATGAAACTGCGAAAACTATTGTCAAAATGATAGGGAAAAACCTTGATGAACTTAAATGGAAAAACCCCAAAACATAAATCATCATCGTTCATCATCGACACTCATCTTCTCTGGATGGAATTCCATTAATAAAAAATACAACAAAAATACCAGGTACCCTTTAGAAAAGCGATTTACATGAACACAGCTCGACGACATTTACGTAACACACCTATCTAAATATAAATCCTCTATTCTCTCTGATTTCACTCCACCCAAGGGAAATCGAATGAGTCTACACGGAAACTCATTCATTTGAAAATTCATAATCATCCACCATTTTGTATAAGAATCATTTGTACTTAACCCTGTTCTGTTATTGCAATAATCTTAAATTATTAAAGCC
Source organism: Lithophane leautieri (assembly GCA_949152455.1). Classification (NCBI taxonomy): domain Eukaryota; kingdom Metazoa; phylum Arthropoda; class Insecta; order Lepidoptera; family Noctuidae; genus Lithophane; species Lithophane leautieri. Next base: position 11,604,568 of record OX424473.1, on the reverse strand, counting down.
CACTTGCGCGTTAGCAGCTCACTCGGAGTTAACAGCAATCTCAGGGTTAATCCCATAATTCTCTTTGGAGTTAGCTATTAACTCCGAGTTATTTAGCTAACCCAGGAACGCGCAAGTGGGCCTAAGTGATTTGACCCTCCAAAGGTTTGCCTTTCAGACCCTACATTTGATTGATTTATTTTTGATTTGTTTGAATTTCAAACTTAATCTACGAATTTCGGAGCAATACTACAAGCGGCGTGCGTGTTGAGTGTCTCTGTAAAAACTCAGTGTGAAAATTTTGGTGAAGTCACCTTGAAGTAAACTGTAGACTGACTAGGGATTGACAGCTCACTACAAACTCACTTAACCTCAGTTTTCATGCTGAGATTTTTACAGAATAGCACAACAGATGTATAAACGAAGTAGTGATAGCCTAGTGCTGTGACCTCCGGCCTGCCAAGTCATAAGCCTTGAGTTTGCACCCCAGCCACGCGCCTCTGACTTTTCGGATTCATGTGCTTGTATAATTATCACTTGCTTCAAAAACGGTGAAGAAAAACTTCGGCAGGAAACCGGCATACCAGAAAGATATTTCTCGACGGCATGTGAAGCCAAGTCAGAGGCCCTTGGACGGCTTTAGAACTCTGACACCAGATTAGTCACTAGCCATACGAAAAGAAGAAGAACGACGTAAAAGGAATACCTATGTAAGGATCGTACCAGGTGGTGTTTTGTAGTTTCTGCCTACTCCCATGGGAGTAGCAGTGAGTTTATGTACTTATGTACTTTGTGCAGAATAAACGATTTATCTTTATTTCTTTCTTTCTTTCTTATGTACTAGATACGATCAGTAACATTTTAGTCACAATCGTCAAAAACACAAGATTGAATTTGAACGTAAAAATTGGGAATTTTCTTAATCTTTTCCATTTATAGAAAATATTCCTGTTGAGGTTTTTCACAAGTATTTCAAAAGTTTCTACTTTTATGTTGGTCTTTGATGTTTTTCGTGACATCTTTTATCGTACTTCCCCTTCATTGAAATGAATATGGATGAAACGAGGATATGGGTTGGGACAAGTATTTGTATTAAGTACTTACTTCGTAAAAATAAAATTAGATCTCCTACTTACTTGTAATTCCACAAGTAGGGAAACACACAGGGGGGGGATAAATTTTATTTTTTCGAAGTAGATACTTGTATCGCCCTCAAAAGCGAGAATGTCAATGGGGGATGGAGATTACAAGGTACACAAACGATTTTGTTAAAAACAGCCAAGGACATCTAAACTAATATAATAAAGCTGAAGAGTTTTATTTTTGTTTGAACACATTTCATAGGCCAATTCTTGAGCAAGGTTATAAACGATGTGATAAGCTATTTAACATTAATACGCTACGACTCTTAGAAGCCGAGCAAAAAGAAAAAAAATCGAAAAAAAGAACGCTAAGCGCAATACGAAGTAATAGCGCGGGCGGGCGATGCGATGCGACGCGGCTGAGTCGGGGCCCGCGGTAGGCCGCCCGACGAGAATCGAGCATTACCGAGAACTGCCGAACAGTGCAAGCCTACGTCAAAATTTCACGCGGACACAGGCTGAAGGTAGTTATGGTATATTTACATTCTATGAACACTTTTATTTGTTAAAAACAGAAATGACACAACCTCAGAACCCAGTACCAGAAGAAAATGAAGAACAAACAACACGCGGTCCTTCAAATTATACGTCGCAAGAAGAAAATTAAAATAAAAAGACATTCTTATTCCCCTGGCCTATACAGGGTTACTGGTAACTCGACGTATTCCTTGCAGGACGTCATAGTAGGGTTAAAATGCAACAAATTAAGCCACCAAATGTTCTACCGAAATTCAGTAGTTTTTGAATTATTAAGAGTTTTAGTTTTTTTATGAAAAATCCCAGATTAAATCATTTGAAACCAATTTAAAAATGATTTACGGCGCGACTGTACTGAAATTTAAGTTATTATCATAGTTTACGCCGTAGCAGACCTTTGTTAATAATTAAAAGTTCAATAATGCCTAAAACTTTGGCAAATATCACTAACCAAACATTTAATTTTTTGTAATTTTTGCTATTACTTCATAAAAAATGTAGTCTAGTGCAAAACAAAAATACTGAATTTCGGTAGAACATTTGGTGGCTTAATTTGTTGCATTTTAACCCTACTATGACGTCCTGCAAGGAATACGTCGAGTTACCAGTAACCCTGTATGTTTAGTAACTTTAAACGTTGGCAAAGATTTAATTTAAAAAATAGCTGCAACGAAAATACCTGAAGTAATAAATATTCTTTACTTGAAAAAATTGCAGACATTTTTTGTGATATATTTTTAGGTAACTATGCCACCGCTGGCGATTAACGAGAAGCCAGTAGAGCTAGTAACTAAAAACGTTTTGGCGAGCAGCGAGTGCAAGACGGCACCGAACGATTACTCGCTGATATACATAAACCAAGCGAGAATCTCACTGAGGGAGAACTCTCTTTGATAGCTCTTGTCACTGCGACAAACGAGTACTCAGTGAACAGTCAGCGATAATTAATATACTAATCGGTTTTTACTAACGCGGGACCTACAATCTTTTGTACGTTTCTTGAGCGAAGAAATCGTTGATACCTAGTCGCTTCCCCATCGGCGGTGGGACAGGTGCTTTATTCAGTGTTTATAGCATCTTTTTTGGGAATAAGAAATAAGAAAACACATGACGCTGTAAATCTAGGGCATCTATCCTCTAAAACCTAGTTTTCTAACTACATTAATCACACTAAACTCTTAGTGCTAGTTAGAATCGTAAAGACAATTACAAATTACAGAGATAATGACACCGTCATCTGCTGTAGTAGTTTTCGTAATGTAATATGTTGGTTTTCTCATTAAATTAACAAATAATAAAGAAAAAAAGAAAGAAAAGAAAGAAAATTCACATTCATAATACTATGTTGTCCACTCCTTCCGAAGCAATTTGGACCTCCTACTACCATTATTCTTGACGTCTTCTTCCTTTATTTAATTTAAATACTTATCAATCTGCCTAGCCTTTTCCCAACTATGTTGGGGTCGGCTTCCAGTCTAACCGGATGCAGCTGAATACCAGTATTTTACATGGAGCGACTGCCTATAAGACCTCCACAACCCAGTTACTGGGTATTACGATACCCCTTGGTAAGACTGGTTGTCAGACTTTCGGGCTTCTGACGACCCGTAACGACTGTCAAAGATCCTCGAATGACAGCCGGGACCAACGGCTTAACGTGCTTTCCGAAGTACAGAGGACTCTCGAGCCACGGGCCAACTCCGGCAAGCGTAGCTTAACCTGATGGATCGACCCGTGCGGCGCTGTTATTACTTAGCCACAAGCTCCTCTAATTTAATATAAATACTTATAATTAAATATAAAAACATTTAAAATATTTTTGTTTTTTTTGTTTTTTTGCGTTTGTAATTTTTTGTTTGTATGCTTCCTGTTTGTTTATAAGTAATATGGGTGTACATAAATGGTTAAATAATTAGAAATAAGTAGTAGGTACTGTTACAGTGTCTTGAATTTTTAGGTCTTAGAAGCCATGAAGGTATATTGTTCCTGGCTACTCAGGCTTCTCCATCCAAAAACTTCATGGAATTCTAGAACACAATTTGAAAATTTTACACACATATTTTTAGTTGTCACCTCTGATTATTTCGTAAAAACAAATAAAGATATGAAGCAAAATGTAAAACATTTATTCAAAATACAATTACGTGGGCAAGTGTGAGTAATTAATGCGTATCCCGTTTTTGCCCGACTTTCAATCTCAGCTAAATTATGCGGGACCATGCAGCATCATATTTAAACAAATGATGGACGGCGTTCAGCTGTAATGGCGAGTAACCTAAAAAAACAAAAAAGGTCGGGTCCCATTGAATCTATTGTTGTACCCATATTCGTTTTTCAAATGACTTTGTTTGTCTGAGTGTTTGCTAACTTTTCATAGTGAAATTATCTGACAGATTGTTTATATACGTAACAGAAATGTGGCATGATATTATGTACCGAGGTATAGCTGCACAAGGATCTTTTGGCGCGTGGTCAAAATCAGAACGAACACTACATTATCTTGTTTTTTCAATACATTCCACAAATAATTGTACAAATGCTTACCAATAGCGCCCTCTCGTCAACGTCATTTGAGCGTCTAAATCCTTGGAGCAGTATAGAATACAAAAAAATTACTTATGAACTTGTATTCATTCCAGAAAATAGAAAATTTTTAAAAACATGTGAAGCTGCGAGTTGCAGTGTGTATGGTTTTTCTGAATTCAGTATTTTATGTTTTGTGACACATGTTAGACCGTTAATTATATTTAAATTTATGATAAACATGGTTCGTTTTAATTTTCAAATGGTTTTTTAGATGCTGTTCTGACAAAGATTGAAGTTTCTCAGAAAATATGCCTTCGTTCCTATGTGTACTTACCTACCTATTTTCATATACCAAAAATGAAGGTTTCATAAATATTTTCTGATTCATCATCTGCCTAGCCTTTTCCCAACTATGTTGGGGTCAGCTTCCAGTCTAACCTGATGCAGCTGAATACCAATATTTTACATGGAGCGACTGCCTATCTGACCTCCACAGTCCAGTAACTAGGTAATACGATACCCCTTGTTAAGACTGGTTGTCAGACTTTCGGGCTTCTGACGACCCGTACCGCCTGTCAAAGATCCACAAATGACAGCCGGGACCAACGGCTTAACGTGCTTTCCGAGGTACGGAGGAGTCTCGGTGTGTAAAGATGGTCACTCATCCGCGGACCAACCCCGGCAAGCGTAGCTTAACCTGATGGATCCACCCGTGCGGCTGTTATTACTTAGCCACGAGCTCTTCCTCCAATATTTTCGATTTTCGATTTTAAAATAAAATAAAATTTCAAGTATCAAAACGTGTTATCGCACTTTGTACAGGGATAAACGGTCTTGTGATTTTTTAAATTTCGCGCGTGTTTTCAGGATCGACTTTCGTTTGCCAGACTCTATGAAAGATACACGAAAAACCTGCATTCATATAATTTTAATTTCTTTCGCTCTTTGTTGTAAAGACCATCGGTCTGATGGTCTTTACAACAAAGAGCGAAAGAAATCAGAGAGTAAATATTAACAAAAAAGCTTTTTTTACAAATTTTACTCAGAAAATATTAAAATAATATATTAGACTCTAATTATCTTTAAAATATTTAGAAAAATTATTACATTTATTTGACCTAGGTAATGCACACAATATTTACACAAAAAACAAAGAACATAAAAATAGTATTGTGCGCTTCACTGCTGCGCCAAACAGGCCCAGTTCAGCATGAATGCCAGCCAACTAGTGCCTGACGCTGGTTTTCAACTGAACCTTACGAGTATGTAACGTTATTTTGCATATCATCAACTCAGTCTATCGCAGTCCATTGCTGGACATAGGCCTCTCCCAGGCTGCGCCACAACAGCCTGTCCTCCGCGTTCTGCATCCATTCTGTCCCAGCCACTTTATTTTAATATATATCATTAAATGATAAATTATATTTATTACTGTAAGTAGGTTAACACAATACGTCCACAATACTTTAAAAATTGGATGAGGTCAGACATTAAAATTGAGTATTAAATCATTAGTAAAATTATATTTTAGTTACGATATAATTATATTTCTTGGTACACTCTCACATAACACTGTTACTGCGATTGCTTGCAACGTAGCGCGTATTATTATCAAACTGCGGTAAAGTAGGAATGATAGAGCAGTGACATTATCTTCCTGACATAATATTTTATTTTATTATGTCTGTTTATCTAATAGGAAGCAAGACAGTTACTTACAGTGCCAAACTGATTGTCAGGAGTTTCTTTGACGGATTAATCATGGGACCATGGAGACTCCTTGTTATTTTGAAATCTTATGCAATTAGAATATTTTGGCTACTCTTCAACATCACGGAAATGATATAAACATGGAAATTGTTCATCAACCGAAATATTGAAAGAAAGAATAATGTTTAGGTATTAAACACAGTACCAGTATGGAAGAAACATACATAATCAGCCTATAATGTTCCCACTGCTGGGACACAGGCCTCCTCTCTGCGAGAGGGGGTAGGCCATAAACCACTACGCGGCCTCAGTGCTAATTGGCAGATGTCTTCAATATTTTGGTTCTAGGATATGCCGGTTTCCTTCATCGCCGGTTTTGAACTCAAACTCAAACTCAAACTCAAAGCATTTATTTCAATTAAACCATTTACAGGCACTTTTGAATTGTCAAAGAGTCGGTCAGTTAGTCAAAAAGTTGAAGCTAGTTGCCCATTCAAATTCGTAGATCTCTATGGAGAAGAACGGGCAAGAAACTCCAAGGACACTCTTTTAAAAATGTATATAGATTTTACAAAATCCTGGGTACAGTATTCTTCGTGCTTCTATATGTGAGAACAATGTCAAACGAAAAATAATCAAAAATAATTCAAAATATAAGATTAAAAATAAGCCCTGGCAGATAAGAGATGACCTGGCAGATAAGAGAGTCTCAACTGACGGCGCCCGTTCACGAACATGACACGTGGATCAGCACCATCCAGCTCAACCATTTTGTAGGGAACCGAATGATCCAACACACGCGCCACCATCAGCGAGACATTTAAGTGAGTATGACATACTCTCATCTGCCAGGCTCTTTCAAGTCAACATACAACGTGATACTATATGAAACGGCCCCATGGTACTTACATTTACAAAATTGAAAAAGTGCTTCTAAATTATACAAAACTATAGTTAGCAATGTACTTTGGAGATTAATATAATAGAATTTAAATACAAAATAAACATTAAGTTCCTAATGTCAGAAAAAATGAAAAATAAAGGGGAAGCCACTCTTCCAAATATAAAAAATTTAACTATTGAGCCCAAGTGCCTGTGGAGCAGGACCAGCATTAAGCCAAGCATTTTTATCTACGATATAATCATCCAACTTATAATATGCTTGTCTACATAGTGTGCGTTTAATGCATGTTTTAAATTTCTTCTCATTTAGTTGAAGAATATCGGGTGGTATTTTATTATAACATTTTACACAGTACCCCATAAAAGAAGTATGTACTTTAGACAATCTGAAACGTGGTTGATCTAATTTGTTCCTATTTCTAGTGTTAAAGTTATGCCTGTCACTTATCTTACTAAAAAGATGTAGATTTTTCCGAACATACATAATGTTTTCATATATATACTGACAAGGAAACGTCATGATGTTAATTTTTTTAAACAGTTCCCTTAGAGATTCGCGTCTGTGGAGGTTGTAGATGGCTCGGACAGCCCTCTTTTGCAGTATAAAGATTGAATCAATATCTGCAGCCCGTCCCCACAGCAAAATACCGTAAGACATGATGCTATGAAAGTAACTAAAATAGACCAGTCTTGCGGTATCCACGTCTGTTAGTTGGCGGATTTTCCAAACAGCGTAAGCGGCTGAACTTAGTCGCCCTGCAAGTGATGTTAAGTGAGGACCCCACTGTAGTTTTGAATCAAGCGTGATCCCCAGGAAAACTGTCTTTTCGACGAATTCTAGTATCTCCCTATTCAGTACAACGTGACATTCACTACTTCTAACATTCGGTAAAGTGAATCTTATGCATTTCGTTTTCTTCTCATTTAATACCAAATTATTTATAGTAAACCAATTATGGACCTTTAACATAGCGTTATTTACGTCGTCAAGCTCCTGTGCATGTCTATTTACTTTAAAAATCAGTGATGTGTCATCAGCAAATAACACCATTTGTGGTCGGTTTTTTAGTAGATGAGGTAAATCATTTATATATACTAAAAAGAGGAATGGACCTAATATCGAGCCCTGTGGTACACCCATTTTGACTTTTAAACCCAATGAATTCACACCGTTTATTTGAACTTGCTGCAGTCTATCATTCAAATATGATTTTACTAAGCTAAGCGCAAGTTTACCCAGTCCGTAATGCTCAAGTTTCAAGAGCAGCGTTTCGTGATTCACGCAATCAAAAGCCTTAGATAGGTCGCAAAAGATACCTATTGCATCTTGTGCCTCTTCCCATGCCTTAAAGATGTGTTTTAATAAGGTGACACCGGCGTCGGTTGTGCAACGTCCTTTGGTGAAACCATACTGTTGATCGTGTAGGATGTTATTACGATTAAAATGATTGAGCATTTGATTTAACATTACTTTTTCAAACACCTTGCTGAAAACCGGCAAAACTGATACGGGTCTATAATTATTAGTGTCTTTGCTGTCCCCGGATTTGAAAAGTGGAATAACTTTACTGTACTTCATTAAATCTGGGAATACCCCTTGATCTACACACAAATTAAATATTAAAGCTAAGTAGGGTGCAATTGTCTCAATAATGGATTGACAAACTTTAGTAGACATGCCCCACAGATCTTCGGTAATTTTGATCTTGAGTTGCTTAAAAGCTTTTACAACGACCACAGGGTTTATATGTTTAAATTGAAATTCCACAGGACAGGCTGAAACACTTGCTCTTAATAAATCAATAGCAAGTGAGGGCGAGGAATTTAAAGTTTCCGTAGTTTTAATTGGAATATTGGTAAAGAAGGTTGCAAATTCTTGAGCAACATCGATGTTAGCGCTAATGAGACCGCGGGAAGTGTCCAGTGTGTAATCAGTATTATGTCTTTTGTTCTTGTTAGTTTCATTGTTAATAATTTTCCAAACTGTCTTTATTTTATTGTCTGCTGATTTAACCTTGTTGCTAATGAAAGAAGCTTTAGCTGCTTTGCATACTATTTTAAAAGTTTTAGAGTAAGTAGCAACATACTTATTAAAAGTTTTCGTGTTAATATACGGCTTAAGGCCATACAGTTCAAATAATCTTTCCCTACTTTTCCTGATGCCTTTAGTTGCCCAGTCACTGAATAAAAACTTAGGGCAAATAGTTTTAGTATTTTTCTTAAAAGAGTTATTGAACTCTGTTTGCACTAATGAAAAGAATTCTTCATACAAAATATCAGCATTGTTTATACTTAGGCCCTGAGTACTTAACTTACTAAATAAAGTGCTATTAAACCTATTTAAATTACCCGATGTTATTGGTCTAGTTTGTATCTGCACTTTTTGTAGTGGTGTATTGGATTCAAAAATAACAGTTTGACCGCTGTGATCAGAAGGGAGATAATTTACAATGGCTTTATCTAAATAGTCGCAGCTACAAAAAACATTATCAATACATGTAGCAGTAGTCGTAGTAATTCGCGTTGGTTCCAAAAACACATTTGACAGATTGAATGATTTAAAGAGACTTAATAATCTACTGCTATTTGAATTATTTTCCAAAATATTAATATTAAAATCACCACAAATTATTACTGATTTATTACCCACTGCAAGTTTTGCCAAAACATCTTCCATTACTGACTCAAATATAGAGTAGTTTTGATAATTAGGAGGTCGGTAAACGCACACTATATAATGCTTATCTAGCTCAACACAGGACAGTTCAATGCTATGTTCCACCGATAGTTCAACTATGTCTTTACGAGTCTTAGATTTTATACAATTTTTAATTAAGATTAGTGAACCTCCACGCAGCATGGATATTCGGTTAAAACAACTGCCCACCCTATAGTTCTCAAAATTAATTAGCATTTCATAATCTTTTAACCAGTGTTCAGTTATGCAGATAATATCAAACATTGTTTTTTCTAGAAACAATTCAATTTCTAATTGTTTGGAAGAAAAACCTTGAATATTTTGATGAAATAATTTCAAGGTATTCTGCTTAGCCCCTTTTTTGTAATTAAATAATTGAGTGCTAGAAGATACCATGTTGATAGCGAGATTAACTACATTGTTACTGGTAACTTCTGTTGTCTTACTGACTAGTTTAAATTATTATTAGTATTATTACTAATTTCAGTGGTGCTGATTACATAAGACTTCGACATACTACTTATGTCTGAGTTTATATTAAAAGCTAATAGCCATGCTATTTGACGTCTAAAACTAATAGGCAGATACGCAGTATCCCTAGTCGATTTTAATTTCTCAACAAAAGTGTTGGTGTCAAAAAATATAAGTTTGTCGCTATAGTGACTAGCTAACAAATGCATATGGTTGTTTAGCATAAGTATATAATGATTTTGCCTACTTGACAAGTGCTCGAAGTATGGAAAAGCACACAATATTATTTTCTTACAATTAATCTTCAAGATTTCAGTGACACTATCAGTGATGTCATCTTTTTTTACATTAGTACTATTGCCTACAAATACAGAGATGATGGCTTTCGGATCATATTTATTTCCAGTTATTGATGACATAATCTCTTTGTAGGATTTTTTAGGCATACAATAATTAACAGCAGATTGACTTAAGTTGTTACTTAATAATTTACCTAACCCTCTCCCCAAACTATCTGAAAACATAACAGAACAATAACAAACTTTACTAGAACAAGTCTCTGTCTGTGCTACTTGAGATGAAGCTTGCACCACATGTGGTGTTTCTTGATTGGGGATACAGCCCCGAGATCCCTCAGACTGGGACGGGTCCTCCGTTGCCTCAGCCCGAAGAGCCTCAAGGCTGAATACCCTTTGACAAGAACATTGAGTGGTGCTGAGAGTCATAGGGACCACTCTGTCTGCCTCATCGTTACACATTTCTACTAACTCGTTTGCAGCAAGGATGTGCTCCTTTATTTGTTTTTGAGAGCTCACATACTTAATATAAAGTGAATGTAGTGACTCTTCAAGGACCTCAATTTCAGATTGTAATTGTTGGGTGTCAATTTGATAAATGATTTTGCTGTCTTCTAATTTAATCTGATAGTTTTTTAATTTATTTATTAGAAAAACACGTTCTTTCCTTAGTTTAATATTGTTGGAATTGTGTTTTTGTTGTTTCCTGAATTTATTGCATTTATTTATGATTTTATTTAGTTTTGCATATTTTTTTATTTTATTTTGACTTACTTTATAAAAACTATTATTATGTTTCAATAAAGAATCTTCAGTAAGGTCTATTGTTACTAAAGAATGAGGGTTGCAATTTGAATTAAATAATTCACCATATAAGTTATTAGTTTCCTTAGCCCGAGTACAATCTTTTTGTTTCTGTAACTTAATAATTTGTACATTTGCATGAATTAGTTCTTCTTCTAGGTCCCTAACCTTACACAAAGCCTCCTCATATAAGTTACTGCAGTTACTAAAACCATCAGTGACCAGCCGCAATTTGTCCCGTTCATCAACAACATCCAGGTATTGTTGATGTAGGTGTACGAGCTCCTGTTTTAAGCTTGTATTTTTGTAAACGACCTTCTCGACTTCCTTCTCACTATCATCTATTTCTTGTAACAGCTGTTCACATTTACTGTTTGAAGCCTTAAGATCTTGAATGGTCGTTCTCAATTTAAGCTCTAACTCCTGAGCAGCAGCCTTACGGGTCATCACAGGCATGGTTTCAAGAATTAGTACTGAAAGTAGAATTGAAGAAACGGTGAGAACTAATTAAGACAGACAAACAAAAAAAATAAAAAATAAAGGAAGTTAGAAAATGAAATGAAAAATGAGAGAAATCAGTGTTGCTTTATAGAGAAATGAGGCAGGCTATTGAATCTAATTGAAATGCAACTAATATAATTAGATCAAGTTTAATGTTATATTGATTCTATTGTCTTATAATTTAACTTTTGCTTATGTGGGTAGGATGCCTGATGAGAAAAAATCTAGTTTTGCATAAGGATTTCAATTAAAATATGGATAGTTAGCGTTATTGTTGTTATGTACAAAATAACAATAATAGAATTACAGTATATTGATATTTCACAATAGGTACTAAGTTTCGTTAGCTTTATTTAAACGAAGTGACTTAGACCCAGTGTAGGGTGCCAAATCAAACAGTAATTGTGTTAATAGGACTCAATTAATATGTTACAGGGTATCAGGGACGATTTTGTGCTAATTATAGATTAAAAGTAAACAATACTCCCCTTTTTAAATCCGCAGGTCGAACATCAGCTGTTCGTGATAGGTTACCGGTAACCAAAAACTGTGTGTTGCTTTGTAAATTTGCAGGAAAACAATAATCCTGAGTTTTTATACAGTTACTTTACATTTAGTTATAATATTACACCTTAATTACACTTAAAAATTAAATAAAACTAATTTTAAATTACGGAACAAAATTTTGACATGTCAGAGTTGAGACCACCGTTCTCAAAACGATGCAAGGAACATGAAAAAAAAAAATATCCTAATAAAAAGAAATAATTATGTGTAACTCACGGTCGCGCCAGGTAGGTTCATTTTCAGACAGACTGGTCGAATATTATCATTAAGATGGGCCGTCATGTCGTAATTTTCACATTTTCTTCACTTTTATAGATACTTTATAAGCCACTTTACCTACAGTACCCCAAAGTGTGGAGTTATACTGATAAAGGGAATAAACAAAACGATAAAGTAAACTATGTAATAAAACAAAATGAGAAACCGAACCAAGAAAGACTTCAATAGTCACTATACAAAAATCCGGCAACAAAATAGAAACCACACCTATATATCGCACGCTGAGAACGAAAGTGACTCAAGTAAAAATTTACGATTTTTGGAAATAGAAGAAAATTTGTTCGATGGATTGAACATTTTCTATTCATTCTAGAATACATTTTTAATATGTTTTTTTTTTGTATAATATTATTTGGCTTTATCACTTTACATAATTATACGTAAATAAAAAAAAAATCTGTATGTAATAACTTTTGGAAAAAATAGGTCACGTTAGTATTACAAATGAGTTCATGAGTTTAACTCATACCTTAATAAATAAGTGACCGAATTTGATTTATGTCACCTAGGTTGTTAATATTAGAAGTAAGAAAGTGACTGAATTTGATTTATGTCACATAGGTTGTTAATATTAGAAATAAGAAAGTGACCTATACCTACCATAAATTGGTCACTTTATGATTAATGAGATAAATTGTAGCAAAACTTACGTGGTTATTGTCGCTGAATAAACTGTTATGTGTAGGTGGATAAGGTTGAGTTTGGTAAGCTTATAAGTACCCTCTAATAACTATTAACTGAAATACAAATAAAACTATTAACTGAAGTAAAAATACGAATTATATATTATTTTAATATGTATTTTTATTACTAGTTATTTATATTATAATTATTTATTAGGTATGTTGAAACTGTATGTACTTCCCGTCACTTGTCCTTATGGGTTCATTCGAAAACCAGCGTCAGACAGTATCTGTCTGACATTAATGCTGAAATGAACCTTTTTGGCGCAGCCGTGAGGCACACACTATTGTTTTAAAAACAATATAATACGTTTTTTTTTTTTGTTATTTGTATTTTGTGTTTCATGAACTGTGTCCAAATAAACTTTATTCTTTCTTTCTAAACTAAAACAACCGACTTTTAAAAAAAACACAAAAAAACTGAAAAATAAGTTTAATTTCGGAAGCCGGTGGCAAATAAGGAAAACTGAAAAGCAAAGACACCGACTTCCGAAATTAAAGTTATTTTTCAGTTTTTTGTGATTTTTTTGGAAGTCGGTTATTTTTTTTTTTATAATTTTTTTTTATTGAATACGTGGTGTATTCCCCAGTCAAAATTAAATAAAAACTATTTTTATGAAGTGCTCTATAAGATTTTCGTTACCAAAATTCCTTATTAAGTGACCTTTTCTAAACTGCCGTCCACTAACTAAAAGGCAGCTAAGTGCAAAAAGTAGTTTTCGAGAAAACGCAAAATTAAGTGGGAATTGATGTCTCTTGAAAAGTATGCTACCTAGGAACAAGGTTGCAAGTTATATACGTAGGCACAGTCTTTTTGCACAATATGTGATTTAGTTCATTCATTTATATTAATCACATTTTATTTAAATTCATTTTCTAACTTTTAGCTAAGCAATTTTTTTCATTTTTACTTAATATACTGCACTATAAGGCCGCTAACCATACCTTAACTGCTTTATAGTAAAGCAATTTCTTGTAGCCGCCACGTCTTGTACTTATAGTAAAACTTATCAAAATATACTTAGTTATAAAGCAGTTAAAGGATTTTAACAGACTTATAGCCTAGTAACTAACACTTGGAAGACTAACTTCACTTACTTAGAAAGCAGTTATGGGATTTTAAACGCTTTTAAGCTCGGTATTGTAAAACATATTTTTATACTGGTTCTCCTATTGCTCAACTACAAGGCAGTTAAAGACATCTCGCTCGCAATTAACTGCCTTTTAAATAAGCACTTGCGGGTAAAAAGTGGAAAAGTTAAAAACTATTTTATGAAAATCAGAACTTTATTTAATAATAAAAAATAAAAGACAATCAGTACGTCTAATTAAATTGTGTAGGAACTTAACAAATAGCTTTTTATTTAATTAACCAATATAAAATTAAAATAAACAAGTTTAATCAAACTTTTACAAATCTTATTCAGTAATGAGATCACAATTACATCTTTAATAATAATCAGTATTCGCGAAACCATAGGAAAAATTATATTATAATTATTTTATAAAAATACCCAAAACATGTAAGTATCGTTTTCGAAAGCTTTATGGCACATGACACTTGGTTTCAAATTCTTATGCACTTATGAAATAAACATATCACAACCAGAGATCAATAATTGCAAAGTTGAAATAACATAATTGTGCGTAACACATAACGTCATACATAATCAATTAAATATTGGACTTTATATAAAAAAATATAAATTCGGCCATTTTTTATGCTTAAATATTAATTTAAAACTTTAACAAAATGAGTAAATCAGATTAGGTAAATAAGCAATTATACCTAGTAACACTCGTGTAGTATTATCAAAATTAAGTAATAAAGTAAACAAAAATATTTAATAAAATATAAAAAATAACATTATTCTAAAGGCACTTTTTCAGTCTTTATGTCTACTACATATCCTAGTTTATAAAGTTACGTTCCTTTTGTTTTTCTTCTGGTTCAATTCAGATTTATTATTTCCTTCAATGATCGGTAAATTTTGCCAAAATAACATCTTATGTTTAGGTATAATTGGCGATAACTTTGTTAAAAGATTAATCTTTCTCTCCTCATCTATTCCTTTCGGTTGCGTACGAAATGTTAAAACAAAATGCGGGTTCTTCAAGTATTTATCGTTTAAAAATTTAAGAGACACATATTCCTCATCAAAAGCTTCCTTATAATGGAGATCAAAACTTCCTCGTTTAAAACACACTTGAGTCATATTTTTAAAATACGCTCTGGGACTTGAATTATGTATGCGTCGATCTGATACGTTACCTACGTAGTTTACAAAATCTTGAGGCTGCATGGATTTAACCAGAACTTTACCATTATTTGCTGAGGCCACTGCATTTTCAAAGTCTGTGAAATCATATATGGTCTTTTTCCGCTTCATCGATAATTCGACTTGATGGTGAAATTGATCACAGCTCATAAATGTGTGACCCGGTTCGAAATAAAATAGAGTGATAGTTTTTGTGACTATTAAGTCACTATTGATGAGGTCGATTAGCATAGAAAACAATAACCAGTTTTTATTTTGAGATGTACAATTATCAAGCCACAAATTGATTGATTGGATATCTCGAAATTTAAGTAAAAAGCTGTAATAAGCACTCATGATATCATCCTGTTTACGGCCTGCTATACCATCATGCCATATGGCGGCTAAAGGTTTCACATCCCTTGTGATTTTTCCTACTGGTGCGAATGTCTGGTTATATACTGTAAGTCTAGGACAAAAAATTACGGATTTAAACGTATCTAGTCGTGGTAACATAATTACTTTTTCTAAGTCGCTACTAAAATATATCTGTTGAGTATTCTGTTCCAAAGTTTTGTGTAAATCATATAATTCTCTTGCCTTTTTATACTTGTCATGGTGTTTTGCCCATGTCGAACATGCATTACAATCAGGTATAGCTTGCGTGCGAACATTATGGTTTGTATCAAGACTATGCAATCTGTAAGATTCGCATATTTCGCATTCCTCATTTCCTAGTCGAGCGAACGATATGTTTAGACTCTTTAGATGTGATCGGTATAAACTCAAACTCAAACTCAAACTCAAAGCATTTATTTCAATTAAACCATTTACAGGCACTTTTGAATTGTCAAAGAGTCGGTCAGTTAGTCAAAAAGTTGAAGCTAGTTGCCCATTCAAATTCGTAGATCTCTATGGAGAAGAACGGGCAAGAAACTCCAAGGACACTCTTTTAAAAATGTATATAGATTTTACAAAATCCTGGGTACAGTATTCTTCGTGCTTCTATATGTGAGAACAATGTCAAACGAAAAATAATCAAAAATAATTCAAAATATAAGATTAAAAATAAGCCCTGGCAGATAAGAGATGACCAGTCTCAACTGACGGCGCCCGTTCACGAACATGACACGTGGATCAGCACCATCCAGCTCAACCATTTTGTAGGGAACCGAATGATCCAACACACGCGCCACCATCAGCGAGACATTTAAGTGAGTATGACATACTCTCATCTGCCAGGCTCTTTCAAGTCAACATACAACGTGATACAACATATATAGCTCATAGCCCACTTTGTATTCTGGATATTTCGAACAAAAGTCAGAATACATAAACGTAATATTAATTTCACTGGGCAAATAACGACGATGAGGAGCGTGTTCACGACGATAGTGCGGTGCAGCTGGATTGAAAGATTCAATATGTTCCGTAATAATATCTCTATTAAGAGCTGGAGTCTTGACGTGCATGCCCCGTTTGTCAATATCTTTGTCGGGATTAAGAGAATTATGCAATATTTTGTCATTTTTTTTGCAGTAACCTAAAGTAGTTAAGAAAAAGACTTTGCATACCTTCATTAAAACTCCATCACTCTTTTGTAAAGTAAAAGCTCTTTTTGCATTTCTCTTAGGCTCCTGAACATATTTTCTCTTAGGAACTGCTACCGTATAATTACTTCTTATAAATAATCTTCTTTCAGAATGTGTCATCATCCAATACTTGTTATTAATATCCAAACGTTCCTCGGGAGTAAATATAGTTGAACAACATTTTGTACACTTCATATCACAGCCTGTTTTTACATTGTACTTTCTTCTGCGTTCCTTTTCCTTCTCAACTAATCTATCTTTCAAGGTGGTATCATATTTATTTCTCTTTGTGGAAGATGGTGGTGCTAAATTTACTAAATCTGTAGAAATAGAGCAATCAAAAATAGATAAAGATGTAAGTCTTTTCTTAGGTAACCGATGTCCAATAATCTCTTCTGTTCTTGTAAATTCTTGAGTATGTCGTCGCGTTATTATTTTTTTGGGAAACGTTTTAGTTATTGATGTTTTCCTTTTCAATATTGCTTTACTTTTAGGGTTTGAAACTGTATTTTGTCTTTGCATGTCATAACCATATTCAGTATCATCACTAAAAACTTCTTCACATGGTTGGTAGTCCTTATCCTTAACAGAGTCATCACTGTCATAATCTAATATTTCTGGTATAATGCAGTGAGAAGAAGATGGCATCGGGGAAGGAGGGGGCATCGATTCGTGGCAGTATATGGAATGTGTTTCACGCTGTTGAGTTAATGTTTCTATTGTAAGCTTCAGAGTTTCCTCTGGTTGGCTATAATTATATGTGATTTGTGTTTCATTGAATTTTTGAAACACTTGTGATGTCATCGAGTAAGATTCTTGGTAGAGAAGATTAACTAAATCGTTATTGTTCATGCGGGGGTACTTTGATTCTTTTTGGCTAATATTAGAGCAAGTGGAAATGCGTATAGATTGCATGCTGTTAGTGTCAAGGCGTTGTGCAGTTGGAAATTCCTGGTCCACCAACACACTATTCATCATAGTTTGGATCCTTGATGATACACAGGAACGTCTAAAATACAATGAAATATAATCAGTGAACTAATGAACCAATTATAGGATACATCTCTTTCGCACTAGTAGGTATAAAACAATCAGCAATCGAAACAGATACCTACAACAACAATTACGATGAACTTAGAAACAGTAGGTACTTTAAAACCCTCTTGCAATAGGTAGGTACATAATGAAAACTAGCACCACGCGTTTTACCTGTGCAGGTATTGCGGAATACAGAAAAATATATGGTAACAAAAACAGGCATTTAGTTAGATAAATTAAAAACCATTCATTCGGTTTTGCTTAAAAGATTTACAAACATACTTTCGTATTTATAATAATAATACAAATAGCTACTTATTACCATAAATGAAATAATAATGTCAGCTTACCTTTGCATATTTTGCGCCATTCTCGTAATTGTGGCGCCAAAAATCAAGAGACGCGCCGCACGTCCGTCCGCTAACGAGCACCCGAAGTGAAAAGGAAGGAATTATAGCCTGAGCTGGTCAAACGCAAACGCAAATCACGAGCGTTTAACTGCTTTTTAGTCTAGTAATGTCGTTTAGCTGCTCTCTAGCGATTGATATTTAGCTAATACTAATTTCAATACATAACTTAAAAGCCGCTATTGGCGTATAACTGCTTTCTAGTGTAGTTTTTCTTGATAACTGCTTTATAGTTAAGGCACGATGTTCAGATGGTTATTTGTGACACAATACATGAAGGTAGTTAAAGACGCTTACCTGCTATTTAGTCAAGCATGACTAGATAACGTACTTTTAGTTAAGTAAATGTAGAAAAAAATGATACATCAATTTGCCGTTAAAGTATGTTAACGTCTTTCTAGAGAAGTATTGTGGCTTAGCCGCTTTTTAATTAAGGGAGTAACGAAATTTATGTGGTTTAACTGCTCAGCAATGTTCTGTATCTCTAAAACTATAAATCATAGAAAAATGATTCTTACACCAAAAGATAGAGCATCGAAAGTTGTATAAGACTACATTACAAAGTGAAAAACGACCAACTGTGGCTTAACGGCCTTTTAGTTAGTGGACGGCAGTAAATGTATATTTTATTAAGGCAAGGCCCACTTAATATCTCAGAGAGCGACCAAAATATTTTAATAAAGCTATCCAAGGCCTTATATTTTTGGCAGAGAAATAGCGACGACAGTCTTCTAAAATGAAAATCTTTGAAATTCTTCAGATTGTGAAGTTGAAAGCCGGACTTGAGGTTCATTATTCTGAACACTGACAGCCGTATTTTATTAAATAGCTATTATTTACTTTAATGTAATCAACATAATGAGGAACTTTAAAAAAAAAGGGTATTTAAAGTTTCTACGAGTGAATAGTACTGTAGGCCACACGCCAGTGATAATAAAACCAGTACAACGGGGTAATTGTGTAACACACAGAAAATGACAATAAAATTGATCGCTATAGGTTTCTTTTTAGCCTATGCCCTTCCCCAGGATGCCATCTATCTCCTCGCCAAATTTTGTTGAAATCCGTTTAGTGGTTTAGGCGTGAAAAGGTTACATACAGATAGACAAACAGAGAGAGTTAATTCTTCAAGGACTTTCTAGTTAACTACAATAGTTTTTGGTCCGCGCGCGGCCCGTCCGCGGTCATACAGGTTAAATATGGATTAGATTGATTCAATCAATCAAATAAATGGATTCAATCTCAACTGAAAAAGTGCTTCCATGTAAGACCATGATTTGTATGAAGAAGAGTGTGTAAGAGGGACTGTGTAAAAATCTTAGGGCAAATTACACCAATAAAACTGAACGCGAACAACGCATCTAAACCGCGTTCAAAAGCTGTCAGTGTCATCATTGTTGCGGAATATTGACACTGACAGCTCTTTAACGCGATTTAAATGCGCTAATGGCGTTCAGTTTCATTGATGAAATTCACCCTTAAGGCATACTGGCGCGAGGCGACGGTACGACACAGCACCGGTAGATTAATTTCCGAGAAGTTTTCATAGAAATTGTTCCACCAGAGTCGCGTCGCGCCTGTCTGCGGGAGTTTTGAGTCGTGTACTATACTGCAGTTTCTGCCACTTGAAAAAAAAGACATAAGTTTATGTACAGCTTGGCACAAAAGAGTATGATGCGGTGACAAATGAAACTAAATATTTTACTTAAGTAATGCAGACCTATGATGTTGGTACTACTTTGCCGACAAGTGCTACTAAGATTTTGAGTCAGTACAAGCAGCGTTTTTCACTATTTGTTTAAATTCTTTGACGCATTTCCCATTTGAAGTGACCTATGTGCGGTAGTGGCGCCCTCATTTTTTCCAAACTCTTTTTTGCCAAGCTGTAGGTATGTCTATGAACTTTGACATTAAAAGGTCTATTGAAGCGTCAAATCTAATATTATTCCAATATATTTGGATTCAAACATTACATATGTACATATATAAGCCCTAAAAAACCTTTTTACGTAAATCCAATAATGACGAAAGCATGTTATTTAATTTAAGCCCTTAAAATCTTATTGGAAAACTTTCGATCCCGTTATGAAGTGGTTTTAACGAAAATACTTAGCTAGGTGCAAGATTGAAGTAGATAATAAAAGTTTTAACAAGTAATATTGATGGAATTTTTCTCTCTAAAAATACCAACAGCCTCCGTCTATTGATGGAAACTGATTCCATAAATATTGTTATATTTTATTGCAAGAAGCACAGCAAAAAGTATTAAAAATATATTTAATACTAGCCACACCTCGCGGTTTCACCCACATAAGTCTCGATCCCGTGGGAATAACGGGATAAAAAATATCCTATGTCCTAACCACGGAATAGATAAATAAGGTTGGAATGGTAATGTGGGCGTGGCAAGCGCGCCACAATTATGATTCGAT
The DNA here is from genome assembly GCA_949152455.1 of Lithophane leautieri. Classification (NCBI taxonomy): domain Eukaryota; kingdom Metazoa; phylum Arthropoda; class Insecta; order Lepidoptera; family Noctuidae; genus Lithophane; species Lithophane leautieri. The sequence continues at coordinate 11,583,805 of OX424473.1, read as the reverse complement.
AATCATAAATCGACCGATTCATTAATTCACCGCGTTTCGTGCGCTTCGGACTACTGCGGAGAACAGAGCTCTGCTTTAAAATGCCGTGTTGTGCAATTATAACTTGTAAAACAAAAAGTCAGACTGCAAGTATAGAGCGAGGGGGTATATCTTTCCATCGGTAAGTCGAAAATAACATTTAATTATAATTTTATTAGTAAAAAACATAAAATTATTCTGATCACTATGAAATTCCAAACATTAACGACATTATTGCAACAAGTAAAAAAAAATATACATTGCACGATGTGTACTCGCGTAATCAACGCAATTACTAAGTCCGCTTACAATGTACTGCATGCGTCGCGTCCTCTTCACTTCAACCATTGACGTTTCGTCGTTTGCCCTGGTGCCGTATTATGAAGTATTAATGCCATCATTTTTCCAGTGTGAGAGAGAGACGGAGCTAGACAAGGCCGCTAGCACCATCCCGTTTTCTCAGCGGAATAATGATGGCATTAATACTTCATAATACCACCCCTGATTGGCCGTGATACACGGTCGATAGTGAGGTGACCATGTGGTTAAATAAAATCATCGATAGAATTCTCAAATAATATAAATTTACGTTCGACAAAGATTCTTTTTGAATTATTTTATATTTAATTAATGATAGTATATTTTTAGTTAGATGTATAATGAGTCAATTAAATATTACAATAATTATTGAACGAATGATACAATATAGTAAATACTTGTAGATGACAGATTTACAGGGAGAAATTGAATTCATTGGCAACATTATACGAGATCATTGTACTCATCTACAAGTATTTACTATATTGTATTTAGTATTAAAATATAAGTAAAATCCAATTTTACTTACGCAATAAATTATAAATTTTAGGTTTCCTAAAGAACCTAAGGCCAGGGAACAATGGATTGACGTGACAGGTAGAGGAAACTGGATGCCGACAAAGACGAGTACTATTTGCTCTATACATTTCAGTAAAGATGATTTTATCATTAAAAAATCAGGTTATTTGTAATTAATAAAAGTAAAAGAAATATTTCTTAATATTTATTTCATGTTTAATTTTCCCCCATACATTCATCAGATAATTTATCGATAAAGAATATCGGCTTTATCAAGCACTAGCGTGTATGAAAATTTTTATTGCTTTTTTGCGTGTGTGTGTGTCTATGCCTACGAGGGCTTAGTACTAGTGTGCGAACGAATATCTGCCCTGAGATTTATGTGTGTCTGATTTGGTTGTGTGCGAAATATTTGTAAACATAGGAGTGCGTATGTGTAGAAATTAAAATAGTGGGAGACAAGCGGTGACACTGGTCCTGATACAAAATTGGAGCTAGGGCCTTTCCAACCTTATTTATCAATTCCGTGGTCCTAACCCAGGTCATGGTCTACTCATGTGCCAAATTTCATCCAAATCCGTTCAGCCGTTTTAGCGTGAAATCTTATAAAATAAATAGACAAATAAACTCACTTTCGCATTTAAATTATTAGTTTGGATAAAATGAATTATTAAAAAAATCCGAGAGGTGTCGTGGGATCGTATTATGTATTTTATAGAACATTTTTAACAGGCACACTGAAATAAATTAATCACGTTTGAGAATAACTACATAATGTAAACACATATACACACATACCTACTATAATAAAAGTGTCGTGTGAAGGATGCCAAACGGAACCCTATTACTAAGCCTCCGCTGTCCGTCTGTCTGTCAGCGGGCTTTATCTCATGAACCGTAAAAGGTAGACACCTAATATTTTCACTGACTGTGTATTCGAAGGTTTTTATTTCGGTCAATTACTCAATTCCCAAAAGTTATACTCTGCAAATATAACGATACCTTGCAAGCATAAAGTGGGTAAGGAACTTCGTTCTAAAAACGTTTTACAGTACGTTTTAACTGCTGAAGCGCCTCCATTTATGTTTAAGAAACCTTGTTTCTTTCAGAATTTTCCAGGAAGTAGCTAGAATTAAAATACTGTAGATCAGCCATACTCAAAGTGTGCTCCGCAGAGCCCTGGGGCTCTGCAAAGCCCCTGTGGGGGTTCCGCGAAAAGCCAATGGCATATGTCCAACTGCAGACGACATCGCTTTGTGGTATTTTAGCTGCTTCAGAATCATCCTAATCTCGTACGAATAATTTCTTTATAAAAAAGAAGATTATCGATTCGACACGTATTTTATTATTAAAACTGTTTTTATTTTCGTCATAATCCAACAGTGCCAGCCCTAGCGGGAAAAAGTGAAGTCAGAGTTTTGCGAGTGTTATTTCCTCACCAAAATAAATTAGTGGGACACAGTGGACGACAAAACTGTAAACAATCAATCCACTTTGTTCCACTGGTGGGACATATTTGTGGAGCAAAGTGCAATTCCATGAAATGCAGTTTTTGATTATTTTAGGGCTCCGTCAAATATTCCCATTTCCAAAAGGATCCATGGCCAAAAAGTTTGAGAACCGCTGCTGTAGATAGAAGCCTTGTCCTCATAATTCCCCTTTGTGATTCTACAGAATGAGGAAGTTATTATTAGTAAACATTAGAACATTCTTTTGTTAAAAAGCTACTGAACAAGATGTATTTTACCCGACTACAGCTAGGCCAAAGACGGGTTATGATTTTAACAGACTAAGAAAATATGTTTGTTTGTGTGTATGTATGTTCATCTGCTCCCTCATAACTCCTAGCCTGCTCATCGTATTTTGACAAACGAGGTATTGTTGGAAGCCTCAACATGGCGGCCTATAGCGGATGAAAAGTGTTACCGATTTTATTTTATTTAAAGCTAATAATAAGTCGTGTTTTGTATGTAATGAAAGCTCATAAAGAATACTTTTTTTTAAATAGATTGGTTATCTTTGATTATTTATACATATACTCCAAACACGATTGAATTTTCCCATACCAAGGTCGCAGTTGGATTATAGTTTTTAACTTATTTTTTTTTGTTTGTTTGTTTCATTGTGAAGAATTCCAATGAGGTTTTAGGGGTATGAGGAACAGGGAGTAATATTCACTCATCCACCATAGAAAAGGGAGGATCCTCCAACCAGACGGGTGTTGTGTGTCGGGTTCTTGTATATACGAGTATGTCCATTGCACGGTAAACTTTAATTGCGCGATGCAGGATTTATGTGACGTCAGGATTTTTGTGTGAGGTCATGTCTTTGATGCGTAGTTCGCATGTGGCGTTGTAAATACCGCCACAAGGTCAATAATACATTGAAGATTGGTTATTAAAAAAAAGGTCCCCATTGATTCAAAAGTTGCGCTTGACCACTATACCAACAAAGCAATACATATTATCCATAATAATATTACAACATGCGAAAGAAGCTCTGTCTCCCAGTTGGTCTATCTGTGACCTCTTTACGCCTTAATAGCTGAACGGATTTGGATGAAATTTGTACACACCGGTAGACTGGTTTAGGACATAGGCGAGTTTTATCCCGGTAGAACGTTCCCGTGGGATAATTTCTGACCTCTACGTGGGTGAAGCCGCGGGCAAATGCTACTAAGCTTTTTAAACTTATGAAACTTGTTCTTTGTGAAGTTTCCTAACATAATTTCCCATATTCTTGTACCACATTTTCAGGTAAATTGCCGAGGAAATCTCGACTGAGCCAGAGTTAATAAAATTTCCTGTGATAACAACATCTATTAAGTCTAAAAGCAAGCTGCTAATGTTCTAGGCGTGTTGTCTTTAAAGATGGCTCGTTTGATATTAAAGTTTTAATGTTCTGTCTCGATTCTAGTTTAAATTTCCTATTTTTAGCCCAAAGAATGAGTATTGCCATTCAACGTGGCAATGCTGCCAGTCTTTTGGGCACTTTTCCCATTGACAGCGATGCGGACGAATTCTTGATGCCAAATGAGATATACCCTTAAAAAATAAAATTGTTATATAATTTATTGTACATACTATATATATTTATTTCTAAGCATATTTATGTAAGTTCCTAGAATTTGTATATTATGTAAATAAAGTGTTTTATCAGACCATAACGAATCCTATTTAACAGAACACATGTATTTATCATCGACTCAAAAAGAAGAAGAGAATATTGGCGTGGATGTCGGTTATTATATACTAAAGCCTTCCTCGAGAACATCACTCTATCCATTGGTGCAAACAGCATGAAAATCGATGCAGCATTTTTGAGTTTATCGCGAACAGACAGACAGACAGACGCGGCGGAGGACTTTATTTTATAACATGTAAGGATAATGCGTAAAAATAGCAAATCTATTTACAGTTTCCGGGATGAATTATTCTTCCTAAGTACTACAACATTTCTGTTGAATTGTATGCAAGAAAAGAAAATTAATTATCACAATAACTTGGTTGCAGCCTAATTTACATAAATGAGCGAGCAACTACCATCTTAAAGTATTTTATATTATTCATTATGACTCTTGAAACGCATAATTTCCTCGTCTGACAAAGAAAAAGTTCTCTAAGTAAATACAGCTACGCTTCATGCAAAAGTTTTCTCATTCACTCCTTAGTATTCTTTCTCCTCTCAATTCTGAACAAATCGATTCTCTGAAGATGGGACTAGGGGAGCAGAAAATTGTCATAGGTATGAATGAATTCTATTTTATCGAAGCTCAATGGTTCTTGCTGATTTTAGCCAATCTTTACTGAAGTTTTTCAGTGTAAGTAGGTATTTTTTTTCTTTCGAATGCGAGGCTTTTTTAAATAGATATCAATACTAGTGGCCTACTATCACAGATTAGATAATAGCACAAAATAGTACAGAAGTTTCACTAAGCAATATCATTTTAATAAAAAACGACTCTTGCTACGAGACAAAAAAGTACAATTCAGGTCGCAAGGCGCTGATTAACTACAATTATATTACCTAGAAGTTGCCTCTCTTTCTATCACGTAACTCCTCTCTCTCGTATCTCTTCTGACTACTTTATGCTCACTGAATTGGCCCGACCAGACGAGCCCACAGCGTACTTGTTGCTTCATACCTAAAATGCGTAGTGCGCCTTCTGTACTATTCTGTGACAGTAATCTGCTATTTCACAGGCCAGTAAAACTAATAGTGTATGACCAAACTGCTTCTTGAGGTAGATAACTAACAATTTCACTTTAATTTCTTATACAAAACATCTAATGCTTTGAATAACTCCGTAAACCTATGAAAGTATAAAACACACTTTTTATTAAAACTATACAAAAATAATCGAATCAATTACAAAATCAAAGAGTGCTATCTGAACTTTAAGATTTTCCAAGAAATACCTACAGTATTAAAGGAATTGATAAAAATCTATAGCTAGTCCCACAGAATAGTAACTTACTACAGAAGATCGGCTGAATATAGCGAGCGAAAACGCACGCACACATAGCCACGCTTCACGTACGGCGAGTGCAAACGCACTCGCGACTGGCGTTCACCGCCCGTACTTGCGCGTCTATGTGTGCCTGTGTTCGTTTAATGAAGCAGACCTTCTGTAGGTGTACTATTCTGTACTAGTGCGATCGGGATCGTAGTTAATGTCATCCGCTTCCGGACACGCCGAGAGAATCTAAATGGCTCGTTAATTAGGTCGGGACTTTGATGTCCTCTCTCTCTCCAAGATGGCAAACGTATCCTGATTTTGGTGGAAGTGTCGGAACGTGTACAGAATGCGTTAAGACGCATTAACTTGGTATGGATTTGATATCTTAAGGCCTTCAGTATGCAGGATATTCATTATCCTGCAGACTTATGGACATAATGACTCTTTCTATAATTTGAAGTGCCCGTTTTTTCCTCTAGCTGAATAATTATAGTGTTAAAGACTTTTCCATTAGGAAATTCTCATAAGCTCTCCCCCTATACCATAGGTCAAATAGCTGGCAAAATTATAGTGAAAGAGTTCACACAAAAAAAAAAACCAGCTTAACTTGTCTCTATCTGCCTATGGAATACTGGCGTGATGTTCTATTAAGCTGGCTGTTGTGCTGTGTACTCTCCGTCTTGGGAGAACGGAGGGTTATGTCGGACTCCTACTGAATAAAACCCCACTATTCCTACTTCTACCATGAGTCGGGGGCCCGGGAGATACTTGTACATTCGCTGCAACCCCGACTGGTATCAGCCCGCCATGTCTAGTGGGCCCCATCATAAAGTGCGGCAGATCCCACGACCGCACTCCTATGAAAGCACGCATGAAGTGCTGCGTGCCACCTCATTGGACCTGACTGTTCGGGCGATGACACAGCCCCCAATTTCGCCACCCGCAGGCCCCTCCTTATGGTGGCTGGAGATCGTTAAGCGCCCTTCAACGCCCGGCTGCTCTTCTTGTGCGGGTGGAATAAAGTGCTTTCCCCTGCGAACTTTTGCAACAATTTACTGCAAATTAATCTGTCCGCAAGTGAACATCTCTGTATGCAAGCAAAAATCTCTGTCTACAGCAGTTGACAACAGTAGACATGGTGTTTATATTACGCCTTATTTTAATAAAATAACGAGCAAACATGGAATAATGAATATGCAACATCACGCGTTTGTCTGTACAAGGTCGCGTGGCATTGTAATGTGTTCCCCATATTTTTACAACGGAATTTATCCCTGGCGGTCTAGAGTGGAAGGGTATTTAGTTAACTGGAAAAGTAATTTTATTACGAACGCTTTTAATGTGCACGTGTTTTTACATCGTTCTCACAAGTATAATTTCAACATGAATGATGCAACAAATATGTGATTTTAAAAAAATCCGTCGAATTTCTGGCCCCTTCTTCTCCATAGGAACCTACTAAGCTTTGGAATGGGCAACTAGCTTCGTCGATCTGACTAACCGACCCCTTGACAATTCAAAAGTGCCTGTAATTGATTTACTTTAAATAAATGCTTTGAGTTTGAGTTCTAATTTGAGAATAGCTTTTGATTGGCATTCTGTTTTGTTTATCCAGATATTTTGTGTGGACCTAATATTTTAAGATTTACAAGAACCTACGCATTTGTCCTCCACTCCCGAATCGAAATTTTTACCTCTCACAGCTTATTGTTCTTTTTGAGTTTGTGTTATTTCTTTGCATCATATTTACCGCAAATAAATATATTTCTTTAATTCTTTCTATTATTATGACATGTATATTGTGCTACCTGCAGCATAAATTCTCGCCAAAGCCATTTTCGGTAAGTACATCTTGGCAGACTTGCCAAAATCTGCATTCAAGTTTCACAAAAATAAGGCCAATATGATTTATATATTCATCTTTTCACGGATTGTATGAAATGTAGGTTCGAACTTTGATCTACTTAGAGAGACCGATAGTTACTATAGGTACTTATTATTTTCTTTTCAACACACTTGCTCGTAAAGTGGCTCTTATTGAACCGCTTTTAGGTTCATAATGCAGTGTATTATGGAAGCGTGCTTTTTACTTTATATTACCGCACTAGTGCGGTAATGTGCGCCACAGATTACTATTTACTAGTCTGAGTAATGACATGGCAGTATGGAATTAGTAAGTACTATCATAGCAGCATGAAATTGTTATCCAATAGAAATTGTTTTTGGTGAAGCTTTTTACCAAAGACAAGCGCTCAAAAGAAAGTTTTTATTTAAAAAAAAGAACCATAAGCAAATAAATCCCATGCATGCCCATGGGATTTTTTTACCATAATTAAACGTCAGTGGGATACTATACATTGAATTAGTATGAACTATCCTACAAAAAAATGAGCATTCTCTATTTACACCCGAGCAGAGACTTGCGCTTTTTTCCGGTAAGACCGCTGTTGGCACGCGCGCAGGCCACTTGACCCGCCCCGACGAACCGCGCTGGCCTGCTCGTATGCTACTGCGTTCGCGCGGAATGAATCTCTGTCATTCTGTATAGCGGTAAAGCGCATTAGCCTGTTTATACCAATTTCTATTTATCTTATTAATTAGTTAATTTTTAGTGTTATAAATTACTAGCTGCGCCCTGCGGTTTTACCCGCGTTAGTCTCGATCTCGTGGGAATATAGGGATAAAAAGTAACTTATGTCCTATTCCAGGTCATGGTCTACCCATGTGCCAAATTTCAACTAAATCCATTGAGTCGTTTTAGCGTGAAAGTGTAACAAACGAACAAACAAACTCACTTTCGCTTTTATAATATTAGATAAAGTTAGGATTTAAAAAAAATTACTTAAAAATTAACAAATATCAATTTAAAATGATAATTTACCTATTTTATCACAATTTAAAATCTCGAAAAACTTTACTCATAAGTATTTACTTTACCTAATACAAAGTTTTCAAAGCCATGTCATCCAACATTCAAGTTTAAACCCCGGGTTGAGTTAACTCGACATTAAAACGAGCTGAAATTTATTTTCTTCTCTATCTTTAAAACTTGGTTGGACTTTGGGCACTGGCTCCGCACATTTGTGCTGTGGTCTTGCAGTTAGCTTTTAGCGATTGTCACATATTCACGTGAATTAATATCAATTTCGGCAATAGACTCGCCCCCTATTATAGCTCCCGCAGACAGGCGCGACGCGACTCTGGTGGAACTAGTTCTACCGGGAACTTAAACATAACTGGCGAAATGTGGGAGTACTAAAAGGTACACCTCTGCCTAACCCTTCGGGGATTATAGGCGTGGTGTAATGTGCTATGTTGTCAGAGAAAGATATTTTTTTCGACTTATTAAAATTATTTAGAACTCATGAGATGACACAAATCATTACAATTAGCCCACCCCAAATGCCAAATGTATTTCTAAGCTATGTATTTAGTACCATGGAAGCCTTTTTTTTTTTGAGGGTGGGATGTCATAAAGTGACTTCTCCCGCTCTGGGCGTGTCAGACTATTACGTATTAAAACCCATCCGTGTTCCTTCAGTTCACCTTACCTGCAGTCCGTGTAAAATCGCCAGCAATTATCTCAAATTTACCTATCCACTTCCTTTACCATTTACCTCGTATCTCATATTTTAAATAATTCAAAGGTTATCTTTAAAATATAATAAGACCGCCCATTGTGTCACCCTATGTAAAAATGTCTAAAGAACAATGTCAGATGTCCATAGTAACTTTGGCTCAATATTAATTTGTCATGGACAGTGAAAATTCTTACGTTATTTTGTGTTGTTTAATGTCAAAAGCTTTTCTGTGATTTCCACTTTTACATTGAACTTCTATGAATAAGAATCGTACTTTACCTCAGAAAGTGAAGTCCATTGCCGTCAATGAACGGACATCGTCAGATTCAACTAAATGCCGTTTCATCCGGAACACATTTATACCACAATTAATACAACGTAGTTGATGGGACATTATCACAAAATGTGTGGTATGGATATAACACAATTAGTTTAAAAGAGGAATTCGAGAAGAAATCAACTTTACACATAGAAAAACACCGGCAACAACACAAGATGTTTGACATCTTGTCATCGTCAACTCACTGTCATGCGCACGATCTTGACAGAAGCTAACAGGGTTGTCATTACATTACGGATAGGTCATCGAGCACAGGTCAGGAAAATCGATTTCTTGAATTTCGTTTTTATATTCTTTAAAAACTACTAAATGTATTTATAATAAACACGACGAACGTATTAATAAGGTAAAAAAAAATACAATTGTGAGGTGGTAAATAAAAAGTTCAATTATTCAGAATAATCGATTACAGTGGCAGAACAGGTAACTACCTGAAACTTTTTTATTTAGAAAAAGAAAAACCTGGAACATGATGACAAAATGAAAAACTTATTGCCATTGAGTACGAAGACAATGCTGGTGCAGTCCTTAATTTTCCCTATCATCGATTATGGTGATGTGTGCTACTATGACCTGAATGCAGATCTTCTCGACAAACTTGACCACCTTCTCAATAATTGCATTCGATTCGTGTTCAATCTGCGTAAATATGACCATGTCTCTGCGCATCGATCGCTTCTAAAGTGGTTGCCCATACGTCAGCGCAGAGAGCAAAGGGCGCTAATTAAACAGATCGGATTAACTTACCTAGTGACATCCGATCCTCAATTATGTGAAGTGATCTCACCCTCAGTTAGTACTTGTAGTTTGCACCTTGCACAACTCGCTGTATCACAATTTTTAAAGATGAACACATTCATCAAAAAATATTTGGTAGTCTGTGGTCCATCGCACGTGTGGTCTGTGGATATCTGTCATGTTCATTAGTTCAAAGTATTACACACACATAGCCATACATTCAATAAACACAACTTCCAAACGGGGTAGAGATGAAAATCTGGGAAGGGTTGGGATACGCTGAGGGTGAGATCACTTCACATAATTGAGGATCGGATGTCACTAGGTAAGTTAATCCGATCTGTTCAATTATGTTTGTGATCTCACCCTCAGTTAGTACTTGTAGATGTTTAAAGAAGAAAGTTGTGTTATTAATCAGCATGTTTATTTGATAAACGTAAAGTAGGTAACTTCTCATCATTATAGAGTAATCAGTCTAAATGGTTACTTATTAATTATTACAGCCTCAATGTGGGCACTTATCCATAGCATTTAACCATAGAACTTAACCATAGCACTTAGAGTATCTTACAAACTATCTGTTGAGCACACTGCTTGAGCAAAGGCATTTGGGTCACTAACAATTGGTCTGTTATAGAAACGGGCAAATGTGGAGGACCTTTGTGTCCAGCCTGCGGCTTTCCTTATTACTTCTATGTTTATGCCTCCTTCAGAAGCCTTTGAAGTAGAGGCATGTCTTGTGCTGTGAGCTGTGAACTTAGCAGTATCTAAGCCACTATCATTCATGACTTGCTTTATCCACCTACTTATAGATGCAGTGGAGGCAGCATGGTAAGGTTTTCTAAGTGTGATTATCAAATTATTACAATCCTGTCTTATAATTTTGGTACTATTTAAATAGCAAAGTAAAGTTTTGGCTGGACAGATGCTCATATTATCTTTGAAAAATGGTAATATTAAATTAGGTTGGAATTTGTTTGGTCCTGATGTTTTAATCATTTCTGGGATTTTAATATCAATATTATCTTCATTAATAGTAATATTATTTATACTAATAAGTGATAAAGTTTGGATCCTATGCGCAGTTACAAGAGCTAATAATGTTACTAATTTCTTAGTAAGTAATTCCAAACTGAGGTCTTCATTGGGAAATAGATTTGATAGGTATCTTAAGACAATGTTGGGGTCCCATACTATATCGTATTTAGGTTTCTTGGGCCTTAATTTGTAAATACCTCTAAAAAACCTCGTCATTCTCTCATCTGTTCCCAAGTGAGAGCCTAAGATTAAAGAAATTGCCGACCGTATGGTGTTCAGTGAGCTATATGACAGTCCTTGCTCAAACCTTGATGTTAAAAACGAAATTACAAGGGCTACTGAGCCCGACAAGGGATGCACATCTTGACTCTTGCAGAAGATTATCCACTGATTTAGAGCTGATTCGTACTGTTTTCTGGTTTTGTTAGACAAGGAAGCTAACATTATGTCCATTGAAGAAGGAGGTATTCCTCTCCTTAGGAACGCGCACCTGATAATGTGGCGGCAATCAGTTTGAGGCTCTTGTGTAGAGGATGTGGATCCCTGGAAGGAGACAGTAGTAAGTTATTACGGGGTTCGAATACAATTCTCTCTGATATAACCATGGCGCTGAACATTGGATACCATGGTTGTGCCGGCCACCATGGAACTACAACAATGCCTGTTGCCTTTTCAGTTACTATTTTCTGTAGCAGCTTGCTTACAAGGTTGAATGGTGGAAAAGCATAGAAAAATATTCCATTCCATTTAATGGTAAAAGCATCTATGGAATGTGCGTTGGGGTCTGGTAGCCAAGATACATAATTCTTGCACTTGTTGTTATATTTGCTTGCAAACATATCAATCTGAGGTTCACCCATTTTAGTAATAATCGTTTCGTATGCCATGTCACATAGAGCCCATTCAATTTCAGAATGAGAACGTCTTGATTCTCTATCTGCCACAGCATTGTCTTTTGAGCTAATGTAGGACGCATACACCCATAGTTGCCTTTCCTCACACCACTGCCATAGCTCTCGTGCTAAGCTATTTAAATGTCGAAAGCGGGTGCCCCCCATTCTATTAACATAGGCTATAGCAGTGGTGTTGTCTATTCTAAGAAGAATTTCACAGCATCTTAGTTCAGATGCGTATGTTTTTAACCCTTTAAATGCAGCTAGAAGTTCTAGGTAATTTATATGAAAACATTTATCTTCAGCTGTCCAGTGGCCATGGGTTGTAACATCGTTACAGACTGAACCCCAGCCTGTTCCAGAAGCGTCTGAAAATATTTCCAAAGAAAATTTGAATTTTTTAATTTTACAATGATATATAGGGATATGGGATAACCACCATTCCAAATCTGATCTGATTTCGTTTGATACAAGAAGGTATGCCTCATAGTTATCATTATTATTTTTTAAGGCTATTGTTTTATGATTTTCCATTACTTTAGTATAAAGCCGGCCATATTCTACTGCTGGACATGCGGCTACAAGTGTACCTAAGAGCTGAGAGAATTTCATTATTTTGCATCTCTGTTTAGACTTGACTCTTCTTAAGGTTTTACATATAGATAATATCTTTTTCTGAGGAAGTGTTATGGAGAACTGAACAGAATTTAGAATAAACCCTAGATACTGGCAGTACTGTCTAGGCTGGAGGCAACTTTTGTTTAGGTTAATTATAAATCCCAGACTTTCTAATAACTTCTTAGTAGTACACACGTTTAGTAAGCATTTCTCATATGAATTTGCAAGACAGAGAATATCATCAAGATAGATCACAGAGACAAAACCTAATGACCTCAAGTGACACATTACTGGTTTCATAACTTTAGTGAAGACATATGGTGCTGTACTAAGACCAAAGGGAAGGCATTTAAATTCATACAATTTGTCTTGGAATAGGAAACGCAAATATTTCCTGTCAGATTGTTTTATTGATATCAAATAATATGCATTCTTCAGGTCAATTGTGGCCATGAAGCATCCAGGGGTCATAAGCTTTGTTGCTGTTCTTAAGTCCTCTAATTTAAAGTGAGAGGAAGAGACAAATTTGTTAAACTCTTTCAAATTTAGTATGAATCTCCAGGAACCATCTGACTTGGGGTGTAAGAATATACTGGACAAAAACTGGCCCTCTACAGTTGAACACCTTTGTATAGCACCTAATTGTAACAATTTGTTAATTTCTATAGAAATAAGGTACAATTCCTTTTCAGAAAACCGATTATTCTGTGGCACTATGGCTTGAACAGGATTATTGGTTAAGGGTATGGAATAGCCTCTGACCCATTTGCGTATAGTGAGGTTAGTACTGATACTATCCCAGTGGTCTGAGAAATATTTGAGTCTGCCAGTTCGTACCTGATCTAGCGGCCGCGACGATCCTGGCCCTGGCGGCGTGAATGATGGAATTTCTGTGGAGAGCGTCTCCCTCGTGTCGGCAGCTTGTTGGCATAATAAGTCTGATGTGCTGTTTGCTTCAGTCTCGGCTTCTGCCCACTCGGACGTGTCACCTGTGATCGTTGTGGGCCCCGATAGTTTAAATGATTTCTTTTAGGGACTTTCTGCTGAGCAGGTGTATTTTTCAGCTCTAAGCCTGATTTCTTGACTGCTTTAACAGCATTGACCTTGTCCTGTAATTTGTCCCCGAACAGGTATTCACATATTGGGGTACTTTCCATTAAATTTTTTAGGTCTTTGTTTAGCCCTGGTAATATTAGAGACCTTCGTGTGGTTGAGTTTTCATGGTACAAGTCACATAGTAGACGAGCTGCATCACTTAAATTCTCAATATACTGTTCATTTTTATGTGTGGCAATCATATTGTTTAATACCTTGCCAATTGTAGTGATTGCTGCCGATAACACAATTTGGTTTTTGGCAATCCTCTTGTCTCTATTGATACCATTCTCGTTCATTGCAGCTGCTACCTCGTCGTTTAGTAGTGGCGGAACTAATAGGCTACAGTTCCTTGGGGAATTGTGTCTTGATAATATGCTAGCCTTAGTTTCAGCTTCAAGCCCGTTTTGAAGAATGGCCGTCCAGCGCTTTGTTATACTCTCGTGTAACTCAATCGAGTTATTGGCCGGTGGGGCGCCTTCTTGACCCAGGAGCCCCTCGATATGGGCTGGTATTATGTTTTCCACCAGTACTACCTCAGGGGTAACGATTGGGAGGTGAGGTGCCTCTTCCAGGTCTGCCCCCCCCTTTTCTTTCGTTTGAGTGTCTTCACTAGGTGAAATAATATGACGTCTGTGTTCGGTATCTGGTGAGGAAGATAGTAACCTGCGACGTCGAGGCGTACGGCTGCTTCGCGTCTGTCTACGTCGGCTTTGCTCGTATGACGAACGACTTCTTGAGCGTGTTCGGCTGGAGCGATTTTTGTAGTCATCTAAGCAACAGACGCATAGTGTTAAGCTCGAAACTGTTAAATCCATAGCTGACCTCTCGTGAAAGCTTTAGGATATAGTTGAAATTTTATTCAATTTACGACAATGTCATCGGCTAACCTCTGGTGAAAGCTCTTAAGATGCAGTCGAATTGCTTTAATTGTTACGAGAAAACTGTCACCGGCTGACCTCCCGTGAAAGCTCTTATGATGCAGTCAGAAATTATGAATTGAAATTGGAGGTACCTAATAAGCGTAAGTATCTGTTATACCTACTTAGATACATTTTTAGAATTAGGTACTTTTAGCGTTGCGTACTACCACGGCTAACCTCACGTGGAAGCTCAATAGTGGTATCGCCTTATTTGTAAAGGTATTAGGTAATTACCTCACAAGGAGTCTCTAAAACCCATTATGTGAAACACTCGTTTTCTAGGAATTTGCGTTAGTAGGTATGTAACATGAAAGAACTTACCGATGTCGGCGGGGCGACTCCTCCTGTTTAACCGCTTTTCCAGATCGCGTAAACGTTCACTCAGCTCGATCATAGCCTCCTCCCGTTTTCTCCGCTTATTTTTTCCCATTTTATGTACAGAAATAAGAATTTTCGACTATTCAATCGGAATTCTGTGCACAGCGCGCGGCACAAAAAAGTACAATGAACATGACAGATATCCACAGACCACACGTGCGATGGACCACAGACTACCAAATATTTTTTGATGAATGTGTTCATCTTTAAAAATTGTGATACAGCGAGTTGTGCAAGGTGCAAACTACAAGTACTAACTGAGGGTGAGATCACAAACATAATCACCTTGTTTTCGTTTCTTGTCTCTCCCTCTTCCCCTAGTTATCTAGCTCCCCACTTTCAGTACATTTGCGCCAACCACAGTAGAAATCTACGTTCATCAAGTAATCGTCTTCTTCATTGTCCCACTCACCGTACTGACTTCATTCACTCTTCCTTCTTCGTTCAATCTATCTCTCTGTGGAATGCGCTCCCTGTGGAAATCAGGATGGCAACCAACCGATTATCCTTTAAAGCTAAAGTTCGAGAGCACATTCGCAAGAAGCTGGCAGTATCATCACAACGGTAATGTTTTCCCATTGTTTGTCTTATTTGTTTTAGTATATTCGTATAGTTATGTGTATTTATTTGTTCTTATATTTATATGTATTTAGGTATTTAGGCTTATATTTATATATATATATATATATATTTATTTTTTTAATACGTTAACTTATTTAAATTATATTTTTCAACAATTTTCGCTATTGCACCTACCACTGTTTGTCTCTGCATCACCCAAAGGTTGACTGGTAGAAAATGCCTATGGCATTAAGTCCGCCTCTGTACATTTATGTGCTTGAAGTATTAAATAAATAAATAAAATGATTACTTATTCAAATGATTTTCTTTTCGAAAAGTTGCCGAAAAGAACGAAATATTTTCTAATAAATTAGAATTCAATATTTAAATTGTTGTAGGTAAAAACTTTGTGTCCGTATTAATTTAGTTTTAAAAGTTGTGTAGGCCGAAACCTGACATTGTTCTTTTATCCGTATTTTTTAAAGTTACTCCTTAAAAAATACAGAAATAAATGCAAAATCATATTAAAGAGTGTTCTATTCTATTTTACTTACCACATTATCAAAAGAAACGTGTCTTAACAAATTCTAAATACGTTTACTTCAATGTCAATCTTTTATCGAAATCTAGTCTTGTTATTGTGACAAATAAGCTGCCATTGTGATTGGCAACTCAATAAATTCTCTCTAAAGGCGTGTACGCACGAACGAACAAAACATGGTGAACACGGAACATTTGGTTCGTACGTAAACGAACACCATACGAACACAGTTAGACATGTGTTCGCGCCAGTTAGCCATGGATTCGTAATTGAATCGCCACGAACATTTTTGACGAACGCAGTGTTTGATTTTCGTTAATGGTATGCACATGCGGACAAAGTTTTCGATGTTAGAGTACACTATGTTCTTGTTCGGTCGTACGTACACACGGCTACACATCAAGCTATACATTTCCAGTTTATGCTGATCTCCCATTGTATAGAATTTCCGTACAATGCAAGGTCAGCTTATATTGGAAATGTATAGCTTTATGTGTAGCCGTGTGTACACGCCTTTTCATCCAAACTAGTTTCTCAAGCCAAAAAACATTCTAAACAATAACCACTTATAGATATTTTTCTGATAAACGATAATTCCCATGTACGCTTCATCATTCTTTGAAAATAAAGACCATTCTCGCTTGCAGTATGACGTACACCAACGAAATATTAGCTCTTTTCGTGTACATTTAGTCACCCCAAGTATATTTAACTTTAAAACTGTTTCTGGCGCTTAAAACAGGGAGAAGTAAAAACTTTTCGATGTTTCAAACAGTGGAATAAAAGACTGTATTTTTCGAAAGGCACGTATTTTGTCTCATGTTATGTTTTAAGGTAATGTGTACTTGAATGCTCGAAAGATAAAGTGCAAAAGCGTGCAAAATGATATCGTAATATTTCAATACCTATGAGTAGAGGATTCTGTGATTTCGCGGAAAATATTGTATTTTGTCGATAGGTATATACTTAATTTCTTCAGATACAGCACAGCCCTGTGCCCGAAGAAATTGAATATATAATTTACTAATTATTGCCCGCGATTTCGTCTGCTTCCAAGATGAGTCCTTACCCAGGTCATGGTTTATCTGTGTGGCACTAGCTGCCCCGCCCTGGCTTCGCACGGGTAGCACTAAGTATCTACCCTACCCTACCTACCCACCTACTCTATCCTACCTACCCTACCTACTTACCCACCTACTCTATCCTACCTACCTACCCTACCCTACCTACCTACCCTACCTACATTTAAGGCTACTAACGAACATACCTTGCCCTGAGAATACCGAACACAACAAAAAAAGAATTATCCAAATCGGTCCAGCCGTTCTCGAGTTTTAGCGAGACAAACGAACAGCAATTGATTTTTATCTATATGGATAATGTGCAATGATGCAAGAGAATATAAAACGACAAAACTATGAAAAACAGCAACACTTTCCAAAAAGCATTCCATTTCTTTTGTAAAGCAAAGAATGTTGTATTTTATTTTTTTTGCACTAGTATTGTAAAAACGGAATGTGCTCTCGTTATTATTTACTATTTTAATTTATTATGCTTTTGACTCCATGCTTGCATTTCCATTAGTCCTGCCTTTCCAGGAAGGCGTTAAAATTCAACTGAAAATAATAATCCTTTACTAAAAATAAAACGAATGTTACTGTAAAAGCTCGAACTTCAATAAATACTAAGATTTACCAAGTCAGCTTCGGTTTATTAAGAAAGCGGACAACTGTCACACAATAACGACTGTCCAAATGCTGAGCGTTTTGTGACGTCTTGATATTAAATACTGGTGAAAATGCCAGTTTTTCATGACTACCGATATAGTATGACGGAACCGCTCTTTTAGGAAACCGTTGCCTACACTCACTTGGTAAATCTTTATGAGAACCGGCACGCTAATTGCGTATTACACGATCACTCAGAATCGGAATCGGTTTGAAACAATTGCATTACAATTATTGCAATTACAATTCGCCTTCACAAGTTCGAAAAAAAAAACTGCTAAACAACGTCAATAACACAATGAATGTTGTTGAATTGTACAAATGATATATTTTTAGTCTTAATCGATTACGAAAGTAAGTTACGCAATTCGATAGCAGAATGGAGATGAGCAAGTAAAGCGAGCTCGGGATCTCATGGTCACCTTGCATGTGCCAAAAACCTGGTACTTGTTGACAGGCCTTCACTGTCCTCATCTGTTTTTTTCTGTTCTGTGGTCCTCATATACCGATTAACACTGTAATTTGAAAACAAAGCATTGTAAAAGGCAATTCTTTTTAAAAGAGTAACTGTGGAGTTTCTTACCGGCTCTTTTCTATAGGAAATGACCAATTGGAATCGTGCACCTAGCTTCTGACGTTTCATAAGCGGTCATGTAGTTTACATATGAAAAAAATTTTTTTTTTACTTGTGGAATCTTCTTATTTCATACCAAAACAGAAAACTTACATAATTTATCAACACACGTTGGTAAATCCTACGTTTTACCAATATTCGGGCTTTTACAGAAAAATTACATTAAATTCGAAGTGCGGTCACGTCGAAAACAAAAGTATCGAAATATGTATAATAATGTACAATTGTGAACTTTCAATGAAGCAGCTATGTATATGACGCAGTAAGATGGTTAAAGCCGTGATATAGTTATATCCCCAGGGATATAGATCTTTACCGTAGTATAGATAAAGAATGCGGTTCATAACTTTACCGTCGAAGTGTCCTAATAGTTATATTACTAGATCGTGCTCGTATCATAGTTACATTCCTAGTAAGACAGTTATAAACCGCTTTCATATAACTATATTTCGATACATAGCTATATCCCTAGGGATATAACTATATCACGGGTATAAGCATCTTACTACGACCTATATCTTAGCCATCTGAAGGTAAACACGGAGACACGTCAAGCATCAGTATAGGCCGACCTCGCATTGTACGAAAATTCTATACATTGCGAGATCAGCACAAAACTGGAAATGTATAGCTTGATGTGTAGCCGTGTGTAACTAATTATTATTAGTTTCATGTATTGTTTATTAAAGCGAAAATAAATAATATTAGATATTTTGTTTAATTAGGATACAATCGGATCTTAATATATTTTCTTAAATTCAATATTGCTTTGATCTGTAACCATTATTCTTATTTCCAAGAATTCCACCCATAAACAATTTTGTGTAAATAATTTCTGTAATACCCTTTTTTCCCTTCACCCTTTCGGAGAAATCCTATTTTCTTGTTTGAGTAATCTTTATATCGGAGATATGTGCTAAACAAAAACTCATAGGTACTGCGATAGATACTTAAGGCGCTGACAACAAGCAAACGGTAAAAGTAAACTTGACTTAAACAAAAAAATTGCCAAATTTATAAGTTCGTGGTAGCGGAAAAAATATAAAATATAATTATGTTAATCTTGAACATTTGACATTTTGAGAAAACAATCTCGATACAAATGAAAGGTAAACTAACCTTTTATCTTCAGTTCTAATTCAAAATATCTTTGGGTATTATAACAACGTACTTTGGTATTTTAATTAATAACAAAAACGTCTTATTTGAATGCAGAACTTAGTTGTTTTTTAATTTTCGATTATTCAACTCATTTTTGAATACCTCGATAATTGCTTCATATTTTGCAATAAATTATAAGTGTTATGTCCTCGCACTTCTCTTTTTTTATATGCAATCACAGACAGTGACCGGGGTTCATCTGTTGTCAGTGTCTTAATAAGAAAGCTCACGAGTCAGTCTGTCAGCATGGTTAGTAAAGGAACTTACTGACCAGAGATGTAGGATTATTTTGGTTTTGGTCCCAGGTTCGATTCCCGGGTCAGGAAAAATGTTATTGGGTTCTTCCATTTGGAATTTCTCAGTACCAGCCCGGTTGCTGGCAATAGGCTCGCCCCCTATTATATGGGACTTAAACATAACTGGCGAAATGTGGGGGTACTATAAGTGCACCTCTGCCTAACCCTTCGGGGAATACAGGCGAGATGTTATTTTATGTGTATCGCTTGTTAAGGCTTTGTAGTTGTTTTTGTAGCTACCATAGAACGATTGATAATGCTGTATACCCTCATATTTTCGCCTCTTACAACCAAAATTGGTCCACTATATCAGATGGAAAGTACTCTTTATCATGTAAAAATACTTCACACAATTTCTTTCAACAGAACCGTAAGTTTTGATTTAGGGTTTTATTATGCATGCTAACGCCATCTAGTTTCCTTCAAGCGTAACTTCTTAGTTATTTTACTCTGTAACAGAGGGCACTACTAGTGCCCTATGCTAATAAATCGAACAAAATAATATTAGAATAACGCTTTGGAGTGCCGGAAAAGTAAAACAAAAATATAAATATAACGTCATCCTTTTTTCCCCGAAAGGTTAGGCAGAGATGTGCCTATAGTATAGTGTTGCCCAAATTCAGTCTTGGTCTTGCAGTCTTGGTCTTGTTCTTGCGTTTTTGCAAGACCAAGACCAAGAACAAGACCGCGTATTTTTAGCAAGACCAAGACCAAGACTGACCGTGCAAGACTTGAGCAAGAACAAGACATAGCCTGCAAGACTCTTGCGTCTTGCAGCTAGGACTTAGCGCTATTTCACTGAGTAGTTAAGTGTAACAGTTCGGTGTATAGGTAGGTACGCTTAGGAATTCTATGAGACGCAAAAAACTGTATCAAAGAATATGAAAAACTGGACCTATGCGCATTACGACTAATACCATAAACATAACGAATAAAAAAATATCTATTAAAATCAAACTGAGTGCATGCATAGTTATGTTTTAACCATCGGCACTTTGATAATGCGGCATCAAAGGTTTTGTACTTACTTCTCAAAGAAATTTGCCGCTTTTCGGAAGTACATGGTTATGATACACGCGCCGGCGGCTTCTTTTGAAATCTAAAACAATCGTTGCCGCCACGCCGAAATCATAACATTTGTGACACTATTTGATTGCCGCCATAGGGCGTAGGTATACTCATGCAAAATAATTTCGAATTTTTTTAAGAGTACCTACAGGTGTTCCAAAGAATAAATAAGTTTCAGAGTGCTTAGAATGAAAATGAATACATTATACTGATCACGCAAGTAGTATTATGATTAGGATAAAATGGTAAGGATAGGTAGTAGATGTCATATTAATTCATTCTAGTAAGTATATATTATAATATTGATTACTTATATGGTTAATCGTAAAACTCTTTTATTAAATTTCTTATAAGTTGAGGGTTCAATCTCTTTCTAGACAGATAAGTATTGTTCTTTAAAATACAGTCAAGTTATTGTAATTAATTTGTTTTTTTACATGTTTTAGCAAATGTAAGCTTATAAATCATAAATGTTTATTAAGAAACAGTTACTTCCATGGAAAACGACATATAGGTCAGTTGATTTTTCGAATTTCTTATCAAATCTTCAGTTATTTATTAATCTGCTTGATCTTTACTATGGCTATGTTAATTCAAGCTCACAATGTTCCAATTCTAATACGTTTTTCTAAGATTTAAAGTAAACTTTAATAAATAGTAATAGACTAATAGGTAATTGCAAGACTTGCAAGACTCTTGCTGCAAGACCAAGACCAAGACCAAGACTGGGAGCGCAAGACCAAGACCAAGACCAAGACCAGGTGTATTGGCGCAAGACCAAGACCAAGACTGGCTAAGTCTCGTCTTGTTCTTGCATTTGGGCAACACTACTATAGTACCTGCACTCATATTTATTTTAAAGTCCCATGTAAAAGGGGGCGAGCCATAGAGATATAATATTACATAGAGTGCGCGTATGATACAAATCGTTTAGTGCGCATCGTAGTCAAGTGAGCTATAGATTAGTGTTGGGTAGGACATACATACAAGAGGCACTTCAAATGTCCCATACAAAATGTTTGAATGTCCCAACACCTCAAAATAACATTTCGTACCGCTTCACTGTGACATACAAATGAATGAATCTCGAACTGACAAGTGAGTGAGTGTAGTGAGGAACGTCGTGTTGTTCAAACCCGCGTCTACTGTTCATAGTTTGTTGCGCGCACTCTATACTATAATTGTATCTCTATGGGGCGAATCTATTGCCATCAACCGGTCAGGATTCCAGAATCCATGCTGATACTGAAATATACTTGATGCAAAAACCCAATAACACATTTACCTGACTTAGGAATCGTATACAGGACTGCGGACCGGTGCTCAGTAGGTGCTAGCGCTTGCGACTATTAGACCAACCAACGAGCTAATAATTTCCCATGTAATTTGAATTGTCTGACAAGTGTTGCATTCAGTGTCTAGACAATCGGTGGGCCTTGCACGAACGCGCGGAGTAAAAGTAACGCAAAGACGTACGTACGATTTTTAAAATATAATACTCGTTTTGCATATAATATTTATTTCGTTTGAAGACTATTCAAATCTGATGGGTGATATTAATTACGCTTGCTAATATGATAGTTGCGTTTTCAATTGCGAAATATTTAAGTGATCCACTGAAAACATTTTGCGCTTCTAATGATGCACTCTTTCTGTAAATAATTGAGACTCTGAGAGTAACTGAGCTCGGGTACGTACCCCGACCAAACGGGTTTGTTAGGTTGGAGCTGTGACCAACCGCGCGCGGGCCGACCGATCATAGCGAGCGGTGCTGCGCCGCCGCGGCGAGCCCAAAATCGTTCGAATTGACGTTATATTATATTCGAATAAACGTTATTCCGCACGTTTATGCTAGGGCCTCGGTAGTCTCTTTGAAGCGTTTAAAATTTTGAAGAAGGATGCATGTTTACGCTTGGATACAACTTTAATCGTTTAGTAGCCCCTATTATTAAATCGTTTGTTTGTTTAGATGTCTAGACGGAATAGCGTAGATTCATACCACCTTTTTTGCTTTTTGATGTAAAATATTCTGGGGAAATTAAGAACATTTTTCTGTCTTCGAGAAAACAATTTTTTTTAAAGTAAAGCAACATTATTTTTCAGGAGCAGTACTTATACAAAATAAGTTTATGTAAAAAACCAAATAAACCAGCTGGCAGAATTAAAGTGAAAACACCGATGTAGCCTCAATTCAATTCAATTTATTTATCCACAAACAATTTACAGTGTATTTGAAATCGTATAAAAAAATAACATTCATAATTCAAGTGACAAATTTAAAAATTAACAACATAACTGACATCATAATCAAAATTTACATCATTATAAAAAATATAAATATTACCGACAATAAAATTTTTCTATGTCAAAGAATTTAAGATTAGGAATAAAAATCATAATATAAATCATAACCAAATTATAGCCTTTTAGGATTAATGTAATGGATCACACATCATGGTTTCGTTATTAGTTTTAAATACCCAGAGCTTAGCACTGTATCTTGAATCATAAAGAAATATTTGCGCAATTTCTATAAAATTCGGTCTAAACCTGAAACCATTAATTCAAAACCAGGAAATTTGGTGAAAGGTGAAAGTAAAAAAAGTAACAGAATTCTCTTTAATAAAATGCGAAAAACCATTAATATCTAATACCTTTGTCCAAGCCGACAAGATGGCGGATTTATCTTCTGGATTCAATTTGTTTGTTTCATTCAATTCTTTCAGCTAAGTATGCTAAGGCTATTTGAGCCGGGACGCACAGCGTTATGTCTGCCTAAGGGGTTTTTCACAGACGCGCCAACAATAAATCTATTTTCAATTTTCTATGAATAGATTTTCCGAAAACTATTTGAGGAAAATGTTTTCTTTAATGCTAAAGTTAACTCCAACGGTAAGTGTAAGTAAGACGATTTCAAGTCTTACCACTGTTAGTATACATACGACTTAGAAACTAGTGTGAGTACCATCTACCAGAAAAACAATACAAACTATTAATTACTACGCCACAGTTGCCACACATGCCGTAGGCGTATCCAATGTCCCATTATGGGGCTGTCCCACCTATCAGCTATAGTTTTCAGGATGCTGTTGGGGCTGGCGCGTAACCTGCGCATAATGGAAGCCCAACGCTTGAGCATGACGAACCTTCGCGCTGCAGATGATTCGAGGTTATAGTTATTCGAGATTTTGATGCATCCAAGTGGTGAAGTGTCGCGCTCATAATTTATCAATTTCAAGTAACTACTATCGAGTTAAGGTCAACCGGGGTAATTGCGTCATATTTTCGGATCACTTCAACTTATCGCCACAATGGGTGCGAATTTAAGGCAAAATCCCACTTTTTAAAACTCAAGCCTAATAAACGACTATTTCTGAACAAAGTTCTAGCAGTGATTTTTTCGCCGGAATCTTAGAAAGCATTCAATTTAAGTGTTTTTTAAAAATCTGTATTTTAGACGCATTTTCCCCATTTGAGGCAAATGCGTCTTTATTAAGTAAATATTTAATGGGTTAGCATTTTGTGAAAAAATTAAGATAGTTATTTTCAGTTCAAATTTCTGTCCAATAATATGACAGTTAAATTAGCCAAAAAGAGTAATTGGCGCATTCAGGAACGATTTACTAAAAATGGGGGAAATGCGTCTTGTTTTTCATGGACGCATTTACCCCATGCTAAATCCAGATGTTGTCAACATTTTACGTAAAAAGAATTCGCGCGTAAACTACCTAAATACTTATGTTAAGTCAGTAGGTACATGTGTAGATTTAATAGAGGTGACAGTTGTGAATAAAAAAAATCGAATTCAATAAATTTTTTTATTAAGATTTAATCAGTCAATACTTTGGTTCCATTAAGAAATATCTGAGATCAAATTGAATCTAAACAAGCACGAGACAGACATAGATGATGATGATGACATATCCAAAACACATAGATGATAAATTGAAATGAGTGTTTTGCCATGGCCATACAAGTCTTTGTTGTATTAAGTTTTGAAAATCATGTTTAGTTAAGTATTTGTCAATGTTCATGTAATTTAATACCACCATGGCAAGTAAAAATATGATTCACTGAGGAATATGTTTTATCTGAAATAAAATTTCACATATTAAAACGACGTAAAAAGGTTGACGAATTCTGTTTTGGGGCAATTGCGTCAAACAGTCGCAATTGCCCCGTAAAGGCAGACGCATTTAGCCCAAGACATTAATCCTAACCTATTAAATTATAATATCATTATGTCCTCAAATAAAGCTATTTTATTAAAAATAACTATCTGTATAAGTGACCCAGTGACTATTCCTTACAATGTTTATTGAATAAAATGTGTTAATTAAAGAAAACTTAAGATTAACACGGATTTTTCACTCACCTCTCGCAGCAACAAATTGTCCGCACATGTGCAATTTACAAAATGGCTGAATACTTGGACAAGTTTACCACAACGCCATTTGTACGTACTACCTGTGATGTGTTTAGTTTAAGCAAATATAACTAGATGGCAGAAGTCAATGAAGACCAAACAGTTTTCAATTAATTTCATAAAGACGCATTAGCCCCGTAGACGCAATTAGCCTAGTTGACCTTAACGTTTTCGAGCAAGTATTATTCGATCTCACGTTGGGAATACCACTGTCTACTGGTGACAATATTCAGATTCAGATAATTTGCCTACTCTCTGCCGATGATTCGAGGTTATAGTTATTCGAGATTTTCCTGCATCCAGGTAGTGAACTGTCGGGATCATATTTTATTGATTTCAAGTACTATCGAGTTAACGTTTTCGAGCAAGCATTATTCAATCTCACGTCATTCGATTTCAAGTTGGGAACCCATAATATAGGGAATAGTGCTGTAATATTGCTACCTACTCATAAGTGATATGAGTTTGTAACTGGTTACTTTTGAGTAACGTCATGGACGACAGGAGAGAGTGACATGAAAAATAATGAAACGGAAAATTTTACCAAACCATTTTCCTCCTATTTTTCTTTGGTGTGAAAACACGTTAATCTTGATCCTGTCCTGATAAATAACCATGAAACGCCTTAACAAAAATATGAAAGGGCTAAATTGAGAATAATGTTTCCCAAAGCTACTTTCCTGACTGTAGATACTGAATATAATTCATTCACATTCTGTTTCCTTGGAGATACTTTAACTACCTAGCTTTTTCCCAACTATGTTTGAATCGGCTTTCAGTCTAACTGGATGCAGCTGAATGGTAGTATTTTACATAGACCGACTGCCTGTCTGACCTCCACAACCCAGTAACTGGGTAACACAATATCGCTTGCTAAGACTGGTTATCAGACTTTTGGGCTTCTGATTACCCGTAATTACTGTATTTCATGTGTCTCGGCAATGTGCAATGGATGGTCACCCATCCACGAACCATGTTGCTGTTATCATTTAGCCACGAGCATTTATAGCAGGGCTTGAAATACCGTTAAAAATATGGTATCGTTACAGCCTTCTGATGCAGATATCGTTAACTAATAAATAACGTTATAATATTTAACATTATATCTGGCACATTTTATCGTTAAACATACATAACGTTAAAATCTACGCTATCGAAAATTGTATCGTTATGATTTAGTTTTGTTACCGTCGCTCTGGATATCGTTAAAAATTTCAGACTGCATCGATGCTAAGACTGTGCCGTACGACTATTTGCGTGTATAATAGTTATTCTCTTTGTTATTCTGTGTTGTGCTTGTTCTTGTGAATATACTTGGTTGGTTTGTTCGGCGGCCGCCTTTGAGAAAACGGGCCTGCAACGTCACATAAAATAACAAAAATAATACCGGTAATGTTTTACCGCTATTTTTACAATAACATTAAAAATACCGGTAATTTTTACCACAATTTTTAACGTTATTATTATGTTATGCTACTAAGTAACGCTACCAAATCGTACCGATATCCAGATATCTCTACGGAAATACCGTTACTTAACGTTACTTTTAATGTGAATTGGTAACGTTTTCAAGCCCTGATTTATAGATCGTTTTTTTTTTTAATCTTCTTTTAATATCGATGATACATACAACATCTGTCTTGTAGACTAAATTACTTTGGTCCAATAGGTGGCCATGTGTTGGTCGCGGCTTCAGTAGCGTCCTTGACGTCCTCAAACGTGCAGGAGTAGGGATACTTTAAATTGTCCAACAAGTTGGACATCGTTTGGCCAGTACTTTTTATGAGACTTAAATAAGAAAATTAGGAATGTCTCAGGAGGAGCCCGGAGTCTGAATTTGTGCCCGGTAGGTAGGTATTTGATAGGCTCGCCCTCTATTACGTGGGACTTTCACTTACCTAAATAAATGGCAAAATGTGGGTGTGTATAAGTAATTGTTTACTTTTCCTCAACAGCAGTCTTACCGTATAATTCCTTGAATCATGAGTAACGTTAACCATTCATCCGAAGTTTCGAACTCGGAACAAATACCTGAGAGGGCCAAACAAATATTTGTCTCACCAGCATCCGGGCGTCAGGTTGAGGGAAATCTGTTGAGCTTTCGATGAGTTGTTTTCACATTGTTGTTTGAACCAACGACAGTAAGATTGATAAGACCGACGGGCAATGTTTAAACTGTTATGAAGCTACTACTTACGACGGACGCGTTTTCGTTAAAAACATCATTTATTTTTGACGTTTAAAAGTGTAAACAATTTAAGTCAAGAAATAAATAATTATCATTTAACATTTAACATTCTCTAACTAAAGTACTGAAATGGTCCGCCTGTAGGATTCCAAAGAGTTATAGATTGACAATTTAACATAAGTAAATGTGTTTTCCAAAAAAGAAAAATAATATTATGATAATCGACTCTGAAGGAAACTTATTTTTAGCACAAGATAATATGGTAATTTTATTATTTTCCACAGAACGAAGTAAAATCGCAGAAGTCCGTCCGCAAGTGCGTAATAATAATATGGTTAATGAATGCCTTATGAGCAAGGAGTTCGAAGGCAAAAGGAGTAAATTAAGCCATTTTATAAGTAAACCACAGAATATACCTTTTTTCATCTTTATTAGGGTTCTAGGTTAACGCAAATTACTTCCGGTGGTGTAGAAAAAGGTTATTTTGTGAGAAGATAACGAATAATGATGTTTACAAGGGAAAATTGGGCCAGATTATTTAAAGAGCTTTTTAAGCAGGGAGAATTAGGTACGCAGTCCTTTCCACTTTATTTATTACGTAAAATAAGGTTGGCAACTTGGCAACGCATGAGCAAACCCCTTGATTTAGACTAGTGCCTGAAATTTTGAGCACACTAAACAAACATAAAACCAGAACAAGAGCATGGCAACAGCATTATTTCTTGGTGTTAGATTGTCATTTTAGTATGGATAGACTAACGACAGAATGCTCTACATAATATGAATTTGGTAGTATAAAAATATACTTAATGTTCATTCGCTCGTTTCGTTTAAACCGACCTTTACAAACAAACAAACAATTTTACCTCATCATAATATTATTTTATAGATAGCGCCCACAAGAGACGCGCCCCTCTCCGCGATTGCTATATTGTAAGCTGTACTTTAGTAAGAGGAGTTCGTGGCTAAGTAATTACAGCCGCACGGGTCGATTCATCAGGTTAAACTACGCTTGCCGGGGTTGGTCCGTGCATGGGTGAACATCTTTACATATCGAGACTCCTTCGTGCCTCGGAAAGCACGTTAAACCGTTGGTCCCGGCTGTCATTTGTGGATCTTTAACAGTAGTTAGGTACCGGTCGTCAGAAACCCGAAAGTCTGACAACCAATCTTGCGAAGGGGTATCGTATTACCCAGTTACCGGGTTGTGGAGGTCAGATAGGCAGTCGCTCCATGTAAAATACTGGTATTCAGCTGTATTCGGTTAGACTGGAAGCCGACCCCTACATGGTTGGGGAAAGGCTAGGCAGATGATGAAGCTGCACTTTAGTACGGAGTGGAGCGGAATGGGGCGCGTCTTCGTAGATGGTACTTTAGATGGGAAAAAAAATCAAATCGTGAAAAAAACCTGCTCATCATCTTCCTGCCCTTGTCCCGTGTTACTCGGGGTCGGCGCAACACGTTTTCTTCTTCCACTCTCCCCTGTCAACCGTCACGTTATCATTTACTCCCTTCTCCTTCATATCATTCCTCACACAATCCATCCATCTTTGAAAAAAACCTGCTGTTCCTTATATTTATGTTCGCTTATTTCGTCAAAATGCAGGGAACAGCTGATTTTTTTTCGCGATTTCATATTTGTTCCCATAGTGAAAGTTGTTCATATTGATGAATACAATGACCCCTTAAGAGAATTCGTGTATAAAAAGATACACCATATATATAGATCTAGTAGCTTCAGTTTCCGTTTAAAATAGAACTACTAAACTCTACAACTTGAGTAAGTTGAAAGTTATGATTTCTAAGTAGAAACCATAACTTTAATAGTTACAAGAAACCTACTCAAGTTAACATTAACGAGTAACTTGCAAACTTAGGCTCCCTTGTCGCTAATTACGAGCACCTCAATTATTTATTTACAGCTTATATATTTTGAAGGTTACTAATTACTAAGGGCGTTAGTATTAATGTGTTACATTTAAACATTTAACTTATCAGGGACTTCAAATTCAAACATTTCACTACTGACTTTATAAAAGTAAGGGTTATAATCTATTACCACAGAATCTTGATACTAATCAATCTATACAAAAATCAATCTACCAAGCCTTTTCCCAACTATGTTAGAGTCGGCTTCCAATCTAAGCGGATGCTGAATTCCAGTATTTTACATGGAGTGACTGTCAGTAACTGGGTAATATACCCCATAGTAAGACTGGTTGTCAGACTTTCGGGCTTCTGACGACCTGTAACGACTGTCAAAGATCTACGAATGGCAGCTGGGACCAACGGCTTACCATACTTTCCGAGGCACGGAATAGTCTCGGTATGTAAAGCCAACCACCACGGACCAACCCCGGCAAGCGTAGATTAACCTGATGGATCGACCCATGCGGCTGTTATAACTTAGCCCCGAGCTCCTTTCATCAATACTAATCAGTCTATAAATAATATATTCATTAAGAGGAAAAATTCGTGAGTTTGTATGTATAATCTTCGGAACTACTGATCCGATTCCGAACATTCTTTCACTAATGAGAAGCTTTCACTAATTGCTGAGTGTCATAGGATATATTTTATGTTTCTACAAGAAATTCTACGCGAAATCACTGGAAGAATCTAGAAAGTTGAAATTTTGCACAGAGGTTCCCTATAAAAAGTGGACAAGGTACAAAGCCGGATTTTTCGGAATTTCCACGGGATAGCGAATTACGAATTATTAAATCACTGAAAAAGAGATAGTTATTCATTTCACGAGTTCAACTGATTTCAACTTTGCCTTGCTTTTGGATTGTAGGTGCTGATATAAATAATTCTGAGAAAGTTGCAAATCATTAAATTAGGTAGACATCGTTAAAGAAAACTACTACACTGTTTACCTAGACCCGTTTATATTAATCCTTCTTGTAAAAGATTTACAAAATAATTCTTTGAAGCAGTCGATTCGGCTGGTAACTGTTTCCCAGTCAACGTCAATTATCCGGCGGAAATATTTGGTTAAATACCATACAAATAAAGGTTAAAAGTTCATTACCCTAATGAAAAGAAAGTACCAACTGTAAACTATGAAAATTAGCATGTATATGTTTAAATACGTACGCAGTATATAAGCAAGTGAGCTCTGTGCGTGTTTGCATTGCGTGTTCACAGATAATCTTTTATTTGGTACATTGTATTTTTATTAAAAACGCTAGAAACCCGTGAAATGAATTTTTGACGGGCTGAAAAGGTTTTGGGTCTACCGGAGCCATTCGTTTATTTTTAAATGGCAAAAGAAACGAGAAGAGTTATGTGAAAAGATGGAAGGAAGAACTGATATTATAATCATTAGGAAATTCCCTTAAAGATTATGTAACCTATTAGGGGCCGATTTTTCCAACGCTAGATAACTTTATCCTAGGAATAATTTTGAATCTGTGACAGATTTTCCATAAAAAAAACGTTAATTTAAATTTGATTCCACGGATTAAAAATATCTGACGTTCGAAAAATCAGCCCTCATTGTTAATTTTATTTTCAGTGTTTTGATGATTCCAATTAGTGCAAACGCATTGGAATTAATTATTTAGTGCAAGTTTTTTTCTTAATAAAAATTACTAGCTGACTGAGGCGTTGTCCTGTCCAAACTATAGTTTATTCAATTCCTGGACTGTTAGTCCACTACCTCCTTGCTGACTGGATCAATAATTTCAAAATGGCATGAGGGGACAGCTTATCTTCTTCATTTCAAAGAAGCATTACATTTATGGATGTTCATAAATAATGAAGAATACCAGGCTATCAAAGGCCTCTTCTCATACAGAGAAGCTACAAACATTAATCACCACGCTTGCTCAAGACGGATTGTAAAAAATATCTGCCACTACGTAAAATTTTCTGCCACAGGCCATAGTAATGAGCGTTCGACTTAAAGTATACGTTTCAGGCAATCAGATAAACTCCTATTGGGGCTTATGAATAACAAAATTTACCCTTGAACCATTCCTATCGTGTCAAGCTGCCGGTCAGTAGCTGCCCCAAAACCAAGGTTAGATTTTGCATGATTTAAAAGTACGCCGAAACCAATAGACGGTCTGTTTCAATGTAAATGCTGGCTGATTTGGTTAAATTGCGTTTGCAAAATGCCGTTACGTAGCAACGATTATAAAGCAATCTGTCTGTGTAAAAGCCTTTCGCAGTAGTAATAATAGGACTCCTGGAAAGGAGGTTTTAGCTATTATTATGGGTGGGGAAAACGATCCGTGGGCACACCAACAGACTGCTAGATAGACGAAGCAATCTCAGGAACATACTTGCTAAGATCGGCATGGATAAGAGAATAGTGCTACAATAAAAACTTTTTATAAAAAAAAAACAACCAACTTCCAAAAAAAACACACAGAAAGTGAAAAATAACTTTAATTTTAGAAGTAGATGGCAAAACACGAACATTCAAAAGCAAAGGCACCGACTTCCGAAATTAAAGTTATTTTTCACTTTTTTTGTGTTTTTTTTTGAAGTCGGTTGTTTTTTATTTTAAATGTGGTCTATTCAGCTTCGACGCGAAAAAGTTTTTGTTTAATGTAAATAGGTATTTGACTCTATCGATTTTATAAGGTTATGGCCGTTTTTTGATGATGGAATAATGGTTGTCGCCTCTGTGTCTAAAAGGAGAGGAGGGTTTGATAGAATAACCCATAGATAGTAGGCCGATATAGGCTGATTTATAGTGCAGCTGCTACGGTAGATATGTAAAGTAATATGCGTACCTGAAATGTATTTCAATAATTGAAAACGTAAGGCGACTCATAAGTTCTTGTAATGTAGATGTTTTATCTTATCGAGCAGAGATACACTATGACACTTAAATAATTATAGTTTTAAATTGCGATTTTATTCTGTCAACAGTTAAATTTAGTTTTAAAATATATACAAATTATAACATGTGTAGGTTTATATGTAGTAGGGTGATTTGAAAATTCGAATTTTCACGAAAACTTGTCTTGGAATTAATGCACACCACCAAACACTCCAATTAGAATATTACGTTATAATCATTATTTAACTTTTGCTATTATGAATAAAACATTGTTTATTTATTAAATTTTAGTTGTACTGATTGTGGGAGAAAATTGTGGTAACATTACAAATCTACACATGCACACAGTTGTACACGTCTAGCGTAGTAGCGTACTTCGTCCATTTTGGTTTGTTTTGACTGTACAGCGGAATTGTGACTGTAATTTACGTAATTTTGATACTTTACTTACTAAATTAGCCAGAAAACTAGATAGTAATTATTATTTCAGTTTAGAAAACTTGATAACCTTTTCTAGCCATGGAAAACTTTTATCCTAAGTAAATGTCAGATAAGTATTAAACAATTATAATTCGATATGTTTCTATTTAACAATGAATGCCCTTTGAATGTTAAGGGCAATAAAGTTATATTCTCGAACTTTTAGCATAATATAAAGCTTTGCCCTATCGTTGATCTTTGAAACACACAAATTGTACCTACCATAATTAAAGCTGTAAGGTGTAATTGTATTGTTTTAATGATAATAATATTTATCTTCATCACTCTCTGAGTTTTTTTCGGCCTTCTTAGAGTAGTCAGATAGGAAGTGCTTTTAAAAATATTATTGACGTGTAGAAAATGTTTGTACAAACCTACCTACAGAAAGTAAAATCATTTCATCATCTATGCATATTATAAACTAAAGGCTCGAGGAGCTCGTGGCTAAGTAATAACAGCCGCACGGGTCGATTCATCAGGTTAAGCTACGCTTGCCGGGGTTGGTCTGTGGATGGGTGACCATCTTTACATATCGAGACTCCTCCGTGCCTCGGAAAGCACGTTAAACCGTTGGTCCCGGCTGTCATTTGTGGATCTTTGACAGTCGTTACGGGTCGTCAGAAGCCCGAAAGTCTGACAACCAGTCTTGCCAAGGGGTTATCGTATTACCCAGTTACTGGGTTGTGGAGGTCAGATAGGCAGTCGCTCCATGTAAAATACTGGTATTCAGCTGCATCCGGTTAGACTGGAAGCCGACCCCAACATGATTGGGAAAAGGCTAGGCAGATGATGACATATTATAAACTAAAGTCGCTTTTCGTGTTTGTCTGTATGTGTTGTTCTTCTAAACCACGCAACAGATTTTGATGAGGTTTTCACCATCGTTTAGAGAATTTATTCCGGAAGATTTATGTGTTTAAAAACTATGGTACCCTATATAGTTGTTTGGTTTGGCGAACCTTCGGGAATTTGCGAATCATTTTCGCTTCCTGACGACTAAAAACTCCTGAATCAATTAACTTAACTGTCATAGCCCAGTTTGAACATAAGTTTCTATAAAACCGCATACTCACGTATTCCATGATAATTAAGGTACTTGAAACAGTCAAGGCCTCCGGTATTTTCCCTAAAACCGTATCGTATAACCAGCTATTACTTCCAACTTTACTACGATACGCGATCGCATGGAATTGCCGACACTTAAAATATTTTAATCAATACTAACATAATACTCAAGCTGTCAGAAGACAAGGTCATTCCGACCATAGCCGAAGCCGTTTTCTGTTAAAATGGCAACGTAATCGGTGATAATAATAGGGGGGTTATGCGGGCTGTGTGATTGCAGGTAAGAGGACCGGCATAGAATACGAAAATCGAATAGAACTGAGGGGCAAATCCCGTATTTAAAGGGACGTTTGCATTCTAATTTAAGTTTTAATTTTTAATTTGTCAAAAAGTCCCCCTGTTTACGTTCGGCCTGCCCAACGTGTACGGGTGCATGCTCAGCCAACGGAAAAGACACGCAAATCGAACGGCAAATCCGTATCTGTTGTTTGAGCGACGGGCTCGTCCAACGTGTACTGGCTTTTTAAGTTGGCCGAGTGACGGACTCGGGTGTGCCGGTTGGTGGCTTTTCATTTATGACCCGTAGTTTTGACATTGGCTGTCGCTGAGATGAGATTACAACTTGAATTTTGAACAACTTCTAATTACGACTTCCTTCATGAAGTCATGTAATGTCTGTTCAAAAAGTACCGGGTTAAGGTGTAAACAAACCCTATTCAACTTAAATTGTAAAGCAATCACCCACTAATAGGATTTAGTAACTTCATCTGCCTCGTTGATATAGTTTTCGCAAGCGCTACTGCTGAGTGTGAGGTCCTGGGTTAGATTCTCAGGTCGAGCAAAGTCCCGGGTCGATGGCGCGTCGTGTTCCACGCGCGCCTCAAAGAGATGTCAGCACAATTGGCGGGGTCCGGTAGGACCGATGCCTGCCAGGGTTGCGGGAAAGTCCGAAAGGGATACCGGGACCTTGGCAACAGGCAACTGAAGGAACACGGGTGGGTTTTAGTCAGTAAAAGTACACGCCCTTCCGCTCCGCCCAGAGCGGGAGAGGTCATTGGATGATTTCACAACCTCAAAAAAAAAAGGTCGGGCAAAGTGTTATTGAGTTTTTCCATCAGGAATTTCTGAGTAGCACCTTGGAGTTTGGATCCGTGATCGGTTACTATAGGTACACCTCTACCTAGCCCTTGGGAGATTACAACCATGATGTTCATTTGTATTTAGAACGTTTCAACTTTATGCTATTATATATCCACCACTTTTTCCAACAATTTGTAATTCAAAAATCATCGATGAAAAATAAGGTTATAAGATTAACCTCAATAAATTGTCAATATAAAGTCAATGTCTAAGTAAAGGCACGTTCTAAGTGACGTTTATAGGTCTCGGCGTTAGAAAATTAGTGTCTGAAGTTGCGTTTCTGAACATTTTGTTATTCTATAATAGTGCCAAGTAAATTATTTCGTTATTGGAGAACTTCCAAGTGGTTATAGTTCGATATAATTCCGGGGTCTAGGATTTAAATTCTGAATATATTATAGTTGGTTGTAGTTAGTTGATTTTGCCTATACCTTGAAGGACAAAGCTGAAAGTTTCCTTTTTCAGGTTATAGATTTTTAGAAGAGATACCGACCTGCTTACTTACCGCTCTGGGGCTCTGTCTCGCATACGGTCGCAGCATTATGCTGAGCGATGGCCGTTTGGTGGATGTGATGCATATTGTCCCCACCTTGTTCTTTTTACCCGACTACGGCGTAACAAAATGGAGGGTTATGATTTTGACCGATATGTAATAGTATAAAAGTCATAAAACTAAAACCGTTGCTACCACAAAAAGTCAACTAAAAAGATATAAACAAGACATCACAGGCAGACAAATTGAAAATCCGATCTCACACGTAATCTCTTCGATATATACTTATAAAATTAGTGACTCTTTTTTTTTTTTTTGAGTGTGGGAAATCATCCAATGACTTCTCCCGCTCTGGGCGGAGCGGAAGGGCGAGTCAGACTTTTACTGACTAAAACCCACCCGTGTTCCTTCAGTTGCCTGTTGCCAAGGGCCCGGTATCCCTTTCGGACTTTCCCGCAACACGTGTGACTTTGGATTTGTAATTTGTCTGTCTGTTGTCTTTGA
Source organism: Lithophane leautieri (assembly GCA_949152455.1). Lineage (NCBI taxonomy): Eukaryota > Metazoa > Arthropoda > Insecta > Lepidoptera > Noctuidae > Lithophane > Lithophane leautieri. The sequence goes on along the minus strand of OX424473.1, from coordinate 11,547,805 downwards.
CTTTTTGTCGTAGTTGGGTTTTAGTTTTAGGTATAACTTTTATTTTTATTTGTGTTTGTGTTCGATCATTGCGTCATGTTTATCGCAAATAAACGTATTTTGCTTCTTTTGCATTGTCGCACACAGATACATTAATCGAAAAAACAAATTATTTTTACATTTAGTTAAGTAAGCTTTTTCGCAACTTATGTAGTTCTTACAATTAGATCTAAAAGTACCTCTTGCAACCTATCAAAAATAATTTATTGAAACTAGGCTGAGAATCAGCACTTTTCGAATTTTCTATAAATTAGCCATCAGATTTTTTCATAAATGATTCCAAAAAGCGGCCAAGTCCGTGCCGGACTCGCGCACGAAGGGTTCCGTACCATTATCTATAAAACAGCAAAAAAATCATGTCTGTTGTATGGGAGCCGTTAAATATTTGTTTTTTTAATTTAATTATTTATTTTAAAGTGAAATCCCGTTTTACCCTTTCGGTACGGAATCCTAAAAACCAATGTAAATTGGTATGGATACTGATATCACAAGGGGGTTTCCTTTACAAACCTAATTTAAAAATCAGAACAACTAACTGAAAATGCGAGATTGCAATCCGCTTATCGCGGGGACAAATGTTTTGTTCAACAATTCGTATTTTGCTCATGTTTCAGCATAATACTCGTATAAAAATACTGAAATAATCGCGGGTACAATGTCGGGAACCCATGTTCAACGTACGAGCTCGGTCACGTGACCGCTCGCAGTAAAATTGAACAATATTGAAAGCACGCCCTTCTCGCCGCGCCGTGCGTTGTCAGTAGGATGTCCATATTTTATTACTTACTAGCTGCGCCCCGCGGTTTTACCCGCGTTAGTCTCGATCCCGTACGAATTTCGGGATAAAAGTACCCTATGTCCTATTCCAGGTCATGGTCTACCCCTGTGCCAAATTTTTATCCAAATCCGTTTAGCCGTTTTAGCGTGAAAGTTTAACACAAAAACAAACACAGTTTCGCATTTATAATAGTAATGTTTGTGCGTATATTAATCAATCAATAAACGTTATAGACAAAGGGAAAAAATTATATATAAAGGAAGGGCTCATAGGGCGTCAAAAAACTCTTCCGCATCGCTGTCAGTGGGAAAAGTGCCCAAAAGGCTGGCAGCATATATATATATTGTTGTATATTATATTTGTATTATTATATTATATACAGTTTGTATATTGTATATTATATTATATGGGGTAATCTTCGGAAATACTAGTCAGATTTGAATAATTATCTTTGCATAGACAACCTAATTCGTGAGGAAGGTATGTAACACCACGCTACGACCCTTAGGAGCAAACCCAAAACAGGCCAAGTGCCTGTTGGATCACACACACGATGAAGGGTTCCGTAGTTGGGATGAATTTATCCCAAGAACAAATTTAACATTCTAGGTTAAAAAAAACATGTTGTCCCATATATTCCAACTGTAAATTTAATGTAATTTGATCGACTATTACTCGTTAACTTGTAAAGCCTACTTAGCTGTGATAGTTTTTATTTAACTTCGTTATTATATGCTACTGCCGTGAATGTTTTCACATACCCAAAAACCACCATTTAACTGATGGGAACACTTGACTCTAACAAAAATGAATACTTTAAAGCTTAATATTTCGCAAACGGATTCCTGAATCGAAAAATGGTTTTCACACATCCGCAATATTTTTGACATGCCACACTATGGGAAAGACGAGAAAAAAAAATCATTATATTTTACCACTTTGTCGGTCACGATAACTTCATTCGATACAGCGATTTTTGATTCAATGAATTTTCGATCTGGCGTGCATGATGCATTGAAACATCGTTATTCTAATCTTCCTAGCACTGTATAACGGTTCCTTGTTGACTACAGAACCCTAAAAAGCCTTTGATTGATTTAATTATCTGATCATATTTGTAACCTCTCTTAACTTTGTTTAAATATCATAAATGCAATAAAAACACCAAAATGAAATTTTTGGCTGTTCCTCACAACACTAGCTATTTATCACTAAGTGGAATGTCCAATTAATATAAAATTCATGGCTACCCTAACTTCACGTGGTCGTACGAATATAATTTAAACTAATAGTGGTGGTAAGTACCCGAATTTGCGGTAGTAATACTTTTCTCTCTTTATGATTGGGACTAGAACTTGGGGCACTGCATTGTATTAACTGTGGGTCGAAATATTAGAGGTGAACACTGCTAAGCTTTGTTACTCATAAAGGAAAATAACCACTGAACTAGATGGCTTAAAATGGAGCCTGTGTAAGTATGCAGGAACAGGATGGAAAGTTCTTCCAACCTCCTTTAAAAAAGGAGGATCATCCAACCAGACGTGTATTATGTCTAGTGGACTACAGTAGGTACGGCACATGGTTTGTGTCGGGCTATTGTATATTCATGAAGATTTTGCGGTAAACTTTGATTGCGCGATGTAGGATTTATGTGACGTTAAATGATTTGCGTTGTTCATATGTAGCGGTATAGATATCCCTACATTGTCAATGAGCCACATTGGGAATGAGCAAGCACTATTTGTAGTCATCTTTCCGCTTACACTTACCACGAGTGACTATATTTCATTATGCTCAAAGCACTCCGACCATGACGGGCTCCCTGCTACCGATTTTGCTGATTGGTTTGTACCAAGGCATGACCTATTATTTTATATATTTATTATTTTACAGGAAATGCTAAGACAAAAATTTGAAATCAAGAGACTTGAGCTCGAACATGCAAAAACCAAAAGCATGATGAAAAGTATTTTCCTTCATAAATATCTTTTTAAATTATACAGGGTGACCTGAAAATGGAATGTCCGATAAATCCGCAATTTATAGCGATCCTACATCCATGTGGGACTCGGCCGATAGTGATCTATGCAAATTCGAGTTTAGATGCAAATGGGACCACTATAGGCATCACACGTTTCAAACTCTATTTTTGTTTGTTTTCCATACTCAACCATTTTATTTTTAACTTTGTTTAATTTTTATTTCAGCCAGTTGGCATTTTTATTTCATGAAAAAGAAAAATTTTGTAATGAACATTTCCATTCAAGTGAATAATTTATGTACCCACTAGGCTGAGTTTATATAACTAGTGGGGATTTCTGGGAATAAAAAGTAACAATCCCCACTGGTGGGGATTTGTAGAATAAATCAGTCGACCGTACGTCACTGATAACACTTGGACCTTGAGGTCGCCTAGTAGGTAAGTACTTACAGAGTTTCAATAGAATAAGGGGTCAACGGTTTTTTGTCCACCGACGTGCGTCATACCGTACCTGCCTACTTTGTTACATTCGTTGTGTGGTAACTAAATAGTAAAAAAAATTTCGCCAGCTTTTCATTTGGATAACGTAGAAAACATTAAGGCGAAAGCTTCAGGGTAGCCCACGAAATTTACTATTTCTTACGTTTTTTGCAATTTGCAGATCAGTATCTTAGGGGCAATTCCCGTTTTTTTTAAGAACGTTCACATTCGCATCTCATTAGTAATCTGTCAAAAATACAATCAATTTACCAACATTTTTGACAAGTTTGACAGCGCAAAGCGTACTAGGTACCTATGGAGAAGAACGGGCAAGAAACTCCACGGACACTCTTTTAAATAAAAAAAAGAAAATTGTTGCCTAATATTGGTTACATCATTCATGTTGATAGTATACATGTGAGAACAATGTAGAAAGCACGTTAAAAGCGTCTGTAATAAAAAGATAAAAAACAAAAACAATTTAAAAATTAACATAAGCCATGGCAGCCGAGAGCCAGTCCCAACTGACGGCGCCCGTTCACGAACATGACGCATGGATCAGCACCATTCAGCTCAACCATTTTGAAGAGAGCTAAATGATCCAACACACGCGCCACCATCAGTGAGACATCTGAGTGAGCATGACATACTCACAGCCGCCAGGGCACATCATACTCAAAAACATTCATTTATTTAAAAACAAATTATGACCATTTAATTGGATGGCATACTAAAAATATCAGTCCGTGTTAACGTAAAAGTAATTAACAAATATGTTTGATTGTCAATTTTAACGATTTTAATTCGAAATGAATATTTTTGCAAGAGCAATGGAGAGGGCTATGCTCGGAGTTTCCCTGCGTGATCGAATCAGAAATGAAGAAATCCATAAGAGAACCAAGGTAACCGACATAGCCCAAAGTATTGCCAAACTTATGTGGCAGTGGGCAGGGCACTTTGCTCGCAGAATAGATGGTCTATGAGGCCGAAAGGTTCTGGAGTGGCGACCGGAAGACGTAGCGATGGAAGGGCCCCCATAAGGTGGACCGATGACCTGGAGAAGGCCGTGAGAAAGCGCTGGATGCGAGAAGCACAGAACCGGTCGAAGTGGCGGTACTTGGGGGAGGCCTATGTCCAGCAGTGGACGTCTTCCGGCTGAAATGATGATGATAATAATGATGAATTTTGCATGTCATTTATAAACTTGAATAAGTAGATGGTTTTTGTAGGTTTAAAGTGAAAAGTGTTTATTGTTAAAAATAAGTAACCTACTGACAACTACTGTTTACTGAAAACTATTGTTTGGAATTAAATTATAATAATTGCTACTGCAATCTAGAACGTAAATCCGATACATGATGACTCAATGATGATAATTGTATACATAAATACATAAATTCACGCCTTCTTTCAATCTGCTCATGATTGTAAAATATAATAAAATATAATCAGCCTACGAGTATAACGTTCTCACTGCTGGAAGGGGTCGTAATACATCATGCGGGCCCAGTGCGGGTTTCAAGAGTAAATTAACAACATCATGACTGTGTGCCTCACTCTGGACCACGTGTCATGTTCGTGAACGGGCGCCGTCAGTTGAGACTGGTCATCTCTTATCTGCCAGGGCTTATTTTTAATCTTATATTTTGAATTATTTTTGCTTATTTTTCGTTTGACATTGTTCTCACATATAGAAGCACCAAGAATACTGTTTTCCCAGGATTTTGTAATATCTATATACATTTTTAAAAGAGTGTCCTTGGAGTTTCTTGCCCGTTCTTCTCCATAGAGATCTACGAATTGGAATGGGCAACTAGCTTCAACTTTTTGACTAACTGACCGACTCTTTGACAATTCAAAAGTGCCTGTAAATGGTTTGATTGAAATAAATGCTTTGAGTTTGAGTTTGAGTTTGGACAGTTATTGAGACCTATACTCAAGCTTTTCTGGCTTCTGGATCCTTCAGCAGTCAATTGTTATAGCCTAGTCACCTATCAGCTCTCTCAGGCTGTCTCAATATATTTCCACATACTGAAAAACAGAACATTTCATTATGATGATAATGAAAAATGGTTTATTATTTAAATTACCCTCCTTTTTGGTTCGCTGTAGTTGGGTAACAAGTAAACCGTAACAACTAGTGATGGAAATGATCCGCCCAGCCTTTTCCCAACTATTTTGGCATCGGGTTTCAGTCTAACCGGTTACACCTGAATATACATATTTTACATGGAGCTGGCTATCTGACCTTCACAACCCAGTAACTCTGTAAGCACAGTACCCCTTGGTAAGACAAAGCAATGCCTAAAAATCTTTACAGAGCACATAAAAACATAACACAAATACAAAATATCGATCAATAAGTCGCAATGACCCACATAGGGGGAGATGAGGCGAAAACAAGCCGACGGTGGCCAAATGCAATGACTCCTGCCTTTGGTCGTCACGCGATCCGTCGCGTCGCAAGCTTACCGCCAGTTATTTCTTGGCATACGAAATATTTAGACATGGCAGTGACTAAAATGAAAGAAAGTTTACGTTTCTAGAAGCTTCGGACACTTTTCAAGAGCTTTTGGAATTCAGATAACTCTTATTTTGATTTAAGAATAGAGATTTGGGTCCTGCGTTACAGGGTTTGCTAGAGGCTCAGACCAACAAAATAAGAAAGACGGAGCATTACGTACATCAAAAGTGAAGCCACCTTTTTATCTATGTGTATGTAAAAAGGGTTGTCATTTGTTAAAGTTTTTCCCTATAATTTGGGGAATAATATTTGGGGTAGGATAATATTGTACGAGTAAGATATTGTTGAGTATGGTATTGTACCTCAATTGTTAGGAAGGATTCCGAAACAAAACCATTTTTTTTACATCGCAAAATAAAATAACAATTAAGTACAAAGTGCATTTACATACAGCCCTATCGTCAATGGCTACATGAGGCAAGTCTGGTAACTCCTACAAAAAAAAATACACGAGTAATGGCAGCTTTTGATTAAAACCTTAGGAAGATAAATGAAGAATTAGGACATACTTGAACAAACGTACAGCCAGAACTTTGTGAAACTGAGTTTTCAGTAATTACGTAGGACGATGAAAATAACATCTAAAAAATAAAATTTGGTACAGTAGTATTTAAATTTGCTAGACTAAGCTGAGAAACTAACTAAATTAAAATAAAAAATACAGTCTCGTGTTTAATTACTGTCTTGATAAAATCTCATTTTTGTTTTTCAATTTTTATATCCGCTTTTGATCACACGGCGAAGTCCACGATTAGTTGAATAAAGGTCATTATTATCAAAATGATTGGAATAAACCACGCTGGTTTTCGATGGCAGCCATTCTGGATCATTCCGACTATTTCTTATATCTATTTACTATTATTTTCAATATTACTTGGAAATCTAAAATATTAAATACATAAAAAAAACAGGCATATAATTACTCGAACAAAAAATATCGAACGGGAAAATTTCAAATCATATTATGGCAACCCTCGCACTTTAAATGTCACTGTTTTCGTTCGTTCATTCGTTCAGGTTTTTATTCCAAGTAACCTAAAATTCATAGTTAACTAAATTAAGAAACGATGTTATTTGAAGTACTTCCATGTGAAAAGTGATTCCGTGAGACTTTTTATGTGATTTGCTATTGTTTTTACAAGTTTTCACTACTCAAGAAGACATCATTCTATTTTTTTTATTGAAGCTTACTAGACGACGACTCGTGACGTACTACGAGCGATGAGCATAGTTTTTGTGTAGGTGTGTGCGTGAGCCTGTGTGTTTACTTGCAGGAGCATAGTTTTGTGGTTACACGTTTGATATAGGTAGTGATCCGTCTTTCTTTTTTTGTTGGTCTGAGGCTAGAGGACATTCACAGATAATAACTAACGTATTTGAGACTAAAACTGAATCGTTAATTTCAGGATGGCATTATAATAAAACGAATTTATTGAATCTTGTCTATTCTTGCAATAAGATTATATTATTTTGGTACATCTTAAGATATATAATCAGATCATCAACAGCGTCATTCCTGGTGAACCTGCAGATTGATATTTATAAACGTCAAATTGCCTCCTTGAAACAACCTATTCTAAAACAAATACTCTAAAAGCCAATTCTAAAACAAACAAAGTTCACAATAGCAGTTCCTTCGTCGCTATAACGACGGACAACCCCACTGTTTACGAGCCGAAGTCTGCACGAGAAACAGTAACGCACCACCTTCGAGCACGAACACCCACCGATACCGATTGTACACCACCAGTAATAAATTCGAAACAAATCTAAACGAAACTAATCAAAATTAAACAGAAACGTGACAAAAATAACCGTCAATTATAAAAAATTCAAATATCGAAATGAACGTCCATTTTCATGAATTCGAACATCGGTTTCTTGTTTTTAAATAAAATGCAATCCAAATTCAAATATTCTGTGCTGCCAGGTACTGTAAAATAAATTGTACAAAATAACATTTAAAAAAATGATTCGTTTATTGGTGTTGCTACTGCAAATGACATTAGTTTTATCGGCGAGGGAACCGCGCCAAATAACTTTAGCTAATCAAGGGACGATTTCGGGAATGTATATAACGAGATTCCGAACGAAAAGAATAGCGGCCTACGTTGGAATACCGTACGCTCAGCCGCCAATTGAGTTCAGGAGGTTTTTGCCCCCTGAGTATACGGATTTGCCTCAGTGGGAAGGAGTGAAAAATGCGACGATATATGCCCCGGACTGTATGCAAAGTGACCCAAAAAAAGAGGATGTGCAGAATCCTTTGAAGAAACATGACGATTTGTTTATGAAGTTGCTGGAATCACAAATGGAGGATAAGAAGAAAAAGGAGTATTCAGAGGATTGCCTCTTTTTGAACGTGTATGTGCCCGATGGTAAGTAGGTTCTACTATATATCTTGTAGAAATTGTACCATACCTAACATTTGAATACAATATTTGCCTTCCGGGCTGAGTTTACTTATCGTGAATTGCATGAATTTCATGAATGTTTGAGCCAAAATTTAGGAGGTATGCAACCCCACTGCCAAGTTATTTCGTGTGTTTCAGTTACCTATTTGTTTTCATTTCACAACATTTTCATTATGAAGAAATATTATTTTACCTGTAACCTTGTCCATAATTTTAGTTTAAAATATATTAACGTCGTACTTCAACTTGAAATGGAGATCTAATTCTTTCTCTAATCCTATTAAATTTTGAATTACGAACATGTAAATTCTCTCCAAAAATTTAACTTCCCATTAAGAATTAAGTGTTGCCATCAATAAAAATAAAGGGTTGTCTCGACAAATTCCCGTCTTCAATCCCATCTTTAGACACGGGGATAAGCTGTGACAAATTATATTTCATCGATCATTTCGACGTCTGCGTTCTCGCGATACGAATGTCTCTCGGACGATTTTCTTACTAGGAAATGGTCTCTTCAGCTTTGCTTATTTGAAATATCCTTGGCGTCGGCAAGTCTAAGCTGCTTCATTTATTTTGTCGCGATATATTCGAAGTGTTGCTTCAAAATGTCATGGTGGCTTATGGGTTTATTGACCCGTTTCTTGGTACTAACGAGAAACAAAGTCACATTGGTATTTTGCTTCAGAAAAGTACCTACCAATGTGTCTTAACTTTATATTGTTTTTCAGTTAATCTTGAACAAATCTATTCATTTTTATTTTTTATAAATACCTTTTTTTTGTGAATTTATTATAAATTAAATTATTTTATAATAATTTCATTTCATCAATCTGCCTAGCCTTCTACCAACTTTGTCGAGTCGGCATCTAATCTTACCGGATGCAGCTGAATACCAGTATTTTACATGAAGTGACTGCCTATCTGACCTCCACAAACCAGTAACCAGTATACTTGGTAAGACAGGTTGTCAGTATTATGTTGGTACGAATACTCTAAATTGATATCAAAAGGAATACTATTAACTGTTATAAGGTCTATCGATATTATAAAGGCTAAGAATAACTCGTCGTCTATAATTATCGTGCTCTATAATCAAATACCTACATATTCTTGGTTGACGTTGCAACTACATCGATTCCAACCTGCTGATTCTTCAAACATATCGTAGAATAAGAATATAAATGTTGTTTATCTAAGATTTCATTAATACGGACTGCGATGATGACTCTTCGCCTTTGGACCTTTTTCACAAAACCATTTTGACAAATAAGGGCGATTGAAAATGCCCATTCTTTTCCATCAGACCACGGACCGTGTTTTTCATATTTGTATGAGTTGGAAACTGGTCCAGCCGTTCGGTGCATGGACATCACATCATTATAAACCACTAGCTGCGCCCCGCGGTTTCACCCGCGTAAGTCTCGATCCCCTGGGAATATTGGGATAAATAGTATCCTACGTCCTATTCTAGATCTAGGTCTACCCCTGTGCCAAATTTCTTCCAAATCCGTTCATCCGTTTTAGCGTGAAAGCGTAACAAACAAACAAACAAACTCACTTTCGCATTTACAATATTAGTTAGGATACACCACCACGAATCCAGCGCCCGGCGCGAAAAAATATATTCCGTTGTTTATATCATCACTACAACTCTCTAGGTCTGTAACTGAGTGTACATTATGCAAATAAATAAATAAATTAATAAATATGCACAACATTTTCCATTTCTCAAACTCATTTTTTAAATCAAATCAAATCATTTATTTCATTGCAAACATGGGCATAGTAGGTACATAGGTGTTTTTATAATAAAGTCCGCCATATTTTACCGTCACGTGGGCATGCAAAGGTTTACAATTAAAAATTTAAATAAATCAAAAAAATATGTGGCATGTAATAGGAATTTAAAAAAATAAATAAAATGTATTAAAAATGTCACAGTGGTCACAGCAATAAAAATTTTATAAAATAAAATTACAGAATGTCAAACGGAAACAAAAAGTAAGTAACATTATGTCAATCAGTTATGAAATCATCATTAAGAAAATCGTCAATCGTGTAATAAGTCTTCATAATTAAAAATTCAAGAACGTGCAACATTGTGATTGACTACTAAAAATGCCGTATACGACCCGCTTACATCTAAAACAGTTATTTACGAAAAAAAAAAGCATAACAAGTCCTTCATTAACCCAGTTTGGGGATCGGCCAGTTCCCCCTACGATCTGATAAGGGTTCGTTCGAAGCCACGTATGGTAGACGCCATTCTGCCCTACAATTGGCTGGAATGCGATTTATTCTAGATTTTTCCGGCTGTAAATCAAATGAGGTTGTCAGTAACACAAGTTATTATTAGGTAATTTACTTCTTATTTATTAACTTTAATTTACATATACATAATTAAATACAGAGACACAAAGCTACACATAAAAAATCTATATAAAAATCAATTTTCCGTGCGTTAGTCTCGCAAGAACTCATTTTTTTTCGTTTGTTCCTCTTATTTATACTGGTTTAGAAAAAAGGAAATCAAGAAAAACCCGAAGGCATTGCCGAAAAATCAAAGAAATTGAAATTTTGTCTCACGTGGTACGACGTACACCGGGTCATTTAATACAATATAAAATTACAAAGTTCAGGTTAAAACCTTTAAAAAAGTAGACCTTTACACCTTTAAAAGCCAAAACTATCATGAATCTCTCATCATGAATGAAAAATGTTACTACTCGATTAACGTTTTTCTAAATGACAATGACCTATCCTAATGTAAATTTGTAATTTAAGATAATTGTAATATTTTTTATGCAATTTAACTACATAACTTTTTTTTTTTGCTTTTTTATTGCTTTTTTATTTGATTCTATACTTCATTAACGTTTGCATGACATGTAATTTCAATTCAATTTAAATTTTAAGATTGTAGATAATATTTTTTTTTGTTATTGTTATCTAGTGCAACTAAGTTTGTACGCCATGAATGGCAAAACATGTAGCCACCTCATATTCATTACAAGACCTTCATACTGTACTCATGTTTTACAAAATAAATATTACTTACTTACTTGAAAGCTAATAAAATCTTCGTCCATTCATCCGCGAAGAGATCGGCCTTCGTCATTTTTTTCTATGTAATATTTACAAAATTATATGGTTTGATACTGTAGGTATTTAGTTACGGTGCCTCACATTTTTTTGCTCTTATTGGTTGATTAGAAATTATCAAAATAATAAGTTTAAAGTTTTTAGGGTTCCGTACCCAAAGGGTAAAACGGGACCCTATATTAAGACTCCGCTGTCTGTCTGTCCGTCTGTCACCAGGCTGTATCTCATGAACCGTGATAGTTAGACAGTTGAAATTTTTACAAATGATGTTTTTATGTTACCGCAATAACAACAAATACTAAAAAACAGAATCAAATAAATATTTAAGGGGGCTCCCATACAACAAACGTGATTTTTTTGCTCGTTTTTGCTCGATATTGATAACGGCAACATGTAAACGCTTGAAATATTCACAGACTATTTAGTTACATATTCACTTTAAAAATAAATAATTAAATTAAAATAAAACAAATATTTAAGGGGGCCTCCCATACAACAGACATGAACGGAACCCTTCGTGCGCGAGTCCGACTCGCATTTGGCCGGTTTTTTTTTCATTGAAACTTATGAAACTAGAATTATATTACGTTCATTACGATGAACAAATTAATTATAGTAGTGTCTGAAAAATGTTCTACTAAATAAATCTTTCAACGGAACTATTATTTTTTCAAATAATCATTGTATAAGCAATTTATTAAGATTTCTATTTGAATTCACAAAAACTGTATTTTCATTAATATTCCTCATAGCAAGTGCTTACGTAATTTGTAAGCAATTGTTCATTCAATTGAAACTGAAACAAAATATTTTAAAGTAATTTTATCTGACCTTTTAGTTAAACAATATTATAACACTTCAATGATCATCAAACGAAAATAGAAGTGTGTTAATAACCAAAGATTTACACAATAATATTATTATAACTAAATTCAATAACAGAAGTACGTAATGTACTTCACATAAAGTAAAATCACAATCTTTAGCATTATCAGCCAATAGATAGTAGGTGTGGGCTTAATCCTAACACGCGGGCCCAAGGCGGGTTGGTAGATGTCACATGTTTTAGAAATTTTGGTTCTAGGATATGGTTTTTTCCTCCGCCGTTTTGAGAGCAGTGGTAATGAAAATAATTAAACAAAGTAAAGCGCTTGACTAGCTTCGAACCCATGACCTACAACTCGTAAGTCAGGGCCTTTACCACTGGGCCACCACTACTCCTAACTCATCTTTATAAACAGGGTTATTTGTAAAACACCCACAACCTCTTAAGGGGTCATTGTACTCATAATTATGAACAACTTTTAATATGGGACCAAACCAAAAAAAGCGAAAAAAAAATCAGCCGTTCCCTACATGTATGTTCGCATAACTCGTCAAAATATAGGGAACACCTGTTTTTTTTTCGCGATTTCGTGTTTGTTCCGATAGTAAAAGTTGTCCATAATGATGAGTATAATGACCCCTTTAGAGGTTGTTGGTGTTTTACCAATAACCCTGTATATATACATTAAAATAATTATAACTCGTATGAGTATCTACCTACCTACTTCATTCGTTTCTAAATTGGTAAATTCAAAAAGTAAATTACCTACATTTAAACATGGCTTATTTGTAATTCGCCCGAATTTACTCACCCGAAACTAGAAAATCGATACTTTTAAATAATATTATTTTTTCTTGAGGCGATTCCCACGAAGTTAATTTACTTATTGGTAGGCGAATCGATTTCTGAAGTTGTCGATTCGCCTACAAACTAATTCTGACATTAATTGTCACAAAATAAATCATGTTTATATACATTTAATTTAATTTTCTTTTGTAAGTGACAATCGTCATTACACACTTGTATCAAAATGTACTATTGTTGCTACGTAACCCTTACCTACTGAGTGATTCCGACTTGTATCTTGACAGTTATTTTTAAATAAAATTCGTACCAATTTTCTCGGTTACACTTTACAACGACCAAAAAACCAGGTAATATTAGTGCGTTTAAGTTATTTAATATTGTTCCTATAAGAGTCCTTGTTGTAGAGTTGGTTTGGAAAAAGTAACCGAATACCGTTATCACATAATCTGACAATAATAAGACGTCGCTCAATATAAATATGAAAGTGGCTATATACAAGCGCTGCCTGGTGTTAGCAGCTGTATTTGCGCTCGTGTTGAAACTACGATAAAGTGAAAATACAATTATAATGTAAAAACAAAAATTGATTACCAAAGGTAATATTTGGCTTACAATTGAAATCTGGTATGGAACGTCAACAGAGTAAGAATACGTATTAATTTCAGGCATACAACAAAAATATATACAGATAAACATGATCGTTGATATTAAAGCAACGCCCCAAGCAAAGAGGCTACTTTTTAAATATTTCCTTCGGATATGTCCATTGAAAACTTGAACAAAATCTACATAAAACATATGACTTATAACTACCAACCAGTGGTTCTTTACAGATAATAAGTATAAATATAGATTATGAATTATTCTGTATGTACATTTACTCCCAGGTTCGTATAATGTTTTTAAACCAAGTTTTTTATGATTGACCATGAGTTTGATTACTGAATAAAGCAAAAAGTTTGCTAAAATTGCCTTGAGGTACACATAATTTCTGTAATTGCGGAATCTCTTCATAATGCACCACGATGTCACACCATATATCAACGCAGATAGTGCCAGCACAAGCACAATGAAGTGTATAATGTCCTCGATATAATATACTGTCCTGTAAGTTAACCCCTCTTCCTTCCGTTCAGTATCATTTTGGAAATATTCATCACTCACTGTGGAACCATATCCACTGGTGTCGTTGTCAGACATGGCGAATGTCACTTGCACTGCGTAAGATTGACCACTCTTATCTCATGAACTCACTCAAAAGGGAAAATTTTCAAAAATTTATCACCGAGTTTTAACGTTAAATATTAATGTGTGCCAATGTGCGCTCACATAAACTAACGCCGTCCTGACTTAGGCCTTCTCTTGCAAGGGACGTACCTTAGTCCAGTTTTGACTGATTTACAAAATAAAACAGTTTAGTTACAATATCCTATAAAGCATTTCCATACAACAAGTGCAGTTGCTTCTGAAACATTCGATGTAATAAATGTTACATAGTAATAAATCCAATAACTATATGAAATAATTCAATTACTTCACAATATATACGGGATTTATAAATGATTATTTTCCTGTTTGTTGTATTTTACTTAGAGGAATCCGAGTGAAAGCCAAATACGTGCAGGAATTGCTTACAGGTTGGCCTTGTTTTTCAACAAATACTGCCGAATCAAATGTGCTGGGACCCGAACAAGTGTGTAGCATACTAAGGCAGCTTGTACAAGCTAAGAAATTTCACCGTATTTGCTGCAGATAGGATCAATTCATCATGTACACGACAAAAAAATTGTCGGATCTATATTCAGTTTGCAATAAGATTAGAAATTTAAACAAACCTTTTTACAGTCCGTTCAACCGATTTTGACTTCTATACCGTAGGCATAAGGATGGCATTAAAAGCAAAACAGGATACACAATACCAACTGTTTACTGCAGCTCCCATTTGTCAAACCACCAACGCAAAAGAAGTCAAAATCGGTTGAACGAACTGTAAAAAAGGCTTATTTAAACGTCTAATCTTATTTCAAACGGAGTATAGGCATGGAAACGCCCCAGCCACTACCCCGCCCCCCTTCCGAACCGCAGCAACTTCGCGCGTCGGATCTAAAGCAGACAAGATTTTTTTCTTGATCAGCGTACACAGTTCGTGTGTAGACACGTCACGAATTCTTGCATAGGCCCGGCGACTTTTTTTAGCGTGTACAAGTGGCCTTAGCGGTTTACAAACTCAATTCACCGATGAGAAGCCAGAATGTTACACAGCACTAGTACCTATTTCAATTACTGTAAAGGTTGTCGGCACCCCTTTGAGTAGCGACGTGAACGATCAGCCTAAATCTTGAATTTTATAATTTTTTCTGTAAAATAATCAGCCTATAATGTTCCCACTGCTGGGACACAGACCTCCTCTCGATGAGAGGGAATGGGGCATAATCCACAATGTGGACCCAATGCGAATTAATATATCGCACACCTATATCTAAACTGAGACAACTCAAAAATCGTTAATTTTGAGTTATGTTTGTATTCGAATGCTTGGTGATCATACGCAGGATTGAATTTTAGCCCCAGTTTATATACAGTGACATTTTACAAGCTATTTATTATCTAGAATCAAATTAAATTGTATAACTTCCCAAACAAAAAAGGCAGATATACGTTTTTATCGTCTCTTGAAAAATGACCTATTTTGAGTTGTCTCAGTTTAGATCTAGGAGTGCGATATGTCACATGACTTCGAATTTTTTGTTTCTAGAACATGCCGGTTTCCTCACGATGTTTTCCATCACCGTTTTGAGAGCAATTTTCAAATGAAATAGTTTACACAAAGTAAAGCGCCTGTCAGGGTTCGAACAAAACTCGTAAGTTAAGGCCGTTACCACTGGGCCACCACTGTTCTATTATACCAAAAACCTAAACAAGTACGAAAAATAAATAACAAAGACACTGTCCATGTTCTGTCCCGGGCAACTAATTTAATTGTCTTGGAAACTGCAACGAAATTAATTAGTAGAGAAAATAGCAGCAGTAGGAAACACAATAACATGTAGAACTTAGAGTTGGTCATCGAAATAACTATTTGTAAAACAGTGTGTATCTATAGAGGTTATAATTGAAAATGCCTCATGTGAACTAAATAATAAATACTTATAGTAAGTTTTTAGTCTCGTAGACAAATTTGACAGTTGCAAATGTCAAATTCCAAATTGAAAAAACAGACAACAATCACTTGAAATATCAAATTAGTCTACGAGACTACTTAGTAAACAAGTGCGAGTCGGACCCGCGCACGAAGGGTTCCGTACCATCATCTATAAAAACAGCAAAAAATTTTTTGTATAGGAGCCCCCTTAAATATTTATTTTATTCTGTTTTTTAGTATTTTTTTGTTATAGCGACAACAGAAATACATTGTCTTTAAAAAATTCAACCGTCTAACTACCTATCACAGTTCATGAAATATAGCCTGGTGAAAGACGGACGGACCGACGAAATGACAGCGGAGCCATAGTTATAGGGTCCCGTTTTACCCTTCGGGTACGGAACCCTAAATACAGACTTTAATACTAGATATTTGTGGGAAATTTGTTACAGAATAGAGAACTTATTTGAGGATACAGGTATTCAAATATAATAAGTTTCTATATACCCAAAACATCACAATTTTAAACATAAATGAAATATAATGTGCCAAAGAAACGAATTCATATTCAAACAATGTGCTAGCCTCCCACGCGTACGAAAATTAATCAAAACTGAAGATTGTGTTTTCAAAATAAATTAGAAAACACTTTATTTGCGTGTGTCTGACGCTGAGGTTTAGACCTTCATTTAAACGACACTAAAACTTTTGATAACAACCTACTGACTTGTCAATAGAAATGTACAGCAATATCTTTCTATAAGATTTGACCAATTGAATGACTATTTCATGAAATCATAACATTTGAGGCCAATTCTATCTTAAAGAATTGTATTATTGAATTAATGATTATAATTTTATTCAGTATATGGGTACATATACTGGTATTCAGCTGCATCCGGTTAGACTGGAAGCCGACCCCAACCTAGTTGGGAAAAGGCAGGCAGATATTATAAGGTAGGTACATATTCGTTACGGTCGCAAATTATGTTTTAATCAATATTTTTTTTTTATGTTTTTCCTTGGGAAATTCTCATGGATACTCTCCGTCTTGGGAGAACGGAGGGTTATGTCGGACTCCTACCGGTAAAAACCCCACTGTTCCTATTTCTACCATGAGTTGGGGGCGCGGCGAATGTTCAAGTATCTCCATACTTGAACATTCGCCGCGCCCCCAACATGTTTAAATCAATCTGACTATGACCTGCAAATAGCAAAAGACGTAAGAAAATTGGAATTTTGCGGGCTAGCTCAGCACCTATCAAGCGTAACAAAATGAAAATTATTTCCAGAAACACATAACGAAGTCCCTATTTTAATGTTTTTTGTAGTCACTTACCTACAAAGGTACGAATAAATCAAATGCATTTATGACAGTCGTATTTTGTACCGAAATAGAAAATAATTTATGCGTGGATTGTTCAAATAATGTAATACAAAGACAGCCTTGTGCCGCAATTAGAACATTATGCCACCGAATGTCTTAATTTATTCTGCGACATAATTAAAACACGCATATTTCACTGTACAGGGAATTTGTGTCAAAATATTAAAGGCAACTTTCATTACCGACAGGCTGGTATCGTTTTCCCTTTTTTTTTTTTTAGTTAAGACAACGACTACTCATTAAAACTATAAAACTTCAGGACCTTATAATAGTACATCATTAGTAGGCCAATAAGCTTTTTTAAATTAATAAACCCCAAAAAACTTTTTGCGCTTCTAATGATAGACGCTTTTTGAATAAATGAGCCTCTTTTTAACTTTCTTGCCGTTTCTCACAGTTGGTTGCAGTAACTAAGCTAGGGTACACCGACCAAACGGCTTAGGTTAGGTTAGAACTATACCCAACCACGCGGGAGCCGAATTGGTCATAGTAACCAAGCTAGGGCACCCTCACCAAATGGGTTAGGTTCGGTGAGGACTGTGACAAACAGCGAGCGAGCCGAGCGAGTGGAGCGAGTGCCTGGCAGCGGTCGGCGAACCCTACATCCAAGTTGGTCGCAGTTAAATGGTTATTTACTATTTTATGGTAAAATAGGAATTGAGGAGTTCGTGGCTAAGTAATAACAGCCGCACGGGTCGATTCATCAGGTTAAGCTACGCTTGCCGGGGTTGGTCCGTGAATGGGTGACCATCTTTACATATCGAGACTCCTCCGTGCCTCGGAAAGCACGTTAAGCCGTTGGTCCCGGCTGTCATTTGTGGATCTTTGACAGTCGTTACGGGTCGTCAGAAGCCCGAAAGTCTGACAACCAGTCTTGCCAAGGGGTATCGTATTTCCCAGTTACTGGGTTGTGGAGGTCAGATAGGCAGTCGCTCCTTGTAAAATACTGGTATTCAGCTGCATCCGGTTAGACTGGAAGCCGACCCCAAAATGATTGGGAAAAGGCTAGGCAGATGGCAGATGATGATGGTAAAATAGGAATTATGTGAGGTTCAGAAAAAGAGACACATTCATTAATAGTAGACTGCTCAATATTTTTTTTAGGAAAGCATAATGGGTAGTATTTGAGGTTCGATTAAATACAAACCAATATTAAATGATACGTCGGAAATATAGTAATCAGCGCGCATATAGTATGTGCCTTAAGGCTCCTGGGTAAAGGCTCGTACAAACAGGCGCGACAAGGGTAGCGCTACCTGTCGCGCCCGCGATATCGTGCCAGTATGTACGAGCCTTTATCCAGTTTCTGTATGCAGCGAAATCAGATTTTACAGCAGATTAATTTGAATAACACTTGTATAACGCTTTGAATTTGGGCGAATACGACAAAATAATCCGATGATTGATGGATGAGCTAGCATTCATCCAAGAGTGCCTGATGATGAAGATGACTAACTATTCAATCAAAGGTTTCTTGATCCTTGCATACAGCATGTATCAGAAAGGAGTGGTCATAATTTAGGGTGTGTTACAAGCCATCCAACTGACCAAGTTTCTCCATGAGACCAAAAATCTGCCGACCGACCCATGCATTTGGTTCGAGTAGATATTGAATTTTTGTATACATGTTGTAGATAACATTGTTGGGTAATAGTAAGTTTACAGTTACTCACTGACAGTTATAATTATTTTAATCTGTGGTAATGTTTTTTTTTCGCACTATGTAGAAAAACTTTAATAAAACATTTACTGGTTTATTCATCTAAAACACCCGCCTTAATAAACATTAGTAAGGCCCTTCTAGTGCCACAACACATTGACGTCACGCAAAATCCTGCATCGCGCAAGCGGAGTTTACCAAGCGACTAGCATATGCACAGAAGCGCTGAGCTGCCATGGTTGCCGGGCGCTTGATTCGATATAAAACGTCCCGACATCAATCGACGGGCAGTAGCCTACCAGACACAACACGGACGATCCTCCCTTTTCTATAAAGGATAACTGAACTTTACACACTGTTCTTCATGCCTCAATATTTTATTCGATATGTTTTATACTGTCATCTTATCAAAAAGGAGCTTAAATTCGCATGACTGCCCAGGATATAAGTAATGAGATCTAGATAACCCTTACTCAACGTTCAAACGAATTATGTGAGAATTTCTCGTTAACCTCTCATCAAATCAGTTAAGCCTTCTATAATGAGAATCTGAAAGTATTCCACGAACTCAACCTTTTCATTAAAGCTGTGTTATTGCATTTAAAAAGGTCTACATTCTAAATTGAACTGGATTTTGGCATCAAATGTCTATGATGTTAAGGCGGTACCCTGAGCAAAACGCCACTCTAACCGCTTTTTGGTAGTTTTTAGGAGAAATCTACTTGTTATTTAAAAATAAATATCAAATAATAAAAATACATTCTACATAATCTTAATTCCAAAATTGTGCATTTCTTTTTTTTTTTAAAGGAGTAAGTATATGTTTTTTTTTCTTACCAACGAAACCATAAAAAATGAGAAATAATCTTAGTTATCATGCATCTCCTCATAAAGTAAACATTATTTAATTTTGCTACTGACACTAATGGATAGACAATTTAATAATGAACATTTTGTAACATTTTTTTTTCTTCAAAAGACCAATATTTGATTTTAGAAAGATTTTATCCTAAAATTTGGGCGTATTCACTACTGTAACTCATCTAGATTCAGTCTACAAAGAGGAAACGAATTTATTTTGCTCAGGGTACCGCCTTAATAGGTAAATCATTGGTGGAAGTGGAAACAAATTGGCACCTACACGTAACTTCCAATTTCATTAAAGTTGAAAGTATCAACACACATACGTACTGTTATTTCTTTAGACAAAAAAAAAACACATTCTAGAGTGTGCGCTCTTGACATCTTTCAGTTTCATACTAACGAATACCTTTGTGTTTTGTAAATTTGATTCTTATTACTACTAGAAATTGTCCAACTGACAGTTGTCAGGATTTGAATTTGTACAGTCCTTCAATCACCCTATAAAATCAACCAATCTTAATCCAACATTTCCACTTAACTAACATCCCCTACTGAAACTACACTGTTTCAGTCATTAAATAAAATTACCTACCATTTTAACTCGATTGTATTCGAGCTAGTTACAAAGAATTTTTACGGCAACATGCCATCATGCTTCTGACATTTCTTGTTACTACAACCATTGTATCTTGATACTTGCCACACAGACTGTTTTTTTAGCCCTAAAATATTGTAAATATACTGGGATTTTCATAAGAAGGAACCAAATCGATACTGATAATTTTATGTTGAAAAACATACGCCAAGTGCGTGTCGAAGCCGCAGTACCGGCCGGCGAAGACTAAATCCAAGTTAGTTGCAGTTACTTGACCAAATAATTAATAATAATTCATAATTAATTAATTATTAATAATTAATCAATTATTAATATAATTATTATTAATTAAATTAATTATTTATTAATAAATAATTATGTTGTATCTCTATGTATTTTACTGTGTATACATAAATAATAAAATAAATAATAATTATTCGAGGTTTCCAAAAAGAAGCGCGATCATTAGACTGTTCAATAATACTTTTAGGTACCTACGCAAAATGGGAATTATTGGAGGTTCAATTATATACATGCCATTTCTAGTTGCATATCGTGTGCATGCATCTCGGATGTCAATATAAAATGGACACGCTATATACCATGCAATGGAAGGCAAACAATTAATGTAGCAGTGGATTATTTAAGCTCAGCAATGTAAGTTACGTGACTTCAAGACTTTATTTTTAAATGGAAAAAGAAAGAAAAATATTTGTTCTGTAATTTATGACATGCTGATATGGCAGCTAAAGAAAAATGTATGCATATTGAATAATTTATTGCTTAACAGATCGCTTGTCAAGAATAGAAAATACAGTACACGTGTCATAGTAACCTATAAACAATGTAAATTTGAGGTCTCATGCAGAAATACAAAAAAAAAAAAATTAACGTACATACATGTACTTTCAAGAAGCCTCGTGCAGACAGGCGTGACGCGACACTGGTAATTGTTAAACTATGAAGTTTTCTTAAAATTGTGTTGTTAGTCGCGTCGCGTTGTCTCGTCGCGCCAGTCTGAACGAGGCTTTATTACGCATTTAGTAACAAGCTGTTATTTTGACATTACAAACAAACACTTTAGTTTTATTTCCCGATATTTGTAAAGGAATTTCATTCAAAATCCTTCGCATTGTGAAAGAAAGTGTGTTATGTAATTGGGGTGCTGGTTTGTTTAAATCGTTTCCTACACCGTGTATCCATAGTGTCAAAGGTAAAGTCAGGAAAATGAAATTGTATTAAATTAACTACCAACTTAAATTTTCCGTTTATTCAAATCACTTTTCTCACTGTGACTGTGTTTATTGATAGTAGTACGAAATGGCTATAACACGTCAAACTGAAGTAGTGTGTCAATTGGATAAACAATTAGTGCCCCTGACTGTACAACAGTAACGTAAACTTAGGGCCTCCGCCCACTGGTGGCACGGAACGGCGAGGGATTTTTATGGGACGAATAGGAATTCAACTTATTAGTATGACAGTAAAATTGAAAAAGGATGTCACGGCATGCCATATGCGCTTGCATGTAATGATGCCGAAAAATATGCCGTGCCGTGCTGCCACTTGGAGCAGGCCCTTAGAAAGTAAATTAAACTCGGTTCAACTGATCGGTTCTTTAAAATATCACCGTGAAAACGTAGGTGAAGTGAGCTTGAAGTGAACTGTCATTCCACCTGTTGTGCTATTCTGTATAAATATCACCGTGAAAACTAAGGTGACGTGAGCTTAGAGTGAACTGTCACTGCCTTAACATCAGTAGGTATCGATGACAATGACAGCTCACTTCACGCTCACTTCACTTTAGTTTTCACGGTGAGATTTTTACAGAATAGTACAACTGATGCTAGGGATTGACACTTATTGACAGTTCACTCTAAGCTCACTTCACCGAACTTTTCACGGTGATATTTTTACAGAATCGATCGGCTGATGTCTTTAATGTATAAAGTTGGTACAGCGATGGCAACACACTTGCCTCAGTCAAATCATTATAACAAAACAAAACATATTCCCAAAAGGTATCACATAAAAAACCTTGGGGTTATCATGTTTATGTAGGATAATTATTATAATAATTGTATGGGATTATGACACTATTGACAACATTTTTGCATAATCTGTCATGAGGAAAATATCATGTGTAATTTTAATAGGAAGGATAAAATAACATAAGGACAATAAAATAAGAATTAGGTGTTTATTAGTTTTCTATGTTTGAACTGGATATTACAGCAAAGTGCTTTTATCTCAAAATTATCCAACGTATAGGGACGAGTAAAGTTTCTTAGTATATCCAGAGCCTCAATTGTCTAGAAGTGTTCAAACTGGTGCGAATAAATGGTTAATGATTTATTTCTGTAAGTAGGTTTGTACGTCAATCACATTTTTTAAACCAGATTTGGTCGGCGTTTCCTATCTCTCAGAGAAGAAAGGCCGAAACAAACTCAGAGGTCACAGTCTCTTTTAAAGTACATAATCTTGGTCAGATCATGTAATGTGTCAATAGTCAAGTGACTTCCATACCATTATTAATTGGCCCGCATCCCGCGCGGGATTCGTCTCAGTGTGGCTAGATCTTTAGTGGACACAATCCCCCCGCACCCCGCGCGGGACTCGCTTCAGTTTGACCAGTGCAGCTAGTACGAGCGTATACTCTACCGCTAAAAACGTAAGAAAAAATAACCATAAATAAATAGATTACACAACTAACCGGCTTTCGATTTGAATCAGATATTTACCCGCACTTCGCGGATCATGAGAAAAGACATGTGTTGAGCCTGCTGTCGGCATGATATAGCACCTTCAACTTGCCGATCGATAGAATTTATTAATAGACTTTGTAAACTGATACATTAAACTGTCCATAGAAATAGTTCTAGGAAGAAATCTAAAAATAGTTGACGTCTGACAGTTGATGGAAATGGTAGAAATACCGAGGTATTCCACTTTTAGCACTGATTTCAACGGCACTTCTCCGAACCGCACTTGAGCACGTTTACTAATAGTTGTTTCATTCGAGAAAATAACTTCATATGGTATGCACCCTAATTGCGTAGTACGCGATCAATCAGAATCGGAATCGGTTTGAAACAAATGTCTAATCCATTGCTATTATCCTAAATTAACTTAAGTAACTTATTATACTAAATTAATAAAAAACTAAAACTAAAAAGGCTAACTAACTATACCAATAAATATAAAAACAAAGGGACCCTTAGGCGTCGAAGTATTCGTCCGCATCGCTGTGATCCGGAAACGTGCCCAGAAGACTGGCATCATTGCCACGTTGAATGGCAATGCTAATTCTTTGGCCAAAGAACAAGCCAGCCCTCTGGTCATGTGAAGTGTCGACCAGTCGGCGAGAAATTTCCTTAAAAAGGAGACGCGCACTCGGGCCCCATGACCCGAGCGTTTCGACCCCAAACGGCTCAAAACTGTAGTTGCCCATAAGGTTACAGTATTTGCGCCGCTTGAGGGTCTCAGCAACCGCAGCAGCGGCGCCAGGACAGCCCGCCATGCTAGGAACATGGGATGGTGCAAGGGTGTCGACACAGGTTGCCTCCCACATCAGAGGCCTACCCATCTTCCAAGGCAACAACGTCATGCCATCTGGTCTCTTCCCATCGTCACGTACCAAGCCGTTTGGTTCTAATACCGCTGATACGCCGGCGGTGACGAGGGCTCGACGGATAATATCGTTGATGCTGGCATGCCGTGCTATGCGGCCTGCACTCAGGAGTGCAGGAGTGCTGCAGGCAGCAGGACAGGTCATGATGCCCGAGACTGTCAACAGCTTCGCCGCAGTGACACCGATGCGGAGCAACACAAGGTGCGCCTAAGCGGAGACATGTAGCGAGCCGAAACGATGAGTCATCCATCATAGTGCCTATGGTGCATGACGGGAGCGCCTGAAGCCACAAGCCCGACTCCCATTCTCCCACAGCTATCACATTTATTGGAAAATAATGTGATAGCTAGCCCAATCTAGATCTCCAACAAACACTCACAAATCCGTTCTTATAAAGAAAGTCTTAAAATCCATTGCTTCATAAATAGGTTCAAAAAAAAATCTGCTCGCCAACGTAAATAACGCAATGAATGTTGTTGAACTGTCAAAATGAAATAAAATTTGTCGTAATCGGTTAACAAAATAAGTTACGCAGTTAGATAGCCGATCTTAAAATATGTTTGTTTGTAAATTGGTTAAAAAAACACTTTTACATGCAAGCTAATTTTAAGATTAGGTAAAATAAAACTAAATAAGGTCGGTGTTTCCTTACACAGAAACAATCTCAGATTACGAAGTCTCTTTTAAAGTTCATCAATTAAATCGTAATGGTCAGATCATAATCAAAATCAAAATCAAAATCAAAAGTCATTTATTCAAACTAGGCTGAGAATCAGCACTTTTCGAACGTCAAAATTACATAAGACAGTCCCCCAAAACGCCCACCTTTCACCACTTCCTATTGCTTTAGCTGGGAAGAAGAAGTGGCGCAACAAACTCCCCAGCAGCACAGCTGTCTGTTCAGTTAGAAACAATTGATTCTATACAAAAGTATGCAAAATCATTTACATTACGTAACATAAAATATAAATCGAATTATTAGCCATATGTCAGCTAGCACACGCCAATATACCACCCAAAAAAATAAATAAAACGAGAACTATATGTAATCAAGCAGAAATAAGTAAATGTAAACATAAATTGACTAAATAAAAGCCTCCAGGCACAAAGGGCGTGCCCGCTTACATATAGCCATTTAATGCTGTAACTGGAAGTTATACATGATAAACTAGGACCATCGAAGTAAAATAAATAAAAAGTTAATTACTAATAACATTAACAAAACCGAGATCAGCAAGACGACCAGTCACCACAAGCAGCACCCGTTCACGAGCATAACGCAAAGATCAGCCATTACCCCCCTCGCCATATTTGAGGGAAGGAGACAACCCGACCCCCGACGCTACCGCAAGCAGTGACATCTAAGGGAGCATGACGAACCTGCTGCTGGTTGCTCAGACAAAAAAAAATATAATTATCAATTATTGTTGAGGTCGCTAGCTAACCACATATTGCAATACAACTCATATAGAAAACATTGTAATGAGTAGATTATGTCAACAATAAATTAAATTAAAAATAAATTGACTAAACAGACCAAATAAAATAGAATAAAAATGTATATGAACTCATATAACCTGTCAGTGGATAAGCTAATTCTGGAGAAAGAACACAAACATTGTCTTGAGTTAATCACAGCGTCCAGCTACTCTTATCATTTAAGTAGTCGTTAATAGAGTAGTACGCCTTTGAACAAAGGTTGCATTTTACTTTTGCTTTAAACGCATTATAAGGCAAATCTAGCAAAGAAGAGGGTAGCTTGTTATAGAAGGTTATACCAAGTCCAACAAATGAGTTATGAACCTTATGAAGCCGGTGAAAGGGAACTCGTAGTTTGTCCTTATTCCTAGTATTAACACTGTGGATATCACTGTTTTTAGTGTATAAGTGTATATTTTGCCTAATATATAAGATGTTGGCGAGGATGAATTGTGAAGTCACCGTGAGAATACCAATCTCTTTAAAAAAATCTCTCAGAGAAACTCTGGCACCTAGCTGGTAAATTGCTCGAACAGCTCGTTTTTGCAGCACAAATATATTTTGAATATCAGCAGCTTTGCCCCACAGCAGAATACCGTAGGACATAACGCTGTGAAAATAACTAAAATAGACTAACCGAGCAGTATCAACGTCAGTGAATTGTCTTACTTTTCTGACGGCGTAAGCGGCAGAACTGAGCCTCCCCGCTAGGCTCGATATATGTGGGCCCCACTGAAGTTTGGCATCTACTGTTATCCCCAGAAAAACTGCCGAGTTTACAGTTTCAAGCACCTCTTTATCTAAGACGATGTTGGGTCCTAAATTTCTAACATTCGGTAAGGCGAACTTTACACATTTCGTTTTCTTGGCATTGAGAACTAGGTTATTTGTCGTAAACCAATCCGTTACCATTGAGAGTGCACTGCTTACATCGTCAAAATCTTGCCTATTCCTGTCTACTTTAAAAATAAGAGAGGTATCATCTGCAAACAGTACAACTTCACAGACACCCTTTAAATAGAATGGTAAGTCATTGATATACACTAAGAACAAGAATGGACCCAGTATGGAGCCTTGAGGTACACCTAACTGAACTGGTAGCTCGGAAGATTTCACACCATTAACATCTACACATTGGAACCTATTTTGTAAATAAGAATTTAAAACGTTGAGAGCTTCATTTTGCACACCGTAATGATGTAGTTTACGCAAAAGCGTGTCATGGTGCACGCAATCAAAGGCTTTGGAGAGATCACAGAAAACCCCAATAGCATTTTGCGAGCTCTCCCATGCGTTAAATATGTGTTTCAGCAGAGCAACACCCGCATCTGTTGTCGAACGACCTTTTGTAAAACCATATTGTTCATTATGAAGGAGGCTATTTAAATTAAAATGTCTTAGTAACTGCTTGAGTATTAACTTTTCAAATATTTTACTAAATGCAGGTAGGATAGAAATAGGTCTGAAATTACCAACGTCATTTTTATTACCTGATTTAAATAATGGTATGACTTTACTGCTCTTCATGAGGTCAGGAAAAGTACCTAGATCAATACATTTATTAAAAGTAACAGCTAGATACGGGGCTACGATGTCTATTATATTACTTAAAAGTTTGATAGAGATGCCCCAGTAATCACCAGTGTTTTTAGACTTGAGTGTGTTAAAAACATTAACTACATCGCGAGGCGTTACTTGTTCGAAGCTAAATAAGCGACTACTTTTAGACACACTACCGTGCAAAAGGTTTTCAGCTTTAGACGGGGACGAATTTAAGGAGCGAGTCGTAGTTATAGGTATGTTGGCAAAAAACTCATTAAATGCCTCAGCTACGTCAGTTGCTTTATTAACTAATTTGTGGTCAAGCATAATCTCAAGTTGTTTATCTTGTTTAACCGATTTACCCGTTTCATTGTTAATAATTTTCCAAGTGGTTTTTACTTTATTATTGGATTTTTTTATTGTATCGCTTAAAAATTTAGATTTGGCAAAAACACTGACCTTTTTAAATAATTTTGAATAATTTTTGACATACTCTAGGAAAGGAGTATCAAACCTGTATTTTTTCAAACCATATAACTCGTATAGTCTCGCTCTACTTTTATAAATACCTGGAGTGGCCCATTGGTTAAAGCCAACGGAGGTGCCATTAATGTTAATAGTTTTGGTCTTGAAAGTTGATAGGTACTCTTTTTGCACAACATCAAAAAGGGCTCCATATATTTCATTAGGATTCTCGTGTTCTACTATAGATGGAGTAATTTTATGAGCTATATTATTTTTAAACTTATTGCAACGACTAGCTGTATAAGGCCTGCATTCTATTTTATGCGGCTTTTTATTTAATGCCATAGGGAAGCTAGCTTTTAAACCACAGTGGTCAGACGTTAAGTCACTTAACACTAATTTATTTTTGGCATCACAATCACTAAATATGTTATCAAGACAAGTTGACGAAGATGCCGTGATCCTAGTAGGTTCAAAAAACAAGTTAATTAAATTATAAGACCTAAACATATTAAGAAGTCTAATACTTAATGGAGTAACATCTAAAATATTTATATTAAAATCTCCACACAAAATAATACTTTTATTACTTGCTTTTAACCTATTGAGTGAATCCTCCATTACGGATTCGAAACGAATAAAATCACCAGAAGGGGGTCTATAAACACAAATTATAATGTATCGCTCGAGTTCAACACAAGACAACTCAATAGTGCGCTCGATAGACAGATTAACTAAATCTAAACGTTGTTTACATTTCAACTTGTTTGAAACAAGAACTAAAGATCCACCGCGAATAGCGCTTTTTCTTACAAACGCACTTTGTACAGTACAAGTATCATCATATAAACATATATAATATAAACTCAGGCCTTGTTCCTACGGGGGGTAGCCGTGGCATGAAGGCCTAAGTGCATTAGGGTGTGGCGGCATCTACATCGCCACATGCGAAATACGCATCTAAGACCTGACGTCACACAAAAATCCTGACGACACAATAAATCCTTTCTCGCGCAATTAGAGTTTACCGCGCGATGGACATATATACAAGATTCCGACATCAATCGTTGGGCAGTTGCCCGCCAGACACAACACACGTCTGGTCGGAGGATACTCCCTTTTCTAAAGAGGATGAGTGAACTTTACACCCTGTTCCTCATACCCCTAAAAGGGCATGGGTAGAAACTGCAGAAAGCCACCTGCTGCCATCCTTACATACTCCTTTTTACCAACTTTATAAAAGGAGGAGGTACTATGATCGGATGATTGTTTTTTGTTTTTGTTTTTGTTTTGTTAACGTTCATACATCTTACGACTGAGCTGAAAATGTATTGTTTTCTATAGTGTATGTGTTCATCAGAAAAAGGCTACTCGTGATCTATCCGCGAGTATCGAAAAGGGCGAACAATACATTTTGTATTATTAACTATGTAACTGTTTGAGAGATTGCCAAACGTGTTTCTCAGGCGCTTTATAACTGAGACTACTGCACACCAAATAATAAAATTAGCCTCTCACATTTTTTATAATTTTTTCCTTAATTATTTTACATTACGTATATTATAATATTTTCTTTAATTAATTTAATTATCTCACATTTTTATCTAATTTTTTCTTACACTATTTCATCACATTTTTATATAATTATTTATCTATTTTTTTTTAATCTAATTTTTTCTTTAATTAATTTAATTATCTCATATTTTTCATTGTCATAATATTCTTGCTTTTTCTAAAAGGACAAACATTACATCGGTCCGATGCCGATTACTTATCTGTAAACTCGTGATCTCATATTTGTATTTAGATCTTTTTTGTTTAATATTGCTGATTATTTATCTTTTTGTATGCACGTGTTTCTGTGACAAATAAACCTATAATTCTTTCTTTCTTCTTTCATATATTTCTCCCTAAAAATCATATTGTGATCAAAAATATAACGGAGTGTTATCAAGTTCAGAGTTTATCTGGATTACCATTCATGTTCAACATATTCTCTTCGTTTTATTAAGCACCAATCTCCAAAGTCTCAAGAGTAGACATCATCAATATACACACCTTTTTTTTTTTGAGTTTGGGAAATCTTCAAATGACTTCTCCCGCTCTGGGCGGAGCAGGAGGGCGTGTCAGACTTTTATTGACTAAAACCCACCCGTGTTCCTTCTGTTGCCTGTTGCCAAGGGCCCCGGTATCCGTTTCGGACTTTCCCGTAGCCCTGGCAGATCAAATTTATTTATTCTTAGTTTATTGTGACACGCATTTTAGAGGCTTTTATTGTACTGTCTGATAGTTGAATACTAGTTGTTAAATTCCTCTTTACACTCTGATAAACCATTTGCACACATTTACCCGTTACATACATAAAACATTGATAAACTGGCGTGAGTTTACGAGTATTTTTTCCCATGGGGGTAGGCAGAAACTACACAACACCACCCTGCTACGATCCTTACATACTCCTTTTGCTTCGTTTACCCGGTAGTAGACAGTTGTTAATAATATTTGGCAAATATGTAGGAAAACCAACTAAGAAGGAAAAATAACTATAAATCATATTCAATACAAAATATTTTATTTTACCCTACTTTGATTGATTGCATTACTATTACGTCCCTTTTTTGCCAACAATATTATATGTTTATACCGACATAAGATATTTATTTTCGTCCCCTTTTACGATCTTGGCAAACTTTGTGTTTCGCAAAACATTTCCTGAAGCAAAAAACATAATAAATAGTAAGGTCAAAAAACATACTCATCATCTTCGTGGCACTATACTGGTTGTAAACAAAACTTTAATACTTATCTTGCAACTAGCGATAAGATTTTCCCTAATAAGAACAAAAAAAAGAACAGATTGACTTATTTGACTTTACTAGAGGGTCAATAAAACACGATTCCTTTCGGTTTGCCTCATTAAACATGGCAACCCAAACAAGAAATATACGAAAGCAAATCGTCTTTTTGAAGTTAGTCAAAATTTAATGTAGGCGTCTCTTTCAGCATCACAGAAATATAAAAAAAAAAGTGTTCCGTTATTTGTTTGATATCTTTTTCAAACAAATAACGGAACAATTATGAAATGACTTAATAATTGCTGAATATAGTGAAGGAGAGGGGCTTGTGGTATTAACAGCCCCACGGGTCGATCGACTTGCCGTGGTTAGTCTGTGGATGGGTGACCATTTTAACATACCAAGACCCCTCCATGCCTCGGAAAGCACGTAAAGCCATTGATCCCGGCTGTCATTAGTAGGGCTTTGCAGTGGCACAATATTTAGCCTGGTAGTATTTTCAAACTAATTTTTTTGCTACTGGTTTGTATTTCTTTTTACGGCCTGTATTTTGTATGTCAAAGTATGGAGAAATTGCCCGTCTCAATATTCTGTGAAAGCGTCGGATATCATCACTATTCCTTACATAGAATGCTGCAATATAACATTAAACGATAATGGAAAATGTTTTTGTTATTTTCAGTCATCTTTTAGTAGTTTTCGTTTACGACATGCTGACGTACACACGGCTACACATCCAGCTATACATTTCCAGTATAAGCTGACCTCGCATTGTACGGAAATCCTATACAATGCGAGATCAGCATATACTGGAAATGTATAGCTTGATGTGTAGCCGTGTGTACACTATGTCTCGAATAAGTCTCGAAAGTTTTCTGGAAATTAAATGGACAGTTGTCAGTTGAAAAATTCAAACTCAAACTAGCAGGTTCGTATGGAGATGAACGGGTAAGAAACTCCATGGACACTGTTTTAGTACATCTACTGTTACTAAAAATATTTGTTACATCATTAATGTTGAATTTATTACATTATGTGAGATTGATGTAAAATCTTCCATAATAAAACAAAAAAAAAAACCGTGGTTGCCGCGCCGTCAGTTGGGACTAGTCATATAATAGCAATATGACTAGTACTTCGACTTTGACTTTTTTAAGAACCATCAAAAGCACCATCTCCCGCTCAATCCAACACACATGCCATCAGCAAGACATGAGACTTGAGTGAGCATGGGATATAAGTACTCCAGGATGCGAAGGCTTCTCTTTCAAAGATTCGGGTTTTTTTTATACTCAACCAGTTGAAACTCCACTTCCCCTCTATATTTGCTGAACGGCTTTTTTATGTGTACGCAGCCTGCCATATCCTCTCATTTTTATCGAGTCACTTCAAAGCAGTTTTACTATTTAATTTTTTTACCGCAGCAAGTAAGTCATTACTTTTTTTTAATATAAGGAGATTTATACAACATAGGAAATGAGCAATTGTAACCGCAACTGTATTCATATTTAATTTATAAATTGCGCAGTCATCGTTGTGTTGTTAATTAATCATTTTCTTTATTGACATTTAATTTCAAAAACGTGCGTGGGAAGTGAAACAAATGACATTTCATTAATGTTGTTATTTACTTTTCTGAGCCATTTAATTTAACAGATTTCATTTTGATATCACAATTATAATGTTTTAATTAAAATCGGTTTTAAGTCGGTTGTATTCTGTTTATTATAACGCTATATTTATTTGCTTTTTATGAAATTAAATATAAGCATTAGTGTGAAAATAAACATTGTTTTATAAAAAAATTAGACAATAGAGACTGATAGTGTAATCCAAAAAAAAAAAAAGTAACGAACAGCTCCCGCAAAAAAAACAATACAGTGCAAAAAAGTTATTTTTTCGTTGTGGTATTATTTTAAAAAGTATTTATTTTACATTGTAAGACGAAGTAGATTAAAAACGTATTAAAGCTCCTGCAGACAGGCGCGACGCGACGGAGCGACTCGACTCCATTGGAACAATTTCTACGAAAACTTCACGGAGGCCTGTCTGCTGGAGCCTTTATTTAAGCAAACTCAAAAACCACTCGACCAGATTTATATCGGGTTCCAATAAAAAAAAGAATAATCGAAATCGGTCGACTTGGTAAAGAATAATCGCTGACAAAAAAAAAGTTCCGACGAATTGAAAGCGTCCTACTTTTTTAGAACTCAGTTATTAAAACCACACTAAAGCTGGGGTGTTGTTCTTTTCTTCAATTTAATTTAACAAAAATAATTATGCTTTTGAAAAAGTGACTCTTCAAACATATTACGAGAGGTTCATAGTACCGTATTACCTTCGGAAACAAATGACTAACATAACAGCAGAGGTATAATATTAAACACAAGTAAATGCTAAATTGTCCTGTCATGTCTGAAAAATGGCGAATCATTAATTAAAAGCTGTGAACTGTTTGTCACCTGTCTTAAACCAGACATAAAACTCTGGCCACACTGAGGCGAGTCGCGACTGCGCGCGTCGATTGTTTTAATGATTGGAAAGTCACGCGACTACGATACGAGTTAGTTGATACAATCAGCGCAAGCGAATCTGGTACCGCATCCCGCGCGGGTTTCCTCTCAGTTTGGACAGAGCCTTAAGTAGCTGTTAAAGTGTATAGTAAGTTCTCTTAAAAAACACCTGTCCTTCATTTGATAAGCTAACCATTTAGTGTATGAATTATTTAATTAATCAATGAAAATGTCCTTAGGAAACCTGTTCTTTTTTATATTTCTAAAAAAACATCTAAAATTACATGAAAATAAATGTTATATATCTGGCGAAAATCTCACAAAGCTGCACACTACCTACCGAGTAACATAGGCTACGTTTTTTGTCAAAACAAGATGAAGTCGCGGCCCGAACCTAGTAAAAGATAACACACCACGCATATAAATCTCAATATTATGCACAAACATGGATTTATCAGTGTAGATAGCTAATAGATTTATATCAAAATCCTCGCTCGCTCCTCATTATAATGATAATCTGAAACAATGGGGGCGAGTATTAATTAGGCTTTGTTTAAGCAGAGCCTTATTAATTGGAACACAAGAGTTCAAGTAGAACATGCTTGGAAACAAGTACTTACATTAATTGTATTAAAAATCCACGAGTAACATAATATAACGCCTGTCTTCCCCGAAGGGTTAGGCAGAGGTTTCGCCAGTTATGTTTAAGGTCCATGTAATAGGAGGCTAGCCTATTGCCATCAAATGCAGACAAAAAAACCAAAATATAATAGAAATCCCATATGTATAAACCATGTGTATTTTGCCCGACCCGGGAATCGGATCCAGGACCTCATGATCCGCAGTAGCACTATGGCACCAACCCCGAAATCGCGAAAACAAATCAGCTGTTCCCTACATTTTGACAAGGTATGCGAACATGGTACAACAACAAGGTACGTGAAAGTTGTTCATAATGATGAGTACATTAACCCCTTAAGAGATTTCGTTAATTAAGATAGGATACACCTTATAAAGATCCAAAAAACTGGCGAAAAAGTCGTTTCACATTGAAATAGCCATTGCCATCGATCCTGGTCGTCGTTAATTTCTAAGATAAAGTAGGTCATTAGAATTTCGAATTCCAATTTATTGAGATTAATTGCTTCTGCATATTTTAATCTGAAGCTTGGCTTTTGAAAGCCGGCTTCGACTCTAATTAATTTCCTTTGATTATTTGGCTTAGGAATTGATTTCCCCCCCTTGTTACATAATGATAATGATTGATTATGTTTATTTACAAAAAAACAGTGTTTACATTCCCATAGCTGGGCTAAAATTTAAAAAAAACCGTCCAAAAAAATCACCTATGGTACCATATTATGATCGAGCTAATTTTTATTATTTTTTGTTATTGCGGCAATAGATATACTATACACAATCTATGAAAATTTCAACTGTCTACCTATTACGGTTTATGAGATACAGCCCGCTGACAGACGGACGGACGAACGGACGGCGGAGGCTAAGAACCTAATAGGGCTGGGTTTGGCACCATCCGGGTACGGAATCCTAAACAAACGACGCTAAAGATGCATTTTGCTTATGTACTCCACGCTAAGCCAAGCCTGTCTCGTGGAGTCCTTGGGTGGTATTACCATATGAAAATGCACATTACATTAAAACTGATGACCTGGTGAAGGCCGCAGGAATCCGCTGGATGCGAGAAGCACAGAACCGGTCGAAGTGATGGTGCTTATGGAGGCCTATATCCAGCAGTGGACGTCTTTCAGCTTAAATGATGTTTATGGATTGTTATTGTCACATAATTTGCAAGTTTTTTGTAAATTACCATAGAATGCTGGAACAGACTGGCGAAATGTGGGTGTTAGTAAACACCTCTGCCGAACCCTCTAGGGAATTAAGGCGTGATGATATGTTGTGGATGAAGCGCCCGCAGTTTATGTAAAAAAAGTGCGCATCATTAGAAGCTCAAAAAGTTTTTAGAGGTACCTACATTCATTTAAAAAATTGTTTTTCGTTATAAAATGGAATAGAAGGTCTATGAAATATTTTAGAGGATCAATTAAATATTTTCCATTCAAATATGGCTTACGAAAGCTACCAACCCCTTACCTACAATAAACCCTTACTATTTTTACGACTAATAAAATAATTGTGCATTATTCTGCCATAATATTCCACCCATTCTTACAAGTATATTTACTTTATAGCAACGAGCACCATATATTCCACGTATTTATTCATATTATTCACTCGAAGAAAAAACTCCATAAAAATTTCAAGTATGCATGCAATATGTTACTAACATAGCACACATTATGGATCTTTAACGTAACTATGCGTCATTAAAAACTATAATTTCTCGTTGACTCACTTCATTCTTTGCTCATACATACATTTTTTTGGGTTCCATATCCAAAGTGTGACAACGGGACCCTATTACTAAGGCTCCACTGTCCGTCCATCTGTCACAGGGTATCGTCTGTATCTTTTGAACCGTGATAGGTAGACAGTTGACTATTATGATCGCTATAACAACAAGTCATAAAAATAAAATAAAGTTAAAAATTAAAGGGGTCCCCCCATACACAAAACGTGCTTGTATTGGCGCTTTTAGGCTTGTTCTATTTTCAGAACAGGTCAAAAAAAAAAGACTATATTGTACAGTGGTACGGAACCCTTCGTTTGCGAAGCACTTGGCCGCTTTTTCTTTCATTTCCTGATATAAATCATAATTTCAATAGAAAAAATAACTATTACTATGTATAACCGTGTGTAGTTTTATCCGTAGGGTTATTATAAGTTTTATTGTGACTTTGCAGTAATAAATCTATTGTTTATGGTTGGAGTGACCTATTACTCACTATGTCACAGGGTGCACGGTTAGCAATGAATCATTACAATGCAAGCTTTATGGGTCACAAATGTCGGTGGATAGAGTTATAGCCACCAATGAACAAACATTTCAATCAATCAACTCAGTCCATCGCAATCCACAGAGGTCTCTCCCAGACTACGCCACAAAACCCTGTTCTCCGCCTTCCGCATCCAAGTCTAAATCAGATAAACCGACAGTAAAAAAGGTTTATTTAAATGTGTAATCTTATTTCAAATGGAGTATAGCTGCATAAGGTAAGACAGGAAGTCGACCCCAACATAACTGAAAACGAAAAACGTTAGGCAGATTGATTTATTGATTCTGTTGAAAGAATAATTATGTTAATTGGTTAAATCAAAGGGTTTAATGTTAGCAATAACATGATCGAACAGAAGAATAATACAAGGGCCAATTTTTCAGCAGTAAACACATACTGGCTGATGAGGGTACGTTCTGAAGTCGAAGGAAAACCGACACTAACTATTAACAACCTTTTCGAGCAAACAACTTTTGACACCCCAACCAACAAATTAGTAGGTAGGCAAAGTCATTACGTCCAGTAAGTAGGTAAACCGTAAAGTAGCCATTAATGCAAGCTTGCCGTGCCAATCGGCCGCCGTAAGACCTCCTGCCAAGTTGACCTAGCCTTAATCTCATTGTTGACCCGAATAACAATAAACCAAGAATTGTTAGAAGTTTTGTTTTGTTGTTTATTAGTTTTTGAATTCAGAAATTTATTGTTCTTTGGAAGGATTATAGAGGAAATTGTTTCTCGAAATTCCTGCTGAAGTGTATTTGTTTTGCTAGTTCAAACTTTCCCAATTGTTCGTGAGACTGTGTCAATTTTGATTGTGTTGATGTTGATCACAATCAGAATAATATCTTATCAAACACGGTTGAATTTCAGCAGTTGCTTCAGTATATTTTTTTAAGTCAATAAGTCTGTGTAATTTTTAAGTCAGTCAATTTTGTACCAACATTAAACATTTACCCAAACACGCATATATTCAATAGGAAACATTGCCATACAACGTGGCAATGCTGCCAGCCTTTTGGGCACTTTTCCTGCACGCGTAGCATGACCACCGGAGAAATGGGTTTTGTCGACGGAAGAATAGACAAAATGACAGATTGCGATTGTTTATCTGTCATTTTGTCTACTCTTCCGTCGACAAAACCCGTTCTACGGTGGTCATGCGTGCTGCTGACAGCGATGGGGACGAATTCTTTGATGCACTGTATGGTAAATCCCCTCCCCCCTCCGTATTGTAGTATTAGATGTATAATAATGTGTATTATATACAACTAACACTACAATATAATTTTTTGATAGGAAATATCAATGAAATTCCGTGCAGTTATTACATGAAATTCCTCTGCCTCGAAGGCAAAATCTTGGCGATAAGTTTCTGCTAAGCAAAGCAAAGGCATGTTCTTTTTCTTTCATTGTTAAAATCGAGTATTTCTTTCACAGATTTCAAAGTGGAAGGCTACCCAGTCCTCGTCTGGTTCCACGGAGGTGACTTCGTGCGGGGCAGCCCTAACAGTGTCAATCCGTTCCAACTGGTGCTAAAGCAAAGGGTAATGAAACTTTGCACGTAATCTATTATTTTATTACAACTTTAAATGAGAATGACTAAGTTGTAACAAGTTTGAGGTTTATGTGAAATTCATGCAAAGATTGTGTGTATGGGTGACATACATTTTGAAATTGATCAACTTCAACTGAAATTCAAAACTAATATTCGTAGTTTGATCGTCTGAAATGAACCAATTTGAACAAGTATAATTAAGCCAAAGATTAGTAATTTGAGTACTTCATTAGTAGCGTATTATTGAAATAATGATTACTAAATCATTCGTGGAGCTCGTGGCTAAGTAATAACAGCCGCACGGGTCGATCCATCAGGTTAAGCTACGCTTGCCGGGGTTGGTCCGTGGATGGGTGACCATTTTTACACACCGAGACTCCTCCCCGTGCCTCGGAAAGCACGTTAAGCCGTTGGTCCCGGCTGTCATTTGTGGATCTTTGACAGTCGTTACGGGTCGTCAGAAGCCCGAAACTCTGACAACCAGTGTTACCAAGGGGTATCGTATTACCCAGTTACTGGGTTGTGGAGGTCTGATAGGCAGTCGCTCCATGTAAAATCCTGGTATTCAGCTGCATCCGGTTAGACTGGAAGCCGACCTCAAAATAGTTGGGAAAAGGCTAGGCAAATGGCAAATGCATGGCTACTAATTAAGTACTAAGCAGTAATGCTTCTTTCAATCAATATTACCAACTAAAAACCTGATACACACAAATTAAACGATCCCATAATAACTTTCATTCTCCATTCCCAGGTAATATTCGTATCAGTAGCCTACCGGCTGAACATATTCGGATTCTTCTCAACCCTTGACAACGAAGCTTCGGGCAACTTTGGTCTCCTCGACCAGGTGGCATCTTTAAATTGGGTGAAGAACAACATTGAGAGTTTCGGGGGAGACCCTGAAAACGTCTGCATCATCGGCCATGATGCCGGGGCAGTCAGCGTCACCCTCCACCTTATATCCTCGTACTCAGCAGGACTCTTCCAAAAGGCTATTGCAATGAGTGGAAACGCACTGTCATCAGAATCAGTAAACATAGCAAGAAAAGAAATCGTGACTGTCGACAAAGTTGCAGTTGCGTTCGGCTGCTTTCGAAAACCTACCTTCCAATTACTTGATTGTCTTAGAAGAGTACCTGATCAAGCACTCTTAGATATAGCTGGGCCAGTAGCAGAATGGAAACCTATCGTAGACGGTAGCTTCATCAATATAACCAGTCCATTCTTACAAAAACTGCCATCGAAGTTGTTCAAAGACGAGAGTTTCTCTCCAGTACCACTTTTAGCAGGATACACGAACATGGAAGATGGACTGCTACTAGAAAAGGATGAAAGTGGAGATTCTGGTATCAGTCAAAGAGAATTCGATTCTATGAGAGAAGAAATTATCTTGTCCGATATCACTGTAGATAACAGCTCTTGTTTCACTAATCAACATCACATACAAGATGCTGTTGCATTTTTCTATAAACCAATCCCTCATACTACAAATGAAACAGTTTTGAGAAAACTGTTCGTTGATTTTTACACTGATAAAACACATGGCGCTACAACATATCAGCTGGCCAGACATATTTGTCCGCACGCTCCAGTATTTCTTTACAGATTCGATCTAAAACCTTTTTCAGACATAGCTAATGAAGGTCTCCCAGAATGGATAGGAGTCCCTCACAATTTCGACTTGATCTACACTTTCGGGATGCCCTATTTAGCCTTGCCTGAAGACCTGAGTAAATGGGACTACAGAGATAAAAGCATTTCAGAAATCATAATGAGGATGTGGTCAAATTTCGCCTGGTATTCACATCCTACAAATTCCGGAGTAATTATAGATTGGCAATCTTATGAATTAGAGAGGCCCGGATATTTGATAATTGACAGAGCCAATTTTACAATGAGTACCCCAGCGACGGTTAATTACAAAGCTTTCGAGTTCTGGACGGACTTTTACCCAAAAGTTGTAGAAATTGGGACAAAGTGTTGCAAAGAAATCTTAGATGATTCCGGAGCGAAGTCCATTTTCTCATATAAAATTATACACAGTATATTATTATTGTATTCTACTTTAATTTTACTGTCATAACGAAGGAATCAACGTCAAATCACGGTTATTTTTGTATAGTCTATTGAAAGATGTATTTTAAGTAAAGCAGTATTTCGTCAATACCAAATGAAATATTTACCTTCCAAAGAAATTATTCGTGCAAATAAAGTTCTTTAAAATGTTGGTGTTGTTTCTTTATAGGATCCGAAGGTCATGATTTTTAGGTTCAGTTTGGTAAAATTGAAGGTATTAGGGGATATAGGAACAGGTTTCGTCACAGCTATAATGGCGCAGCATTTTGTGGTCTACAACCATAAACACGCGAGATTTCGAGAAACTGATTTTGTTGAAGTACGTTGACATTAATGCAATAATAAATTTTATACGTCATCGCTTTATCGTTCTATTATATACGATTCTTGGTAGCTTAGTCAGCTTTATAGCTGACTTTATGTTCTTTGCTTTGTAAATTTCAAGGCATTCAACGTTTAGGAAGTCTACCGTGAAGGATTAATTGGGAGTTATTTCTCGGTATTTTCTTATTTCGGAT
The DNA here is from genome assembly GCA_949152455.1 of Lithophane leautieri. Taxonomy (NCBI): domain Eukaryota; kingdom Metazoa; phylum Arthropoda; class Insecta; order Lepidoptera; family Noctuidae; genus Lithophane; species Lithophane leautieri. Next base: position 11,507,714 of record OX424473.1, on the reverse strand, counting down.
TTATACAGTTCTTCATAGGAATTTCAACTGGAATTAACACGGTATTTTTCTTCTTAGCGTAGATATTAAAAATAAAATGGTAACCATTTAAAAAATAAAAAAGTACTTTTGAAACACGTTTTATAGAGTTGGACCGGATGCAGCATTCCAACTCTAAAACGTGTATACGGAAAGGAAACCAAATTCATTCCTCATGCATTTCATGGCATACTTCCAGCGCAATAGGAAAACGAACTAAAATTTTATTGGAAAAATAAATTGTACAAGTACATAACCTATTTCTAAACAATCGTTTTCGTGCTTAGAAACCATTAGTCACTAAACTTACGAACGCTCGTAACGTTCAAACGTCAACCGGAGCGATAAACTGTGGAACAGTATTTGGCTAATATTTCTGCATTCCTTATGTCTTGAAAATGTTACTTGAAAAATAATATAAAAATAATAATAATATAAATAACCCCACCGCTGTATCTCCACGTTGACGTCGTCGTGGGGCTTGCGCGCTCCGAACCCTTGGTCTGTGCCGGTAGAGTTTACTTTGCCGGAACGGGTCTAAGGTGAGGAGCCAGACCAAGAGCGATACAAAAACCCGCAGGGCAGTATGTGGCGAGCTGTTGGGCAGTAGCGACCCCACGGACCCTACCTCCCGGGAGAAGTCTCGTTCCTCATCTCTGGCTTGCCTTTATTGGCCGGCTAGAGTGAACACTGACGAGGAACAGAGCTCCCACCTCATTCTTGCCTTGATTGGCCGGCTTGAGTGGAGATTCGCTAGAGCAAACGTGCTCGGAGGAAGGAAGTATTCCAGTAAGATGCTGGTAGGGATCTTGACCGTACTTCCGGGATTGTCCTGATAGCCGTGGAATACCTCTCCACTCCTCTCAAGCACCTCAGGACATGTTGCCCCCTTGTCGCTACGACACTGTGCTAGCGACCATTTTTGGGGGGCCCATTATTGAGTGTGCAAGTCAACCCCTTTTTGTTTTTTTTTTTTTTTTGAGTGTGGGAAATCATCCAATGACTTCTCCCGCTCTGGGCGGAGCGGAAGGGCGTGTCAGACTTTTACTGACTAAAACCCACCCGTGTTCCTTCATTTGCCTGTTGCCAATGTCCCGGTATCCCTTTCGGACTTTCCCGCAACCCTGGCAGGCATCGGTCCTATTGGACCCCGTCAATTTTGCTGACATCTCTTTGAGGCGCGCGTGGAACACAACGCGCCATCGACCCGGGCCTGGTCCTTATCGGACGGCGAGCTGCCCGTTGCTCGCCGTCCGCAAGCCCGCGCCTATGGTGGCCGGGAATCCGCCTGGGATTCCCGACGCCCAGGGCGTCTCCAACGGCGGCGGTTAGGGGCGTGAGGGCGCAAACTTTGCCTTTCCCTCACGCGTTCCGCCTCCTCCTTCGCGAGCATTACTGCTTTGCAGAAGGAGGTGACGGCTTCCCATGCCCTCTCGCTCCGTACCATGGCCTGAACCAGGGCCGGACGCGAGAGGTCATTGCCGCCAATCGCCTCCGCGAGGACACGGCGGTGCTCCGCCCAAGCAGGGCATACCTCAACCGTATGCTCCACCGTGTCCTCCGGGCGATCCGCACAGTGGTGACACCCGGGCGTTTCCTCCCGCCTAATCCTACACAGGTACCTCCCGAAGCTGCCATGTCCGGTGAGGACCTGTGTCAGGCGGAAGGTGAGGACGCCGTGGCGCTTCTCTAGCCACTCCTCAAAGAGGGGACTTATCGCCGCTATTGTGGCGTGCCCAGCACTGGGTTGCGACAATCGCACTCTCCATGCAGCCATGAGATCTTGCCGGAGCTCTGTCCGCTATGCCGCGATTTCTCGCGGCAGCGGAGTTACACCCCGGCGCTTCACCTCCTCGCGCCACTCCCAGATGTGCGCGAGGACCTTCGCCTCCAGATCCCATGACGGTAATCCGGCAAGGAGGCTCGCCGCCTCACGGGAGACCGTGCGGCGGCGAGCCAGCCGAATGGCCATGACCCTTTGGGACGCGTTCAACCGGCGGCAAGTCACCCCCTGCCATTTTATCTATGTATTTTATATTAAAAACATTGGTCAGGCAGGGGCCATAGTCTTCCCATAGTTCGAAATAACCAGTCCACCAACCCACCCAAACCCATAGTCCAATATCTTTGTTTCCATGTTCTGCAATAGCCCTACACCAACCGGGGGTTGTCCTTGGCTGCATTGCATAGTGCATACAGGGATAATCGTCGGTTGGTGCCCCATTTCATTATGGATGTCTAACGGGCCTCTGCGAGTTGACTTCGGCCCCTCGTACGCCTTCCAAAGGCCCGGGACCCCAGGGTCCCAAGATATGTCAAAGACATTTAAAAAATATAAATAATATAAAATATTATTTTTCAAGTAACATTCTTCTGGAGATATAAAATAGAGGCAATAAGTCCGCCCATTTTATGTTTTGTAATGTAAAAAAAAAACAAACTCACTTTCACATTTATAATATTAGTTAGGATTCTATTTAAAATTGACTCATTACTAGCTTTTATTTGATACCAATATTGTTGTTATTTAAAAAAACCTTCCCCTCCCCTTTTTTTGTATTTGCAGATGCAATATACAAATATTATATAGCCAAGGTCACTCTCACAATTAAGACGAATCCATCGACACCTCATATGTCAAAATCCATCAAGCTGTTTAGGCTACCGAGCGTGCCAAAGAAATAGACATACGGACATATTCTCGAAAAACATTACCCAACTTTTGGGGCAGTTGGGTAAAAAGATAGGATAACTCGATTATTAAAGAAAAGGGAAATTTTGGACCGGACATCCTCGCGAAAGTAATCTTCTATTCACCGTCAAAGACGGAATAAAATAGTATATCTTACTTAAGAGTCTATACAACCTCAAATTGCTTAGCATGATCCTCCGTTATGTAGAAAATACTGCAGCATTAATTTTGAAATAAATATATGTCAAAGTTGAAGATTGATGTTAGGTTAGGTTAGGTTAGGTTATATAGGTATATTTGACGAAAACACTATTAAGTACATAAAATTTTCTCTATAGAAAAAAATCGGAAGTTACCTTTAAAACGAATAAACCACTGGTATTCGAAAAAATACTTCAAATTAGATGATGAAACTTTGCATAATAACTGAACTAAGTATAAAGCAAGTCTTATGTTTTTTTTTTTTTAATTATCATTATTTTCACAGTAAAAAGCAATTACGTAAACTATTCAAGCCTTGGAGCCGCCAGCACTCCATTCCGTCGCGCTCTCACTCAGTCCGCGAGTAGTATGGTGCGAGCGAGATTAAAAGTGAATTTGATCTGAGGTAGTATTGGCTCTTAATAATTAAACTAAAAGATAATTATGAAGAAAGTTAACTTCAGTCATTTATTTCCATCATGGTTTAATTAAAAGAGTCTTTATGAAGGCCCAATGTCCAGGAATTTAAGATTTTTTGATGATTAAAGGGCTTGTGGCTAAATGATAACAGCCGCATGGGCCGACCGAAAGTTAAGCTACGCTTGCCGCGGTCCGTTCGTGGATGGGTGACCATCTATTACATATCGACCCTACATATCGACCCTCCGTCCCTCGGAAACCACATTGAGCCGTTGGTCCTGGCTGTCATTCATAGATCTTTCGCAATGAAGTCGTTACGGATGGTAGTCAGAAGCCCAAAAGTCTGATGTCCAGTCTTACCAAGGGGTATTGTGTTACTCAGTAAATGGGTTGTGGAGGTCAGATACGCAGTCGCTCCATGTAAAATACTGATATTCAGTTGTATTCGGTTAGACTGAAAGCCGACCCCAAAACAATTGAAAAAGGCTAGGTAGATTGATTGTGATTAATGAAGCAAGAGCGTATTGGGAGTAAATCTTTTTCCGGAAAAAAAACAGATTACACTTTGGTACATATCGCTAAGCCTATGAAATCCATTTTATGAAATCAAATATACGTGTCATAGAAAATGGACACGATAAGTTAAAAAGAACAATATACAGTTTTCATGACAAGATTATGTTCATTTTAATGTTCATTCCTAATCTCTTAGATAAAAGAAGATTTTGTAGCGCTTGTGGTAATAGGCATGGATGATGATACATTAAATACTACGCTTGCTTGGGAGGTAAAGACTTTGCACTAGATATTCAACAATATAATCTGGGAAGTTTGTCTGCTTGTTTTTATTCTAAAGGTATGAAATAATGGTCTAGTGTTCTGTCATCGCCGATAACGACACTGTGACTGACTATTTCATTAAAACAAGGCGATTAAATATTAATCCACTAATTAAAAAATAACTATAATATATCTTCTGCAATTTAAAACCCATTTATTATATTCATTGACGCATTTTCCTGTGTGCATTTAAACACCTTGTGCAATAAGCAGTATTTATAACAACATTATGTAATGATCTTTGACATTTCCATAAAAATCTACGCAGATGTCGTTCTTCCGGGAAGTAACTAAGGCATTTGATACCCTATTGTGATGTTTCTACAACCAAATAAAGTAGATTTACCCTTTCTTGATTCCTTAAAGAGATATCCGGTCAAAATGTCGTGAGGGAAGTTTTGAATATCAAAGTAGAGGGAGATATAAGAGTAAAGAAACGAGGGATGGACGGTGTGAAGGATGATATGACTAGTAAGGAGGTGACTACAGAGATGACGACTAATATGGAAGTATGGATGAAAATTGGAGTGGTGACTTCGGACCAGAAGACGTAGCATTGGAAAGCCCCCCACAATGTAGACCCATGATCTTGTAAAGGCCCCAGGAATCTTCTGGATGCGGGAAGCCCAGAACCGGTCTCAGTGGCGGTGCTTGGGGGATGCCTCCGTCCAGCAGTTGACGTCTTTCAGCTGAAATTATGATGATGATGGAAGAAAAAGATATGTTGCGCCGAACTCAAATAAAATGAGATAAGGGCAAGAACATGTTTCTAATGATTTATTAATTAATTAATTGTTATTTATTAAACCATTTATGCACACACATATACAACGTGTAACGGAATAAACGCAAGAGCTCATACAACCCAATTAGAATATTAAATTATAAGACTAAAATAATATCTGTTATTTAATTTAATTAAACCATACCTTAAATTAACTATTTTATTCTACGCGCACTACACATAGGATAGCTATGAGCGTATTACAAATTTGGTTATGCATTTAAATAGGCTTTATTCCTTTGAGATAAGGCTTAAATTTCCTTAAATAAAATATCTTATTACCTTGTTATGACGCAGTGGTTCTAATTTCAGTTAAATAAAAGATTTTTTCATTAATCATTAATGACGGAAATCGATTCAGAAGCCGATTCTGAGCAAACTACTTTCAGGTCTTGCGCTTATTCTGTTACACGTTTTGTATACAGACAACAAGAAATTAACAGAAAAATACGTACAAAGGCAATGATGAAAAAGAAACCCGGTCACCGAACAAAAATATACAGGCTACCTACATCGTTTTTAAAAACAGAATCGTTATTTTCATAGTCTGTAAAAACTAAGCTATAAAGACATGCCATATGCTACGGAGTAACAAATATATAAATTGGTTTTGATAAAGGAAGTATAAATATCGGCTGATAGCGTAATACTCTCTCAGTAAAATTCGTCATACCTTAAGTTAGTACGATTAGTAGTGTAGGTAGAATACAATGAAGCTATTACTACTGGTATGTGTTGCGTTCACAGCGAGTGGAATAAACGCTTATGTGAGTACCTATTTTTACCTGTTTAATAATAATCATTTTATCAGTTTTATACCCTGTCTGGAGGCCTTACCGCTCGAAAACCTTCTAGGGTAACCGGTGAGACGCCACACTAAAAAAATACACCTTGTCATGTCTCCAAAATGTTCCATATTCTAATAAAAATTGGAAGTGTTGAGAAAAAGTGCCGATATTCTTGTTGGTAAAACAATGAACAAATGAGTTTAAGTTTGGTAATTGAAAATTCGTTGCAAGAAATGTTCTCAAATGCTCTCTCTCAAAATAGGGACAACTTAATCGTTTTAAATATTGAAGAGGCTTATCAAGGCTCATAATCCAATAAACAAACCAAAAAACCCATTGATAATTCAGACTAGCTATTCATCATAATTCTTGACTCGACGAAGCTAACAGATGTTTATGTAACGTTTTATTATAAAGCATAAAAACGAAAATTGAATCAATTAAAACAATATTATTTCCTTACCGCAGGTGGCCGAAGTAACAGACATATTGAAACTTACACAAAAAATGAATCAATACGTCACAGAATGCATCAACGAAGGAGAGTATGAAATAAACATGGATGACGTCACTACAATATTTTCCGGCGAAAATAACAAAGAGAAAGCAGGCATGGAGAAAGTAACCCGTTGCTTCTTCCATAAAGCAGGCATTTTAGAACCAGATGGAAAATTAAACTCAGATGCTGCCATGGCCATACTAACGTTAATAGGAGTTGAGAAGAAGGACGCAGAGGAACTTCTCCAAAAGTGTACTAGTATTACTGGTTTTGACGCTAAAGATATGGCATATGCGATCTTCAAATGTTTTGACAGTGCCGTTAGAAACTGAAATGTGCATAACAGTTATTTATGCAACTGTTGTATAATAACGGGTATTACAATACGAGTGTGATAATAGTATCATATAGGTGTTTTAATACCTAATTAAGTGCAGTTGCATATAAGACTTTATCTACACCCATATTATGAATCCTCTATAAAAGGTTCTGAAACCATAGTTGTACAATGTTGTAAGAAATCTATGTAAATTCAGGAAATTCAATATTTATAGCATGGGTGTAGATAAAGTCTTTTTCACTCGTTGTGCGAATGTACTGGCAAACTGGGTGAAGTTTATCAAAGCTTTCATACTAAACATGTCCATGCCTACAAGATGTAATTTGAATAACTGAAAACCTAAAAATATAACCTTTACTATAGGACACAAACATTTAAAAAAAAAACTGCTGCTCCGCTCCATACATGTTTAGTCGACGAAATGTAGGGACCAGCTGTTTTTTTTTTCATGTTTCCTTCTTTAGTGCCTTATACAATGTGATTCTTTATAATGTGCACATATCGAAACGAGAATCTATGCTTAAATTTATCGGCAAAAATATTAAACAAAATCTAAACATATTTTTTTTATGGAATTTTTAAAACCGATGATGATTAATTTAAAGTCATAAAAAAAGATAGGTAATGGGGGCGTCTTATTGAGTAATTTTACAATTATTTATTAAAAAAAAAACAGTTTTTGCTAAAAAACATGTTTATTTTCAATTGAGGGCAGTTTTTTCCCTCAATTTTTGTTTTATGAGGACGCCTAATTACTTCCAAGAATTATGGAGTTTATTTCATCATGATAGATCATTTAGTTAAGTTACACCGTTTTATTTGCACTGGGGTCACAGTAGCGAACAAAATATTTAAAAATTCTAATAAAAAAAAATAAAAAATTGCCGTCAATAAAATAAAGCATAGATTCCCTCATTTCGATATATGCACATTATAGAGAATCAGACTGTATAGTTTCAGGGTTTCAATTATTTCAGTACACTTAATTTACACTACTACTGCATTGCTGGCTACACGGCAGCCTGACCATCAAAAGGTGTTAAATCATGTTTTAATCATCATATTCAAAATATATAAACATCCAATAAAAATGTGATTTTTTTATTTAAATCCCCAAATAGTCTGCAACGTAATGATTTGATCATCAAACTCAGTACCTCATTTGGAACATAAATGCGATCAGCACATCTAAAGCTTATTCACACACATATCAGTGATGCCGGCGTTGTCGGCACTGACACTGAGACACTAAGGGCCTTATCACCAGTGATCGGAGTAGGTAGATTGAACTGGGGCCATTGATCCGAAACGTATATATTAATATGGACATTCCTACGGAATTGGTGGATTATTAAAAAAAAACCGGAACTTATGTAGGAATTGTATTCTGCCAGAGTGGAAGGAGTCATTTGATGATTTACCATCCTCAAAAAAAAAAAGGTAGGAATTGTAATAAAATGAGCAATATTATATTCTTCATATTTTTTTTTATTATTCAACAGATAAATAATGAATTAATTTAGTTTTGATACCTTCCTTTAAATTTTGAATTGAGTAGTAATAATATCACTACCAACATTAACAATATTTAATTGAATCCGGAAATACCGGAATTACTTTCCGGAAAAATGGCTTATCCATGTTATTCTTTCTGTGTGCATTTATGATACAAGTACCAAAAATCAATCTACCTACTCCGATCACTGCTTATCACACTAACGGTTTGCGAACGGCTGCGGGGCGCGACGGGCGTGTAGCGAATGTGTCGCGAACACTTAAACTTACACAAAATAAAAAGCAAAAAACTACACATTTTGAAGACACATTATGGATTAAAGATAATTTATGATAAGTCAATGCACGGCAATTTTAAAAAGCTTAGGATTATTTATTTCTGGTTTCACTGTCTAGACAATACTGCTGATTCCAAAAACATGCGTGGCAGTCTTTGAGGACTGCCGATAAAAGTGAAAACTAAGTAACATTCATTCATTTCTTCAAGCGTTCGGTGACGATGACGTGATTCCATGATTTTTGTTCACCCAAAAAGTGCTCAACGCGCCTAAAGAAGTTTTTCGGAAGTCGGTGTCTTTGCTTTTCAATTTTCGTTTTTTGCCACCGACTTCCGAAATTAAAGTTATTTTTCACTTTTTAGTGTTTTTTTTGGAAGTCGATTGTTTTTTTTTTTGTAAAATGTTTTTAATTTTCCCTTTTTAGTTGTGGTACCTACCCCACACAAGTTCGAATACCACTACCTGCTATGTAAATAACAGTGACGGAGGCAAATAAGATATCATCTACATAGACTAAGTGGGAAAAATACGTAATTATTGAAGCTAACTCAGAAACTACTCAAGCAAAGTTAATAAAATTTATATGGAACCACCTTGGAAGCATGTGACCTACTAAACAAAAAAAGAATCATCAAAATCGATTCATAATTGGCGAAGTAATCGCGTAACAAACATACAAAAAAAAACATGCAGACGAATTGAGAACTTCTTCCTTTTTGAAGAAGCCGGTTAAAAAAAGACGTTGATCGTAAGGACATAAAGCAGTACAAACAGTTGTGGAGCCTCTCAAGAAGGACTTTGGTCAGGGTGAGGAGTGTGATCGTGCAAGATGATAGGAAGTACAAGATTGTAAGTGCGACGTGAAACGTCTTCTAGCACGGGATATACTTTATTAACTTTGTCGTGGTGAAAAGTCAGGTGAAATCAATCAGCAAGGTTAGTATCAAGGTTTAAGACAGGTGGAGACTCTTTTGTTGCATCAATACTTGGAATAATCGCCATGACACGTTTGATTTTTCCACCTTGAGTTTTACTTCTATCTCAATGTAGAAATACCCTGAGAGGAAAATGCATACCTGCATATGCTACTAAGGTCTTTGTATATAGGTAAGCATTACGATTTACGAGTATTCGAGTGACTAAGGCGACGAGTCATCAAAGGAAAATCACCTGGATTGATTGAAAGGTGTCACTAATGTGCAAAGACTGTGCATGGTAAGGACAAAGTGATGAATTTATACACTCCTGCGAAGTAGGAATCCCTTAGTACATAAATGGATAAAATTTTAGTAAGCCAGGAAATAGTTGCAGGACAAACTATGTTCAGGTTAGGCTCTAGTTCCGTATTGCTAGCACGAACTTTATATGGATCGAAGAAAGAGTTTTTCGATACTCATTGCACGTTTAATATGAATAGAAAGAATAGCATATAAAACATATTATTGGACACAGACATAACACAAAAGCAATAATCAGAAGGCAAAGAATAAGGAAGTACAAAAACCAAACAATCATAAAATGTACCTACTTACATAATAACGTGGCGTTGAGCATAACCCATATTGAAAGGGTTACTTACCACCTCAGCATTTGATATGAAACGAGTGTTTGAATGAATGAAATGCACCGACCCCAGCGTGGCTTAACCAGACTCGATAAATCGAATGAACCCCAGGATTTGCACTAGCCCCTGGAGCCTCATGGTTCATGGGGTTACAGAAGCCATTGCATATCAAAGAGTAGACCGGGGGGCGCGGGTAATGTTAGAGAACAGACCGTGCCCGTCGGGATAATGGAAGGATTTGCGAGCCTACCGGATATGCATCCTTGAGTAAGCAATGGACTAGTGGAGAGACGGGTAATATTTATCTAAGGATGGGCATCTTTTTACGACGACGCCGCCAGTTGACTCCGTTCCATTTTCACCGTTGAATCCATTGGCGGAGATATGCTTCGTTCTCGGCTCTTTTCTATCTCCCTGCTGTGCTGTGTTACACTTTGCTGTTTTCTGAGTCTTTGTCCAAGGACTCGCTGCTGTCCGTTTCAGGTTTCTTGTATATCTCGCTGGCTGCTTTCGTGATCTTGTATCGGTCTTCAGCCATGTCCATCCAGAAGTTGAATTCCTTGTTGAAGCACGCCATGTCCTGTCTTAGGTTGTCGTTCCATGCGTAAATCGGTCAGCCTACTCTCTTGGATTTGGCCTTGTACTGCATTGCTGCATATAAAAGGTAAGGCCCCCTTTCCGCAGCCTCCTTCTGCGAGACGACCGTCTCGCAGTAGGAAACCACCGCGTCCCAGGACTCCCCACTGCCGACCATGGCATTCACTACGGCCGACAGCGACAAGTCACCGCCTACTTCTGAGATGAGGGCACGGCGCGGCTCCTCCCAAGCGGCACACTCTGCCAGCGTATGCCGCGCCGTGTCCTCCCGACAGTCGACGCAGTGGTGACACCGGGCGTCCGGCTCCCTGTTTATGCGACACAGGTACTTCCCGAAGCAGCCATGCCCCGAGAGCACCTGCGTCACCCGAAACGACAGGGAGCCGTGCCTCCTCCCGAGCCAGCGCTCGAGCACCGGCCGGACCGCCTCGATGATGTCGAGGCCGGCGGTAGGGCGTGAAAGCCTTTCCCGCCATTCCGCCACCAGGACCTCGCGAAGCTGAGACCGATGCAGCTCTATGTGTCGCTGCAGATGCATAAACCCCTAGCGCAACATGTGGCGAGCTGTTGGGCAGTAGCGACCCGACCGATCCTATCTCCCGGGAGAAGTCATGTTTCTCACCTCTGGCTTGCCTTTATTGGCCGGCTGGAGTGATCACTGACTAGGAACCAGATCTCCTACATTTTTTTTGCGTTTATTGGCCGGCTTGAGTGGAGATTTGCAAGAGCAAACATGCTCGGAGGAAGGAAGTATTCCAGTAAGATGCTGGTAGTGGGGATCTTCACCATCTTCCGGGCACTGGGATTGTCCTGATAGCCGTGGAATACCTCTCCACTCCTCAAGCACCTCAAGACATGTTGCCCCCTCGTCGCTCTGCCACTATGTGCTACCAACAGTTCCCGGAAGCTCATTATTAAGTGTGCAAGTCATCCCTTGCCATTTTACCCGTGTATTTATTATTGGTCAGGTCAGTTGAGAATCGAACAATGTTTTTTTTTCAAATTGCGCCATTGTATTTCTCGGGCGAAGGTGGGCTTATCATGAATGTCCTTATAACAAACTAGCTTCCGCCCGCGGCTTCGCCAGCGAGGTATGTCAATAAAAAGTACCCTATGTCCTTCCCCGGGATGCCATCTATCTCCTTGCCAAATTTTATCGAAATCCGTTCAGTGGTTTAGGCGTGAAAAGGTAACATACAGACAGACAGACAGAGTTACTTTTGAATTTATAATATTAGTATGGATAGTTAAGTACCCATTCAAAATCATCACAGAACTGATTTTAGAAAAAAAAAAAAAATTATGACTTGGAATTTTTTAAATATAATTTTCTTGTTTACCTCGGAATGCAAAATGTTGATGTTTATTACAAATTTAGACAGTAGACCAAATAGGTAGGTACCCATAGAAAAAAAATGTACGTAGATGTATGTACTTAGATATAGAATCAATAACGAAAGTGCGCAGAAGCAACCAAATAAACACGCAAAAAGTGGGTAAACTTATCGTTGGAACGGTAAAATAAATCAAATAAACATAAACACTAGTAACGTATAACAACAAACCGGTGTGAACTCACCATAGGTGCTCGTACAGGCAGACTGAGTTTTCCTCAATCAAGTTTTTGTTATTTTTTGTAATCAAATTGACGGTATAACCAGTCGCTTTTTAAACGTGGTACAGAGTGCTCGTCTTTTTAATTTTAAAACGAAAATTAATTCGCAAGTATGAAGATGCTGGTAAGTTTATTCTAATTATTTGAAATGCGAATGATTTTTAAAAGTGTGTTTCCAAGCTAGTGTTTATTTTGGTTAGTTTATTTAATTTGTGCTAGTCATGTTAACAATGAGGTTAACAATGAGTTTTCAAATAAAATAGGTTGTCATTCATAAACTTAGATGTCTAATTAAAGATAACGTTACGAGTTACGACCATAGAATAATAATGACTGATGTAAGTCACAGATCAGCAAGATGTAATGATGGGCAAAATATTAATTGCGCATACATTTATAAATTTTACTGTACCTCTTTATGATGATAATTTGCGATATTTATTAAACAATAAAAAAAAAAAAATCCATCTTTTTTACAGCTGTTTCATAGGTTTAAATTTAAAAAATCTAATTTAAATTTAAAAAATCCTGAGAATTTGTTGAAAGTCTGCAAAACTTGATCTTGGCGAAAGTCTAGTATAAGCTATTAAATTATGATCAAAAAACGGTTTTAATTATTAAATTAATATATAAGTTACCATCGTAGGTAGTTGTTATAAATTGCAAAGGTCAACCGGTTGAGATAAGCACTGTTTATAAATATTTATGAGAAGCATGTGCATAGCGATTTATTAAAACCTATCAGCACCCTAATACCTACCATATTATGATAGTCCGTTTTAAAGGCTACCATGACCCGGCTGCTGCACCCAGGATTAGCTCCAGACCAGGGAACTCTTCAACGGTCAACAGTACAGACACAAATTTTCGTAACACATGATCAATCCCAATCTGTTTCATTTTGACAGTTCTGCAACATTTATTGCGTTGTTTACGTTGTTGAGCAGACAATTTTTTTACCTCATGCCGCAATGGATTAGCAATAATATCCTTCAAAATTATTCAGATTGTGATTGATCGTGTGTTAGGAAAGCAATTAGAGTGTCGATCATCTTCAATAAATACCTACAAGTAGGTATAGTAAGTAGGTATCTCTTATTTTCGTTCGGGTGTCCTAGTAGGTTCTTAGACGATTCTAATATAAAAAAATCGAACGACGTCTATTGCTAGTTTGTAGTCTATCACACGTCATCAATGCTGGATTTACCCAAAAGTTGGGCTATAGCACCCGATTTTCCGTTGCCCTCATCCGACCAGTCCCGAGCGCTTATTTAGGTTTGATGGTCCATCTAGCTAGGAACCCACCAGCATGGGTTCTAAGCGTTCCGTATTACGCTTGTCAATATACGGTTTCTACTCAAAGGTTAGTTCCTCTACCGGCCATCGACAGACATGGCTAGCTCACTGTCACTTCAGATTGCTAACTTAGCCAGCCGTGATTCCATTTATTTGGGAATGAAAAATTTGACTGTGGCGACATCTACATCGCCACATGCGAATTACACATCACACTGATGTCACGAAAAATCCTGCATCATGCAAGCCGAGTTTACCGCGTGACTCGTATATATACCTACATATAAGTATACAACGTCCCGACATCAATCATTGGGCAATTGCCTACCAGACAGGACACCCGTCTGGTCGGAGCATCCTCCCGTTTCTATAGAGGATGAGTGAACTTTACACCCTGTTCGTCATACCTCGAATTTTATAGATGGTATTGATTCAATCAAACTGTGCAGATAAGGAAGATCAGTCTGATGAATCAAGCTTTAAGCAGGCTTTTAAATATTCAACTGTGACCTACACCCAAAAAAGTCAATGTAATTTATTTAATTGTTAAATGATACTAAGGAGGAGCTCGTGGCTAAGTAATATCAGCCGCACGGGTCGATCCATCAGATTAAGCTACGCTTGCCGGGGTTGGTCCCTGGATGGGTGACTATCTTTACATACCGAGACTCCTCCGTGCCTCGGAAAGCACGTTATGCCGTTGGTCCCGGCTGTCATTTGTAGATCTTTGACAGTTGTTACGGGTCGTCAGAAGCCCGTAAGTCTCACAACCAGCCTTTTCAAGGGGTATCGTGTTACCCAGTAACTGGGTTGTGGAGGTGAGATAGGCAGTCTCCGGTTAGACTGGAAGTCAACCTCAACATTGTTGGGAAAAGGCTAGACAGATAATGAAAAATGATACTAACGAGCAGTGGCGGCCCAGTGATAACGGCCGCGAATTACGAGTTTTAGGTCGTGGGTTTGAACCCATATAGGCACACTTTACTTTGGCACTTAAATTATTTCATAACCACTGCTCTCAAATTGGTAAAGGAAAACATCGTGAGGAAACCAGCATGTCCTAGAACCGAAAATTCGAAGACCTGTGACATACATCAACTCGCACTGGGCCCGCGTGGTGGATTATGGCCCACTCCCTCTCACAGAAAGAAGAAACCTGTGTCCCAGTAGTGGGACTACATATAGGCTGATTAAGCTATTATACTAAACTTACAAAACCAATTAACCCACTGTATGCATACAAAATTTCAGATATCAGCCCTAGTTTTGGTGACGTCATCAATCGTGGCGGGTCAACGTGGGTCGTTTGCGGGCACAAGACCCATTGGGTTCCCTGACACGCCAAACAGAACCACCACGACACCAGATCCTCTTGCAAACCGGTAATATTTTTTTATTGATGAATATTTAATTTTGTCTTATCAAGTATTTTTCTGTTTTGTTTTCTTATTGTATCTGTGTAAAGTGTATCTTAACCGATTGATAAATCATTTTGTAAGTACAGAGGAATCTCACTAATCCGGCACTATTAAAACCAGAGGTTGCCGGATTATTGGAATGTTCAGATCACAGGATTATAGAAAAAAAACATCCTTACATATTATAAAACAAAGTCCTCCGCCGTGTTTGTCTGTCGTCGTGTACGCGATAAACTCAAAAACTACTGAACCGATTTTCATGCTGTTTTCACCAATGGATAGATCTGGTTCTCGAGTAAGGTTTTAGTATATAATAACCGTTATTCACGCGGATGAAGCCACGGGCATAAGCTAGTAATAAATAAAATAAAGCATTTCATAAAGAGAATATAATGCTTATTATATACTTACATACATATTGCGAAGGAGGTGCGGGCGGAGGGTGCCGGATTATTGGACGTATTGGTCTATTGAAGTGCCGGATTAGTGAGATTCTACTGTATAGTTTTGGAAAATACTGCCTCATTGGTCTGTAGTGTGGCGGCATCTACATCGTCACATGTGAACTACGCATCAAGGTCCTGACGTCACACAAAAATCCTGACGTCACATAAATCCTGCATCCCGCAATTAAAGTTTACCGCGCGATGGACATATATACAAGAATCCAACATCAATCGTTGGGCAGTTGCCCGCCAGACACGTCACCCGTCTGGTCGGAGGATCCCCAATTTTCTATAGAGGATAAGTGAACTTTACACCCTGTTCCTCATACCCCTAAATTAGCATGGGTTCCTGAGTTCGATCCTCAGGTCGGGAAGTGTTGTTGGGAATTTCTACGTATCTGGAGCCTACTCGGTAGGAATTCTGATATTTGACGACAAATTTCGACTAATGCGACAAATTTTTTGTGTTATCGAAATTAAAATTCCTGATGGTGCCCATGCCAGTGTCAGTCACACGGATTAATAGCGCGGGCCTGCAATGCGATGTGACGGGTCTATGTCGGGGGGAAATTTCACGTGGACGAGGTCTCGGGCAGATGCAGGTTATGTTATAATAATAAACGAAGCCGGTGTTTCCTATCTGACTACTATCAGAAGAAGTACAAAAACAAACTCAGTGGGCTTCTCTTTTAAGGGCCTACCTAACCTCACATTGCTTATTATATGATCCTCCGATACGCCGAAAATACTGAAGCATTAATTTTGAAACAAATATATGTTAAAGTTGAGGATTGATGCCAGGTCCTATGTTTGACGAAAGCATGAATACATAACATTTTCTCGATAGAAAAAAAATCCAAAGTTACCTCTAAACAGAACTATAAATCGCTGCGCTGGTATTAAAAAAATACTTCAAATTAGATCATGAAACTTTACATAACAACTGAACTAACTATGAAGCAGGTCTTGTTTTTTTTTAATTACCATTATTTTCATCGTAAAAATAAATTACCTTAGTATTCGTGGCTTGGAGCCGCCAGCACCCTACTCCGTCTCGCGAGTAGTATGGTGCGAGCGAGATAAAAAGTGAATTTGAGCTGAGGTCTCGAATTTAAGGTCATAGACTGCCCTTAATTTCGAGAAATTATATTGGTAGTCACGCAGATAAATGATAGTGCTTAGTATTTAAAACACTTTATTCTTTTTTTTTTCAGTTTCGGCGAAGGTACGCCACAAAGACTACCAATTGAAGCAAATGGCGACTGGGACCTCATCGATCGGCTCAGCAAACTGCCCATAGACAAGCAACCTTTCTGGTTTATCAACTGGCAATCATATGAAAAACATAGGAAGGATCCACAGACTTACCCACAGAGGCCCAATTCTTTCGTGGATCCTATTGTACCCTTCAATGCGAATTCTGGGCAAGTGAACAACGGATTTTCAACACCCACTCCTGCGATTATTGGCACTAACCCAACCGTAATATTTAACAGGTTCGGTCCTGCTACTGTTCCGAGTCAATCCAGTAATAATGTTAGTCGTAGTGGTAATTTGAATAACAATACTTATCCCGGTTCCAATATTTTTCCAAATGTTAAATCTGATTCGAATGTTCTTCCAAATGTTAATTCTAATTCTAATGTTAACCCCAGTGGAAATAGTAATCCCACTTCTAATGTTTATCCCACTGGTAATCCCATTTCTAATGTTTATCTCACTGGTAATCCCATTTCTAATGTTTATCCCGCTGGAAATCCCATTTCTAATGTTTATCCCGCTGGTAATCCCATTTCTAATTTTTATCCCATTGGTAATCCCACTGTTAATCCCAATTCTAATGTATATCGGACTTCTAATCATAATTCCCAATCGAACTACCGGGCGATTACCAAAAATGGTGCAAGTTTCCAAACGACACAAAAACAACAGTGGGAATCCTACTTCACGTCGTCAAATGTGGGTACCACCACTTTAAAAAAATATTCAGAATATTACCCACAGACTGATACCTATCCGTCCCTTTAGTTATTTTTGTGTGAAAGAAAAACCAATATTTAATTTAATAAAACATTTTTATTGACTTTTTAAAATAAATAAAACTTAATTACTAAGCGTATTCTTATAACTAAATCCTCATTAGAATGAATATAAATAAAAATAATAGTAAAATGCAATCAATTGTTCATTTTATTTGACTCAAAAAACCTTACCTCGTACCAAGATGACGATTGAAAAAAAAAAATTATAAAAGTATAAATTATTGTACAAAATTTTTATAATTCAAATATCTAATGATATTTATGGTGTCGCCTAACTTCACATTGTATAAAATAATAACGTCACTCTTGTGACGTGGCTTAGGTCTTAGTCTAGATTATTTGAAGGCTTTGACTGTATAGACATCAAGGCACTACGGAGCTAAGTAAGCACAGCCCTAAATGTTATCTTAGTTTACGAAAGCTTAACCAAGAACAGGAATTATTAAAAGAATTGCCAATCATTGAAAAACAACATAAAAATTTAAAAACTAAATTTACATTATTTGAATTAAGAGCTTGATTCAGAAAGCAGTACTCTTGGACACGGCACGCATAGTGAGGAGGTTCCTCTCTCTAGAGCCCTGACCATCGGCTGCTTGGACCCTGATCCTGATGCCGATGGGTTACAATTTTTTTATATGTTTAAATGTTTTTTTTAAATGTTTTTATACAAAATATTTAAACATTTAAATAATATGTACTTATTCAGAATGAAATAAAGGCATACAAAATTATTGCTTATTATTTATATTAATTTAATGATTGCTTATCAAACAGCTTTCAGTAAGTTCTCATCCTAACAAAAAGGGAAATAATATTTGCGATGTAGATATCATAAATAAACAAAAGCAAGCACATTATTTTTACAGCGTTATAAACTGTTTTGGAACCACGTTAAGCCGTTGGTCCCGGCTGTCATTTGTGGATCTTTGACAGTCGTTACGGGTCCTCAGAAGCCCGAAAGTCTGACAACCAGTCTTACCAAGGGGTATCGTATTACCCAGTTACTGGGTTGTGGAGGTCAGATAGGCAGTCGCTCCATGTAAAATACTGGTATTCAGCTGTATCCGGTTAGACTGGAAGCCGACCCCAATATAGTTGGGAAAAGGCTAGGCAGATGATGATAAACTTTTTTAGAACCCGTGTTTCATTCAAAACGGTACATTGACTAACAAATGCCTATATTTTTATTATTAAGTTACATTCATTTACATAATAGGAATATACATAATTATTATGTAAATGTTATACGCGAGTCTTGACTCGATAGCACAATCCAGTAAACTGGATTATTTTTGGGGTAAGTGTAACTTCAGATTTCCTGAATTAGAATTAATATCATCGTAGTTTTTATTAAAAGGTGAAATTATTTATTAAATTGTAAGCAAGAAAAATAGTTCTTGGTCTGACTTTAATTTCGTTTCTACATTGGTTAATAAAAAAATAAAAACTAATTGCTTTTTGATCCATTCCAAATCAACAAGATGTGATATTATTTGAGTTTTGATAAATGCCTTTATTTAAAAAGATTTAGAAAAAAACTATCACTTGCATATTACATAACTGGGACACAACAGAAAGCTCTTTATTATTATCAATAAAAAATAATTATACCGTTTAGGTACATATTCGAGCAACCCTCATAAGTACAATAATCACAAAAAAAATAAACGTTCACTCAAAGTACCTAAGTTATAAAATAAAACCGTTAAACAGTTCAACGCCCTAATGATACATACATAAAAATAACTGTACATATATTCGCAAATTATGATACATAATTTGGCTGAATAATACTATTTTATTTGTCGGTCGAAAACATTCTAAAAGTAAAAATAAAAAAAAAAACAACAAAATCATTGGCTCAGACTGATTTTGGGTACGGATGTGTGAGAAACACTCGAGCTTTAAATAAAAATACATTGACCTCAAATCTTTGCTAAAAAAACCTTTAACAAAACCAAAGCTCGTTTTTGTCAAAATCTGATCAGTAGTTTATGAATCTTCGACCCTCCATACAAACATACATAGACCGCTAAACTCATACGCCACGTCATATTCAGAAGCAATCGTTGCGCGAATACACGAACTTTTTGTTCGGTGAAACTGAACGCGTGGTCGCGTCGACTGAGGGCGCTTTTCGATTTTTCGCACAAAAAGTGACATGCACGCGACCGATCGCTCAAGCGACGCTTTTATATAGGACGCGGCCAAAGCCAAAGGGCAATGGCTTCGTTTTCAGTAGTTGGGTAAAAATACACTTTATAAAATTTATGTGCAGTATTATGATATTCCTCAAACGGTTGAGGCTCATACAAAAATTATTTTTCTATACACCTCTACTGCCATAAAAAAATGGTTCAAAAAGTAGGCAAAAAGTCACATGAAGTTTTAAGGCACATTCATTATTGCCAATCATACAAATTATTATAGGGAAACATTTTGAAGATTTAGAAACATTTTGAAGATTTAGAAATAATTTGAATACACAGGATGAAAAAAAATAATCCAAGAACGTCAAAACAAAACACTACTAAAAAGAAGAATACAGATAATTTGAGCAATTTGAAAACAAATAAAAGTAAGGATTACATCACAAGAAAGAAAAAAGTCTAGATTTCAACCTCAAAACTGCTCAAACTGAGACGAATCTGGAGCGGGACGCGGGACACGACCGCGCGTCAATTGTTTTAATGAGTAGAAAGTCACGCGACTATTCGCGCCAGTTAGAACACCTTCATACATGTTAGTTGACACAATCAGCGCGAGTGAATTTCATCCCGCAGCAAAATTCGCCTAAGTTTGAAAAGAGCTTAAAAAACATTTCCAAACCATTCCTCACACATCTCTACCCTACCTTTTTTAAACAAGTTCAGTATTACCGTGTAACCAACAATGTACATAAGGCGATCATGGTTGTCCAGCTGAATGTACTGGTTGCTGAACCAGAGGTTTTGGTTACTGACGGCAACCTAAAGCTCTTGTAATGGCAGGACTTTTCGGCAGTTTCGTTTGATACTAACTCTGTGTAGTTCGGGTAGCTTTGGATCTGCATTGGCTGTAAAGAGACGAAATAATTAGAATATTATAATCATTTGTAATTTAAATTCCCTTTTCAAAGCAACAAAGACCACAGACAACAAATAATTTGTTTTCAAAGAAGGCACAGTTAAATAAAATGCAATAATCAAAAAAAGCTTTTGAATGGGATTACTCCCGCCCTTGTGACGCGATACAGACAATGTATGGCGCAAGTATGAAGTTACACAGTTGTGACGTCACTTCTGTGATTCTCTGTCTTTGTCTAGTTAAGTATTTTAAAACGTTAAATAACTTAGCAATTTTTTAAGCTTTTACACTTTTTATAATATTGTAAAAGTGTTAAAATAAAAAATGACATCATCCCTGTTATCTTTAGATATCCATTTCGGTAACATTTAGTATTTATAAGGATGAGAAAAAATTGTAACCTGTACGAAAAAAATTGTAAATCGAAGGAACGATTGAAATCAAGTCTTCAATTAGTCAGAACTTATTTAATCAGGTTATGTAGCAGTTATCTTTAATTTTCATTTTAAAACAGTCATTAAAACCAAATGGAAGTTGATATGCTCCTCACCACTCCATAAGTGTCATCCCTCTTCTTACAGAAGGTCATATGCATGCCCTTGTACAGAGTCTTCTCAATTTGTTCAGTCAACAACGGCTCAGCCCACGGCATCTCGTTCAGATGATCCATGAACGATTTGTTTCGGAATTCTGGAGGCTCCCAAATTACCAGCCCCTCTGAAAAATTTGAAATGTTTTTAAGAAGCTGAACCATCTAAAAAATAACGAACTTTTTATTAACATATTCGTGTAAAAATAACCTTTTCTCAAACATGTTTGGAAATTCGGGCATTATTTGAGAAAAGCCTTTCACCGCAATCAGGCATTCATGGACTCATATAAATGTGTGCCTCGGTTTCGCCTCGGCCCACATTTTCACGATCGTCCTTCAATGCCCTAATTGTTGGCCGTGACAGTAATGTACGAACTCGAGAGTCACTTGTTCTTCTCGCTATTATGATCATTTTTATGTATTGGACCATATCTGGGAACCTTCTGGTTACGGATATAATGAAGATCAAAGCTCCAACTTCTTTTGACTAAAACATTTAGTTTTTTTTTTACGAAAACGTACAGGGTGTAAGGAACAGCCCTCCGCAAATTAACAGGGGCATTCAGCTCCTTATTTTAAATAATATTACACCAGAAATTATCTCAGGAAAATTTAAATTTTTTAAATCATTTTTTTTTCTGTTACAATTCCTTTATTTCAATGTAAAATTACATTCTCTGTACGCAGCACTCCATTTATGTAAATAAAACAGCTGAAATAAAAAAATCTGCAATGGATGTTGTTAAAATACTATAGCGAACGACGCGTGAAGCTCAGAATTTACACTGATAAATCACGTAATCAAATAATCGCGCAAGCGCGCCCCCACTCCCCCTAGGGGAGTGCGGCTACGTGCGTTTTGCCACGGTAACGATACATTGCGTGTGATACATCACTCCATTATCACCAGTGATCGGAGTAGGTAGATTGATTTTTGGTACTTGTATCATAAATCCACACAGAAAGAATAACATGGTTAAGCCATTTTTCCGGAAAGTAATTCCGGTACTTCCGGATTCAATTAAATATTGTTAATGTTGGTAGTGATATTATAACTACTCAATTCAAAATTTAAAGGAAGGTATCAAAACTAAATTAATTCATTATTTATCTGTTGAATAATAAAAAAAATATGAAGAATATAATATTGCTCATTTTATTACAATTCCTACCTTTTTTTTTTGAGGATAGTAAATCATCAAATGACTCCTTCCACTCTGGCAGAATACCCTACATAAGTTCCGGTTTTTTTTTAATAATCCACCAATTCCGGAGGAATGTCCATATTAATATATACGTTTCGGATCAATGGCCCCAGTTAAATCTACCTACTCCGATCACTGATTATCACTCACATTTAATTCGCCATTTTTAAGTTTTTCCGAAGATAGCTAACGGAACCTTCGACGGTAGTCGCACTAAAGTAGGTAAGTATAAAATACTAACTCATCAAGCCAACTCCTTGGTCATCGCCCTCCACACCTTGCTCCCCCCCAGTTTCGTTCACCATGCGCTTCTGAGCTTCAAGATCTGACAGTGACGAGGATGCATCAAGAGGTGGCAGGTTCTCCCAGCTCCTGAAATATGTTGAAGAGATTTATGAGTATAGGATACGCAGGTGGCTAGCAAAATCAAAAATCAATCTGCCTAGCCTTTTCCCAATTATGTTGGGGTCGGCTTCCAGTCTAACCGGATGCAGCTGACTACCAGTATTTTACATGGAGCGACTGCCTATCTGACCGCCAGAACCCAGTAAACGGATAATACGATATCCCTTTGTAAGGCTGGTTGTCAGACTTTCGGGCTTTTGACGACCCGTAACGACTGTCAAAGATCCACGAATGACAGCCGGACCAACGGCATAACGTGCTTTTAGAGTCACGGAGGAGTCTCGATATGTAAAAATGGTCACCCATCCGCGGACTAACCTCGGCAAGCGTAGCTTAACCCGATGGATCCACCCGTGCGGCTGTTATTACTTAGCCACGACCTGACTACGCAGGAGGCTAGCAATTCTAAGTAATTTATATTTTATGGTGTTACTGCTTCTTCTCATCGGCTTTATTAGAAAAAACTTTTTTACAAAAAATTAAACCGACGAAAAAAGAACTGAAAAGCGATAAATAAATAACTTTAAATTCGGAAGTCGGTGTCTTCACTTTTCAATTTTCGTTTTTTGCCACCGACTTCCGAAATTAAAGTTATAGTTATAGTTATTTATTTTTCGCTTTTCAGTTCTCTTTTCGTCGGTTTAATTTTTTGTAAAAAAGTTTTTTATTTTTCGCTTTTGAGTTACCATCCACTCCAGGGTACTCCAGGGGGTTACTCCAGGTTAAAGACCTGGAGTTGATGATGAGTGATTGTGTCATCAGAACTATGTATTTGTGCGAAATTTCAACAGAATCGGTTCACAGTTGAAAATTCAGTTGGTGAAAAATCAATCAACCCCATTTTTTCTACCTTTAGGGGTGGATTATACTTTCCAATTTTAAATGGGACCAACTTCTAGGTATACCCTTCCCAACAAAAAAAGAATTTTTCAAATCGGACTACTCACTAAAAAGTTATGCGTGGTCTCCTCCTTTTTTTTCGTCGGTTAAAAAGCACCTTAAGTCCAACCAAAATCGCGAAAAATAAATCAGCTGTTCCCTAAATTTATGTTCGCGTAAGTCGTCAAATTGTAGGGAACAGCTGATTTTTCGCGATTTCTGGTTTGGTCCCTTAATGAAAGTTGTTCATAATGATGAGTACAATGACCACTTAAGAGATTTCGTGTATGAAAAGATACACCTTATATAAGTATCACCTCTCTTGATGGTTATTTCAATGTGTGCATTGAATTGATTTTATAAATAACTAGCTACTGCCTGTGGTTTCGCCCGAGTGGACCCTAATTCTATTTTCATTTGCTTATATAAAAATAGCCTAAGTAACTCCTTATAGCATCAGCTATCTGGCAGCAAAAGTCCCGTTAAAATTGGTCCAGCCGTTTCGGAGAGCAGCCGGAACAGACAGAAGGAGAGCATTAAAAAAAAAGTGTTTTTATCTGTAGGTACTTACCTACTTATGATAAAATACTATCCTTATTACCACAAAACAGTGTTTATCAGTTGTATAGGTTAATAATAATTATTTTTATACATGTTTACATTATTATTATTGTTATTCCGAAGACATTTCAACAGCTCTTAATTTAACAATGCATAACAGACTAAGAAATAATTTGGGTAGGTACTAAAGCGCCTAGGGCACCCTCTATTGAATAAAATTTTGTGGAATGCAGGTATCGATTCTTGCTTTTATAAGATACAAAATTCACCCCAATACAAAGTCCAAGTAAATCTATACAAATAAATAAAACTTAAGTTTCTATTTGTAATGTCATAATTCTGCTTTTTCCTAAATGCATAAATGTGACAGTATAATTATTATATCTGTTTATAAACTGTCATAATTAAGCGTATTGTAGTAAACAGACAAATACAGTCTTACCACAAAAACTTAGAGACTTGTTCAACATGTGTTTAATGACAGTTTTATGTCAAACTCCATGTCGCGTTTATTGTGTTTAATAACAATAATAACAATTTTTTTTTTTTTTCATTTTTCTTACATAAGTATAAATTATATTTTTAAATATTTGAATAAAGAAATATATAAAAACATTTAAAAATATAAGAAATAGTAGCCCACCGGTATCGGGAACAGGGTCCAAGCTACCGGCGGTCAGGGCCCCAGAGAAAGGAACCTCCTAACAATGCGAGCCGTATCCAGGAGTACCGCTTTCTGAATCAAGCCCTTAATCCAGCTGCCCAACAAGAGCCTCCTTAGGATAACAATTATTATTGTTATTCCGTTCCGGTTTCTGTCTCTGCAGCCCTAACCACCGGTAGCTTGGACCCAGCTCCCGACACCGGCGGACCTCTACTTTATTTTTATTTGTTTTTTTAATAATTTGTATCTTAAGAAATATTTAAAAGAGTAAATAGGTAAGAAGAAAAAATAAATAAACGACATAATAATTATACATTTTTAAATACTAACCCAGAAGACAAAAAGATATTCTCAACTTGCATGAAGTTCAATCCATAGAACTCCTTGACCCCAAATGTTTCGAAGAACTCCTTCACGGGTGTCATGGAGTAGCAACCTGCTAGTTCAGTTCTTGGGTAGTATAGGATGAATGATAGGCACATTTCCTAGAAGAATAAAAAAAAAAATGTGGTTATTTTATAAAATAACTAGCTGATGTCCGCGAATACTCCCGCATGGGTGTCGGTTATTATATACTAAAACCTTACTCGAGAACCTCTCTATCCATTGGTAAAAACAGCATGAAAATCGGTGCAGTAGTTTTTGAGTTTATCGCGTACAGGACGATAGACAGAGGCGGCTGATTTGTAATATGTAAGGAAGGTTGCCCGTTGTCACAATTTGGTAGAGATCTACCCATTTAGCTAAAAGAGCATTACGATAAATACAATACACAATTATTATTTTTTTAACCTGAGTATCTCCTTTTATTTATACCCAAAAAGTAAGCAAATGAAAGCTGTTGTGTTACCTGTTTAGCAGAATAGCCTCCCAAAATAGGTTTATCTTGTGAAGTACTGTCATAGGTACATTCTGTGATCAGAGTATCTCCTCTCATGAATTTCCTTCCTCTTGGTACAATGCGGGATTGTTGATAGTGAGAATCATAGAAGTTTTCCTGAAAAAGTTCCCAAAATAAATTACAGCGCCATCTATTGTCGTTAGGAATAACTATTATGTCAAGCTGTTACTTGAAGAATATAACGTCATCTGGTATCGTTTTTGTAAATTGGGAACGCCAGCAGTTATTTGAAATAGTATACAATTTTATTAATAGATGGCGTTTAACGTAATTAGAATATTTAATAAACATTTTCAATATTTGAATTTTTATTTACCTCTGATATTCTGGGTAGTTCCTGTGTGCCTCTGATATGTTTTAGGGAAATCTTTCTCGCTGTTCCGTGAGCATGTAGAAGAACTGATACTATGTTGACACCGTCTTCTGGTAAAGTCTGTAAACAAAAATATTTTTGTTTATTTTTTTTTTCTAAAAGAAATCGTAGGTCAAAGTTAATGTAAAATGGATTACTCTGTTCATTAAATATTTGGCGTTTAGTTACCCCACAATGGCTAGGCTATGAATGGTTTTATGCTAATGTCTACAAACATCTGGTACATATTAGTATGTTGTTTTTTGGTAGTGTACTTTTACCCATTAATGTGGTGGTATCCGCAGATTAATTTTAAACAAGACCTGGTTATACGATGCTCATCTCAAACTCGATTAGGGTGAAGAAAAATAAATACCCTGATTTATTTTTAGTTCAGGTTATAAATGTGCTCTGCTATGTGCTATGTGTGCGCCAAACCGTGGAGGCGTTTTTGCGCCAATCCGGAACATACATTCAGACAAATGGCCAACAATTCTTCGTTACTATTTTATTATGTACTACTAGCTTCCACCCGCGGCTTCGCCCGCGTGGTATGTCGATAAAAAGTAGCCTATGTCCTTTCTCAGGCTCTAGACTATCTGTGTATGTCATATGTCATACTCGTAGTAGCTTTATGCATGCAAAGTCTCAGCCCAATCGGTTTAAAATTGACAAAGTTTCATACAAAGTTTCATCCCCTATTTTATCCCCTTGGGGGTAGAATTAATCAAAATCCTTTCTTAGCGGATGCCTACGTCATAACATCTACCTGCATGCCAAATTTCAGCCCGATCCGTCCAGTGGTTTGGGCTGTGCTTTGATAGATCACTATGTCAGTCAGTCAGTCACCTTTGAGTTATATATATTTAGATAGATTGGCTACCAACCTCCTGAGTACACTCAGTGCTACAGATCCCAACAGTTCTGTATTGCTTCTGTTTCGGCGGGATGACGTGTAACGCTGATATCATAATACCAGCGCCAACGAGAGCTGCGTCATGCTGTCTGAGTGAAGATGTGTAGTGAACTCGGATGCCTGAACTGTCGAGGACTGCGGAATAAAGATGGCGGTTAGTGGCATGCAGGGTAACATGAAAAAAAAATAAACGAAATAATAATAAAACCCAAGGAAGATCTTGGATTATATTTGTTATTGGGCTTTTCCATCTGGAATTTCTTACTGGCATCCCGGAGTCTGGATTTGTGCTGGGTTGATGGCAATAGACTCGCCCCCTATTACATGGGACTTAAACATAACTGGCGAAATATGAGTGTACTATTAGTACACTTCTGCCCAACCCTTCGGGAAATACAGGCGTGATATTATGTAACAATAAAATCTTTCTGAACCAAAAGACAAAAAAAACGGTCAAAATCAAGTCATTTATTCAAACTAGGCTGAGAATCAGCACCAACTGATATACTTGTAATTAACGAAATAGCAGATTCATTGGTACA
Organism: Lithophane leautieri; assembly: GCA_949152455.1. Classification (NCBI taxonomy): domain Eukaryota; kingdom Metazoa; phylum Arthropoda; class Insecta; order Lepidoptera; family Noctuidae; genus Lithophane; species Lithophane leautieri. The sequence continues at coordinate 11,480,275 of OX424473.1, read as the reverse complement.
TGTAGAATTCCATAAGAAAACTTTTCGGAAAGAGCAGCCTATCCTTTGTAGCCAAGTAGAAACATTTATCGGCCATCTGTTCTGCGAGCAATGTGCCCTGTCCACCGCCATTTAAGTTTGGGAATTCTTCGGACTATGTCAGAGGCTTTGGTTCTCTTACGGATCTCTTCAGTTCTGGTTCAATCACGTAGAGAAACTCTAAGCATAGCCCTCTCCATTGGCCTTTGGGTGACTTTGTTAGTAAACACGGCTACACATCAAGCTATACATTTCCAATATAAGCTGACCTCGCATTGTACGGAAATCCAATACAAAGCGAGATCAGCATAAACTGGAAATGTATAGCTTGATGTGTAGCCTGTAGTAATTAAATGAATACAAAACTCAAACTCACCATTATGCAGCTCCTGGTTATCATAATGAACTTCCAGCATGTAGTAAGAAACTCCGCCTTTGTCGCCCAGAGGTATTCCGACATTTTCGGGGAGGAATTCACCTGAAATTATTAGGATAATTAATTAACTTCTTAATTAGATGTTTATGAAGATTTTAAGGCTCATTATTGTTAAGATTTTGAGTAAGACAAGGTGTTAATTACGAACTTGAGATGAAACAAAAATATCTGACAGGAGGTTGAAATTGTTGTTTAAGTACCTATATTAATTTAAGTAAAAGATGTTTATTTTATAATGATACTAGCTGATGCCCGTGACTTCGCCCGCGTAGATGTCGGTTATTATACAGGGTTACTGGTAACTCGACGTATTCCTTGCAGGACGTCATAGTAGGGTTAAAATGCAACAAATTAAGCCACCAAATGTTCTACCGAAATTCAGTAGTTTTTGAATTAGTTAAAGAGTTTTAGTTTTTTAATGAAAATCCCAGATTAAACCATTTGAAACCAATTTAAAAATGATTTACGGCGCGACTGTACTGAAATTTAAGTTATTATCATAGTTGACGCCGTAGCAGACCTATGTTCATAATTAAAAGTTCAATAATGCCTAAAACTTTGGCAAATATCACTAACAAAACATTTAATTTTTTGTAATTTTTAGCTCTAAAACTCTTAACTAATTCAAAAACTACTGAATTTCGGTAGAACATTTGGTGGCTTAATTTGTTGCATTTTAACCCTACTATGACGTCCTGCAAGGAATACGTCGAGTTACCAGTAACCCTGTATACTAAAACCTTATTCGAGAACCACTCTAATCATATTTGCAAAATAAATTGTCTTTTATCTTTATCTTTATCGTTAGTATGAAAGTGACAGGTGTCAAGAATGCATTCTCTCGACGCGGCCGAACTGTAAATCACACCGTGTAGGTACATTTTCAATACAAAAATCAAACTGTCCCTTACCTTGAGACCCGATCGCCCAAGCCGCAAGAGGTGTAGCACAAGTCGCCCAGGCACTCGGCCTATTAGGTCCATAATACCCCTCGCCTTCTGCCCACCCATTCCACAGATGTTTATCTTCATCTTCAGCACATTCGTACAGCACCATATGATGTACTGGCGACATGCTGTTCGGTTCTTGAACTGGTACGTTGTTCCTGATTGGTCGGCTGTCGATAAGGGGCTCGTAACCCACGATGTGGTGTTTTTTCGGTAGGTCAGGAGCTTTGAAGATCTTGCACCAGAATAATGTTGCCATTACGTAGGGGATTGTTAGCTGTAAGGAAGAAGAAATAGCTTTTAATTCGTCGAAGTAGTTGAGTGTCAGCGGTACCGGAAAAACGAGGGTCTGGGCGTTATTTTCATGCTTACTCACCAGAACTCATTAGCTATCCGAATATTAAAAAATATCTGGCCTCGGTCTTAAAGGGGAGGACATTGATTGGTTAGCTGCACTTATTTTCACCGTAAAAAGCAATAACCTAAACTATTCGAGGCTTGGAGCCAACAGCCCCCATCTCCATCACACTCTCACTCAGGCCGCGAGTAGTAAGGTCCGAGCGAGATAAAAAAAAAGTGAATTTGATAGATAATAGATAAGATAGTCCAATTTGTCGCGTTTTAAAACACCTATATACAGACGCGGCAAGGATAGCAGGGTAGGATTTTCAATCACGAAACCACACGGTTCCGGTTAAATTTTTTGTTGTTGTCGATAATGCTTCTATCTGACAACTTGCTGAGGCAGTATTTCCCTTTTCTTAGTCATTTGACAAGAAAAGCACAATTGCAAACAGATTTATGAACCAGATACTCACGTTAGTCAATCTAACATCCCAATGGTTAAGCGGTATGGATTCAGGTTTAGAGACAGGCTGGAGTAATCTCAACGGTCTGGTTGCACTCTTCACGTGTTTCGGCAGCTGACCATCAGAGTCGTCTGGTCCTAACGCCCAAAGAATTTGGGTTGTGTCATCCTGTGAAGAATAATAACATGAATTCATTATTTCATTAAAACATGGTGAGGAAACGTTAAAATGTCCTAGAACCATAAATTTGAAGACATGTGACATCCACCAACCCGCTCTGGGCCAGGGTGGTGGATTGCCCCACTTCCTCTCTCAAAGAGAAGGTATGTGTCCCAGCTGTGGGAACATTATAGGGTGATTATGTAGTTATTGCGATTTCATTGTGTTCGAGATTTGTTCCCGTGATTCCATTTGATCCCGGGCACAAGATGACCACATCTATTACCGCCTATAATTAATAATATAATTTCTCATTTCATGGAGTATCAGCAGACTTTCCATTAAAAAATTATCATTTTTACTTACCCCGATAACAAAGTCCTGTTTATCACAAGTATCCAGCTGTCTTCTAAACTCTACAGTAGTGTGCGTGTCATTCTGATACCCAGATATCAGCTCGTAGTTCTTCACATCGTCTGCTATCACACGGTCTTCGAATTCGGAGCCGTAACAATCCTGAAACAACGAAAGAGTTTTGTTAGTGATGAGTTCGCTGGGATGCATTTGAAATTTAATGGAAAACGAACAGGTGATGATGTTGTCAGTGAGCGGAGTTTACGTAGCTGAATTTTGGGCCCAACATATTTGGACTTTTTGCCATCGCTTTTTTGCTTTTTTTACGCTTAGGAGAACACTTCAGGCTTGTACACAGCGATCCTGCCAGGGTTGCGGGAATGTCCGAAAGGGATACCGGGACCTTGGCAACAGGCAAATGAAGGAACACGGGTGGGTTTTAGTCAGTAAAAGTCTGACACGCCCTTCCGCTCCACCCAGAGCGGGAGAAGTCATTGGATGATTTCCCACCCTCAAGAAAAAATAAAAAAATAAAAAAGGCTTGTACACAGCGATATGGCGCGATGCGAATTCGCAACGCAGAAGCTTTCTTAAGAAACTCTGGCTGATTTTTGCGATGCGACGTCGGAACGTAGTTTTGTGTACAAGCTCTTAGTAAGGTCCGAAAGAACTCGTAAAGGCTCGTGCAAACTGGCACGCGACAAGGGTAACGCTGCCTATCGCGCCTGTTTGTGGGGAGCCTTAAGGCATGTGGCAAATGTGTGCATTTAGATCACGAATATAAATTTTTAGCAACCTTCCATATTATATTATCTTGTAGATAGAATAATCGTCAGTCTAGAAGTTTTTAAGAATAAAATGATAGATTAGACTGTTCATTTAATCGAAATAGATACTTTTAAAATACGGACAGGAAATAAGTAATTCAGTAAGCAGCCTGCCTCTTTTAAACTAGCTCAAAAACCGCCAATTTTTTTTCTTACATCGTGATCTTGAGCAGTTTTATGACTCGCAATTAAGACGAAAAAGGAGTTTAAGTATACACGTTTAGATTTTTATTGCCCTTATTAGCTGTTCGACTGTAATTAAATAAATAATAGAACCATTTTGGGTAAAAGTCGTTCATTACACAGCAGCCAAATTACTTTAACTTTGTACATAAAACTAATGAAAACTTAGAAAGTGGTTTAGCTAAACTGCTTTTGTTAGTGCGGTGCGTAATAAAACCTGAAACGTCAAACTTTTTAAAACTATGGCAGTAAAATAGTGATTCTATTACAAGCCTTTCAGTTTTATTAAAATAACCTTGCTAATATGCATAAATATATATTTCTAGCTTCCGCCCGCGGCTTCGCCCGCGTGGTATGTCGATAAAAAGTAGCCTATGTCCTTTCTTACGCTCTAGACGATCTGTGTACCAAATTTCATTTAAATCGGTTCAGTAGTTTTGGCGTGAAAGCGCGACAGACAGACAGACAGAGTTACTTTCGCATTTATAATATTAGTAAGGGTAATCTAAGTATGGTAGTGGTGGCCCAGTAAAAATGGCCGCAAAGGTCGGAGTTTCAAACCAAGTCAGGCACTTTGATAAATTATTTCGTCACTACTGCTTTCAAAACTGTGAAGGAAAAGATCGTGAGGAAACCCGGTATGTACCGGCTTTGAACAAAAAATTCGAAGACATGTGACATCCACCAACCCGCACTGGACCCGCGTGGTGGGTTACGGCCCACTCCCTCTTACAGGGAGGCCTGTGTGTCAGCAGTGGGAACATTATTGGCTGATTATGCATGATGTGAGGCGGGTTGGACCCTATATCGTTGTCTCATAGAAAACTATTGCACAGTGGGCTGCAAGTCAGCAGTAATACTTTGACCTTGAGCTGGCATAGCATCGTACCTACGGAGTTTATATATTACTAGCTGATGCCCGCAGTTTCACCCGCCTGGATATCGGTTATTATATACTAAAACCTTCCTCGAGAACCACTCTATCCATTGGTGAGAATAGCATGAAAATCGGTGAAGTAGTTTTTGAGTTTATCGCGAACAGACAGACAGACGCTGCGGAGGACTTGTTTTATAATAATATGTAGTGATGAGGCTAGCTTATACCTACTGCATTTGTTACAACTTTGTGTGACCTAACGTATCAACCTAGTCTGAAAGTCAAACCGGTCGAGTGGCGCAAAGTTTTCTAAAAGGTACATACACAGTACGTAATTATCATCAACAATTTAATGCCAAGTCCATCGCAACATTTGTATACCAAACACGATAAAAGTATACCATCTTTGGACACTGCAGATCCAAATAGACCATATCCGACAGAAGGCAGCTTACTCGCCACAACTTCGCCATACTCCACCGCGAAATAAAAAAAACAGTAGGTTTTTTATGTGAACAAAAATATAGTTTCAAAAATAGCAATTTTACTCTACGCAAGCAAAAATGGGATAGCAATTTGTTAGAGTTTATTAATAACAGCAGCGCATGCCAGATTTGATGTTTTTTTTTGTGTAGCACGAGTTTGCTAGCATCTGCGATGTTTGCGAACCATAAAAGGGAACACTGGTATTGAAATATTGTACATTGTATTGTATACTGTACTGTTATTTTTGTATCAATATGTCTTTCTTTTAATTTAATTAAAATAATTACGACGAGACTATCTAACGATACAAGAATCAAGATAATTTGCTAAATGGAATGCGCTAATAAAAGTTGCCACCTTTTCACTGTCGTAATTCTTTTAATTAACGAAACGGCTGCGTTCTATATTTAAAAATGCAATGCCGTTTACAATAAAACAGCTGATCGCAACGACTTTAGCAAGTCATTGTTTATGAAAAAAGACAAACAACCCCGGCTGAATCAGCTGGCCACGTTCAAAGCCGCATCCCTAATCTCAAGACATCCTTTCTATTGCACATACGATAGAAAACAGATGTCTCAGGGTATGAAGGTAAGTAAATATAATAGTATACTATTATAAATTCTTTTTTTGCTCGGCAGATGTCGTGTGCACGTGCCATGCCTGATGTTCGAGCACCTGGCTTCGTCCGTAATGATAGGGGGACGGTACACATGCCAAATGTCAGGAATTTATCCTTCGTTTTTTTTTCTTTTTTTGAACGATCGGTTTGACCTTTTGTGGAAGCTTGCTTCTGTGGTTTTTGATGCAGTGAAGGAATTTGCTATGGTTCTACTAGGCTAGGTACTGACTTTGTCTGTTCAACATCCAACATCGCAATGCGTCTTCTGAAATGCGATAGTGTATAACTTTAAAATAAATCATGTTGGTGCAGTTTTTGAAATACTTTTGTTGACTACAAATCTCGTCGAATTGAAATAAAAAGCAAATTATTCGGCGTCAAATGGTGTGCCTTACTTAAATATACTAAGAAAAGCCAGTCATGGCACGGTTAATACTCCGAAATTAAATTCAGAAGACAGAACTATGGAATGGAGGGACTAAAATAATCTGTATTCGTAGTCTCTAATGACCATAAAGTCAAAGAGACATTCCAGAACCAATACGCAATTCAATTCGCAGAATATTTGGGTATTTCGCATAAGAATTCGCATACTCGGCCAAGGATCGCATAAATATTTGTGAGTCTAGAATCCTAGCTCTAGCTATAAGGAGTATAGAATAAGTAATGGTATGAACTATGGTAATATAACACGTTTAAATATTCCGTGTCGTAATGTGTGAAGTCTTGCTGAAATAGTGGAGGTTGTTTTAAGCATTATGTATGAACGTAAAGCTATTGTTGTCACTTCCTATTCTTGTAAATAACTAGCGGGGTTTGCGACTCCACCTGCAAGGAATGAGTTCTGGTATGGTATCAAATCAAGTCTCATCAAAAGTATGGAATTACTAGTTACTTCGAACTTCTACGTGAGTAGATTCTTGTTCTTTTAACGATTGAACAATTTAGTTACACGTTTATGTGTTGTCTCGGCTGATAATGCAACTCATCTCTAAGTACCTATTTTATACAATGTATATACATACGACATGCATGAGAGACGTATACTAAAACTACTAAAACCATCGACGTATCCACTAAACCCATGTCCCTACGAAAATCCACATTGTCAAAATCAAAAGCATTAGCTCCTTGTAAATCTGGAAATTAATAATGCTTTGTACTAATGCAATTTATGTCAACACCACTTGGGATTGCTCAAAACAGGTTCAATAATAACAAAGTAAGTTGTTGTGACACAGCGCCACCTTCTAATATTCATGTAAAGCTATGCAATACAGTTGCATTGTGCACTGAGTCATCCGATAGTTCACGAGTTCAGAATTCTAACTAAGAACCCATGACACATTTATTGAATGCACGATTATCTAAAAAGAGCGTTTACACAGGAGCTCGTTTATTTTCTGAATAACGCATTGACAATGTTAAAAATTCTAAAAAGGAAAAGAAATATCATATTTCCGAAATACAACACTGAATACCATGAAAGTAATGCAAACCATCGAAACCGATGAGCAACTGAGAACTTCTAAAATTGAGAGAGACATACTTGCCAATTTGCCATCATCTTTTCGGGGCAAGGACGTTGAGCCAACTTTCACACTTGAATGCTCACTCAAGATAAAATCCCCTCAAATAGATGAAAAACTCTTCAACATCCAAAGCTCATTACATACCCAGTAGATAATACTTACACCACAAAAATAAAACTTTAATAGCTATAAAACCAACGCATAAAGCTCGCTATCCTATTTTACAACAGGTAGTGAATGTTGGAGCGAAACAGGATTTTGCATGGATTCGTCGATTCGACTCCGGCGCACGTTCCCACGGTCCGCTAAACGTACATACATATAACGTGTTTAATTGTAGAGATTTTTATAAAACGCCGTTGGATTGTCGCTTTTACGTGTTACTTGGTCAGTAATAAGATGATTGGGGAATTTTCAAGTCGTGTCATTGTAAAGGTGCTGTGTCCAGAGCAGGTGCAGTCGGTCTGGTTGTAATAGATTGTAACCTACTGCCTAAGGCATTTGCATAACCTGTTTCGTCAGATGATATTCAAATAGGGTTGCATTTAATGTAGGCTTTGCTGTTTTACATTTGACTGAAATTGTATATAGGTATGTCGCAGTAAGATGTTTGCAGCCGTGATATAGTTATATACCTAGGGATATAGTTATATATATAGTTATATGAAAGCGGTTCATAACTATCGGAGTGCCCTAATTTTGTTATTGCGACCTATTTCAACGTAGTTGGTCACAGCTCTAACCTAACCTTTGGTCGACGTGCCCTAATAGTTTTATTACTAGATCGTGCTCGTACCATAGTTATATGCCTAGTAAGGCAGTTATGAACCGCTTTCATATAATTATATTACTGTATATAGCTGATCTATATCCCTAGGGATATAACTATATCACGGCTTCAACCATCTTACTGCGACTTATATACAATTTAGTAATTTAGCACAATCGGTACCTACTGAACACAAATGTTTTCTTTAAGTGTTCAGTGGGTAGCGACTGAGCTAGCACCTAACAATAAACGTGCCTCAAGCTAAAACATTTTTATTATACGAGTAATAGTAGTTCTTTGTAAAGCATAACAAACACGGCGCTTCCTCGAATCGTGCTTTTAACAAACAGTAAATGTGACATGTGACACCACATTGAGTCCTACTATGCAAATATAAATAACACGACAACACCAAGTAACATGAACAGAAACTTAAATGAGCCAAGAAAATGATCGTCGACTATCAAATGGGTCGGCATTACGCAATAAAGTGCTATTCTATTGTGAGATTTTATACGAAGTTCAAACGGAAGCATTAAAATTCTTTCTACGTTCACACAAAAGAATAAGTTTTGTGAATCGACCTGATGTTCGCGCATGAGAATCGAAACACAATAGGAGCAGCACAGGGCTGCCAGTTATCTGTATAACTTGCAATCATTCACTTACAATCCAGCTGTCTTGAGTAAACGACATTTCTTTTTTTGACATCTTTGATTCACAAAACGTAAGTGAAAGAAGCTATTTTTCTATAGTAGACAATACACCGGAATTTCCCCTCCCAAGTACCGCCCCGCATCATCACATGCATGTAGGTAGGTACTTTGTTAACAGGGCATCTGACCTTTCTGAAGGCCGTAATCAATGATGAAAACGTACTGCAAATGTTTTTTGGACTTCCCCCTGCACTCACTTTGTTCGATAGATCCTTTTCGCTACAAAATCTGAATGAAGCACTTAAATCTTTTGAGAAGTTTTGCTCAAGCCTTTAGGGGTACCTACAACAGAGCGTCAAACAGATTCTTCGAGACGAAACTTACTGTTACGAACTTTAATGTTTTGGTATGTAGGTATTATCCATTCAGTTAATCCCACACCCCTGTTTAAAATTCACATGACAATCTTATTTAAAATGTCAACGTAGTATTAAACATTCGCAAATCTCATTGTAAATCGATACGCCACTCGATTCTCGTCTTTCGCTATAAGCAATAGGGGTTAAATAGTGTATCAATGAGCTAACTACCTGGATGGAATGCGATTTTGGCGTGCCGTGTTTTGCGCAATACGATAGAATTGCATCTATGACTGGTTTCGATTAGATCTTTGTGGGAAGAATTTGCAGTACCTGTAACTGTTTTGATTTCTATGCTTATTCAATATACCTGCTAGCGGCTGGTTCAAAAGGGTGTATTACACGGTTGGAAAAGTTGGCATTATTTTATCTTTCACATCTGATCTTGCTTCGACAACAAAACAGCCTGTACCAGGTCTTATCTTCGATAGCCAGCAAGATTGGAAATAACGTTTCAAAAGGTATTTCCACTAAGGCCTGGAATTTTGGGCAATACAATTTTTTTGCAACTAAACAAAAATTACATTTGCCATTTCTCTTTCACAAATAGAGATTTCCCTCTATTTACGTAGCTATCTTTTCTTGATCAACAATTTTATCTGCTTGTCACCATACATCATGACATAACTCTATAACAGGCAACCCGTCTGACATAAAATATTTAGGTCCAAAGTTCACATAACTAATGCTATTATCGTACAGCAACTTAGTATTCTTAAAAGCAGCATTAATTCCTCTCTCGTGCGTAAACATTACGTGCAGGTGTACACTTGCACCTTGCGCCTGCATGTGTGCCCATAACTTATGTTTCAAAAGTAATTGCGCTGGCGTCGTTAAAGGATTTAGTGTTAAGGGTACTAGAAGTGAATGGAAGACCTTTGTTTCCTCCGATCACAAGGTTCTAATATTTTGCATCATTACCAGTAGCAAGCAACCATTCCATATTGCTGTATCCTTCTGTAGTTTTCATTTCAAGTATATTGGAGTTACGTTTGATAGTCTTAGTACTTACGGCTTACGATTAAGGATATTTTGCTACTAATGCCGATGATAAATAGTATTTAGAGCTTCCTCATTTAGCATTACTATTTCCCTATTAGATTCAAACCAAATCTATTAGATACAAATCTGCCTTTTCATGGACTGTCAAATCTATGTCACGATATTCATCGACATCTTCTTTCAATTATTTTAGTGATGTCCGTAATAAATCTGATCTCATGCTTAATCACTAACAAGCGCTTTAAAGCCATGAATATTGAGAAAATGCGAAACTGCATTGCTTTTAATACTCGACAACGATTTTATTAACATTGCTCATTGCATTCAAAGACTTTGGTCATCTATCCAATAATTTATAGATTCTTAATGTCAGGCAGTTAATAATGTAGGCAATAAACGGGTTACAGAGATTTCTAGAATATTCATAGACAACCTCAGTAGAAAAGGACTTGGATGACATTAAATGTACTTATTGCTTATTTTATCATTTATCATTGTGGTTAGTTAAGATTTATGAGATATTAATTGAATATGTTGCGTGAGTTCACAAGAGAAATAAAGCAAAGTCAGTCCGAGAAAAAGCCTATCTGAAGTGCGATTAATTGATCTTCTACGTTTTTTTGACGATCATAGTTTTTCTAGAGGTAGTCGAAAGTAAATGGGAACTCTAGATTGTGATAACAGCACAGAAACCGAATGAAAATGAGATGACAATTGCTACTGTTAGTGCAACCGCTAACCCATGTTACGAGTATTGAAGAATACTATCATAGAAAGATAGTAAAAGATTAATGCAAATTAAAGCCCGTTTGTATTAGCAACACGTGATCAAGTTTAGAAGAAACATTCATTAAAGTTTATGAGGAGAAAGTTCACATCGTAGAAAGCAGAACGTTTAGTGCTATCCTGTAACTTGATAACATCTTCAAAGATATGATTATTTTAATGGAGGCATCATAATATTTGCTTAAATAACTTGTCAGTAACAATAACAAGTTCATCGCGTTTAGTTATTTAGTATTTTGGGCTCATATAGACGTTATTCTCCAAACTGAAACTCAATTTGCTTAAATACACTTCGGTTTTGAAGAGTACATTCCTTAGGAGAATATACTTACATTTAACGTTATAATTTACTTCATATTTTGCATATTATTGCATAGAATCAAATTCTTCTAACTGGACATACAGTTGTGTTTGCTGCTTGAAAGTTTGTTGCGCCACTTCGTTGTTACCTGTTCTGTGGTCTTCTCAGCTAAAGCACTAGGAAGTGGTGAAGGGCGGGCGTATTGGGAGACTGTCTTATGTAATTTAGACGTTCAAAAAGTGCTGATTGCCAGCCTAGTTTGAATAAATGACTTTTGATTTTGATTTTTGTTATATAAAGTCTATGTAGGAATAACTGTGTCTGTCGTAAGTGCAACTAGCTTTATCTCACAAACTCTCCATAACCATTTCGACTTCCCTGTATTGGAATATTTTAATAATATTTTTTTTTAGTTCGTTGCCTTAGATAAGTGTCAACGAATCAATAATTATCTCCAAGCTGAGCTAATCGTGGGTGTAAAAGTGTGAACATAAAAATCACATAGTAATCAGACATCTCACAGTTAAATTTACCTAATTAGTAATTAACTTCTTAGAAAGTGTGAAACTTACGTTAATTTACAAAAACACTTTTAAAAAGTAACGTTTCCATACTTAAATTAAAAGTCGATCGGCTTAATTATCACTTTAAGATTGGAGCGTTTAAGTTTAAATGATAAAAGTGAGCGACCACTGATCTTTTTCAAAAGATTACGGAACTGTTTGTTTAAAACCTCTTTCTTTATCGACATGTTCAAATACTGTTTTGATAATTATCGAAACACCTTGAATTATAAGAGAAGTGTTGGCTAGTTTACATTAATTTAATTCGTTTAGATTTGGGTGAGTTCCGTTCATTAGCATTTAATTATTAGTTGGTTAACTTTGATTATAAAAGTTTGAATATTTAAAGCGTAAATATTTGTTCAGAGTGATTCTTAATATGTTTCTAAGCTTGATAAAGTCCACAGATATATAAAAACATATACTTCTGTGATATGTAGGTAAGTAGATACTGTATGTACGTAAGACTGAGTTTATTTCAGCCCAAGTTTACAAGATCCTTAGAAGCAAGTTTGCTTAATCCCATTTCCGCATACAAGAGAATCCGTTCCAAAGATAGAAACTAGGTTACCATAATGCAATGGAAACCTTTTTGACATTTTAGCTCGGGTTTTAGACAAATGCTATAGTATCTAATGGTACAGTCGAACAAGCAATTTGGAATACAGGCAAAATGTATCCATTTTCCGCTACACTGCAAAAAAATATTTTGATAGTGTGTGTAATTTAACTTTTTGAGATTATGGCTTAGGAGAGTGACATAAAAGGATTGTTGAATACTGAAAACACTCACAAAATTGTTTAAAGTAGTTGCAAGTTATCTGCCAGTATATGAAATAGCTTGTTCGACTGTACTTTGTTTTACCAAGAAGTAACTTTACTAACGAAAAAGATGCGCTATGAAAGGAACCCTGGAAAAGGGTGCTGAATGGCCCTGATGATGGATGGCCCTGGAAAAGGATGCTTGGAAGAATTTGAGCGAGGCCTTTGTTCAACAGTGGGACAGTGAAGGCTAAAATAAAAAAAAATAAAAATGAAATCTAAAGTCTATAAAAAAAGGCAAATATTTTGAGATATATTTTTCCCTCTTTTCATAGACTTAAAGATTACCAGTTGATAACTATATTACATTAAAAGATAATGATTATGTCAGTACTGTAGGGATTGGAATAAAATTAAAAGCAAACAATTCTTTAACTTCTTATATTTTCACACACGTTCGTCGATTTCCACCGTCGTCGTCCATCTTCTATTCATTCTTCCCTCTCCCTCGCACACTCCTGTCATTCCCATCTTCTAACATCCCTCGTATCGTGTTGCCACTAGTAATAATCATTCCCACATTCGGCCATTCTGACAATCATGACTGTCCTCAGGCATGCACTCACCAGCTGCTCACACATACCTTCATACAATCATAACAACTTAAATTAGTTAACATCTTTTAACTAAGTATACTTTACAAACAAAAATCGTAAAAAAGAAAAAAAAAAATCCTACTACAATATTATAACACTAACATTGTATCAAACTTAAACACATTATTATTCATCTTACTTAAATAAAACAGATCACATCATGTTTTATGCCTTATGAAATAAAATAAAACTTATGAAACGCAACCGTGTTTGCATTTCCACCTAACACATAAAAAAAAATACAACTCAATTTCCTAAAAATCTCACTCCTTCATTCTTCTTACCTATTACAAACAATCATCTCTTACTTACTCATACGTCCTCGGGCCATTTCTTCATACCATCAGCTGAACAAGAAGTTTTCAATGGACCCTCAACAGCAATGTCATCTTTCTCTACATCATAGCGGTCGTTACACTTGACTTTAGTAATCTTATAGGGTCCTAAGAATTTCGGTTTCAGTTTGAGTCCTGGACCAAACTGTGTTCTCCGTATCGCTACTCGATCTCCTTCTTCATATTTGGTACTTTCCTTTCTTTTCTTGTTATATGTTTTTCTGTTTTCTTCCTGAATTTTAATTATTTGTTCCTTTGCTCTATTTCTTAGTTCTTCTCTTTCAACATCGAACTGCTCTAAACTTTCCTGCTGTAATAATTCAATTAGAGGAATATCTTCTTTGGATTTCATCTTAACACCTGTAAGTAACTTGAATGGACTGGTATTGATACTTCTCTGAAAAGTACAATTTATTGCCCGTTGCAACTTGCTGACGTGTTTGTACCATATTGATGAGTCTTCTGCACATAGCTTTGTAAGAGTTGGCTTAATAATACCATTAATCCTTTCCACCTGCCCATTACCACGGGGTACTCCTGTTGTTATCAGCAAATGTTGTATGTTCTCATTCTCACAATATTCTTTAAACTCATGACTGGTATAGGCGGTACCTCTGTCCGTAATAATCCTTTGTGGGTTTCCAAACGTCTGTTGATGTATCTTGAGTTTCTCCAGGGTTTCACTGCTGGTAGTACTTTTCGTGGGGAAAAGCCACACGAATTTGGTAAATGCATCTACAATAGCAAGTATATGATTATACTTCTTCTTTGTTTCGGTCATTGGACCAATATGGTCAAGATGCATAGTATGCATTGGTTCACTTTCCTTCTCAATAGGGTTGAGGAAACCTTCATGCTTTCCTCGCTTCTTAGTCGCTAGTAAACAGGGTATACAGGTTACTAAAAAATCTTCAACTTTTTTACTAACGTTTTTTATAAAATAATCTTTACTGATCAATTCCAACATCTTTTTCTTTGAGAAATGACCATTCTGGTGAACTCTTTTAATTATTTCGTCTTCCATACTTCTTGGTATCACCAATTTCTTGTCACTTCCTTTATAAACAAGACCATTGTCTAACAGGTAATCTTCATATGGCACAGTCTGCAAAATACTCATAATGGCCTTCAAACCTTCATCTGCTTGCTGAGCTTTTCGTAAGCTGTCAAATAACTCATCAACAACTGCAACATAAGGGTTTCGGCTTAGAGCATCAGAATGTCTCATTCTAGAACCTTCTCTATGCTCTATGGTAAAATCAAAATCTTGTAGAAATAATATCCACCTAGCTACTCTAGTAGACATTCCCAAGTCCTTTTTATTTAATGTCATCTGAAAGGCTCTACAATCAGTTATAATCTTAAAATGTCTACCAAATAAATAGTGCCTAAACTTTTTAATACCTTCAATGATTGCCAATGCCTCAAGTTCATAACTTGTGTACCTACTTTCTGCATCTGTTGTTTTTCGACTCATATAATACACAGGGTGTAGCTGCTGATCATCCACACTACGCTGCATAAGAATAGCTGCATAACCAACACAGGAAGCATCTGTGTGTAGCTCTGTATAAAGTTTTGGATTAAATATTTTTAATACTGGGTCACTTGATAACTTTTTCTTAACTCTATTGAATGCATCGCGCTCTTGTTCATTAAATTTAAAGTCTGAATCTTTCTTCAACAAGTTAGTTAGAGGACTAACTATCAATGCAAAATCTTGTATGTATTTTCTAAAGTATGATGCTAAACCAACAAAACTATGTAACTGTTTTACCGTCTTCGGCTCTGGGAACTTCATTACAGCTTCAGTCTTTTCATTGGAAGGTCTCACCTTCCCATCTTCAATCACATGTCCGAGATAAGTGATGCTTCGGCACACCAGAAAGGCCTTTTTCCAACTAAATTGCATTCCATATTGTGATGCTATTTCCAGTACTTCTTTAAGTCTTTCTACAGCTTGATGTTCATCTTCTGCAGGGATTAAAATATCATCAATGAATATCATAATTTTTCCAGCTGCAATCAACTCTCTAAAAGCATAACTGATATAACGCATAAAATATTTGGGACATATCGACAGACCAAAAGGAGCTCTTAAAAATTCGTATTGACCATTGTGAGTCACAAAAGATGTGTACTTCACACTGTCTTCGCTTACTTTTAAATGAAAAAATCCGTTTTTCAAGTCTAACACGCTGAAAACTTTAGCTTCTGACAATCTATCAATGTAATCTTCTATCAGCGGTAGAGGAAATTCATCTTTTACCATTTTCTTATTGAGTTGTCTATAATCCACACAGATACGGGTGGATCCATCCTTCTTACGTACCAGGACTAGAGGACTAGCATAATCCGAATAACTTACCCTGATTATTCCATTTGCTAACCACTCTGCTACCTGTCTATCCACTTCATCGCGCTCTGCAAACGAGATGCGCCGTGGGCGTTGAGCAATGGGAATATCATCCCGCAGCACTATCTTCACTTCAATGGGAACTTCTTCTGTTTGTTTTGGTTGGTAACTTTCAATACAGGAAATAATTTGACCCTTGAGTAGTTCACTACCAATGTACCCAATACAATCTGAAACACATGGAAAACAGTTTAAACTACCTAACCATTCTTCATCAATCGGCCTCATCCATACTGTACTTCCTTTCAACACACATAAAACATTCTTTAAAAAATCTTGACCAATAATCACTTTAAAAGGCATACACGTTTGCGGCACAATATGAAATCCTACGTTAAAATATCGACGGTTATCAATTTCAATTAAAGTTCTAAAATATCCTTTCGAAAACACTTTGGATGATCCTAGACCCGACATTGAAATGTTATTGTTTTCATCGCATTTCGGCAATCCTAACTGCACATAACACTCGTTCGATATTAAATTGACGTCACTTCCACTATCAATTAATGCTGTGACCACTATTCCATTCTTTAGCTTTATTTCTTTCATCGGCTTTTTCCCGTTAATGTTTACATTACAAACGTCCCGTTGACATCTTTGACATAAATTATCTTCACATCCGCCATGATGGCAGTAATTACTCGATGGACCAATCAGCGTCCGCTTATGAATGTCATTATGCAAGTAGCCAACTTCATGTTCTAAACTTTCGTCGACAGTGCTGCCATCTGCGGCACTGTTAAAAAATGCTTCTTTCGGTTGGCCCTGCTGGGAGCAGTGCTTGATGTTCTTATTCTTTGATGATGAATATGATGATGATGGCGTCGACGAAGATTTTTCCTTCTTACATTCTGTACCAATGTGTCCGAACTCATTGCATTTGAAGCATTTTCTCCCTTGTGCTTTATTAGGGCACTCTGACGACACATGGTTGAGTTCCCCACAGTTAAAACATCGTGATTGTGATGATTTTTTAAATGATGTCGGTTGCCTGTTTTCACGTTTTTCCTGGTCAATTTTCCCTCTGATAACCTCGTAAATCTTCAACTTTTCTTTAAGCTCGGGGTACGTTCTTACACCGTACAGCATCATTTTATACACTTCGGAGTCCACTATACCGTCAACTATGTATTGGATCGCGACATAATCTGGCATCTTACCCCGTTTGCCCATTTCCTTCATCACTAGTAGGTAATCCAGGCAAGATTCATTCTTTTGTTTTCTTCGGGTTCTCATCATTTCGTGGATCGCTTTTACATCTACTGTGTCCGGAAATTCCTTACACACCGCTGTTTTTAACTCATCCCAGCACTTGTACGGCCGCTCCGCCCGTAGCCATAGCCCTGCTGTGCCGGTGAGCGCCCGTTGTGCCACCAGTAACTGCTGGAGAGGAGTCCATCCGTAAATCACGGCGCTGCTCTCGACGTCTTCTACCCATCGCGTCACTGGGTACGTGCTGTCGCATCCGCTGAATTTGGGTAGTAACTCCGCGCTCATGTGGAAAGTGGAATTTATATTTACAGAAGCTGCAGCTTCAGCTTCTCTCGTCGTAGTCGTCATTGTGTGTGTGATGCAGTCGTGGAAAATTTCTCCGTCCGTCTTTATTTTCTTTCCCAAACGTCTTCAAATCGTCTTTCGTCTTTTGTTTTTTCTTCAACGGAAAAAAATTCACATCCGCTGCTGCTTTTACTTTTATCTTTGCTTTTTATTTACTTTTCCATCCCGGACGAGCCCCCAAATGTAGGGATTGGAATAAAATTAAAAGCAAACAATTCTTTAACTTCTTATATTTTCACACACGTTCGTCGATTTCCACCGTCGTCGTCCATCTTCTATTCATTCTTCCCTCTCCCTCGCACACTCCTGTCATTCCCATCTTCTAACATCCCTCGTATCGTGTTGCCACTAGTAATAATCATTCCCACATTACTATAATTAATGTTCTATTAAAGAATGTAGATAACTGATACATAAATTTTTGAAATAAAGGAAATGTAACGTAAAGAAAAATATACTTCGAGTTGACTAAATAAGGTAAAATAGTAGAGTTGACTAAATCTCAGATAAGATAAAATAGTTTTCTTTCATGAAAGCGAAAAGGTTTTTGGGATAAAAGGAAACAGGAAATTGATAGATCGAAAGGAAATAAGAGACATTGGTTAGATCTTAATGGAAGGCAGATAAGCAAAGTTAATGAAGGAATTCACCTAAGGATTTAGAAGTTAATGAAGGAATACACCTAAAGACTGTGAGAGACCAAGTGACTAAGTCAGACAAAGCTACATTTTAAGACACTGATGAGATAAAACGTATCTCTAATAAACACGATGCATTTAAACTGCATAACTCACTATCAACAAATGACAGACACATTAACACACGTATCCTGACTCTTAAAACGAAAATCACCATAAAAACAGAAGAAATGCTGGAACAATTAGCCTCCATAACATATTCCAAACACATCCATACATGTGTGACATCTATATTCAAAGTATTTGAAGGTGTAACATGCCTTCATTTTGAATGCTGCATCGGTAAGGGAATTTTAAGTATCTCGACCGAAACGGACGTGACCTGGGTGATGAAGACAGACTTCAAATGACAGTCCGGTGTTTGGGTCACCTTAGGGACGTCTTATAGTTTTGGGGTGGTACATGTGTGGGCTATTTATATTTGATGGTGTGTGTGCCAGGTCTGTTTTATCGGTAAACAAGCTGTGATTGTGCTGACTTGTCGTAAAGGGTGACCTTTCAAATAAAGAACCAGACATTACCTTTAGATTTCTTGCCAAATGTTGTACTAGATTGGTATATTGGCTGTATCGGTCTTCGACATTAGCTATTCAAACAAAAAGGAGTAGTGTTTCTTGTGTTGAACTACAAATTAACATGTTAGTATACCTACTGAGAATGATCTTGGACTGAGTTTGGAACAGCTCATGTACAATTCTTTGTTCTGAGCCTAGATGCGAAACAACTCCTTACTAATATTATAAATGCATAAGTAACTCTGTCTGTCGGGCTTTCACGCCAAAACTACTGAACCTATTTAAGTGAAATTTGGTACACAGATAGTTTAGAGCCTGAGAAAGGACATAGGCTTTTTATCGACATACCACGCGGGCGAAGCTAGTACGTAATAAAATAAAGAAAGAATAACGTTTACTTGGACATGCAAATGCGAGTATCATGGAGCTATTTATCCTGTTACGAGTATTAGGATGTGTGTTGACATGAAAGAACATGGCAGTTGAGAGTATGTCATGCTCGCTGGTGGTGGCGCGTGTGTTGGATCTTTCGACTCCTACATAACGGGTGGTGCCGATTCATGTGGCACGTTCGGGAATGCGCGCCATGAGAGGGCTTATTTTCAATCTTATATAATTATTTAATTGTTTTTGTTTTAGATTTTTCTCTTAAAAAACCATAAAAAATGTACTCAGGATTTTGTAATATTTTTATTTAAAAGAGTGTCCTTGGAGTTTCTTTCCCGTTCTTCTCCATAGAGAGCTACGTTTTGGAATGGGCAACTACATAGCTTCAACATTCTAACTAACTGACCGAGTCCTTGGCAATTAGAAATGCCTGTAAATGGTTTAATTGAAATAAATGCTATGAGCTTGAATTTAGGTCAATAATCCCTACATAATATAAAACAAAATCCTCCGCCGCGTCTGTCTGTCTGTCTGTTCGAGATAAACTCAAAAAATACTGC
Source organism: Lithophane leautieri (assembly GCA_949152455.1). NCBI lineage: Eukaryota > Metazoa > Arthropoda > Insecta > Lepidoptera > Noctuidae > Lithophane > Lithophane leautieri. The sequence continues at coordinate 11,460,640 of OX424473.1, read as the reverse complement.
ACCGATTTTCGTGCAGTTTTCACTAATGGATAGAGTGGTTCTCGAGAAAGGTTTTAGTATATAATAACCCACATCCACGCGGGCGAAGCCGCGGGCATCAGCTAGTAATTTATATGATTGGATAACATCTCGAAAACAAAACGTTTGCAGACAGAAGCAATCGGAATGTGAATAACACGAATATTGTGTTCATACAGAGATAATAAGATTATTGTATTAACACTGATGAGTGTTACATAACATTCGATATAAGACGATTTGTGAGAGATCTGTCTTCTTAAGTTATCTCACAAAGATCAGAAAAGGGGATCATCAGTTCCAATGAGGCTAATCATCCAATAATAGGTACTTAATTGATTCTTCTTGATTTCGTGTGGTTAGTGAGAGTGACTAACCTGGTGTCAGAGTTTTAAAGCCGCCCAAGGGCTTCTGTTTTTGCTTCACATGCCGTCAAGAAATATCCTCACGATGTTTTCCTTCACCGTTTTTGAAGCAAGTGATAATTATACAATACGTACATGAATCCGAAAACTCAGAAATGCGTGTTTTGGGTTCGAACTTGGCAGTCCGATGGTCACATAGGCTATCATTGCACTTATTAGATAACCCCAATCGTCACACTATTATCGTCATAACACTTGGCAGATAGATTAATTTTGATGCCAAGAGTAAGTCAGATAAGCAGTTGCTCCATGCAAAATACTGTTATTTCAGCAGCATCCGGTAAGACTGAAAGCTGACCCTAATGGGAAAAGGCTAGATAAACGCTTCATGTAAAACACTGGCTCTGGTTGAGTACCAGCAAGCATCCATTTAGACTGAAACTTCATCATAATGAAGTTAGGAAAAAGCTAGGCAGATAACAGTTTAACTTCAACTATAGATGACGAATACTTGGTTTAGGCAAGGTTAGATGCAAATACATTTAAGGATCTAGGAACCTTGCTCTTTAATCAAACAAAGTAAACGGTAGGTACACATATGCCCGCTAACCTACACCTAAATGAATACCTAAACAAAAGCGCAGTTGAATTTTTAGCGCACATCTCAGCGTCGAGAGTTGAAAATCGAACAACAATAGTATTTAGACGTTCATTTAGGTGTTTATTTTTGTGTTAGTGGATACGGGCAGTAGTCTCGTATACAGGAATGGAATACACGGGAAGTTGAGGCAGACATATCCTTTGACTTCATATGCACTGCTACGAGCATATTCGGAAGTGCACTCGGGTCCGCCTTTAATAAAACTTCAGAGAATAGTATGCAACTGCCAACTGACGTCACTCTTGTGACGTAATAACTGGGATATAACGTAGGAGTTCAGGTTCTTTTAAAACTATTTTTTATATAAAAATTAGCTTCCGCCCGTGCCTTCGCCCGCGTGGTATGTCGATAAAAAGTAGCCTGTCCTTTCTCAGGCTCTAGACTATCTGTGAACCAAATTTCATTTAAATCGGTTCAGTAGTTTTGGCGTGAAAGCGCGACAGACAGACAGACATTCTGACAGAGTTACTTTCGCATTTATAATATTAGTAAGGATTACATATTTTGCAAGTCTTGACGTCTAATTCTAAACTTTTTATGAAATAGCAATTTCGGGTTATGTTTTTAACGTGTATTAAAATATCGAAAGTTACACTTTGTATTATTTAGTATATGTATTCTGCTCTGAAAGGAGAGCAGCAGTGGTGGCCTAGTGGTAACTGCCGCGACTGACGAGTTAGGTCGTAGGTTCTAACTCTGACAAGCTCTTTGTTTTATGTAAATTATTTCATCACCACTGCTCTCAAAACGGTGAAGGAAAACATCGTGAAGAAACCAAAATATCTTAGAACCAAAATTTCAAAGACATGTGACATGTACGAACCCGCACCGAGCCCGCGTGGCAGATTCCAGCTCACTTCCTCTCAGAGTGGAGGCCTGTGTCCCAGCAGTGGGAACATTATAGGCTGATTATGCTGAAAGCATGTATTTGGAATTAGAGATCGTTTTGTCCCAGGGAGAAAAACTATGGGTAAGTCCAAACAACAGAAGACTTACCTACTTTCGCAGAAGAAAATAAAAAAAATTACAGGTCGACAGTGTTTTCAAAATATCTATACTCCATTTGAAATAAGATTAGACATTTAAATAAACCTTTTTTACAGTCCGTTCAACCGATTTTGACTTCTACTGCGTTGGTGGCATGACAAATGGCAGCTGCAGTAGACAGTTGATATTGTGTAACCTTCTTTGCTTTTAATGCCATCCTTATGCCTACGGTATAGAAGTCAAAATCAGTTGAACGGACTGTAATAAGGTTTATTTAAATGTCTAATCTTATTTCAAATGAAGTATAGTTTAGTATTTTTCATTGGAAAAGAATCATTACTAAAGAAACGGTAAGTATAAAAAGTAAAAAAAAACAAATTTACGGACTTTTTCTTTCAAGCCAACTAAAGAACATTCATTATTAAGTAAGTATAGTGCTTACAAGGTTTGTCTTTGAATTCTTTACGATTCCAGAAGGTACCTACCAACCTACTGATTTCCCAAATGTATTTTCTTTGTTGAGAAAACTAAACTTTTCAATCACTGTGAATGAACACACTGGGAACCTTCTCAGTGTGAGGGTTGTAACTTCATCGGATTTGATTTGATTGCAGTCTTACCTCTGTGTCTAGTGTATCTACCTCAATCTGCCTAGCCTTTTCTAACTGGATGCAGCTGAATAATAGTAGCAGTATTTTACACGGAGCGACTGCCCTTCGCAACCAAATAACTAGGTAATACGATACCTCTTGGTAAGACTGGTTGTCCACCTTTACATACCAAGGCCCCTCCGTGCCTCGGAAAGCAAGTCAAGTCGTTGGTCGCGACTGTCATTAGTGAATCATTGTCAGTCGTTACTGGTTGTCAGCAGCCTGAAAGTCTGACAAACAGTCTTACCAAGGAGTGTTACCCAGTAACTGGGTTGGGAGGTCAGATAGGCAGTCGTTCTATGTAAAATACTGGTATTCAGCTGCATCCGGTTAGACTGGAAGCCGACCCCCAAAGTAGTTGGGAAAAGCTGGGCAGATGATGCTGAACATTAGATACTTATAAGTAACACGAAAATAGTTACATAACCTAAAGAACACATACCCTCAGACCAAATAAAAAACCAAGACAGCGCTGCGAAGAATACAGTGAAGCATGCAAAAACTAAACCTCCGCTCTGTGCATACACGCTCACATGTACACATTTACATTACAACCATTTACAATCAAGTGCCTGCTACACGGTTGCCAACCTCGTCGTTAGCGACCGGCAGAGCTGTTTCAAATTTGGTAGTAAACCATCATATACACGGTTGTAAACCACCAAGGTCACGTCTATCGGGAGGCAATTGGCGACCGTGTATCAGGCACTTAAAACTACATCTAATTGCACACATATTTACAAAACCGGCCTCACGTCACTGTTGACAGCGCTGTCTTGGTTTTTTAATTGGTCTAAGCACATACCAATAAAATTATTAAAATAAAAAGCAAAACATCACTCGCATGCCAGCCCTATCCTTAACACCGCCATAAAACAAGACCCTCATATTAAAACAGAGTAATAAATCTTATTCCTATGACGAATGGCATTAAAGGAATTTCGGTAACCCATTAAATTGGATGGCTGATGGCTCGTGATTACACCCGGAGGGTTTTAGGGAAATTAAATAGATCACCAGTTTTTGATTACCAATTGGATACCCTTCCTGTTTAACATGGGTCTTCAATAAGGTAATGATCAGACCGTGCTTGACATAAATGTAGGTTTAAAAGCAGGAAGGGACTTTGTAAGACTTGAATACACAATTTTCTCGGACGGGAGGAGCTCGTGGCTAAGTTATAATAATCGCACGGGTCGATCCATCAGGTTAAGCTACGCTTGCCAGGGTTGGTCGGTGGATGGGTGACCATCTTGACATACCAAGACTTCTCCGTGGGTCGAAAAGTCCCGGTCGTTCGAGGATATGTTATTTACAAAAAAAAAATTATGTCTGGTAAGTACGTAAATCGTGCAACACTTTTTACCCCAAAAATATCTAGGGTTTCTTCATTTTCTTTGAGAAAACAGTAAATAGGTAAATCTGTAAGTTTATTAACTTCATTATGTATCTGTGATCCGGAGAAAATAACATCTTTATAATTACTTAAGACATTTGCACAATTGCACAACAATAACAAAGATTGTGGAAATCCCGATGATTCACTAATTAAAATACAAGTAAGCTTGTCATTGCATCACTTAAAAATATCAAATTTGACGGGATAATTGCGTGCAAAATAAACTGATTCACCAATCATAAGTCTTTGATTCAATTAGGACCCATTTCTGGGACTTAAATTGGTACTTAACATTTTTGGGTGGCGAGTGGGTTTAAGTTAAACGGGTTATATTGGTACTGATTAACCGAAATATTAACTGCTTTGGAGTCTTTGTTAAGAGAATACTTGTATTTATAAGGAAGGGAATATACTGGTGTAATGATAAGGCGTTGGGTGCAGTGCAGTGGGGGGCATTCATGTTACTGTAGTAATTTTTCTTGAGTCACTTGAATTTGAACGGTCAGGCAGAGGTGTGGGCGAGGCTTGCCTCCAACCAAATTCCTGATGGAAAAACCCAATACCACTTTGCCCGACATTTTTTTTGGCCGGGAAATTATCAAATAACTTCTCCCGCTATGGTCGGAGCGGGAGGGCGTCTCGGACTCTTAAAAGCCGCCCGTGTTCCTTCAGTTGCCTGTATGTTGCCAGAGACCACGGTATCCCTTTCGGACTTTCCCGCGATACCGGCAGGCATCGGCCCTAGCGGACCCCTCCTGTTGTGCTGACATCTCTTTGACTTTGCCCGACCTGGGAATCGAACGCAGGACCTCATGGTCAGTCGTTTGCGACCACTAGAACAACGACGTCAGTCGAGAACAATTTCTTTCAGTCTGCATAACTCAGGATTATACATTAAACCCAATTAAAAATAATGTTAATTCAAATAAAAGGTCATAATAAATATTTCATTAGAAAATTCATCAGAAAGCAATTAAGTACTTCAATTTGTTTACCTTCTAAACAATTGTTACTTTAACTTCTTTTCAAAAAGGTTCATTCGTACTGATTAATTAAGTAAATGACCTTTTGGATTGGGTTAAATCATCATGATGGAATATCCAATAATCTACCTGACGGTTCATTTAATATTTAGGGCGGGAGAAACCTCCCTCAGGTTTTGATATATCCTTGGCAAGAACTCCAAGTCCAACTCTAATCCATTGATTCATAATATGTTCGAAAAGACGTAAATAACGCAATGCATGTTGTTGAACTGTCAAAATGAAACAGATTATGATTGAACGTGAAGAACGCAATTAGAACGGTGAAGGACAACATCGTGAGGAAACCGGCATGTCCTAGAACCAAAAATTCGTAGACATGTGACATCTACCAACCCGCACTGGGCCCGCGTGGTAGATTACAGACCAGTTTTTTTTTTTACGTTTAATACTTTTCTTATGTTTATAGTACTGGCTTTCATGGATTGAGTGAAAAAAAAAAGAAGCAATTTCCCTAGTAGCCAGTCAGAAAGGGTGGCGGCAGGGGCTGACAACTCAGGGTGTGCCGGAAGTACATTTAAATAACAACACTCCTGCAGTTTATTCTAATGCACCCCAAAGGCTGACATTGATATGACAACAGTGAACTTAACGCCTTGACTTAGATCATTATCAACCATTTCAGGAAACAACTGGCTACTACATTATACACAATCAGGTGAGTCACTGAACGTGACTGTACTTCGTTTAAAGCAGCTAATCTTTGATGCGTGCGACAGTATCCTTGTGTACATTCGCGCACGGAGTCGATTTAGCATGGAATTCTCAAAATTACGATAACTTGACCCTCTGTTATGGAATACTAATTTTATTCGTTTTTTTTTGTTTAGTTGTTTTTAATTCACGTTGATGACAGATCGTGCGTAGTAAAGTGTTCGAAGAGTATACGTTTTGAATTACAATTAGTACCTTGTAATTGTAAGTATCTATAGTTTCGTTTGACTGGTTATCTAAGAAATATTTTAAGTTGTTTTTGTGACTTTGGATCGTTGAATCAAGATATTCAATGTTTTATCGCGCACACACGTTGAATATTCAGCGTTGTTCCTAGTAAACGAGTGATCACAGGATTCTTTAGCGTAAGACATAAACTTTATAGTTTTTTAAGGCATTTTTACGTGGATTTTTATCGTTGAGGACTGCCAAGATATTTTCTTGGGAAAAATAGCAAAAAATTATAAAAAGACTATTTAATATGTATTTAAAAGATTTTTTACAACGTTGTTCTTCATCACTGATTTTTATAGTTTTATTTGTAGCTTATATTGTAGACTTTATCATTTTCTTGTCCTTATCTCAATTTATTTGGGGCCGCGGCTATGTCCTTTTCTTCCATACCCATTTGGTGCAACGTTGAGACGCACACCGCACTTTGTATTACTCGTAATTTTTTAAAGTTTGTCATAGACAATATTTTCATCACTGTGTCTAGTTTAGTTTTATTTTATTGCATCAATTTTTTTTTTTTTTTGTAAATTGGCACGCTGTTGCTATTTACTAATGTAATTAGTTATTATTTAACCTTGTCTTTGCATGTTGTGCTGTCTTTTGTGTGCATCAAATAAACGTTTTATCTATCTACCTATCTATCTATCCATACATTTCTATTAGTCGTCATCTTGGTAGTCACTCCCTTTCTAGCCATGTCACAAGGTCTATCCATCGTTTCTTTGGTCTTCCCCTACTCATATAGACATCCACATATCGAGTCGAAAACATTTCTCTTCGTTCCATAAAATAAGTTGACAACTTTTTTTTTTGTAATTGACCGAATACCTCTGTATTTGAATGTACTGGGGCTAACTAATGTGGAGTTCAATGCAGGAGTGGTTAACCATTTGTAACATTACCCCAACCCCAGGGGAAGCCTATGTGGCTTAAAACGCACCCCTGATAAAAATGTGCATATTAAACACTCATTTTTTTTTTTTAATCCACGGTTGTTCTTCATTCATAATGGTGTCTAGGGGAATTGTAAGGGTTTTTCATTTTAATGATTTTCTTAATAAGAATGAAAATATATTCTTGTTTTCTTTTAATGATCATTGCCTTTTCCTAACAAGGATGGCGAGTGCGTAGATAATTATTTACAACAAAAATTACTTCAAAACGAAAACATCTTTATTATTATTGTAAATGTAAAACTACAATAATTATAATAAAGATGTTTTCGTTTTGATGTTTGTGTTTTGTGTTAGTAGTTGTACTAATATTAAAACAATAATTGATACGCAAATAAAAACCCACCATCGTTATCACCGCGCAGATGACATATTCCTACAAAATGTTAATTAAAGACATCTTGTCATACCAAGTTCTCACACTCGATACGATAAACAAAACAATTTACGATACGAATACTTATCAAAAGGACACCATATTGTATATTCTTCTAAATGTCAAAACAATAAGCATCCACGAGACAACAAAGCTTACATTTCTATAATTGATACAGATATTCCATACAAATGCTCCTTTCAGAAACAAAAGGTGAAGAGGGAAACGATTGTTCCTTCGTATACAAAGAACAATGGTCCTCATGGTCGTAGGTATACTTCGGATAACTGTTGGTTGTAGTATGTGGAAACATCAATATTGTTTTTGTTGATGAAGGAATTATTGTCAACGGACACTTACGATGTGGCTTGAAATAGGTGGTCTTGACATGGAATTGATATTGATACAGAAATCCTAACTAGTATTATAAATGCGAAAGTGAGTTTCTTTGTTTGTTACACTTTCACGCTAAAACGGCTGAACGGATTTGCATGAAATTTGGCACATGGGTAGATCATATCCTGGAATAAGACATAATATACGTTTCATCTCGGTAGTACGTTCCCGTGGTATAATTTCCGACCTCTACGCGGGTGAAGCCACGGTCAAAAGCTAGTAATTAATAATAAGCGATATTTCATGAAAAGGTAAGGTAACGAATATACGTAGGTAGATAATCCATAAAGTAAAATTTATTATTTATAAGCAATAAGATAAAGATCTCTGTAAATAAGTAAGTGATTCTCAAGAACATTTTCGATAAAGCTTTCGTAATAGTATTTTTTATCAGGATCTTTCCAGATGGAAATGAATGTCTGTCTGTTAGTCTGTGTACATATACATATATCTACACAGATCAACAGACAGAAAACTTACAGCCTGGAATGGGATGGGAACATGATATTCCTACAGGAAGTAGAGGTGCAAATCTATACTTCTATGTATTATGAAGAGGTAAAATTTGTGACTTCGTATGTAAGCGGTAACTTTCGGAACTATTGATCCGATTCCGAAATTTCTTTCACTAATGGGAAGCTACAGTATTGCCGTGTCATATGATATAATTTATGTTAAAATAAGAAATATCCCGCGGATGAAGTCGCGGCAAGCTGAAGGGGCAGTGGGCTGGCCATGTTTAACGAAGAACCGATGGCCGGTGAAGAAGACGAGTCCTGTTGTGCTATTCTGTAAAAATCTCACCGTGAAAATGTAGGTGGGGTGAGCTCGAAGTGAACTGTCACTGCCTAGCATCAGTAGGTATCGATGACAATCACAGCTTACTACACGCTCACTTCACCTAAGTTTTCAAGATGAGATAGATGGTTACAGAATCGCAAATTCGCAATGCTATATTTTTTAATTTATATATTATTTTCATATTACTTCACACTGGGATAATGGTTAAGAGATGGAGCTATACGTCCTGTAGCAAAACGGCCCCCAGTTCCAAACTTCGCGCAGAGGGTTGCGCAGTAAAATTTTTTAGGAACCAAATGGTGACTTGAGGCGAGTGTGAGTGAGAGAACATGCGCGACAGTTACATGCGCCTATGTTCAGACCTGCCAAGTTATGACGGCCGTATTGTAAGATTAAAAGAATGCTGCTATAAGAGGTGGTGGATGGCCCCCTGGAGTGGAGACCGCGCATCGGCAAGCGTAGTGTGGGATGTCACCCAGTTAGATTAACCGACGACCTTGAAAAGGTGGCTGAGACTGGATACGAAGGGCGGAGGATAGAGTGTTTTGGGGCAGCCTGGAAGATGCCTATGTCCAGCAGTGGACTGCGAAAGGCTGAGTGACTGAAATCGCGGGCAGAAGGTATAAACTAAACCTTTCTGCGGGTTGATGTTTATATACGAACAAAGCTGGCCAGTAACATATAAAGCTGGCCACAAAGACATTTGAAAAGAATCGAATTCAACTTAGAATAGTGCATTTGTATGCAAATCCATGTTTGCGGTTTAGAGATCGCATTGTCGCAACAAAATATTGTATAGGAAAAGTATTCAATGCAAAGAACTTGGCTCGTTACATATAATGAAACATTCATCGCACGTTGGATATGGCCGATTGTATGAGAAAAGAGACGGAATTGTTCCAAAGAATTTTATAAAAAAATCAATCTGCCTGGCTATCTCCCAACTATGTTGGGGTAGGCTCCCAGTCTATCCGGATTCAGTTGAATACCAGTATTTTACATGGAGCGATTGCCTATCAGACCGCCACAACCCCTTCCCCATATCCTCCTGATACCATGGAATTTAATAACGATATGGAAAATTCTAAAGTTTTTACATATATCGGGAAGATTTTGAAAACAGAGAAAATAAAATTACAACATGTTTTTTGTATCTAACTCTATTGTATATTTTACTTTATGGAGGCTTTCAAAACTTAAAATACGACACACATAATAAACTGGTTGATTTACCTTTTACAAGTTTAGTTCTAAGTTAAGAATTTTTTGGAAAATTCTTAATTGTTTGCTTTCACTTTAATTAAAATAGATTTCGAAGAAGTATATTTTCGAATTATTTTAATTACGTTAGAAACGAAAACGTATTTATTATTTACGTTTACGTTAAAACCTTCATCAGTTACTAATTCATATTTCAAACATCAAAAACAATTCTCAAACTCGCGATATCAATCTCAATTGCTATAATAAGCATCGCATTAATTATTCAAATCCAACCGCAAATCTGATTCCCTGGGCTAATCACGTTAAGTGAGTACGAGCCGGCTTAAAAGCTTTAAAACGTAACGTAAACGTTCACGTTCAATTTTGAGTTAAGGGTCAGTATACCGATTATGAACTTGACCATTGTGACTGCCTCGTCGGTCTAGTGTTCAGCAGTAGGTGAACACGAGGTCTTGGGTTCGATTCCCAAGTCGGGCAAAGTGTTATTGGGTTTTTCCATCTGGAATTTCTCAGTAGCAGCCTGGAGCCTGGATTTGTGCCCGGTTGATGGCAATAGCCTCGCCCCTTATTGCATGGGACCTAATATTTTAATTAAAATGTATTTGTAAAGTGAAACTTTTTACGCGGCGGTTCGATAAATACTTGGACGAGAGAATACTTGTCAGTAAAATTTCAAGGACGTTTAGGCCGTTACATGAGCGCAATTTTTTATTTTTAGCCATGACATATACAGCATGTATCAGAAAGGTGGTCAGTCATATTTAGAGGAGTGGTACAGACCTTAAATACCTACTCGACACAAATGTATGGAACGGCTGATAATTTTTTCGCGATAACAATGTTGGTCCAATGGAGAAAGTTTTACAGTTTGATGGTACTTAAATATAACACCTTTCTGAAACATGCTGTAGATAAGAAATCAAAAATAGTAAAATATACTCCAATATTCAGAAGGCCCTTAATTCGTGGCTATTAGATTAGCGAATCATCTCACGTTTGGTCGGAGTGAGGAGATGGCAGCCGTCACGGTTTGGTAGTCAGGACGTTGACACGTCTATCGAAAACCGCAAACCATTGTTTCTACAGAAAAACGTTTCTAGTTTGCGTTTTGGTTTCGTGTAACGTTGTGGTAATTGTTATGGGTTTTGTGCGTTCTTTATAATAATCATTGTCATTATTCTCCGGCCCTTATCCTAATTTATTTGGGTCGGCGCAACAAGTCCTTTTCTTCCATGCTTGTTTTTGTACACCCTCATTTTACCCATGACAACCCACTCAATCTGCCTAGCCTTTTCCCAACTATGTTGGAGTCGGCTTCCAGTCTAACCGAATGCAGCTGAATACTAGTATTTTACATGGAGCGACTGCCTATCTGACCTCCACAACCCAGTATCTGGGTAATACGATACGCCTTTGTAAGACTGGTTGTCAGACTTTCGGGCTTTTGACGACCCGTAACGACTGTCAAAGATCCACAAATGGCTTAACGTGCTTTCCGAGGCACGGAGAAGTCTCGGTATGTAAAGATGGTCACCCATCCATGGACCAACCCCGGCAAGCGTAGCTTAACCTGATGGATCGACCCGTGCTGCTGTTATTACTTAGCCATGAGCCCCTCCCTGTTACCAAGTGATTACCTACTATTTAGAACACAAATAAATGAAATCTGGAATTTGCCAATAATTTAACTGAACAGATGTATCCAATTAATATGTCATACTTAAACTCATTGCTTCCTACTCACGAATTCCTAAGGTTTTAGAACATGTACTAATCTTGTATTTGCGTGCAGATACATATTATAAAGATAAATGACGATCACAAACCGTGCTTTGTTTAAACCGCGACATTACGATACCACAAACGCTTGAAAATCGTTCCAAATGTACCGTTAAACGTAAAATGGAAATCAGAGTAAACAGCTTTTCACGCAGCACGCAACCACCACACAGTTACATTTATGATAAAATATCAGTAATACAGAAGTTAAGTAAGATACGTAATGGACGTATAATTATTACGTTGACGTATAGGTACTAAGTAAAATTGTCGTATCGCAAAAGTAATGACAGCTACAGTACGGCCGGGCTGAACATAGGCTCTCCGAACTTTCGCGCATGTTCTCTCAGTCACACTCGCCTCATGTCACCATTTAGTTTCTAAAAAATGCTATTGCGCAGCCTTCTGCGCAAAGTTCGGACCAGCCATAATTCATTGGCCGTACTGTATTGCTGGCATAGTACTATCTATACATATAAACTACTTTTCGACTGGATAGACCAATTATCTAATAAATTCTAGTATATTTTCTAACACGCGCGCTAGTATTCCGGTATGTAGCTAACCTATCCTTTAGTTAGAACATACGACGATATCCTAGATTCTTTATATTTTCTTAGGAGTTTCTTTTATAGAGTAGGTAATCCTTGTATGATGAAAGAACCTAAGTACCTACCTATGTGAAGTGTTTACTCATGTAAGAGCCAGTACCTGCCGTAGTGACATTGGGTTTGGGCAAAGTTGGCATAATGCAATAGTAATGACTTGTGGTTGTACTGTATAGTTTAGTTATCTAGAAGATGTTTTAGCACTAAGCAATATCAGGTAAAATGTCCGGTTTTAGGATTCCGTACCCGAAGGGTGCCATACGGAACCATATTACTAAGCCTCCGCTGTCCGTTCGTCTGTCTGTCAGCGGGCTGTATCTCATGAACTGTAATAGGTAGACACTTATGTGCTAATTAAGCCCTTTCAATTGATACCAACCACGGCCTAATTTGAAAAAAAAAACCTTACTTTATGTCCTCTACATGGCGCCATATTCAATTTAATGTGACGTCACATAGCCTGTAACCAGCGGACAATCAAGCAGCTTCCAAGACTTCCAACGATACCTCATTTGTCAAATTGTGATGAGTAGTTTAGAAGATATGAGGGATCACGTGAGCACACATACATAGGTACCGGTCAAAATAATAGAAAAAAATACTAATTATTATTTAAAGGTGACCCCCTTTAAATAATAATTAGTATTTTTTTCTAGTACTAAGTAACGTAAGTAAGTACAAGTCTAAGTATAAGTCTAAGTACAAGAAACGTGTTTTTTTTCGGCGATTTTTGCTCGATCTTAATACGATCCTACTTTCAATGGACGTTTCCTCATGAAAAAATCTTTGCATGATGAAAATAGTGGAGTGTTTGTTTGTAAGCAAAAGCCTAGCTTTGATCAAGTAACGCTTTGATCTACAAACAAGCTTGACATGAAAGTTAAGCCCTTTTTATGAAATCAGAAATTATGCAATTCATAGCAGCACCCTAATTGCGTAATACCTACTCTATCAATCACAATCTGAATTGGTTTGAAACAAATTGCTAATGCTGATCCATTGCAACATATTTACAGAAAAAAATCGGCTCACCAACGTACTGTCAAAATGAAACAGATTAGTCTTAATCGGTTACGAAAATAAGTTACGCAATTAGATAGCAGGCTTGTATGATGAATGATTGATGATGATAAATGTGAAAAACTGAAAACCTTCACACAGGTTTTCTTCAACTTTCGAAACAAGATATAAACCAACATGTATATGCCTGAAAACATATTTCAAAAACAAATGTGTGTACGGCCAAGTTAGACAAACTAATTTGAGTTTGGACCCGTTTCCAATATATTAGATCTCTCCAACTCATTTCTACACTGAAACTAATATTTAAAACTTATACTAAGGTTTTTAAATAGAACGCATACACATATACAGAATGTAAGGGATAGCCCTCCGCAGACTGATGGGATGAATTCAGCATAATATCATACTAAGACGACCGGTACATTAAAACAGGAACGTTATGGGAATCCAATAAACCTGATTTGTTTTATTACCTCACGCGCAATGTATCGTTACCGCAGCAAAACCCACGTAGCCACACTCCCAAGTCGGGGGGGGCGCGCTCGACTATTTAAACATCCATTGCTGTTTTTTTTTACATAAATGGAGTGCTGCTTACAGAGAATGTAATTTTACATTGAAATAAAGGAATAGTAACTGAAAAATGATTTAAAATACATGAAAACTTTCCTGAGAAAATTTCCGATGGAATATGATTCAAAATAAGGAGCTGAATGCCCCCTGTTAATTTGTGGAGGGCTATCCCTTACACCCTGTATTATGTAAAATAAAATAAGCATGGGGGTCATAGATCAAATTTCAGTACACTTGTAAGTCCTACGCTGCAAATGCTGCGCATACCTTCTCTGTACATTACTTTTTTTTTATTTTTATTTTTTATTATTGCTTTTGAAATGTTTTTGACATTATCTCGGGACCCTGGGGTCCGAGATTTGGAAGGCGCATGAGGGGCTGAAGCCCCTTAGAAATTTTTAAGTGTTGAGGCACCAACCAACGATTTTCCCTGTATGCACTATGCAAGTGCATCCAAGGACAACCCAATTATTATTATTTTTATAGCTTAAATACATAAAAACCGGCCAAGTGCGAGTCGGAGTCGCACACGAAAGGTTCCGTACCATCGTACAATACTTAGCAAAAAACACCGAATAAAACATGTTTCTTGTATGGACCCTTTAATATTTAACTTTATTCAATTTTTTTTTATTTGTTCTATTAGCGGACGGACAGACGGACGGAGGGACGAATGGACGGACAGCGGAGGCTTAGTAATAGGGTTCCGTTTGGCACTCTTCTGGTACGGAACCCTAAAAAGCATGTAAAAACTAATAATATTGATGGACAACTTCACTTAAAGATATTAAGCAAATACAAAATGATCTGAAATATAATTTTAAAAATCTTAGCCGTGTTTAAAATAGTAGGAGAACCTACTTAGGTATTCGTAAAGTTTTCAGACGCATTAATTACTTACGTACATCATTAATCAAATTAAGGTCTCAAAAACCTACAAAGTTCAAACGTAGCTTCAAGAAAATGAAATATGTAGTAATAAAGGCTCAGCGCACACCAAGAGCAGAGCAGAGGATTTTTTGAGATTACTGAAAAATAAATCTTATGCCAATTCCATACATTCCAAAATTAAATACACGAACACGCAAGCTCAAGCATGGTCGAGCAGCAAGTTGTACGCTCAACGTGTATTAAATTTTGCAATGTATGGAATTGTCATAAGATTCGTTTTTCAGTAGTTGCAGAAAAGGCGCCTTGCTCTGCTCTTGGTGTGCGCTGACTCTAACAAAGCTCTCAGATTCCCAACAAGCATAGCAAATAAAATGAATACTGCACTTGATGGTCGCGTAAAGTTGAATAACATAATCAAACTCAAACTCAAACTCATCAATTAAACATATTTTGATATTGTTTTAGAGAATATTTTAATGCGTAGGTGGATTTTAATTAGTAGTATAACTAGTATACATCTATTAGCACCGGACGGTAAATATTATTGATTTATTGGTAAATTAAATTAATTATTTGGCACTAAATCAGACAGTATTTTTTTTTAAATCTTTTGAATTCACGGATGTTGCCATATTTGTACCTATTGATCTCATAAGATAACCATACACATACATTATTAAGTGTAGGTTTTATATCAAATGGGTGTTTCTAACCACTCACAAAAAACTTATCAAGTTAAATCTCCATCGCATAACAAATTACAATTCATTAATTTACAAACACAAAATGTCACTATCTTAAATCGTCATCAAATTCTTCCGATTTAATTCTTTCACACGCTACCGCAATATAATTTCCATGTTTTACAAACAAGACCACCCTGTACCGTGTGAATGAGGGAACAGCTGTTAATAATCTTGATAAAACTTACCAAAACTTGCGCGTTGCCATTCCTGTCATCCACCCAAGCGACTACCAAATCTGCTCCTCTCATGTTCCTCGCAGAATTGAAACCCAAACCGACGTAGCCACGAGTCTTCGCCTCCAACCTGAACGTTATACTCGAGTCGGTATTCACCCACCGGAGGATCACATCTCCATTCTGGTCTAGCCTCTCCGAATGAGCCCATGTCAAACTCGATTCATACGATTTTGAATCGAATACCTCTCTCCGATGCCTGACTCGGTATTGATCAACTATTCGACTAGTCTTTTCTGTTTTCGATTGAGCTTGTAGCTGCCCTAGAGCTTGTGAGTGTGAGGGGTTGGCTGGTAGCTCATTAGGCTGTACTTGCGGCTTAAACCTTGGCAGTTTAGCATCACAGAGTAAAATAGCGCTTAAAACTACGACTAATTGGAGATGCATTTTTGTTCAATGTCGTTGGTTCATCACTTTGTAAAATCTGAAACAAAAAGAGAACAATGATATTACTACTAAATTCAATTACACAGACAACGCAGTATTAAACTAAAAAAATAAACAAAGAGCAATATATAACGAAACGGGAAAAAACAAAGATGTCGTAACAAGGATGCGGCCAATAAACAGGTACGATTTCCGGTGTAACAACCACTACCACAGACGTAACAAAAACAAGCCCAGATAACGAGCTGGACGTCATAACTGGTTCCGGTGTTTCGGAAAGTCGCCGCGAACAAATAGTAGTGGTATGGTATCTTATTACCATATCTACTAGTCACAGTTTGGCGCCGCCGAATGACTCAACGGTGCCATAAAATCAGTTTATTAATAAAAAATTGCCCTATTCGGGGCTATTCACAAACACGTTACCTATATAGATTATTAGACTTTTTGCCAATGTTTTTTCCAGGTGTCGATCTAAATTTGATCGATACCTAGAATCGGGAGGCTTTTTCAGTAATCGATTTTGTAGTTTAATCGATTTGGTAGCACGATCAGTGAGCTTAGTGAAGCGTCTACTTATTGTGTTAATGACGGTAATTCGGTTTATAGCCGGTATTGAATTTGTACGTTAATGAAGGATAAAAGTTTTAGGAAAGTTCGGAGTTGAGCAACTGTTTGTTCTTGGATTTAAACTTCGACCCAAAAAATGTGCGTGTGACGCTGTTACATAACCAGATACAGATTCACGGGACAAAATTTGAAATAGCTTCTGTCTATATGACATTTTAGAAATGTTACAATTATGAATTAGACTTTATAAAAAAAATCATTTTTAAATTACTAGATACATGTTTGAAGAAATTAATCAAGAAATCCATTAAAAATGCCTATAAAAAAGTTAAGTGCTAAAGAATTGTACCTACTCACGTATTTAATGAAATATAATGAAGTGGACGATTCAGTTTTAAACGGTCGTAGAATTTTAGAAGGTCGCACTCCAGCAGTGTGGGCGTAAACTGCTTAGATTACATTATATTATTAACAAATGTTTTAAGTCGAGATAAGTCGTAAAAGTCACAAGAAGTCTTCAATATTTGTTTTGCGAGTAGACCTCTTCAAGAGCTAGAAACATCCAGTCATGTTTCTATTTAAAACAAAAGCACACCATACTCAAATGAGCGTTACACCTAACGAACAAAAACAAGTTATCCTACTGCAAAAGAAAAAAAAAGATCTAATAAAACAATAAATAAAGATAACGAGGCCAATGACATAGGGGAAGACGAAAAAAAAACAATGATAAAAACCATTTCTATGCAAATTCGTCAATTAATTACGGAATATATTAATGAAACAGCGACATTGTAATCAGTTTAGTCATTATGCAAAGAGTAGGGGCCAAGGTCAAGTATTTTTAGACCGGATTAGGTTATTCCATTTGTGTGCAAGCACTGATAATTAATAATAAGATTTGAGAGTCAAAGTAGACAAAAGATCTAAATGCAAATATCTTGATATCGTCAGATGTGAAGAAAATATCTTGATATCGTCAGATGTGAAGAAAAGTAAAGGTGAAAAGATCAATAGAAGCCCTTTTGACTAACGATACAATCAAAATACAAAGTAACTTCCTTGCAAAAAAATATGGCCGCAAAAGATATATCGTGAGAAATCGACTTGAAGCAAAAAAACTCGGATGTGCCATCTGTTACCCGAGGTGTCCCGAACCGCTTACGAGCAAATCTGTGAATAAATAATGGGAACACACAATGTTCGAATTACGTATACCAAATTGAGGATAATAAGGAGCCTTGATATAATCAGCGCAAAGTGGCTGACACTCTCATTGTTGCTTAAAACGATTCGGTGCGGAGTATGATACGTCTTGTAGTAGAGACAAAGAAAAGGCTTCGACAGAATTGATAATTATTATAGTACCACCAGTAAATTCTTTCAGCAACTGTAGATCTTAAAACCATGTTTTAAAGCTCGTCCGTTTAGAAACCAACATAAAACCAAAGCAAACAACTGCAATATAAATAATATTCTAACTGACAAGGTAATTTATCCATATGTAGCACTGCATCTATTTACAAATTAATGTCATCCGCAAACTCAGCTAACGTTAATTGCAAACGTGACTGGGAGCTTCGGAACTCCTCATTTGCTAAGAAATTCCTAATAGGAACGCAGTCACGTTGTCTCCAAATCTTCCGGATTAAAGATCTGATAATAAAAGCCGCCTGGACAAGGTCAACATTGTTCGAGGACCGCACATTCATAAAGACAAAATAGTTGAGCACTTAGAAGGTTTTAAAGTAAAAAGAATTGCCAAATTATGCCGGAACCCTCCGAAATTATTTAGGTTGGCGCCTTTAAGTACTTACAAGGGACTCGTCGTTAGGCCTCTTTCGACAAGATGGAAAACACAAGGAAATTAACTAGAATTAGTAAATACTGAAACAGAAATGAAAAAGGGGTCGGCATTTAGAATCTCATTACAGACCGGAATGGTACTGTTGGTAGGCAAAAATGTATTCATCAAATCTTCGGTTTGAAAATCCTTTGGTTCGAAGCATTGTCTTTGTTACATAAACTTGAATAATTTTGGGAAGGTTAAGAAAATAAAGCGAATAACACAAGTCAATAAATATCACCCCAAGCAAATATAAAAATGACAAAAATAATAATAACTTTGTCAAAAATCCCAATTGAAGTAGTAATAGAAAGTTTTCTGAACGAAACTAATGTTATTGTCTTACAAATTATAATAAAAAGGCTGATGCAAACATTTCTCCATTGCAAAGAGGCGACATTGAACGCATTTGAAATATTCAAACAATCATCGGTCAACGAACTTCTAGATTTAAATGTCTCGACGCCTTCGAGATTTTATCATAGTACGAGTCATTGGCTTAATGTAATTATATCATATTATATTATTATAGATATAACTCAATGGAACTGATCGCATCACAAGATCATTAAAGACGGCGATAAATCGATGTATAATTAAAGGAAGCAATAACTCTAGAAATAGAGATGATCTAGTTTTTTATGTCAATGTTCAAAACCGAACCGAACCTCTTACCGACATCAATCAGTTCCACAATACCAATGAAAATACGGCCATACCCCATCAAGCAAAAACTGGAATACCTGTTATAAAAATCTAATTTTCTATTTTTCTTGCCAACTATGAAACAGAACGGAAAGGCAAACCAGCTACAAAAACTACCAATTGCGGTAGTCGAGCAAAACGAGATAACAGATCATTATCCACTTATTGAGAGGAAGTCGAAACCGCTTTGTCTATAGTCGTTATAAACAAATGGAGCGATATTTTCGATGGTAATACCAGGAATACTTAAGAAACCGCAGCGCAAGAAGCCAGTTTAATACTTTTATCTAATCTACTTAGATGCATCCTGTTTGGAAGGAAGAAGGAGAATCTTTGTTTGAAGACTGGACAAGTCCATTCACATATCGACAGGTATCGTTTATTTTAGGAATTTCATTAATCATTCTCGTATCCGGATCTTGTATTGCATATCCGGGAATTCAATTCTAATTAGAGATCAACAATCTCAAGTATTTTGGTGAGAGAATTTCAATATTACAATAATATTGCAAACCTCTTACGAATTATTGGAATCTCAGTTAAGTATATTGCATGTGAATACAGGAAATTCACCGGAACTTTTAATCGTTGAACTGGTTCTTTATAGCGCCAATGTCTTTTTGCATGTAAAATGAGCATAAAAGAATATTACAGACAGGAAAAGATAGGTAATACATTTTTATCTTCATATTAAACGTTGTATATTGGCCATATATGCTGATGTAGACCTATATTTTCGTTTAGAAATTCGGTTTATCTGACAATGTAAGAGGATAATGGAAATGAAAAAAAAAGCCACAGTACTTAAAATATCTTCAACCAAGCGGCGCCAGTTTTTACAATAAAATCAGGTAACTTTATACCCATCAACAGAATACTGCATCAAAATCAATGATCTCAAAATATGGGCAAAAAAACGCGATTCACACTACTCACACATTGAAGACCAGAATAAAGCCGTGGAGCTAATCCTGAGAAGCTCGCCCGTTCACATAATGTAGACGATAGAAAAAAGTTCCTGTATAATGTATCAAAAGGTCGGACTTTGAAGTTCTTAGAGTATGAACCAGACAAGCTTTACGAGAAAAGAAATTATGTGAATGATGAACAAAAGAGAAAAATGTATCACTGTACACAAAACATACTAATTATTACTTACATAATAATTATTTACATGAGCATATGGGTAGCAGCCATATGCTCATGCACAGCCTTCGGCTGACACAAGCAAAACAATAATTGCTTGTGCAAACATAAAATAAAAAACCATACAACCACTCAGAACGCTGAAAATTACTTTGCCTAGAGACACAGCTAACGTTTCTCGCGAAGTTCCAGAAACTACTTCAGTCCTTTATGTAGCTCATTTCATGTTCAAAGGTCCGCGTAGTTTATAACAAGCACGAGTTGTAGCGTACCGGCAATGAACCATTTTGTTGCACTTCCACATGTAAGCAGAAATTTATTGTTCCAACTTGTCCTGGCAGTGTCGTGCAGATGAAAAGCCGTTGTTCAACAGCACATGAAGTATTTTTTTAATATCAACATTGTTTTGTGCGGTATAAAGTAGGTTGTGTCTTTTGGAATTTACGTAATTTTGTTTATTTAGCTATTAAATCGGGAGTCATTTTTTTTCGTCATAATGGGATGACTTGAAAACTGTTCCTTTTTAAAACAGAATGCTATAAAAAAGTTCCTATGAGCAGGGGTGGATTTCTTCCGGCTATCATGAAATGACTATTGACATTAAATAAAAAAGATTTTTGCCCCGGCATTACTGACATAAGTTGTGAATTGTTCCCTCGGCGAACATTATGACGCCCTCTAGAGTATTTCGTTGATTTATGTCATCCCGGACTGCTGCGAATTTTATTGGGGTTGGAAAAAGTCTGAGGGCTGGCAGGATAATTTGTTATAAGTTCCTGGATGACAAAATGGTTACCTCCTAGTACCATCCAGTAAATGATTGCAATTTCTTAACAATTATTAGAATATTGAATGTAGATTCACGACAGCCCCTTTTTATTTGGAAAAATATCTACATCATTGAAAAACAAGACAAGGACACTTGTACCAATCCCATTAAGGACCATGACAGTAACATCCAACGTATGTTTACTATGTGATAGATAAAAAGCAACATTAATTCAATTTAATGCAGACATCCAGATTACTGACTTTCATTTATCGTCAATACCCATTTCCGTTACTATTCGTAGCTTTGATAAGAAACTCTGTGGCTAAGCCACTATTTTTATTGAAAAACTTGTAGATTCATTCATGGTAAAGCTTGAAAGGGTACTAAAAGTGATCTAGAAATCTATTTTAACCACTTTTCCGTCGCAATTGGAGCAGTGATATCCCTACAGTTAGATTTATAATCTGATCTAACTTGTTACTGTTCATTCATGTTACTTGTTAGGCAAGAGCCGAGAACATATAGAAAGGTGTCGTTCTCGGTTACAAGAATGCTGAATTTTATCTCTTTTCGTCATCCCATTAACTTGATTTTACCGAGAGTTATTTCAATTACTTCCTTGTTCCAGATCTTGAAAGGTGAGGCATTTAAACATTCCAAGCAACCCAACGCTTCCTGCGCCTTTAAAATTTTTGTATAACCTCATGCTATCTAACGATGGACCATGTTTTTGTGGTGAATATAATATTTTTGGTCCTTAGAGCCAAAGTTTAAAAAGGCTAATTTACTATGTACATACATAGTTAGTCTGAGCTCTGAATATGAAACAATGGTCCCTAAAAAAACAAAAGCCACCAACACAAAGTGTATCACATTAATCTTGTAATAATGAACGATACAAGCGTGTACTTAATTAGTTCAATTATTAGCATCCGTGTAATTAGCAGTTATCTGAGCTACCTTCTGATTAACGATAACCAACGCGTGCATTAGTTCCGGTTTAATGGAGAAAAAGTTGCATCTGCTAATATTTCTAGGAAGAATCCGAAGAATACTTAATTAAAAAGATATATCTAATGCATTGTTTACTGTTGTGTTGTGTTCATGGTTTAATATTTGTAAAGATTAAACATTGGCTCTACTTCAACTTCCAATATCCTTTATTTAATCTAATTTTATAGCACAGATGGTCTTTCTACAAAATGAAGATTGGGTATCTGTAATCTATATTTTCACGTGCTTGGGAGTAACGAAACAATAGACTGATATACTCAATAAAATGTATAGGTAGTAGTGTCTCATTGGTCAAGACTTGAAACTCTAAAAGTACAAGACTTGTATTGCAGGTTTATGTTCTGTCAAGCAATAACACTGCATTTAGCATGTTACTGATTAAATAATAAGAAAATCTGTGACAAACTCATCGCACAGAGAGACACTTAAACAACAAAAAAGAGACTATAAAGAGTATTCTATTCTAAAGCAGATAATAATCTAAACCCTATAGCATAAGGTTGTTTATATTAAGCAATCAGTGAATCACGCTTGGACAAACAGAACAGGGAATCTGGATAGTAGTGTATAATCAATATTGGGGAATGTAAATGGCTAGCAGATTGCTTAGCATAAATTTACTCCCTGAAACTAGCACAGATTGTAATTTCAAACGGATTGTCGGCAACAATTCGTATAGGTACATAGTGGCAACTAATAGGCAACTCACACACTTAGCGCGCGGCAGCGGTCCCGGACGGACGTGTTTGCGCAGTGTTAAGTGTTCTCGTGTGTTTGGCTCAGTAGAGCCAGTGATCGTGTTTTCGTCGCGCCCCGCGACGGACGTCATAGTCGCCTTGACTATCTTCGACTTATTAGCTGTGTGCCTTTTTCAAGGCACAGCTAGTATAATTATTTCTTTAACAGAATATTGTTAAAATATACGTTCGACGGTGATTTTTGCCCCTTCCGGGTAAAAAACCACAGTTTCGTGGTCCTCGGTGGATACCTTACGGTGCCAACGAAACCGAGGGGGTGTTGACCCAAACGCACCCGCCAATCCCCATCAGGGTGAGGCAGAAAGTTGGACGGGTCCCAGTGTTCGGCCTTGGGGGATCTCCTAGTCGGCATTGGTGACAGTTTTCCTTTCACAGCAACACACCTGGTGTCGGTTGGGTGTGTCTACCCCTTCGCACCAGACCCAGTTAGGACCCCGTTGCACAAATAAGATAGGCAACGGGCCAAAGCAAGCTTAGGGCTCACCAATAGGTTACACACCTCCCTGTCTATACCCGACAGGGAGGGTCACACATCCCCGGGCAAGTCCACCCGGGGAGTTAGGTGTTAGGGCAAATGTTAGGTTCCCCTTACATTTCCTCCCTTTTACTCTCTCTAGCCTAGTCTTCCTACGACTATGGCTGTCGCCGTGCCTAACGACACGGCCCGCCTCATACTTGAGTGTCTCAAGGCCATCCTGGTCAAAGAAGGCATCTCAGACAAGTATGCCGATGAAGTCGCTCGCATCGAGCGAGCGCTCAATACCCCGATCGACCCTACCATCGCTGGTTTCAGCGATGTATTAGTCATTCCCCCTGTCTCAGCTAGTCTACCATGCTCATCCGGCCTCACCGGTGAGATGGACATAGACGAGCCCGCTTCTTCCAAGCGGGCTGATACCCCCATGCCCGCTTCCTCAAAGCGTGTAGCAGCGGCCTCTTTCCCGCTACATTCCGACTCGGAGGATGTCTTATCCTCCAACTCTACGTCCCAAACCGACGACGATGGCTTCTTGCCCGTCGTCGGCAAGGGAAACAAGAGGAAGAGGAAGAAGAAGCATAGCTCCACCCAGGCCACCAAGGTGGCCGCGGTCGAGGAGCCCGCCTCCGATTCCCAAATAAACAACGTCGTCATCGATGACGTCATTTCCCCCACCCCTACCCCCGTAGCGCAAGTCGCCGGTACAGTGCCCAGTAGCACTACCGTTGTTGACACCGCGAATTCCCCCTCCACCTCGACCGCCGCGATAGTAGCACAAGTTGCTCCGGGGCCTCGTTTAAACAAAAAATCGCCCCCTCCCCCCGTGTTCATTCAGGACAAGGGGAAGTGGACCGATGTCTCCAAATGGTGTTGCGATCAAAAGATCGCGTACACCAATGCCCGCAATACCCAACAGGGTATCAAAGTGACCATCCCTACGTCTAACGACTACAGGGATCTCACTAGACTCCTCCGCTCCAGAGGTGTGGCATTCCACACCTTCTCCCTACCGGAGGAGAAACAGACACGCGTGGTGATTAAACGCATCCCACGTGAAATTCCCACAACCGATATTAAAGAGGACCTTATTTCACAGGGCATCCCGGTCGACGAGGTACACCGCATGCACCGCGCTCGCAACGGCGAAGCGTTCGACATGGTCCTCGTTGTCTGTCCCCCCTCGGAGTCCCGCCTACACCCTATATTCAATGTCAAAGCCATCTGTAACCTGACGGGCTTTGACATTGAAAAGCCCCATAAAAACGCCACAGTCGGTCAATGTCACCGTTGCCAACTGTACGGGCATTCACAGAAGCATTGTTATGCTACCCCCAGATGCGTCAAGTGCCTGGGTGAGCACGGCACTGCTGAATGCTCCCGGCCCAAGGACCGCTCGCTCTGCACCGAGCCGCCTAGCTGTGTGCTATGCGGTCAGTCAGGGCACCCAGCCAACTACCGTGGCTGCCCCAAAGCTCCCAAGACCGCTCCCTCCAAACTGGCGAAGCGCTCAGACGCTCGCCAGCAGAGGGAAGCTCCCTCCGCCTACAGGGCCCCCACCGCCCATATCCCAGAGAGGCTCAGCCCCCAAAGGCCTAGCCCCTGGAACCAACTCCATCACCAGCAGGCTTTCCCTGCTTTAGGGTACCCCAAGCCCCAGGTCCCCCCCCCCTCACGCGTCCCCCCCCCCCTTATGGATCCCCGTCTTCGCGCTCCTGCGCCCCTTATTCGTCAGACTCCTGCTCTGTTAGCAGCGCGCCCTCTCCCCCCTCCCCCCGCGGCCCCTTTCGATCCATTTAATGTGATCACTTCCACTTACATGACTTTCCTCACCCCTCGCGCTAGGCAAATGGCCAACGAAATCGTTGCTGCCAGAAATGCCAACGACGTAGGTAGGATTCATCAAATTTTTAATGCGTATCCCGAGATCACGCAAGCCATGTCCTCCCTAGCCAACCACCCTACCCCCCATAATGTCTAACACCACCGTAGCTAGGTTCAAACCCCGATCCCTTAACTTAGGATTTTTCAATGCCAACGGCATACAACACCAAAGAGATGAGATCGCGGAATTCCTCCGCGTCCATCAGATAGATATCCTCTTAGTACAGGAAACATTCCTCAAACCCCATAAACGGAACCCTTCTATCGCAAACTATCGTATAGTTCGCAACGATAGAACCCGTTGTCACAAGGGCGGCACCCTTATATATTACAAAAAGGAACTCTATTGCATCCCAATAGATCCTCCCTCTCTCTCTCGGATAGAAGTCTCAGTATGCCGCCTAGGCATGTCCGGCCATCAGCCGATCACCCTAGTCTCTGCTTATCTCCCTCCCTATTCCTCCGCCACGGAGAATCCCCAGGAATTCTCCAATGACTTCACCGCCCTACTCGGCTTGAGTGACTCCGTTATTATAGCGGGTGATCTCAACGCTAAACACCCGGCCTGGAATTGTTCCACTACCTCCGTTAGAGGGCGACACCTGTTCGACCTCTCAAACTCCCACAACTTCGATATCATCGCTCCGATGACTCCCACTCATTTCCCCCACGAACCCAGTCACTCCCCCGATATCCTAGACATGGCGATCCTTAAGAACGTCAACCTTAGGTTAAACTCCATAGAAACGGTGCACGAGCTCACCTCTGACCACCGCCCAGTAGTCATGAAACTGGCCCCCCGCATAGGTCTCCCCGACCCCACCCAACCCCCCGCCACCAAGAAGGTAACGGACTGGAGGAAAGTAGGCGAATTGCTGAAATCCAACACGTCCCCCCAATTGGACTCTATTCCCGAACAGTTCGATTCTGTCGCAGACACGACGGCCGCGATCGACTCGCTCACGGATCACGTACAATCGGTTTTGAACGATTGTTCAAGGCAAGTTCCAGTGGTGGACGACCACCGCTTCAAATTGCCGGCCGATGTGCGTGATCTGATGACCGAGAAGAACGCGGCCACCCGTGCCTACAGCAATTTCCCATGCTCCGCTAACAAATCTCACATGCGCTACTTACAGCGTAAAGTAAGGACACGCATTGCTGAGTTGCGTGAAGCGGGCTGGGACAAGATGCTGAGCGATCTCGAGCCCACTCACCAAGCTTTCTGGCAACTCCAGAGAAATCTCCAGTCCCAACAGGGCGCTTCCATGCCCCCCCTAGTCCGTCCCGATAAGACCATAGCCTTCGACGACTCCGACAAGGCGGAATGCCTAGCCGATAGTCTCGAGGCTCAATGCTCGCCTAGCTCACTGCCTGTAGACCAAGCTCATCTCGATGAGATTGACGCTGAAGTCGAACGCAGAGCATCTCTCCCCCCCGTCGAAGACCCCGATGATCCACTGCCCCCCATCACTCCTGATGAGGTGCACGAGATCATCAAAGGTCTTAAAACGCGTAAAGCCCCCGGCTCAGATGGACTCACTAATAGAGTGATCCAACTTTTCCCCTCTCACTTAATAATGCTCTTGACCATCATCTTCAATGGTGCTCTCGGCAATAATATCTTCCCCCAGGCATGGAAGGAAGCCACCGTTATAGGTATCCCCAAACCCGGCAAGTCCAAATCCGATCCCTCTAGCTACCGTCCCATCAGTCTGCTCAGGGTTCTCGGTAAAATCTATGAGAGGCTTATTTATAAGCGTCTCAGAGACTACGCCGAGACCAAGGGTCTCATCCCGAACGAGCAATTTGGGTTCCGCACCCAACACTGCAGCATCCACCAAGCCCACCGCATAGTCGAGCACATAAGCGAAAGCTTTATGCGAGGCCTAATGGTGGGGGCGGTGTTCTTCGATATAGCGAAGGCGTTTGACAAAGTCTGGCACAATGGCTTATTATACAAGCTATACCAACTCGGTGTGCCCGATCGTCTCGTGCTCATCTTACGAGACTTTTTGTCAAACCGCACCTTTCGCTACCGCATAGAGGGTGCCCTATCCTCACCCCGTCCCATTCGCGCAGGTGTCCCCCAGGGCTCTGTCATATCCCCGCTCATCTTCACGCTGTTTACTAGCGATATTCCCAAAAGTAGAAAGGCACAGTTGGCTCTGTTCGCAGACGATACGGCCATCTACTTTAAGGCCCGTAGTCCCGTTAGGATTCGCGACACTCTCCAATCCTCAGTCGACAAGCTCGGCGAATGGTTCAGGAAGTGGCGAATCGAGGTCAATCCCGATAAGAGTCAGGCGGTTCTCTTTTCCAAACCGCGTACGAAACCCACCCTCCCCGAGCCCATCACCATGTTCGGCAAGCCGATCCCTTGGGAGAAGCGAGCCAAATATCTCGGTGTAGTCCTCGATGACCACCTCACATTTCAAGAGCACATAAAGCAGGTTCGCTCGCGAGCCGCTTTCGCTCTAGGTAGGCTTCACTCCGTCCTAAATGCACGTAGCAAATTGTCACTTAGGTGCAAATTGCGTATCTACACTGCGTGTATCCGTCCCATCATGACATATGCCGGTGCCGTCTTTGCCCACACTAGACCCCGCCATATTCATAGGTTGCAAACCATCCAGAACCGATTCCTCCGTAGAGCTACCGATTCCCCCTACTATGTCCGTAACGAGATCCTCCATCTCGACCTTAAAATCCCCACGATAGCTCAATTCTTAAAACGCCTCTCTAAGCGTTTCTTTGACTCCGCCGCCAAACATCGCAACCCACTGGTTGTCGAGGCGGCCAATTATACCCCCTCTCGCATCAGTCATACCCGCCGTCCGAGGCATGCTCTCACCGACCCCGACGACCCCATAACTCTCCTCCAGGAGAGCAATAGGGCCACCAGTACGGTTCTTAAAACCAGACGCCGTCCTTCATTCCAACCTCGACGTCGAGGACCTCCTCGACCGCGACCCCGATCTAACAGGATGACGACTCATCCTACTCCTCCCCGACCCTTGTCTGTCGACGGTGAAGCGCCCGCACAGGCGGACGCTGAGCCGCCAGTAGTAGTAATAGTTAATTTAAACTCCCCGATCCAGCCTGTCCCCACTAGCTGCCCTCCCCCCAGCGACGCCCTAAGCCGAGGTCCGTACCCCACAGGGGGTGCCCTTAGCGAGCCGTCGTTTAGTTTATAATTAGTTTTAGATTAGTTTTTTAAATGCCCCTGGCTGGAGGCGCTTTGAGTTAGTATCATAGCTTAGAGCATCTTCGCAGGACAGTCCGGTTAAGTAGATAGTACCCTTTGTGGTAAAACCTACGAGATGCCAATCATAAAAACAAAAAACAAAATAGGCAACTAGATTTGTTACGTAAATGTTGCGAAAGACGCCCAAGGGATCATGCAAAATGACAGGCAATATGTTTAAATGCTAATTATTACTTACAAAATATCACAAATTGGTTCTCTAAGTAATCTTGGAATAATTGTGAGTTAAGTATAGAATACAATAGCTATAGAATACTATTAGAAAGCAAGCAGGAACTTTTACTTCCCTCCAATTTCTTTATTCCGAAATGATCCGCCAAAAATATCAGAGGGCCTTATTTTTAATGGATGCCACTCTCAAGATAAAACAATAAAATTATAAAGGCCATTAGAGCCTCGGAGACCTGTAGATATTGTTGGCAAAATACGATTTTTTCCCTAAAATCACAAAGTCAATGCTAAGGAAATTCGAAACGAAATTAACCTTAACCTTCCAAGGTGGAATTTATTTTACTTTTGTAGCAAAAATAAAAATACTGTTTTTCTTACCAGCAAAAATGTGATTTCCGTTATGATGTTCTGAGAAAACTCTAATGTTATGAAACCATTAAACCAGAGTATCTCCCGGTAATAAACAGGATCGACCATAACTTTTCGTGTCAAATCGGAAAATGTGGACGGGATGGGCAGCACCACCTTAATTTGATCAAATAACAACATTCTTCAATCACTAATCCATTTGGTTTTGGTAGAAATATCTTGCGAGTATTCACTTGGATAAGTTTTATGACAAACTAGCTACCCGCACCTGCTTCACACAGTTTTTATGACTTGACAAAACATCGACATTACCTTATTATATGAATGATTAATATTATTTTTTATACACATAAACCTTCCGGAATAAACTCCCTAAAATATGGCAAAACCGAATCAAAATTCGCTGCGTAGTTTAGAAGAAAAACGCAGTCACACACGAAAACTGACTTTAATTTTTAATACGTAAGTTTAGAAGCTGTTTTCAATAACAATGTGGATTATCATCATCTGCCCAGCCTTTTCCCAACTATGTTGGGGTCGGCTTCTAGTCTAGCCGGATGCAGCTGAATACCAGTATTTTACTGACCTCCACAACCCAGGAACTGGGTAATACGATAACCCTTGGTAAGACTGGTTGTCAGACTTTCGGGCTTCTGACGACCCGTAACGACTGTCAAAGATCCACAAATGACAGCCGGGACCAACGGCTTAACGTGCCTTCCGAGGCACGGAGGAGTCTCGGTATGTAAAGATGGTCACCCATCCACGGACCAACCCCGGATCAATAACAATGAGGATGGCAATACGAATAAAGAAAGACCAAAGAAACTATGGATTATCTGATGATGTGCCTAGAACAAAGTGTTGTAGAAAACATGCTGACAAACTATGCTGACCCCAAATTATTTGAACCTTTGTTCCAAATAATTTGGGGTCAGCACAATGTGGAAGAAGAATGCCTAAACGATACTGCTTTTAGGGCTAAAAATATTACAAAATCGTGTATTATAATTTTTTTGATAAAAAAAAGAAGACAGCGCGTCATAATTATGACCTTATTATTATTACACAAAGATGGCATTAGCATATTTGTTGACGCAATATTAATAATTCAAAGGTTAATTGGAACAATAACTATGATAAACAAACGGTTTTGTTCAACTATTACGGTAATTGGATTACTTTGTGTATGTATTAATAATAAATAGGTGTTGATAGAAACAACGAGATTGTGTATTCTTGATAAACATTAAGTAATTATATTCCTTTCGGTATTTTTCGTTTAGTTAATGTAGTCTTCTGTAAGCATATAGTTAGAAAACATGACTTTTTAGCTTGTATTGATATAAGAGAAAGCGACCAAAATAATATATTGTTTTCTTTTTCAATATTATCGATGTAGGTACAAAACTTAAGTCGCTGTCAAAGCAAGTCCCAAAGCTGTTAGTGCAAAAACACAAAACCTATATTTTCTGTTTGAGTATATCTAGTTCTGGTATATGTAGAAGTTGTTAAAGCTCAATGTATTTTTTCCCTAGCCAAATGTTTTTTCACCTTCGGACCCTATTAAAGCTAAGCGAAAAAAGATTTATGCTTTTTCTTGACGCAAAACACAATTTACGTCATGCCCAACCATCCATGGCTTGCATTTTATGCAAACGACAAACGGTCGCTGGGGAGATTAATAGCGATAATGTTTTTGCCTATCTTTGTAGCGTGGCTTTTAATGCACAACGGGGGTTAAATATTAAGTATAGAATTGTTATGAAGATGGTTTTAGAACAGAGTGTGTCTGAGTACATACTCCTATGGCCTGACACCAGCAATCGTCTGCCAAGTGCGATATTTGTCACAATTTGAGGTATAGAAGGACCATTTACTACAGCAGTGATTGCCGATACCAATGTTGCTGAATAGCTTACCACCTTACCACTTAAAATGAGCTCTAGGTACGGTGTTGACTCTAGAGAAGAAGAAGCAGTCTTTGAAAACTCCATATTATTTTACATCAGATCAAAAATCTGCCTAACCTTTTCCCAACTATTGGAGTCGGCTTCCAGTGTAACCGGATGCAGCTGAAGACCAGTATTTCACATAAAGCGACTGCCTATCTGACCTCCTCAACCCAATAACTGGGTAATACGATACCCCTTGGTCAGACCTTCGGGGTTCTGACGACGCGTAACGACTGTCAAAGATCCACGAATGACAACCGGGACCAACGGCTACACGTGCTTGCCCGAGATACGGAGGAGTCCCGGTAATTAAAGATGTTCACCCATCCACGGACAAACCCCGGCAAGCGTAGCTTAAACTAATGGATCGACCCATGCGGCTGTTAGTTATTAGCAACGAGCTCCCCAGATCTGACTCCGATGTAACAGCGGAAGTTTACCGTTTGATATGACTAACTTGAAGAATTTCCACCTACTTTCTAAAAGAAAGAAAACCGTTTAAACGTAGGCAAAAAATATTCAAACAGAAAACAGAATTTCTGGAACAACTAAGAACTATTTGACTAGCTTATTTCGTTAAACGGGGTTCTTGTTAGTACAATTTCTATTTGTTCTCTGTATTATTATACTTATCTCATCCCATACAATGTTTTTTATGCCCTTAATTAATCCAGGGGTTTGTAGAATTTATTTTGTCCTGTCACAATAAATTATGTGTCTGGATAATTAATTATTGTGCACATGAAAAAACACGCCACAGAACAACCTTCCTTGACATTCATGAGAGTAAACGAACGTATGGTTGGTGTCTAATAATTGTACAAGCTTTATATTATGAACTTCCTGCGTTAGTATGTGTTTTTATTAATCTAGTGCGTCAACATATACTATTTAATAATAATAATAACCGCTTATTATTGTCCTACTACATGGGCAAAGGCCTCCTCTCATACAGAAAAGGCACGAACATTGATCACCAAGCTTGCTCAAGACCTGGAAACCTGGTCTTATATTAACTATAAGTCCAGGTTTCCTCACGATGTTTTCCTACGTCAATGTCAGTAATGTCAAAGATAAACTCAGAACGTACATATGAATTGAAAAAGTCATTTTGGTACTTGCCCGGCTTTAAACCCACAACATCGGGCATGAGGGGTGAGGTCTTAAACACAGGGACATCATCATGATTTCAGCCGAAAGACGTCCCCTGCTGGACATGGGCTCCCCAAAGCATCGCCACTTCGACCGGTTCTGGGCCTCTGGCATCAAGCGAGTTCCTGCGGTCTTCGGTTTACCTTGTGGGAGGCCTGGGCCATCACTACTACACTATTACTATACTATTTGCTTTTGTTTTTTCTCTAAACTAACTCCGAGCTCCAAGTTGATACAACTTTACGAGTATCTCCTTTTGTTCTAAGATATGGATATGGTAATAAGTTGCAAACACATCATCCGTGTGCAGCGTCTACGAATTACGAGATACAAGACAACTCTCTTTTGTCTTGAACGGTAGCTACAAAGTTACCACCACGGTTACCAAATATTTTACATGGAATCGTCGTTTATAAGTCGTTACCAAAATTGCCTGTGATTTTGGCAGGTTATGTAGGTAGTTATTTTTTCGTACAACCAACCTTTTGCTAATGACAATACAGTATTACTAATCGGTGGTCCTAAATACCAAGAAACTACCCTATCTCCATTCCTACACTTTGTAGATCTGGCAAGATGCCAAATTGGAGCTGCAGCGAAGATTTTTTCTCATAAAAAGCCTGAACGCCTAGAAACGGAATGCATTTTTTTGCTTGCTTAGTGCTTATATGCAGAAAACATGAATGCTCATTATAAATAATGTAACAATCTGTGCAAATTGTAACTAATCATTTTTATTTATTTAAAAATTTATTTAAAAATTAGTTCTGTGAACTTTTTAGTGTGACTAGCGTCATTGTCTTCATATTCTAAGTTTTTGATCCCAAAGCATTGTGTTGTAATGTTACTTAATTGGCAATCTAACGGGTTATTCAAAATACAATGCATCATTAACATTCAAGTTCACAGGCTGTACATAATCGTTATTAAGTTATTACATACAATTGACATCAACTTGTGATGTCATTGTAGGTTGAAAGGCGAGGGTTCTCCCCTGAGAGGATAGAATCCGTTATAGAAGTAGTTATGAAGACGAAATGGGCAGTCATATCAACCTGTATTCTGATAAATACAACTATGAATACAAAATACCTATGTCCTTTTTAAACGATAACTCAAATATCAATATTTTTTTCATGGTTGGAAAACTGCCGCCCCTTAGAAGATGTGTAAACAAATAAAAACTAAAAAAAATAGCCTTCAAATAAAAGCAAATCATAAAAAACTCCTTGGTTTGTTGGAAATACCCAAAACAACCAATACCGAGCTATTTCTTCCGATATTATCATCATTGGTGACATTTTAGTAAACCTGTACTAAATGCAAGATGATCTAGAATCAACTTCCATTATTATCTATAAAAATAACACCCAGAAAAACGAACAAGATACGATTAACGAAACAAAAACACGGACGGAGAAATAACTAGTCTAACCACAGAGTGTTTACTTTGGTAACACAAACAAAATAAATGATGGGGACTCGTGAAAACATATCTGTGTTTTTGTAAGATAAAAACAGTCTGTGATATTCGATATTAAGACTATATACGCGATCAGTCTTGTGAATGCGAAGCTTTATGAACGTGATATGAAATCGATAGCAAGTATTAATTACACGTGGACGTTTGTTGTCTTGTGGAGGTTAAAATAATACAGAGAGAGGCTGGACATTAATAAGGACAGCATTTCTACAATCAATATTGCTATAATTCTATGATCTTGATTATGAAGATCAGGACGTATACCTAATGATTTTCAAACATTTCCTAAAAGATGCTACAATTTTTTTCGTGGTGCCAGTGTGCACTTAAAATGAATGATATCTACAATATTATTATGTTAATGGAAGCAAGAATTAAAGGCCTAGTTGTTTGCACAGTAAAAATTACCGAATAGACATTTTTATATCCAGGAATTAAAATGAGAGTGACGTCAACATTTTTCTACCAGCCTATGCTGTTGCAACAAAGAATAATAATGCTGACAAATGACTCATTCTCCAAGATATTATCTCAAGACTCAAGGTATTTGCGAGATTGATGCCATTTTAAAACACTTGAAGTTTTATGCTTAAATATTTATAGGTACGTAACTTATTTCATCATAACTTCGTTATATTAGTGGTACTGCTTAAAACAACACAAAAAACTACAAATGTATATAATATAGACGAAAATAAAAAACACCATCTCAGAGGAGAGATTACATTACAAGTCAAAAAATAATAGAATACAAAAAGTGCTAAGCACCTAATTGCGCCAGATTGGACCCAAAACTAAGCCATCGGGGGAAACGAGAATGGCCCTACATAAAGAACGATTGACAGGGGAATACAGAACTATTCACAAAGCAGATGATACAGAAAGTCGAAATAAATAAGAAAAGGTGCGTCATATTAAAACGCTGCTTGGTGCATTTACAACGGGTAACAAACCCGGTTATTGCAGTTAAGCAAGGAAAAGTTCATCGAGCAAGAATATATGAAGATAGTGTTTCTGATGTTTGACTTCTTCTTAGAAAATTGCGAACAATGGATTTTCTGCCACTCATCCTGTGCCAATAACCCTCCACTTCTAACGCATCTAGAATATCGATATACAATGAACATTACTGAGATGATAGAAAGTGGTTTAGTTAGTGTCCGTAATAGTGCAATACAACGTAAATTACTACCGTAATGGCTTTGCTAAAATCGTTTGCAGTTACCGCAGGAAATTAGTTCGGTATACAGAAATTGTATAGCCTTGAATTTGTTGGAATTGTTACTAGATTTTAGTATTTGGAAGGAGAAACTACAGCTTTAATGTTATCCTAAGTGTTTTGTAGCATGAACTGTGATGCACTTCCATTCTTGCCATCTGTACTGACACGCAAAGATTTACTAACTACGCAAGATACAACATTTGAATTGCTATCGACTATTCTGAATAAATCCGATGTTGGAAACTTGTAATTACTTGCAAATAGTCCTACGAATTTCGCCTGCGTTGGGTCACCTTGACGTCATGATTTGATGAATGCATTATTGACCTGCACCTGTTGTTGTACTTTTGTAACACAATGTGCAATTGCTGCCAACTTATAGACAGCCTGACTTGAATAATGATTTCTTGGACAAACACGGTCTTTCTTTCTTTGTCGTGTGGCTAACCTGGTATCAGAGTTTTTATGCCGCCCATAGACCTCTGACTTGGCTTTACATGCCGTCGAGAAATATCTCTCAGCCACGGTGGATGACAGAAAATTTCTTATGTAATTGCAAGAAACCTAATACAGTTAAAGTGAAAACAGAGAAGATGATAAAGGGAGCAAGATAGATATAGAATGAGATAGTTTGTCACAAATGTCATAACATGCTTCAGGTTATTTGGTACTTCTTCAAAAACACACTGCAGAAGAGCTCACATGTATGTTGGTAAAAACAGGAATACCAATGTTTGCGACATATCCCCTGCAAATGGATAACCAATCAATTTGCGCTTCACCTTAAATCCCTCGGGAGCACGGTAAGCTTTCTTGATTAATGTTGTGAAGTAGAGCCCTTAAATATGTTTACGTGTTTATACAAAACAACTTTTAGGTAATTGGATCTGTGGTAATTACTCGCCGCGGGAATGGAATGGATTCCAGAAGCGCAATAATGATCGTCCTTGCTTGGGTGTGCTATGTCCAGTGAACGTCTTTTGGCAGACTGATGATGATCATGATGTCGATTACTGAGGCTATTAGGCTACACGAATGAATTTTGAATGAAATTCTCTTTTCGTCGGGCATCATCAAATTGTCGAAAGACAGGTAGACTTTATTCCCCGTCTCAATGTGTACCTAGATTCAAGGTTTAAAAAGAAACACCTAGTGTAGTTAATTGATTCAGGCGTGACTTTGTGGAAATCCATTATAAAATACAATAGACGTAAATAAATTTAGTAACATATTGCGCTTAAGAGTCATAAAAAACCCTGTAAGAAATCGACGTGTTTCACCTCTCAATGAGGCATCTTCAGGATGACGATTGACCAGTCGCGAACGCGTACAAGACGTGCTGCCACGCCTAGCGCTGGACGCAGAGTGACAACAAATACCCAAATTCGACAAACCCGTGGGAAAACAAATAACACACCGTTACTTCGAATGCAATCAATATCAATATTGAAAAAAAAATGATAGAAAAACACGCTCTCACGGAAATGATAAACGGAGCTAATTTTTAATTTGAGCTGCAGATTTATTTAATAGTCACAAACCGATTGTGAATTGGCTATGGTTATATAGACTCGTAAACTTCCATTTGATAGGACTGTATAGAGTCATCGATGTTGATTATTGTTTGCTTTTTTGTGACAATTAGAATAAATCAGCGGCAGAAGATTTGGCAAACACGTTTAATATAGAAGGTCGTGCAAAGTGTGTTGTGAAATTTGAAGAAGTTGAAGCCACTTCTAGCCCCAAAGCTTTTAGTTAATTTCCATTTGATTTCCGCCAAGGATTAGGTTTGTCTTAAGATGTACGTAGAATCCAGCTTCAGACCAACTTCTCGCTGACAAATGGTCTTATTACTCATATTATTACTACCCTAATATATTATTACAGTGCACACTGAAAGAGATAGGTAAACAGAACAGTTTAACAAGCAAAACTCTCTACTAAGTCTCAAAACAATGCAGAAGCTCTAACTAGAGATACTCCCAGTGTTCTAAAGATATACTCCCAGATAAAACAAAATAAACCAAGTGCAGAATTGTGCATTTCACCTTTGAGAAATTCTTGCAACAAAGGAACGGAACCAATGTAGCATAAAGTTGAGAATTAAGCAGCTGAGATGCATAAGTATAAGATATTACGGAGACGAGTACAGGTAATGAGAGACTCGCATATGGAGACTTCAAAGAAGGATACTAACAACTTTGTATCTTGAAGAATTCCTTTGAGACGTTTGAAATGCATATTAAGATCGTGTTTGTATA
The DNA here is from genome assembly GCA_949152455.1 of Lithophane leautieri. NCBI lineage: Eukaryota > Metazoa > Arthropoda > Insecta > Lepidoptera > Noctuidae > Lithophane > Lithophane leautieri. Next base: position 11,423,528 of record OX424473.1, on the reverse strand, counting down.
AATTTGTTTACGTTCAAGTTGGATCCCGAGTGGGCGCAGAAGCTTTGAGTAAGCAAGCTTTATAGTAATATTTTAAACCCAAGAATATGGAACCAAAGTCTAATTTGAGTTTCTCAATGTCTGTGTAACTCGTATTGTTAGTTGGTAAGCAACAACGAATTATCTAGAAATATCTTTTCCCAGCAATAAACGTCTGTGAATACGCTTAATATAAATATAACCTATTGAAGACTATTTCCATTCTAAGTTATATATTTGTCAACATAATTATAAATAAACAAAACTAATCTCAAAAGCCTGAAAATTGTTGCGAAGTCACTAAATAGGTACATTGTATACTTATAGTAAACAATAAGTTAGATGCGACCTAGTTGGATAATATCAAAATACTGAAAGGTTGTTATGAAAAGGGATTTTAGAAGTTCAAGTAATTTAATGTTGTTAGAATAAACTATCAGGCCATACAACATAGATTGTGGGGTCAGATTTCGATCCACTATTATTTCAAAAAATTCACCAACTATATTGGTAGTGGGAAGGTTCTGAACTAAACGCTTGGTCGTTTCATTCAGAACTCTCGTCGTCTGTCGTTTCACTCCAAAGGTTATGCGTAGCATGATCACCAGTGATCGGAGTAGGTAGATTGAACTGGAGGCATTGATCCGAAACGTATATATTAATATGGACATTCCTCCGGAATTGGTGGATTATTAAACAAAAACCGGAACTTATGTAGGAATTGTATTCTGCCAGAGTGGAAGGAGGCATTTGATGATTTGCCATCCTCAAAAAAAAAAGGCAGGAATTGTAATAATATGAGCAATATTATATTCTTCATATTTTTTTTTTATTATTCAACAGATAAATAATGAATTAATTTAGTTTTGATACCTTCCTTTAAATTTTGAATTGAGTAGTAATAATATCACTACCAACATTAACAATATTTAATTGAATCCGGAAATACCGGAATTACTTTCCGGAAAAATGGCTTATCCATGTTATTCTTTCTGTGTGCATTTATGATACAAGTACCAAAAATCAATCTACCTACTCCGATCACTGATGATCACCGTAGAAAGGGTTTTCGTCGACGAAAGAATAGACTAAATGACGGATAAACAATCACAATCTGTCATTTTGTCTATTCTTCCGTCGACAAAACCCGTTTTACGGTGATCATTACGCGTGCTGGCGTTACAATTCAACATACCATTGGTTTCATTTATGAGTAATAAGAGCATTATACATTGTTTGAATATGACCAAGCTTCTAATGAATCACCAGAACTGGACAATAAATACTAAATTACATCACTTCTGCCGCTGACACCGCGAAAACTTAGGATACAATGGGAATTCGCTTAGAAGCTCAAGTAACAGAAGCGTAATAATTATACACGAGAATAATGAGAACGGTGAGAAAACGGCGAACAATGGAAATTGCGATAGATTAGCCTTCAAAACCATTACGTTAAGGTTCAACTTTGATCGTGAATTCTAAGCCACTTCATTTTCAATTAAATAGTTAAAGCACTTGCACACCGGCTTAGAGATTCTGGCATATCATACATAATTGATGAATAAAATTATGCTAAACTGCAGGTTTACTATCCAGCATAATAGAGTCTAGAGTTACGATTATGCCTGTGGAAGGTCCCTTTTCATTCCGGAAATAATATAACAGAAATGTACGTAGGAACATAAATATGAATGTCGGTGTAAACCTCTACTCGGGCACATACTACGGACTATTTATAAACACACGTTTCTTTCAAAAACATGAATAAAGCTCCCAAATTACATTGAATGAATCGTCAATATTGACAACCAATCGCAAGCTCATTCTTAATTCGAGAGTCACGGGTGCGACCGAATGCCCCCGAAGTGAGCACGAGCACCGTGAAGGGAGCAACGCCCCTACACCTGCACTATCACGACCTGACATTCCTGAAGATAGGACTAACAGAAAAACATTCGGCATATATGATCGCGATCTCTTTCCAATAGAAAACATATATGTAAATAGAATCGCGATGAAAATTACTACACAGATATGACAAAAATGAACACACAATAATTCGAAAAGGAAATCCTAAAAGTATTCATCTTGACTCATTTCGTGCACACGCGCTAATCACATTCAACTTGTAAATTCACACTTTCGCTCTCAATTTGTAAGAAGAAAGTTAACACACACAAACAGGTGCTCCATTTTCTTCACCAAACATTTGCAAGAAAAAAGGTGCGGATCTAAAAAAGGCCGTAAACAAAATTGGATCGGAATCAGACGATTTGACGATCAAACACGTCGACGCCGGCACAAATCCATTTGACCATATCCATATAAAAACATTTGCACTAGCACTCCCAAGTCTGTTTCGAAAGAAGCTACAGACCGTGAACATTCCACCGGCCACTGAGCATAAGCAAACTGGAACAGACAAAAACATCAACGCCATACTTTTGTCCGAGTAACAGGAATTTAAAACACGAGGGATTGTTGAGAAAGTTGAAATATTACGGTTGGAGATTTCAGGATGAAAGTATCACTGATGTATAATCTAGGTAATGAACAACATTAATTTAAAGTGAAACTATCACAGATCTCGTATCAGGGTTTAAAGTTTTGAGTCAGATATTGTTAAGCATCTATTGTAGACTAGACTTTTGCACTATTTAAATTGTTTCACGTTGCTTGAAAACATTTAGTTTCTTTCACAAATAAAAAATAAAGGCGCCTGTTCAATCGTTGCCTTTGTCAATAACCGATATTTTGAAAAAATCAGCAAAAAACTAGGCTAAATTTTCAAGCAACAATCATCAAAACTAATTCCCAGTGCACGTATAAGTTTCTTCAACAAAAACGATTCCTAACGCTGAATTCCGAATGCGCAAAAGATTAATTTGCTAAGCAATGGTCACGAGCACATTGTCAAGAGCCGTGTTTCGAAGGCGATGACACTTGTAAAAAGAGGTTTTTTTGATCGATTTTACGAAGTAAGTAGTCCGTGCGTGCGGCAGCTGCTCTGGCGCATGCTTCTAATCCCTCTCTTCGTTCACGCCGACACCGTTAGCAGCCGGCACGGAGGTTCCGTAGCAAAATGGCCACAATGATTCCGTAATTAATACTATTCAGAGCACGCCAGTCTTCCAAGACGGCCTTGTTTTCAATTCGGCATACTACGCTATCGTAAATCGTTTAGCGCATCACAGAATTTTTTAAAGGGTTAATAGGCAGGTGAGACTGAATGCTGTACAGATTTTCGAATAGTTCGAGATGTTTATAGCATATGAACTGTACAATGTTCTTGAATAAATTAACCTCTGGAAAAACCTACGAATTATAAAGGCGATGGGAATATAGAACAAAGACTTAATATTTTTGCTCCAATCTCTTGTTTTAGTTACACGTCATAGAAAAAACAAAGCTCAATCAACAAAAATGTTTTATAATATTCATGTTTTGTTTGAGTTACTAAATAAAACTTGCTTCCTTAGAGTTTAAAGACATTGTTTCAATAGCTGAACGTCCACCCGTATTGTGTGAACTGTGAAGGGTACTATTGAACCCAGCCATAAATAATAAGGTAACAAACCACTTCAGATGACAATGACGGTTATATTTTACAAACAAATACACTCAACCCTTTCAAGTACAATATGAGCGGAAGTAGCACTATCAAGAGGTACCGGGCAAATCCAAAGGCATAATTTATAACGGTGTGATATTTGTTTGAACCTACAGGGAATTTCCTCGAAGCGGACCAAATCGTTATTGTACGGAACACACTTATTTGCTTAATCTAAAATTCTTCCTCAGACTCCTTCCATTTGCATTAGCGGAAGGTCCCTCCAGACCCGAGATAATTCTCAAATAAAATGTAAAAATGTTGCGTATTTTCTGTGCAGTTTCAAATAAAATGTAAGTACGTCAAAGGCGTTCATTAGCATTTCAATATAATTGGTCATCTATCATAGACGAAACTACACTTAATTTTAAATAGTCAGACGCACAAAAAATTCATGACTTTTTGCTCTTAGCTTCTACATGTCTGAGACGGAGGATAACTAATTATCTACCTAGATACGGAAATAAAGATGTGGAGATGCGAAGTAAGTAGGTTCGTTCTGAGATCGTCTATACTCTATCTCTTGACGAGATCATAAACATTTGAATTGGCTGCGAGATTGCTTACATATTTTATAATAGGAAGTTCAGAACACTTATATATACCACTTCCGTTTCGTTACTCATGTGCTTATACATTCCCAGTCCATCTACAATCCCAGTGGGTGTCAGTCATAACATCAGTTATTTTTTATTATCTTAAAGTACCTAGTTACTTTTTATTTTTGTGAATCGATGACTGGTTTTTATTTGAGTCATGCGAGATTCATCTTTATCGGCTACGAGGCTTCATATCCTTTCTTTTTTGTTCGCATAACTAATGCAAATGCCGAATGCTCATCCCACGTTGATGATAGTTTTATAATTCAATGCTCTCCGCAATTTTTATTTGTTACTTAAGTTGGAGCTCTGATATAAATAAGAGATGAATATTTCAAAAACTTGACTCTCATCTTACCAGTAGTTAATGAAGTAGCCTTGTCTGTCAATTCGGCAGGTGAGTGCCTCAACAGTTCATAATTAGAAAATTTCTTAAGAAATTCAGCCTAATTAACTTTCACATCCGGGGCATCATTAAAGGTATCTTATCCAAAATTAATACCATCAAAATATATACCTACCAGAGATAAAGTAGCTATATTAATGTTGGATGTTCCAAATTCCAAATACCTATTGAAAATGTATTATGTGGAGCAGTTACCTACATCATTATCAGCTTCTGTCGGGATCTATGTATCTAAGTTTGATCAAGATAAATTATTAATATGTTCAGTGCTGGTTCTAACAAAGCGGCTTTTACCTTGAATCGTGAGAATTTTCCAATCACGCGGAAGATAGTAATTAATTGCCGTGTGTGAAGCATAGAAATTGATATCGTTAACGGATTTCGCCGTGAAAAACATGTATCGTTAGAAATCTTGAGACCGCTGTGCTGTTGATAATCTTAGTTCTTTTGTTACTATTATTATTCACACTATTGCATACAGATTGAGATGACACGCTTTCTTTTGCTTGCAGTATATTCTAGATTCTTAGTTCTTCGACCGTATGGAGACGAACGCGTCTCACTCAACTAAGTTCTATTTTTTTTTTCACTAACTTCTATTGTCCTATTTTTTATTGAATATTTAGTTGAGGTTGAAGACCCGGTATTTAAAAATAATAATAGTAGCCTAACAGGGGCACTTCATACGAATTTGATTAACCCCTTGAATTACAATAACCGAAATAAGGGCCCTGATTTGGAGAATCCCAAAATAAATTAAAAATAACACAATTATGGAGGATACACGATACTCTTACCTTACTCAACTTAATTTAAATCTTAATTCGTTCACTTAAATCTGATTTTCCGTTGACCACGAAATTTTAACCGTTGCAGCACATTGTAAGGGAAGCGATCCATTCATTGTAACTCTTGTACAGCTTCAACGTCAACTTCAGAGTAATTTCAACTTTATACTTCGTGGAATAAGGTATCAGTTCCACTGTTGTTGCATAGAGCAGTAACGTCTTTGTTCGAAGAGATTCGTACGGGAACGGACGTTGAAAAAAAAAGGGGCACGACGCGACGGGAACACACCTGTCTGTGGTGTTGCCAGTTTTTGATGAGAACCAGTGAATGGCGACTCTGCGTACAATGGCAGCGGATTTTTAGGTTAAGTTTTTGAGTATCGCCCCCATTCATGTCGGATTGCGAATCTTTTTGAAAGACGATCAGCTACTTAATAAGTCCATTGTTTTATTTGTCAAGAGTGACCTACCAAATTAGATTTCAGAATTAATTTTATTGGGCTTGTTGGCACGGCAGCCTTTTACAGAAATAGGCTGAGAAATGAGTCAAGCAATGCCTATTAAGGGGATTATAGTTTTCGCTCCAAAATTTAAACAATGCAAAACAAGAGCTTGTTTCTAACATATAAGGTTGACAAAATTGTTTCTCTGCAAAACCTGGAAGACAACACTATTTCGCGAAATTACTTCTTTTACAGCTGCATTATAATAAACTAGCTTCTGCCCGCGGCTTCGCCCGCGTGGTATGTCGATAAAAAGTAGCCTATGTCCTTTCTCAGGCTCTAGACTATCTTTATACCAAATTTCATTTAAATCGGTTCAGTAGTTTTGGCGTGAAAGCGCGACAGACAGACAGATAGAGTTACTTTCGCATTTATAGTATTAGTAAGGATTTGCAGACAAACAAGAAATAGACATTTAAGTAGAAATGCCACACATATTATAACCCGTCTAGTTCCCAACATAATGTTGCATCATAACTTGTCCAGTGACAGATCAGTCAACAAACTCCTGCGCACCATTCATTCGCCCACGGCCGCGTTCCTAGCTCAAAATCTGATTTAATACTTTTTGGATTTATAAATTATGGATTTTAAGAGCTCAGTGAGTCCTATTAGTTTTATAGACCTATTTAACATGGGAATTTTATAGACGTTGGGAGTTTTATAGACCTATTTAACATTAAAAACAAGGAGACTGTCATTTTGATAACAACACACGTTTTCTAAAACGGCAGGCCTAAGTGCTGACGAAAATATCTCAGAATAAAACATGTACCTTATGTTGAACTTTTCTAAAATAATGGGACTTCCTTGACATCCTGCTAATGCAATTTAGTTCGCCTAGACAAGTAAAATAATTATCTAACTTACAGAGACTTTTAAAACAATACAATGCAAATTAAACACACGGACAATGCAAACAATGCGGCAATTAAGACTAGTCTAGCCGACTGAAATCTAAATAAAAATCTAATAAACACAGACCATCGACCTATTTCTTGTTAACGTGAGAATGAGAAGCGCCTACTTACCTATATGGAATGACAATGTCATTCATGCACATTCTAAATACATGCGTATGCGACCCGACCTTTTCCAAGGACATACATCCACGGTCATTGTCCTCCCAAACGCACCTTCATCAATCATCCGCTGAATAAATCAAGAATACCTATGACCCACTAATCAAAAAGTATTAACAAACTAACAAACAAAAAAACATTCGTCATACAATGTGCTGAGATAAACCCTATTGTTTTTGCATTAGTCATGCATAATCAAAATATGATGGAACAATACAATTCGGTATTGAACAATCGAGTTTCCTAATCATCATACATAATGTCGGGATCATGTTCGGGTCCACCTTGATGATCGAGAGCTGTATTAACATAAAATGGTGTATTTACATAATTTAAACAATGTGTTCATAAAAGGATAGGGCATTTTGGTTAATCTATACATATTGTGTGGCCGGTGGAGCAGACGAGTCCAGGTGTGCTATTCTGTAAAAATCTCACCGTGAAAACTTAGGTGAAGTAAGTTTGGAGTGAACTGTCACTGCCTTAGCATCAGTAGGTATCGATGACAATGACAGCTCACTCGACGCTCACTTCACCTCAGTTTTCACGGTGAGATGGTTACAGAATAGCAACGCTGGAGTGGAGACCGCGTATCGCAAGCGTAGTGAGGAACAGCTAGATGAACGAAAGGTGGCTGGGACAGACTGGATGCGGAAGGCGGAGGACAGGGTATTGTGGCGCAGCCTGGGAGAGGCCTGTGACTAGCAGTGGACTGCGATAGCTTGAGTTATAATCGATAACCAGTAAATAGTCTCGCTCGTCTTGGTATCAAGAATTATCAGAATTAAGAGAGATTGCAATATACGCAGGTGACTGATTACTAGGTACTTACTTTACAAAGATTAATACTTACTTTACGTACTTATATTAACTTTGATCCATACACAGCACTTACAATACACGTGTAAAACGTACCCAAACCAACATTAAAAATAACTTACAAGATTCTAAATTACTTCCAAGTTCACAAAACTTAATACCTGACAAGACTGCTTAATAAAAATTGATCCTCAAACCCAACCTCAATATTGGCTACCATATTCCGAATACACCTCCTGATATTATATAATTTGCATAACGCTTACCTTAGAAGAGAAGGAAGGAATCTATAATAAGTTTTCTGCCTTATTACGAGTTTAAGATTGCCTACGACATGTCTTGAGTATGAATCCTTACATATTATAAAACAAAGTCCTCCGCCGCGTCTGTCGGTCGTCCTGTTCGCGATAAACTCAAAAACTACTGCACCGATTTTCAGGCTGTTTTCACAAATGGATAGAGTGGTTCTCGAGTAAGGTTTTAGTATATGATAACCGACATCCACGCGGGCGAAGTCGCGGGCATCAGCTAGTTTGATATAGTACAAAATCAGGTTTACGTAGGAGATAAAGTTACTGAATAACTTATTAAAGGTTTTAGCAGGAACCGGTTTTGGTGTTCAGTGAAATGATGGTTTGAGCCTGGATTAAACAGACGAGGCGTTTCTTGAAAACGGATAAATAGATAGAGGTTTTTCTGAGAATTTTATTAACTTCAAATAAAATATGAAAGATGTAGGTTACACAACTACACAAGACGTTCTGAGACCCTTGCCGGCAAAAATATCAAATATTTAATACAAAATTGCGTTGCGTCCACTAGACCCCAAAAATCAATCATTCCAGCGTCTATTTACTAAATTGAACCGATCAAAACTAAAGCGTACCTTCAATATATTGTAATAGGACTATCCATCATCTTCTACAAAGAAAGATTACACATTTCATTACAAAGTACAAAGTGTATAAAAAACTGTTCGGACAATGTGAGACTTTTTTTATGCTGTCAGTTCGAAGCCGGTGTCCAAGTCCATCATTAAATGAAATCTCAGTAATCATTCATCATCAACGGTGATTTGACCAGCGGTTAACCCGCCAGAGGCTGAGCTCCCAAGGTAGTAATTGAGAGTAAAAAAGAGCCTTCAAATTCTGATGCCTTTAATAACGAGGCCTGTTTTGTTTGAATATTGATTTCGTAAGTTTGTTTCGATAAGTTCTGAAGTTGAAATGTGTTTCTTTGTTAAGTAGGTTTCGGGGATCGACTAAAATATGGTTCTGATAAAAGTTTTTTAATATATTCGTGAAATAAATTTCGGTTGCCCTTTTTTAGGTAAAGTTGAAGTGTTTCACATTACCAAAAGGAAACCTAGCAAGAAAAAGGAAGCAACACCGGTAACTATTCAAACACTTCTTTTGCTTCCTGCGTTTTGGGAGCTCATGCAGACTTCCGATTTTAAATTTCGACAGCACACTTCAAACCATTCACCTTAATTCCTCCGATCCACTGCCTTAACGAAAATGAGCGCCAAGGCTCAATTTACATAACAAATCGCCTCATTATTGTGAAAATCTTACTCTTCTCTTAATATTTTCTCAAACAATTTTCGGCACGCAAACACGTTTGGGGCATAAAACGAAAAAAGAAACGCGTAAACGGTAGCTAATATTAGCATGGATAGCCGTTTTGTTTTCTCTAAAATACTTGAATATTTATGTAAAGGATATCCGTTGAAGACTCCGCAAGGGGTCATTACGTGTAAGCAATCCATATTTTTTGTTCAATTCTTTATGAACATAAAGCCTTTTACTCGATCTTAAAATTATCAGGTGTGTCGAAAAAAGAAACCGTTGGATATGCGGATGCAGCAAATTATAGTTCGATACGTTTAATATACGAGTACATTTCAATGAGAATTCAGATCCGACTAAAGAATTAATGAAAATGTTACGCAGGATCACTGAAGCAAAATGTAACGGTCATTTTGTAGACTAAACAATAATGATTTTATTTTGTCATTGATATTTACAAATACAGATAATATAAGATTGAATCAAACCGTTGTTCAATGAACAAACATTCTGTTGAAACCTGAAAAAGTTTTACATCCAAAATTGTAATTCCGGAATGTGTTGGTGACGAATTAGGCAAATATTTTTGCGTATGCTAAAGAAAAAGGAGATTTCATTGTCTATTGCTGTTGCGTAGTAACCAGAAACAAATCAATGTCAATCTACATGGTGATTGGAGTTGCGTCTGTAATTTACGGCTAACATAGCAGATGGCGTTCCAGTTCTCAGGGAATTACGCACGTTTAGAATATTACTAACGAGTGGGCTTCCACGCGATTCCCTTCCATTCACAGGTAATAAATCTAATACTAAATTATGTACATATGTTTGAGAGAACATGCTTGTCTAGGTTCGAACTTAGGGTTATTATTAGATTCTCTGATTTCATACTGTTAGCAGTTTGTAGGTACAACTTTGTAATGGGGTCACACATGCGCTGATTATTTCTCATATTTATAATGAATCAACAGATCACTAAAGTATCCATAACATTTAAGTAGACGAAAACAACAACAGTAATGATTGCATTAAAACTCCAAGTTGTTATGACCGATTTGTAAGAGAAAATAAGTTTCCAAATAACAGAATAATTTTCCGAGCCATTTGACGATTCGTGACACAAACAAGTTCAAGGCCTCACAATAGCTGAGAAGAAAGTTTAATTTATTCATTTATCCCATGAAAATAAATACACCAAAGCAGTTCGGGTAGTAATAGACCCAAAATTTAAAAACAAACAGAGTCCAAATTAGTTTATTTTAAGTTCAGTAAGTAAAGTGATTCAGTCAGAGGCAGGGCCTACCACTCATAAAGATAAAAAACCTGTTAATCAGTGACTTCCTCGGAAAAAGATTAAACACGTACAAAACAAGTAATTGGTTCGAATAATTCCGAAACTGGATACATAAAAGAAACAAGATTCTTAGCTGTCAACGACTTCTGACTTCAAATCAATGTAAGTAATATTTCCATGGTTTTATGGGAACTATTAAGCTACAGAATGTGACAAGTGCTTATCTTAACTTGCGAGCGGTTTTTCAAAGCAGGGAAATGGGTCGTTTAATGTCCAAAGATAAACTAAAACAACAATATATAAAGGGCTATATATTGATTCTTTGGTTTAAGGCAATCCCTTTCCATAATTGAAAGCTTGCCAGCGCTCATATTAAATTTTAAATCTTAGTATATCGGGTCAAGTCATTGGCAGCGTAATCTTATTCAAAAATTTTGCTCGCGATACCCAATTAGAACTTTGGAAACCGTTGCTTTTTTAGAGCAAATCCATGCCCTTTATCATTATCATGTTTCTTATTATTCTTATCCTGTCACTTGTTGCTTGTAAAAACTCCATCAATTAATGTTGTAACCTTATCCCTTGAATTAAAACGATTAACAACGACACAATTTACTATCATCTTATCAACTTTACATCCCATATTCACACGCTCCATTATCTAGCATCATTAATATCACTTCACACTTTTGTCAACGGTTAATTAAAGTAATTACTGCAATCCATACAATCTAATAGAGGGGCAAACGTTTAAGATAAGTCAAGTTCATGACATGTCTTAACAACTCACGACATGTTACAGACAAGATGTTATGAAATAAACATATGTATGAGTCATTGACAGTAATGAAGACACATTAGAATTGAATTTATGAATTGCGTTCGAAGTTCACGACGAGTGATGTATGGCCAAGTCGGCAGATGCTTAGCCTGCTAAAATTTTAATGACGAGTTTTTAATGAATGAAGTGTCTGTCTGTATTAAAATTACTGAATCGTCTGTGATTCCAGAAAGGTTAGATAAAGGTGACTCGAAAACTACTGTTACAGATGAGCTTGGTTAGTTGACAGATATACCTTCAGTCACCACATCACTGATTGGCGACGAGGCCGATCTCTTTTTGCATTCATTGGCGATGGCAGTTCCGATAATATTTCAAGAGGAAATACATTACCAATACAGATATTACGCCGAAGATGACTATAATAATAACGCTCAGCTGCTTCACATGTCCTTCGATGACCTTCAGAAAAGCGTCATTGTTTCCACCGCTTTAGTCTCGCATTTTGGGTTCGCCGCGCAACTACAAGTAGTTTATTTTTCCCCATGGCAGACTCATATGGCAGGGTCGCCGTGTAATGTTGAAGGTTCTTAATGTCTTCAGAAAGAGAGAACCAACTAAACTGAATGTGGTTTATTCACTAACTAATTAAAATAGGTACATAAAACAAGACCCACTGTCATTTGTGGATCTTTGACAGTTGTTACGGGTCGTCAGAAGCCCGAAAGTCTGACAACCAGTCTTACCAAGGGCTATCGTGTTTCCCAGTAACTGGGGTGTGGAGGTCAGATAGGCAGTCGCTCCATGTAAAATACTAGTATTTAGCTGCATCCGGTTAGACTGGAAGCCGACCCCAACATTGTTGAGAAAAGGCTAGGCAGATGATGATAAAACAATGCCCATTACCTACTTAGCATAAAACGATACATAAAGGTGTGTTGTTACGTAACGCAATACTAGAGAGCATAGATACAATTTACGTACGTACCGCATTTTGGTCTAACCTTGGCCAGTACCAAAGTTGAAAAGTGGAGGAACAGCTCGTTCTTTCTTTAAATCATTTAAAATAATCTACCAGTTATGCCCACAAGTTTTTTTGCCTGATAAGCCAGACATAAATGTTGTCTATGAATGCAGCTTACAACAAAAACGTGTTGGAACTTAAACTTAGCAATAAGCGGTGACAGGTTATCAAGTCGACACCTACCTTAATGATCAGTTTCCTCAATAAACTCTTTAAAGATGCCGAAATGACAGTCCATGGGTATACTTACTCTATTTTTTATATTTCCTCAGGAAATAATTAAGAATATTTTGGAATAAATCTCACCAGATTTTAATCCTAAAAGATTTATCTCCCGAAAAGTAATTAGAAGCCTCTCCTTTTACTTAATTTCTACCCACGGATTTTAAGAATTTTGAGTAGTTAATTACAATTACAAAATTTAAGATTAAAGTAACTGAATGGTTTGAGTAACTTTCCAGATTCTGAATTTTACCCTTATTTTAGCATGAAGGCTTACAAAAAACAAATGAAGAATCTTCCAAAAACAAAAGTTAAGAAACAAAAACCTATCAACGAAATATTCAAAATAAGAAAGTGTATAAACCTCATTATAGGAACAGCGTTTAATTTTCGAACCCTTATTACAAAAACTGACGTGCTGGCCAGAAAAACCTGGCCACATACCATAGTTACGTAAGTTCATCCTACGTAATATTACGGGCTCGTGTCAGCGTTTACTGAAATAAATAGGTACCCGAAGTCCCAAACGTTCAAAGGACTCTCTAAACCCCTCATTTCTGACATTAAGGTCTGGCTTTTTCTAAGCTTCCAATTTAGAGAGCTACACTTAACGGGGGGAGCGCTGTTGCAATTTAACCGTTTTGAACCCGTCTGGTGTGGTTCGGTATTAGGTTTATAATTAATGTGTATGATACATATAGGTATTATATTCACTGGTTCTCCACAAAAGGTCTGGCAGACTGAAGTGTATTTATAATGAAGCTAATTTAATTGTAGGCGAATCGATTTCTGGAGTTTTAGATTCGACTATAAATAAATAAACTTCGTGCGAATCGCCTCAAGAAAAAATATTATTATTTAAAAGTGTATGTGTGTGTGTATCTTTCAGATAGGCAGTCGCTCCATGTAAAATACTGGTATTCAGCTGCATCCGGTTAGACTGGAAGCCGACCCCAACATAGTTGGGAAAAGGCTAGGCAGATGATGATGTGTGTATCTTTATGAGTATAGAAAACAATAATAGGAACTCATCACTTTTATAGCGAAATATAATAAAAAGATACCTTTTCAAGTAGTTTTCAACTTTTCATTGCTACGTTTTATGGCCACTGCTTTTGTCTTTGGATAGGTAGGTAAGTATTTGAAAATAAAATAAAACTAAAATGTTTTATACTGAAAACTGATGCTGTAACTATTCCTGTACGTTTACAGTGGAATTTGTAGTAGAAACGTTAGTAAGAAGTAAAGGGCTGAGTTTAAAAAAAAAAATATTTTGACCCCTGTAAGTCGCTAAACTTGTTCGCGATATAAATTTACAATTTTTTTTTTCCCCTCACGAGTTGGGAAATTATTACAATTATTAGAATTACATTGGGGATTTTAAATCTATTCAGCTTAACTGAAAAAAAAATACTAAACAGGCAATTTACCCCGTTAGTATAGTTAAGTTAATTAATTAATATATTATTGTTATTTTTTTAAGTACCTATATATATAAGGAAACAGTTTGTTAGTTATTTAAATAGTATACTTATTTTTGTATTTATTTGTACACTTAGTCAGTTAGTCATGTATAATTTAGTGTTAGAGCGTATTTTTTTTAAATATAAGTTTTGTGATATAAAAAAGTTATAACTAGTAAGTATAAAAAAAATATCTCGTAATATTTGAGTACTTGTCAACCAATTTTATACAAGATCATTGCGAAATATCTATAACGTTCAAGTGTACCTAGAGTCGAATTGTATAACATCTCCAAAAATACGCACACCATTTAACTTCTCAAGCTCATTCAAAATCCATTCAAAATTCCGGTGTCCTCCAAACAGGTCCCTCCAACCTCCAACTTCATTCATAACTTTGGGCGTAGTAAAAGGGTTAGTCGCAATACGAACATCACCCTTGTTATCATTAGCACCTCGCCACTCCCACGTTACCAAATATGTATGGGAAACGTCATGTTTGATCTACTTCGTGTTTGACATGCCATATTGTGTTACAGAATTAGACTATTTTGTTGAAGTTTTATTTATTTATTTTATTTTATTTTATTGTCTTTTGGTGGCTTACAGTTATCAACACAGAGTTAAGATTGAGATAATTGACGACAAGTCATTTATCATTCATTTATGAGGCGGGAATCAAATGTTTGCAGAATAAACCAACAAGTAGATAAAGATTTGACCGCGGCCGGGCCGCGCGCGGACCAATTATAAAGTCCTTGAAGAATTAAAGAATTTGGCAAATTGGTCTATTCTGAAACTATTGATGCTACCTTTACTGTATTTTGGAATCTTATAATACCTACCTAAGTTATGTGAGGTAAATATCGTTAACCGATCTTGAATCAAGTCTCATTTTAATAAAAATCGGCCAAGTGGTCGGACTCGCGCACGAAGGATTCTGTACCATTATCTATAGAAACGGCAAAAAAATCACGTTTGTTGTATGGGAGCCCCCTTAAATATTTATTTCATTGTGTTTTTTAGTATTTGTTGTTATAGCGGCAACAGAAATACATCATCTGTGAAAATTTCAACTGTCTAACTATCACGGTTCATGAGATACAGCCTGGTGACAGACGGACAGGCAGACAGACAGCGGATTCTTAGTAATAGGGTCCCGTTTGAACCTTTGGGTACGGAACCCTAAAAACTGCCGTTTTATACTTTAGAAATAATGCTACTAGGAATATAATCATCGCCATCCTCCAGCACTTATCCCAATTTATTGAAGGTCGTCGACTTTCTTCCATATATCCCTATTAGCCGTCACCTCTGACGTCAGTGTAATTTTATCAAACCACGTAAAACCTACGCTGCATTGGTTGCACAATAGATATATTATGTACTTATTTTTTTATTATTATTATTGAATAATACAAAGAATGCGTTATTCATTTAAACGACATGACGAATGTGTCATAACTTTAAAACAAAAACTTCACTAATTATAAAACAAAGTCCTCCGCCGCGTCTGTCTGTCTATTCGCGATAAATTCAAAAACGACTGCACCGATTTTCATGCTGTTTTCACCAATGGATAGAGTGGTTCACCAGGAAGGTGTTAGTATATAATTCGTCAAGCGGGCGAAGCCGCGGGCGTCAGCTAACAATACATAAAACTATAAGTTCTCGAGTCAAGAGACATTGAGGTAATCGATCAAAGAACAAGTTTAACTGAACGTTTCAAACCCAATAAATCGTTTTGAACGTACGAGATAATGGCTCCATTATCGCACACAACTAACAAAACACAGTCAATGCGGGCTTTGACATATTTTATTTATTGTTCGCGAATCAAATATGTAAATAACAAACTTCTGAATCCGAATGTGTCAAAGAATCTAAGGACAAAGAAAAGACGAACTTTGAGAAAATTTGGGAACACAATGGAACAGCTGTTGCTATATTTTTTGTTAATGGATCGATTCAAAGGGGCTCGTGGCTAAATAATATCAGCCACACGGGTCGATCGAAGATTAAGCTACGCTTTTCGCGGTCGGTTAGTAGATGGGTGACTATCCATTACCTACATATTTTTATCGAGACCAGACCCCTCCGTGCATCGGAAAGAACGTTAAGCCGTTGGTCCCGGCTGTCATTTTGACATTTTGATTTGACATTTGTTATGTCCTCTGACTTTGACAACCAGTGTTTCCAAGGGGCATCGTGTTACCCAGTAACTGGGTTGAGGAGGTCAGATAGGCAATCGCTCTATGTAAAATACTGGTATTCAGCTGCATCTGGTTAGACTGGAAGCCGACCCCAATATAGTTGGGAAAAGGGCAGGCAGATGATGGTTGATCGTTCAATATTCATGTCAATTTATTATTAGATATATATTAGTTAGATGTCTTATTAATATGTGAGACGAAAAAAATGAATATGGAAATAATATCTTTAGCATTCTATACTTACTCATTGTTTAGGTCCTCGGAATATGGCGCTTAACATACCTAATTTCAATTTATAATTACATAAGTAGGTGTTGGCAACACAACATTTAGTTTATAATCTGTAATCCATCACTACTGTCAGTGTCATTAACGTCAAAATCACTGTACAAGAAAGCAATAAAAGAAACACACGTTTTGATTTCGATCTGCACTTTTTATTATAATAACACAATTACAAGTTTCCCAACAGTAGGTACGTTTCGGATGACCATGTGAGGTGCATTCAAATTCTTGTAATTTACATAAGTTGTCATAATGAAAGGAATAAAAATAACACAAAATACTTATTTGCAAATCGAAATGAAAGTCGTCAGAGAAGAACGAACAAAATAAAAAATTGCTTAGCCTACTACTGCTTATCCCCGAAAAAGGGAAGCGCCTAAAAATAATTAACTTGTGTCAGTTTATCAATATTTTTAATATTTTCCGCCAGACAAAGCAAATCAATTCATTAGGGTAACCATATTTAATAACCATAAAAACAGGAGACCGTTGAAACTACACCGAATACTGTCCAAATATGGTTGGTCAATACAAAAACCACTTAATTTTGATAGATATGATGACTCAAACTAATAAAATTAATGTTTCCGATCGACCTACTTGCTAAATACTAGACGGGCTAAGCTATAATCACGTAAAACGATTTTAAACCTTATGCGGATGACTTAAACGTTCATTTTGTTTTGTAAGATTTCAGCTATTTTAAGAACTTTTAAATTACAATTTAGGTAGTTTTAACAGCGGAAACGGTGCGTTCGGAAGGCAACCCTTGCGCTCGCGCAGCTGACCGCTACACTGGGGTTAATTTAAAAATAAACCTGTTTATTTCTTTTTTTTAAGCCTTATTTAGTGACTTTTGTTTAAAAAAGTTAAATAAGGAAGTTGATGTATGTGGTTATCGAGTCTTGTTTTTTTTTGTGTAACCTGACCCCTGAAAATTATAAATTCGATGTATTTTTAAGGTACAAACGCTGCATGTGGAGGTCTTCGTGATTATACTGCATGGTTGGGTAGGCAGATATTTAAGTACAGATAAGACAATAAACTTGATTTTTGTTATAGATTCCACTGAAGTGGGACGATAAGAAACAAACAAATTACCTATTACTCCACTATATCATTACTGCAAAACAAGTGAATGTATTCAATAACCTATAACATGAAGACTCAAGTCCAATAATAATTACAACTAAGTAAATTGCATCTAATCTTTATTGCTATCTAAGTAATAACCACTATACGTAAGCCAGCAGAACATACAGAATTAATCCAGTATATTAAACCTCAGGTTATACACGTACTCAGATCATGAGATTATTAATAAAATATTTTCCCGTATGTGCAGTAAGTAATTGAAAAATACCTAACACTAGATAAAGCCGTCCTTCTGAGAAATAAAATTTATGGGTTCGAACAGGGACAACGCCCATTCGTAATTGATTCACAGATCACTGATAGCGCATAATGCATTTGTAAGTACTTATTGCCTATATTTAATATTTATGTTCTCATCGCGTCCTGTGGGTGTTGAAACAGTAGAATTGACTATTTTATTTGGAGGAACAACATCTACCTGAACAGCAGACAACTCTATTATAATCTTAGAAAAACAGTTTTTCTATATTGAAAGAAGCAGTATTTTAATTTGCCCTGCACAGTGGAACTCCCATGATTTATTTTTATCTTTACAATAGAAATATTATTCATAGGTATTATGTGTTTGTGTATGAGGAGCTCGTGGCTAAGTAATAACAGCCGCACGGGTCGATTCATCAGGTTAAGCTACGCTTGCTGGGGTTGGTCCATGGATGGGTGACCATCTTTACATATCGAGACTCCTACGTGCCTCGGAAAGCACGTTAAGTCGTTGGTCCCGGCTGTCATTTGTGGATCTTTGACAGTCGTTACGGGTCGTCAGAAGCCCGAAAGTCTGACAACCAGTCTTGCCAAGGGGTATCGTATTACCCAGTTACTGGGTTGTGGAGGTCAGATAGGCAGTCGCTCCATGTAAAATACTGGTATTCAGCTGCATCCGGTTAGACTGGAAGCCGACCCCAACATGGTTGGGAAAAGGCTAGGCAGATGATGATGTGTTTGTGTATGAAGAAAATAGTAACAACTTTAAGATCAGTCTCAGTATCGATCTGTTTATCACCGACTTCCGTGGTCAAATGTGGACATTTCCGGACGACAAAATGAGAAGGAACCTCCAGGTTATTGATAAAATTTTATTTGTGAAATGAACGAGACAATGCCTACAGTGAATCATGTGTTTATCAAGTTTATGTTGTAAACTCGTGGGTCAACCGATGAAAGGGTCACTGCGACGCCGACGTTCGGTTCGCACTCGATAAGGGACTGTCCACGTATTAAACGTTTGAAAAATAGGTAGCTATGCCAGCTGTATGTTATACCAATATATTACTTGAAATTGAAACTATGTTTGTCATAAAAATAGTAAAGGTATTGGAACAGGTTGACCAAAAATGTATCAATTTAAACATAATTCCTTCTGCTGCATATTATTATACAAATTAAACTGTCAATTTGCATAAAATCACAAATAATTAGCAAAATACAAAATAGTGCCCTGAATAAAATCAGGCCAACTTATTTAGTTCAACACATTCTGCCAATAAATAAGCAAGGAACTAAGGGCCATCGCAGACGATACAAATGACATACATACGTTACAAACGATACGAGAATGCTTTCTGTTTGTACTCAAGTTCTTTGATCCGCCGTCTTACAGCGGAAATACGTTTTGGTAAGTACAAAATGAAAACAGTACTTTTCGGTTGTATAGGTTTTTTACGCGAATATTTAGTTGTTTAATAAGATGTCTATTCTTGTAATATTTTGTATGTGTTACGGATTTAAGTTATACACAGGGTTGTTTTATTTGTTAATAGAAATAAATAAGTAGTCAATAATCTTAAAATTACCTCTCTTTTCCCAGTAACTGTTTCTGCTCTAGAGAACAGGTGGTTAATAAAAACCGCAATTATTAAAAGAAAGGATTTTCGAACTATGAATATGTATGTTTTAATTACTACGTTAGTAGAATATAACCTCTGACGATATTGCTGTCCAAAGGCCAGTCAGAGACTACTTTATTACAAGAAATTCCAACCTTTTATTACGCACGATATATCATAGCCCTAATCGCCAACTACTTAACTCTAGGCCGTTAACACGTAAATTTTCCGCACACAATAAAAACAAATGCCTACTGAGTCACGATCATGTTTCGTTAGGTATGCAATGAAAACTAAAAATACTGCGTTTGAGAGTCGCAGGGTCGAGGCCGAGACTCGAGTCAACGCCACTACGCTATAAACACCAGTTTGACCCGCGAAGTTGGGATTAGTCCGGCCGCACAGTGGAACGAATGTATGGGAGCGGTTGGACGTAGACATGTCCGAAAAATAAGAGTAAAATTATGACAAACTAATGATGCCATCTTATTCGATTACTTAATGCCTTCATAAATTGTGGTGATGAATTTCTTCATAACTCCCATATTTCGGGAGTAATTTGAGAAAATGTGAAATTTTACTATGAAAATGAGTGTATCGAGCTCTCTCCCTCCTGATTCCGGGCTTGTTTCAAGTAGCGGTCTCTAATATCATAATGCTAATACTAAGAGCTATATTTAATACTAAGACACATAGTGCGCCAAATGTGCACTTTCTGGGATAAAAGGAAATGAAAATTTAAAAAAAAAAACGTTTTTTCCCCATTTGTATTTACTTTAAACCGCAGACAGACTTATTAAGAGGTCTATAAATATATTATATATATACAGAAATATATATTAACAAAAATATTCACAAGAACTGATGAGAGTATGACTTTTAAGTAAGTTGATAATAAATTACCTAGTTTCATTAAAAGTACAATAAATAATTAAGATGTAAGCTCTAATTTACTAAGTTACACATTTTAAAACAATAACATCATTTAATTATCTTCGTCATCATCATCATCATCAATTAATTCAAATTCAGAATCGATGTCCGCTAAATCATTTATGTTAACAAATTCGATATCACTTTTCTCAGAATCCGTAAGCTCATAAAATTCCTTAAAAGAAGATTTTTTTACAAACTTATTTCCTTTTGGACGGATACTTGTAACAAGTGGATCAGAAGGCAGTAAAAGATTGTGCATAATATCTTCATTGCATGAGATACTGCTATGCTTTCGAGAATGCCCCTCTCTATATTTTCTAAAATCTTTATTTCTAGCCTCAGATGCCTCTTCGGATAGAAAACCAATGGGCACAATTGACATGTTCTGAACTATGTCTGGCCCATGCATTAAAATTTTATGAAGTGAAGAAGGCATATAATACCATGGGTATAACTCCACGTAAAGCTTAGCAGTATCAAAGCAGAACTCTCGGAATTTAGTTACGTTGATCTTCTCTCCTGATGAAATACACTGCAAGATCACACAGATTTTTCTTAAAAGCATAGCATCTATTCCGGTCAGTTCAGCAGATTTAGTGTAGTTTTCAAAAAATCTCCTTGCCGAGTTGCCATTGTTGGTGGATCCACTGCCTTGTTTCACAACATCGAGAAGTAAGCCCGTTTCTCTTCTTACAGCCTCTTGAACTCTTTTCTTCCTGTCATCAACTTGCCTTTTTGCTATATCACCCCTTACTTGCCATGATTTTATGTCTAATTTGTAGGAAATGTGTAATAAGCATTCCATTGAGCGAATCCAAGCGTGAAGGGTGCTTAAGCTATATTTATACATGTCCTCGTTTGCGTGTTTATCTTTGATTAACTCTAAATTATTCATTTCTTTAGGACAAGCCTTGCATATGTCACACACTGAAGCTGCTGTATTGGATATAATGGAATGAATTTTACCATCAATCATTGTCAACAGCAGTTGGTGTTTGACACTAATTCCATCAGTGATGGTGGATGGAGTTAAGGCTTCAATCTCTGCTTCGATTTCAGCCATCTCTCTCTGCACATTTTCTTTGGTTTCCTTTATAAACTTAAACAATATTGGCCGGCAAAATGAAGTGGAAGATGGTCGCTCGTTTTCCCAAATTGTTACACCTTTTGAGACGAGCCGCAGTGGTACAAGACTAATCATAAAATTACTAGCAAGATCGATTTGCTCATCTTCACTCGTCCTTTGATGATAAATGCTTTGGCTAGATGATCCGTCAAAACCCCATTTGCTGGTCAATACGAGCTGTTGATTGGGATCAACAGGGGTTTCTAACGACCTAATAAGTCTTCTTGAGGTTAAATCCATCAAGGCTTGTAATTTGATTTTTGCAGAGCTCTCTGTAACTGTGAGATCTTCTTTGGCCGGATAGCACTTAATTTTTTCTTTAACCAACATGTAGTAACTCGGGTATTGAAGAGCTCCTTCTTGAGTGTTGAAATCCCGAAGAGTGTTATAGCGCCATTTCGATAAGTTCATCGATACATAAAGAGCCAATGCCTTCAAAGGGGATATTTCCCGTACCTGAATTGATTTACCTTCAATGAAGGCTTTGATTTTTGAGGCCTCTTCTGGATTCTCCGTCAAGTATTTCATAACATAAGCTGTATCGCTTTGTCCTGCCTCCTTTTGAAGCGCCCTTTCGGCCGAAAACATAATTTCAGCGCTGCTACTGCTGCATGAAAGACTATCTTCAGTGCGTCTTCTTTTTTGCCGGTTACTAAGGTCCTCAAAAGATTTACGAGGACTAGGATGTGTACAAGTTGAAGCATCAGATTTAGCAGGAGAAATTATGGGCTCGATGACGTCACTTATATTTTCTGTAGAAGGTTCCATATTTTCATTCTGTAATTCCGGCCATTGAATTGCAGCCTGTAGCCAAATCTCATGTTTCTTCCGAAACTTATCTGTGCTTCTTCCAGACTGTGTCCATTTTGCATAAATGCGGTAGCAAAATCGACGACACCAGTCTTTTAAACTTGTTTCAGCACTTTCACATAACTGAACACAACTGTTATCTTTTAAAACACTGAACAAATAGTTAAAGTCGCGTAAATCTTTATGTGCGCGTGCGCATAAAGCAACGTGAATATCAAGATTTGTATTAAAATTTGGAAAATACATTGCGAGATTAGCTTGGATACAACGAGGTGTAAATCAACACTGATTTTAAAGTTACTAATAGTGACCTATTTATATAAAATCCAGGTATCCCAGGTATCCTTTGTTAAATATTGCAAGGTAATTAGTTATTGTGATAATTAGTAAATGATGCATGCTAAATTAGTGTATTAAGAGCCATTTAGTAATTAAATAATAGCAATGTTCTTATCAGTAATCATTAGTGCATCAGTTTTATATGTAAACCTTAAGTCCCTAATTATATATCCTAATTAGCTTATATCTTCTCTAATTGGCTGCTCAGAAATGTTATTGTAATAAGGTAAACCTTTAGAAAAACGGTTTTAATCAACAAAATAAACAAAAAATTAAAAAATTGTGTTATAAAATAAACATCACTCTTTATCCCAGAAAGTGCACATTTGGCGCACTATGTGTCTTAGTATTAAATATAGCTCTTAGTATTAGCATTATGATATTAGAGACCGCTACTTGAAACAAGCCCGGAATCAGGAGGGAGAGAGCTCGATACACTCATTTTCATAGTAAAATTTCACATTTTCTCAAATTACTCCCGAAATATGGGAGTTATGAAGAAATTCATCACCACAAGTTATGAAGGCATTAAGTAATCGAATAAGATGGCATCATTAGTTTGGCATAATTTTACTCTTTTTTTTCGGACATGTCTACGTCCAACCGCTCCCATACATTCGTTCCACTGTGGGCCGGCCAGAAGGAAGGTAGGTTCCGTCCGATAACTGTATTAAGTCTTCAATGAATTTTATTGAGTTGTATAGGAGGGTCGTGGTTTAAACAACGAGAAACTAAACTAAACTAAACTAAACTTGGACTTGGGCGTTAGGCGAGGATTAATTTTAAATAATATTTACAAGAATGGCCAAGCCATTTGATACTAATTAACACCCAGACTCTACTTTTATCCTATTTTACAAACGTTAACTTAAATATTTATGAAAACACGTGAGTTTATTAACAAATAAAGCTTGCATAAATTATTTTGACAAAAAAAACAATTCTCACGCTAACACTGGTAATAAAATATATTTAAACACCAAAATAAAATATATTCAAACACCAAAATAAAATATATTCAAACACCAAAATAAAAATATTCCCCTTTGGCTAATTTGGCTAGACATGCTGATAGTCACACGTCATGTCACGTCACAGCCGTTTTTATAAGTCGTAAAGGCAGTCGCGTGAGGTGAATCGGCAAATTGAAGTAGTCGACGATAAGACATGTCAAACAGCTATATTTCCTTAGGGGTCTTTTAGCCGACGCATCGGCTAAAAGACGTCACGGATGAACAAAATGTGAAACGCGGGCAATAACTTACTTATTTCCATTATATTAAGTTGCATATAAGTAGGAAAACTGCAGTCTCTCAATGTTAAGTGTATGGGCAGAGGTCAAAATTCAATGATAGGAAATCCGCGGATAAAATTAACTTACTGGTTGCTGCCCGCAAACCTAATAGCATAGAACACCCCGCAGTTATGTATCTATTTGTTTAAATAATTACCTATTTTTGAACACATTATCATTATGTTATTAAAATAACTACATCATTAATTTCGATTTATTTGCAAGAAGAAATTTACGGACTCTTTACAAAAAGTGACGTTAAAATGCCATAATTTTCGGAGTCCTTTAACCATAAAAATACCGAAAACAAACGAGATTTTTATTCGTGACATCGTAATAAAAAGCCATGTTAGACAGTCCCGCATAATTAGTAGGAATGGCCACTCTAGCATACAGGAAGTCACTGTTTAGCTTATCTGGATGACTCGTCGAGTACCGAGCCTCGTTTACCTGCTTTAACAATTTTGTAAGAGCAAACTTTAATTATGAACACACAGTGTGGTCACCCTTCAATCGGTTTTTACCTCATAAGAAAGGATGTTAAGTTGCGAAATTAAATTTTTGATGGAATATTTACTTTTTATTATTATTGTTAACAAAGATTTTCCTGAATTTATGGAAAAATATTTGAATTAAAATTACAGACTTTATTGTTAATTATAAAATGTACCACACATCATAACATCTCGCCTGTATTCCCCGAAGGGTCGGGCAGAGCTGTATCCAAAGTACACCCACATTTCGCCAGTTATGTTTAAGTCCCATGTAAAATTAACCAACA
Organism: Lithophane leautieri; assembly: GCA_949152455.1. Classification (NCBI taxonomy): domain Eukaryota; kingdom Metazoa; phylum Arthropoda; class Insecta; order Lepidoptera; family Noctuidae; genus Lithophane; species Lithophane leautieri. The sequence continues at coordinate 11,398,586 of OX424473.1, read as the reverse complement.
GGCATAAAAAGCGAATTGTACTGTAAATGTAAGATCCTAATTAGAACGTTGCTTACCTTTTACGAGCTCAATTTTATCCGAAACTTAGCTACGGAAGCAAAGCGCTTTTCTTGCGAGTTCGAGCCAGCTTTTACGAAGATGGATGAAGTTTGGCACAAAGATACGAGTAGCTTGTAACCTGGATTAACAAACAGGGTACTTTCTATCCCGGTAAATGTCGTGGACCCAATTTTAAAGACCACGCAGACGAAGTCGCTGTCTGAAGTTAGTAATATAAAGTTAAACGTGAATGAATACACAAGGGATACGAAAACACATCATCACATAATGTCGTCATTACACAACACACCTTAATTAAGGCTACAGACAGGCGCGACTGGCACAACTCTCGCTGAACACTTTCCATAAAAATTTTATAGAAATGGTTCTACTAGAGTCGCGTCGCGCCTGTCTGCGGGAGCCTTTAATGATTTAACTTTTCAGACAGACTCAATACACGTACCTATTTCTATCACACTGTGTAAATTTAAGTATGTTCGGCCTACGATGTAAAACAAATAAATAGCAACTCATCAGCTGTGTTCTGTCTTTGGCAGCGGTTCAATAAACTAATGTGATTTCAGTAATGAGCCGAGACGGAACAAATTGGTACTGCTTACGAGTACCTAGAAGTCTAGAAAGAGAATGAGTAGGGCTGTTTGCTTAGCTGAAATGGTGGTGTCTTTGAATGAGGTTGGAAGAAAATTTGGACTTATTTACCATCACTATTTGGACTTATTTACACAAAAAGTGATGGTATTGTAGGTATATGAGAAATAACGGAAACGAAGAAAAAGGAGTATGTAAGGATCGTAACAGGTGACTTTCTGCATGGCGTGAGTTAAAGTATGTATGTATAAAGTGTACCTACGTAACTAAAGCCGGATTCACACTACTCTGTTGTGCCGTACTCGTGTCGTGGGGTCGTAAAGGCTCTTACATACTGGGGCGATTCGTCGCGCGACGCGAATTTTAACAAAACAATTTCTCACGGCGAACAATGTGGCGGCGTCGCGTCACGCGACGAATCGCCCCAGTATGTAAGAGCCTTAACGCCTTCTGATGCAGTGTTAGCCAATCAAAACTCATTGTTATTTGACGTAGTCCTGAATTACAGATTCGTGACAGATTTAGGTAGGTAATTATTTTATGTTTTTAAGGCTCCCATAAACAGGCGTGATATCGCGGGCGCGGCAAGTGTTGTGCTGCCTGTCGCGCCCGCGATATCGCGCCAGTCTGTACGAGGCTTTACACCGCAACATTTAGCAGCTCAGCGATACGGTCGTTAATTTTCAAATAAATCTTTAGGAACATGTAATGACTCAGTTATTCGGTTACTAGGTGCCCATGAGACTAATTTTTACACCGGTAAACGTTAGGTGAACCGTGTACAGTCACACTTAGGTATTTCCTTCATGCACGCTATTGAATCAGCTAAGATAAGCAGAAGATGGACATGACTACATGCAGGTGAATCATGTCATTAGGTCCTGTATTAATTAAAAATGGAGCTTGTGGCTAAATAATAATAGCCGCACGGGTCGATCGTAGGTTAAGCTACGCTAGCCGTGGCCAGTCCATGGATGGGTTGAGATTCATTATAATTATTATATCGAAGCCCCACCGCGCCTCGGAAAGCACGATAAACCATTGGCTCCGGCTGTCGTTTGTATATCTTTGAGTTTTATAGTCGTTACGGGTTGTCAGAAGCTCGTAAGTCTGACAACCAGTGTTACCAAGGGGTTGTATTACCCAGTAACTGGGTTATGGAGGTCAGATCGGCAGTCGCTCCATGTAAAATACCTACTGGTATTCAGCTGCATCCGGTTAGACAGTAAGCCGAACCAAACCACAGGAGAAATGGCTAGCCAGGATGACAATGTAGTTAGGTTAGGTTACCTACTTACTCACTTCACAGATACGTAGTATCTATACTTATAGGTGTACCTATACTTATATATACCTACTTAGATACGATATTCAATTGAATTAGTGTTGTTGTAAAAAGAGGAGTCATAATAAAATCCTGATGATGCGTATTGATGTAGACGATGCAGCCACCGGCTAATCGTAAAACCATTAAATCGTAATTGAAGGAAAAAGGCCAGAATTTATATTTTTGGAAGGTCCAAAAATTCTCTGTTTATCGCCAGGATATCGGAGCAATAAAATTCCCACCACTGACTGATAATAAAATAAAATCGGCATGCATTTGCACCTACTTACTTTACCATTCATTTGTAACTCGTGTACCTATTTATTTATGAGATAGTGCAATGACCTTTGTGGAACGTCACAGGTTTTCGTTATTCGCAGGGGAAATAAAAAACAAATGAATGTCGAGAGGCGTCAATACTGTTTGAATTGACTCAATACACATTGGAAAGTTAATAGGTAGGTAGATAGGTTTACATTACACAGGAGTTAATTACACACTTCGATTACCTAATTAAAACGGAATGACATTAGGCGAAAAGGTTGCGAACAAACTGTGTAGGTACTAGCACCTACCTACTGCATGTAAGTAGGTACTGATTGTTGACTAAATTGGCGTTGTTGAAGGTACCTGCTGCGTAGGGATACCTTATGTTTATCTAGTAACCTATTATATAATGTATTAAGCACGTACTTTACCTACACACAGCCAATTTTAGTTATAAACTTGACATATTTTACGAAATTCGAACGGCGCGGTGGCGGCGGCAGTTCCGCATTTTTTCTCGCAACGCGGATCTCAATGAAGACAAAAGTAATGAAACAATAACATCCCACGATTATCATCCGTGCAGTACCTACTCTAATGTTGCAGATTTAAATCGACAGTAAGAATTTATACAATTCCTACTGGATAAAATCAGTGCCGGTTGCCGGCTCCGACGGGCATGCGAAAAAAACAAAAAGAATACTCACTCGCAAATTCGTTGCACAATATCTCACAATAAAATGTCACTTTTTCAATAATAAGTCTGTGTAAATATCTGAATACAATAATGTACGGTTTTGGCACAAATTAATTTTCACTTGTTTATTTACGTTCGTTCGAATTTTGACAATCGTCGAGGTTATCACGCATGCGCAATACGACACTCCCTCCTTCGGCTGCCGGCGCAAACTGACTGATGAACGAACGAAAACCGAGCACGAACGGTTCTCGGCTCGGGGTGATAGAGAAGGAAATATTAGAAAGAATGAGTGTGCGAACGGGAGAGCGTCATTGACTAGACAGACGAAAGCATAATACGGATAAGGTGGAGTAGACTGTGTTTTGGGAGGATTGTCTCGGGAGATGTATGAGATTAGATTTGAGGACATTACGTCGGGCCGGGTTGTGCCGTTTTGTACTAAAAATCAATCGCGCAAAGTTCAAAATGGGTTATTTGTTTCATTGTTTTATTTTATTACGCAAAAAATACCTTGTTAGATATTTTTTTCAGATATTTTTGATTTTGACTTTTTTGTTTAAAAGCCAATCATTTTAATTACCTACTAAGGATTTATTACTTTATACGTGCACATTTTTAATGCTAAAACTAATTATGTAAGTTATAATTTTGAAACTTAACATTTATTTTATTTAATTTTGCGCTAAAGAACATTTTGGAGTGTAGAACATCAAACAAAAATGCATGCAAAATACATTAGGAGAGCCAGCAAAAGGAAATAACTTCTCATTAAAAATAATAGCTTTTCGCTACCAAATGAAAAATAAAAGTTCAAGTATAACTTCAAAACGCATAGTTAGCACAAAGCGATGGCAATTTGGGAGCGGCTGCTCACACACACTCATACACAGACGTTTTGCTCGGTATTTAAACCCTTTAGAGGGCTTAATTCTATTTTCAACCTTACTCCTCGGTGATAATCGTCAAAGTTGTCTTTTTTTTCAGACTCCATGTGCGTTGCAAAGGTGTGAGGGTAGCTCTTTTATTTTTTAAACAGGATATCCTGGCTAGGGCGTCCTGGCGGCCGTTTCCGAGCATACGGTTCATTAAGGAGTGACGGCTCTATAAAAAAGCCAGTAGCACGTGTAGTAGGGTTGAAAAACAAAAACAGCTGTGTATGATGCATAAAACCTCTATGAATTGAGCAGAGTTTTTGAAGTTTAGAAGCTTTTTGTGTTTTCTCCTGCAAGTGTTTGGGCGTGTTCATTTGCGGAAATCTCTCTCCCATGATCCCATCGCTCGCCTCGTCTTCATTGTTAACGAATACTAAAGAGTGCTTTGTTATCGGTTTTTGTTACTTCGCTACTGATATTATCCATAGCATATCTCGTTATAGAAAACATAGAAATAGCTTACCTTAACTATATATCCCCTAGCTAATTTATTATAAAGTATTTATGATTAAAGTATGAAGTACTTAGCAAAAATACCTATAACATCTTGTGAACGTAAACTCACGCCGTAAACAAAATCTAATAAAATAAAGTAAAAACATATTTTTTTTACCACAAGTGACAAATCAACACAGAACACCACTTCAATCACAAACGAATCGTCCCTCTTAGAAAATGGCTCTTATCTTTCAAGTGTGTAAACAAAGAGCTTCTACACCCACTCAAAATTGTTTCACAAAAAAGGCAACCCTCGGGTTCTTCTACTTGAAACGCAATTATTGGTTCTCTAATGGGATTTATGTGTATTGACTTTTGTAGAGCTACTGAGTAAAGTATCAAAATAACAAGCTAACAAATTATGAAAATGTAGATGGTAGCTAGTTTATTCATTTCAAATTAATAAAAGTATCTAATTTATTATATTATAGTATATTAAAAGTATCTAATATAATATAAAAGGCCGATTATCCCATTAATCAAACTAAAGACCTTGTTTTGTGAAATAAATTCTGTGTTATTATTTTATTACCTACTTAGGTATTTTATTTACAATATCTACTCAATTAAAGCCCTACTTTGCCTGCCTTTTGAATTTATGCGTGGATTTAGTCAAATATAACGCCGATACCGCTATTATAATAGCTCCTAGTGCTACATGTAAAATCAATTAGCTAGAATTATGGAGGTTGTTAGTTTTATATATAAGGTAGGCTGTTTTGCATTATATAGTCGTGTCTTACGACACGCACCGGGTGCAGCATCGTGCAAGCAGCTGAAACCTCATTTTTTCTGCGTGCACCTTTAACACGTCATACTTACTTTATTTTTACTTGATAGAAATAACAGATATAAAAAAATAGCACATTGCAATTGCTCCTAACAATAAAACATATCTGTTACTTAAAATAACAGATCCACAAGACTGTTACTGCGGCTGTTACTGTTAAAACTTCGGATACGATTTTCGACTTTAACGAAAAGAAATAAAGAAGATATTCTATTGAGATTTATACGTATTTATCATCCGTACAAAAATAACAGGCTGTGATTTAATAACAGATATTTGCATTTGTCATTTTTTTGTCACAGTGATAACAGATACCGTGTTTAACCTATTACAACCCATCTCTACAAAGGAATCATAAAATATTAGAAAGTATTCGCCATTAAAACGAAGTAATCGTTAAAGTTTTCCACTTTATCTTGCTATTATGAGTTCCGTGGGTGCTGCTATAAAACTTCACGACAAGTGGTAACATTATCTCATTAATACTGTCATCGGTCGGCCGGTACTGTAAGTAAATGAACTTGTCAAGGCTAGCCGAATTACAGTACCGCTTCGTGGTCGCGAATTATGTAAATTGAAATAGACAATTAGGCTTACGGGTGAATGGCATTTAACACTTGTAGCGACTACTAGAGTACACTAACGAGTTAAAATTAATGTTTCATCGAGTTTAATAAGTAGATAGGTAGAGAGGTAACTCATAGAACAATGCTCAATATAAAATATAAGTTCTTACAACGTTATTTGACGATTACCCATTAACATGTACCGTAAGTAGGTAAGTAGTACCTATACTCTTTTGATTTGTAATAACTGATTCATTTAAAATTATTTATGTTGTGGTAACAAGCTCTGTTTAGTTATTTTCCTTCATTAAGGCTCTTACATAGGTACTAGCGCAACTTGTCGCGCGACTCGACGCCGCCGCATTGTTCGCTGTGAAATTTTCTCAGAAATTGTTTTGTGAAAAGTCGCGTCGCGCGACAAGTCGCGCCAGTATGTAAGAGCCTTTAATTGCTAATATACAAAGTCTACCAAGCTTGGCATTTATTTGAGCAAAACAAGCGGCTGGTTTTGGTTTTAATTACACGCTATAAATAAGTAACAAATATGTATTTTGCAGAGAAAACACAACCAGATATCTAGAAATTAATTAGAAACAATTTGTTCACGGATCTTAATCAGACATTCTGTGGCATAGGAACTGTGGAAGACTAATGTTGTATTTTGTGCTTATATTTTTTCCAACAAAATCATTAATGAAAACGAAAATTATAGTAACTGAGTGGTTCATTAATCATTGTCGTGAATATAACGTCTTTATGTAAGTAACTACCGATTTTCACATTTGAAATAAAGTATATTCGCTATGATACATTGAATACGACATGATGAATAGGTACCTGCACCCTAATTGCGTAATCCATGATCAGTCAGAATTGGAATCGGTTTGAAACAAAATGTCTAATCCATTGCTTCATATTATGTAAGTACGAAAAAAAAATCGATTTCATCGGTTCTATTCGATTCCAATTCCGATTGATCGTGTATAACGCTATAATATTTTTTGTAAGCTGCCACGCATTTTTTAAGGGGTTTACTAGGTATCGTGGTGTGCGATTTCAAGGCAATAAAGGCAAATTAGTAAAAAAATAGCATACAAAAACACATACATACCTACATCCATGATAACTATTTTAATTTCTTAAATTAAAACATCATAATATTGAATCATAGGAAATTAAATGCTCGTCTCCCTTTCATAGACAAAGGCATATCCTCCATATTCTTTAATTTATTATCGAAATTCAAAAATTTCGTTTCGCTATCTACCTCGGTCGCGTAGACGTAGATGCAAGTACTTGTGTACTTTTTTTCTTTTTCCCGGCAAAATATTCGGATCACTGAATAACAAAGATGCGATATAAAATAAAAGTCATAGCGCGATGCTATGAAATTCGTACTATTGAAAAAGTATTTACCTGGCCCGCCGTCGGCCATTTTGGTTTCGCACCCTTCATTCACAAATTCCTTGACAGGAGGTCAGGCGAGAATTTCTTGGAAGTTTCTCTCGATTGAAATCGTTGGGTGTATTGTGTAATGGTGATCTATCATGTATATACATATACTGGTACTGCACACACCTAGGTAGGTACGCAAGCAATTCATTTCTTTTTTCTGAACCATAAACGCTTGAGGACCGTTATCGCACATGCGTTGTTTTCAGTGTTTTGGTAACTACCTCTCTACCTAGGTACAGTACCTACTTACCATTTACCATGATCATTTCAGCCGAAAGACGTCCACTGCTGGACATAGGCCTCCCTCAAGCACCGCCACTTCGTTCGACCGTCTCTGTACTTCATTTTTGGGGGGGTCTGCCATAATCGCCGCAACGCCACGCTTGGCAGGCGACCAACAATTACCTACCATTTAGGTACCTACCTACCTACTTATAATACCTAAGTAGGTACTCAATAAATGTGAAAGAAATAACAGCCTATTCATGCCTGAATGGTTTAACTTAGTTACCTATAGGTATTTTATCTACCTTCTTAATAACGGCTCATTCAAGTTTTATATATCTGCCTAGCCGTTTCAGGTAAGGCTTCCAGTCTTACCGTATGCAGCTACCTACGACCAGTATTTTACATGGAGCGACTGTCTATCTGACCTCCACAACCGTATGTTACTGGGTAATACAATTTACGCTTTGGTAAGACGCTTTGGTAAGGCTTCTGACTACCCAAAATGACTGACAAAGATCTACGAATGACAGACAGGACCAACGGTGAGTTACAATGGATGGTCACCCATCGACGAAGCGACCTCGGCAAACATTGCTTAACCCCGAAAATAGACCCGACCGGTTGTTATTATTTAGCCACGAGGAATGACTCATTGAAGTATAAACAATAATATACCTATGAGCTCGTATTGCTTTAAGTGGCGTACTTGGAGGAGCTCGTGGCTAAGCAATAACAGCCACACCGGGTCGATCCATCAGGTTAAGCTACGCTTGCGGGGGTTGGTCGGTTGATGGGTGACCATCTTTACATACCGAGACTCCCCCGTGCCTCGGAAAGCACGTTAAGCCGTTGGTCCCGGCTGTCATTCGTGGATCTTTGACAGTCGTTACGGGTCGTCAGAAGCCCGAAAGTCTGACAACCAGTCTTACCAAGGTACTACCGAGATACTGAGTTGTGGAGGCAGTCGCTCCATGTAAAATACTGGTATTCAGCTGCATCCGGTTAGACTGGAAGCCGACCCCGACATAATTAGGAAAAGGCTAGGGAGATTAATTTTTTTGAGCCCGTATTGCTTTACGTCCGCGTGTACCTAATAACTATCATAAGCATAAAGACATCTTAGGATGTCTTTACATAAACTTTGAATGACTTTGGATAACTTTACCGAATGGATTACTTTTGTCTAAATATATTGCCTACTTCTGGGGTAGGTTTAATTACAAAGGCGCAATGTAAGTACTAAAATGAAAACCTTAAATGTTTCGTTATTGATAGGTATCTCAACCTGTAATCTACAATTCTAAATACCGACACGTCTAACACAATAGATCGCGCATATCTACGCACAAATTAACAGACACTTTCAAAGAGATTTGTATCGTGGTGGCAGATGTGGGGCCAGAAAGTTAACGGAGGCTAGAGGATTCAATGTTCGCCCGTAAAGAACGGGGAGCATGCGTAAAAAGTCTTCAAAGGAATAGGCATCATACATAATCTCGAAATGTTTAGCATCCCGCTTCAAATAAGTTAGGTTTTCCTTCTCTTTGACCGTTCATCTCTCTCTTCAATCGGTACCTCATTACTGAGGATAATCACTCGACGTTTAAAGGGGTCACTGGACCCCTTTAAACGGACAATCTGCCTCCATCGACTCCGGTCCAAAGTTGCCATCACCACCTGCTGAAATTTGCGTGAGGACGCAGCATCTTTTACTTGGTCAGACCATCGTGTTAGCGACCGGCCTCGTGCTCTCTTTCCTTCGGTATTGCCGACAATGACCAGCTTTTCTAGGCTGCTAACTCCCCTTCGCATTATGTGGCCGAAGTAGGTCAAAATACGCTGTAGGCAAACTGTGGACAATGGGAAAGAATAGACATATTTGTGCGTTTAGCTGTCCATGGAATTCGGAGCATCCGCCTCCAGCACCACATTTCGAATGCGTCTATCCTCTGACCGTTCATACAGAAATAGAAGTTATTTTATCGACTTATGCAGAAAAGTTTGAGAATTAAGAAAATATAGGATGCAAAAGCGAACGAATCGAGCTCGAAAAAATTAGCACCCCGCCTGGAATATCTCAGAGAATACTGAAGTTCTAGGAATTTATTCAAAACAAAGTCAGAGTCGGTAAAAAAGATTATAAAGTACGCCTATGCGAAAAACATTACAATTAACTGTATACGGAATATTACGGAGGTACCCTAGGAGATCGATCTCTGGATTGAGATCCTGGTTTCTCGCATTTCGGGAGGGGGGGGGGGGGGTTGAAGCCCCAAAACCCCCTGCCTACGACCTTGTATATCAGTATGCAACAGTCTCGAGTGCGCGGCAGTTACGCATGGACGCTGAAGGTTTATCTACCTATCAAGCTGCCGTAGGTAATTATTTCAAGGTCACTGACGAGACATAATACTGTTACTTTATCATACTGTGTCCATGGTGTAGAAAGAACTAGATTGTACACATTACAAGTACCTATGTACTTACTTACTTACCTATACTGAATGCCGTGATTGCCAAACGAAAACAAGCTATAAATATTACAATCGAATGGACATTTTTCTATGACAATGTTGGAAATACTGTCAAATACTGTACCGACGACGACGCGTGCGTGACGGTCAAAAACAACGCAGATTAGTTTTATAGTAATTACTATTAAAATGAAAACAAAAGTCTACCCGCACTATTACCCATATGGGTGAGCTCTCTAAAAGAATTCTGTCTTGTCATTGGGTACTTACTCAAAATAATAACAATAAAAGCAATATTCATGTAGGTAATGTTTTGTATCTAAATATATATATAATTCTAAGGTGACTGACTGACTGACTGACATACTCGTAGTGATCTATCAACGCACAGCCCAAACCACTGGACGGATCGGGCTGAAATTTGGCATGCAGGTAGATGTTATGACGTAGGCATCCGCGAAGAAAGGATTTTGATTAATTCTACCCCCAAGGGGATAAAATAGGGGATAAAAGTTTGTATGAAAGTTTGTCAATTTTAAACCGATCGGGCTGAGACTTTGCATGCATAAAGCTACTATGACGTAGGCATCCCCTAAGAAACGATTTTGAGATGCAGGCTATATATATATTCTATATATATATATTATTATAATTATATACATAATCCTCAAAAACCACTGCACCGATTTTCATACTATTTTCACCAATGGATAAAGTGGTTCTCGAGGAAGGTTTAAGTATATAATAACCGACATCTACGCGGGCGAAGCCGCGGGCATCAGCTAGTCATGGAATAGAAGTGTACCAACTAAGTAAGTAGGTATGTATTTTTTATTATTGATGAAATGTTATAAAATAATATACTAGCGTGTCCGAAGTGGTTGGAAACTAAAAAGCTATTACGGAAAACAAAAAAATTGTCAAGGGCAAGTTGTAGTTTTGCAATTTCTTTTGGCTTCGTACTTTCTAGAGTCTAGTACACACGGCTACACATCAAGCTATACATTTCCAGTTGGTAGGTATATGCTGATCTGGCATTGTGTAGGATTTTCGTACAATGCGAAATCAGCTTAAACTGGAAATGTATAGCTTGATATGTAGCCGTGTGTACCTAACTAGGTAAATAAGGCTTATGATGATGACGTCGTCTTCATCTTTTTCATTTCCTACCAACATACACAGTAGGTACTTTTGCACGCCGACATTAAAGACATATTAATGCTCGGTTCCTATAATCAAAACGAGTCGTTATGCTTACCAATGGTAGCATTTTTCATTGCCAAACTGGGCATTTAAATAGATTCGTAAGCTAATTTTACCTGTGATAGCTACTTTCATGTGGGAGGGTCTACTATGCAAAGCTATGAGGTCTTTGCTTCATTATTGGTAAAGAAACAAGAGTCTTAATTTTAACTAATAACGGTCCGTAAATTACAGGAATCGGCCATTAGAGATCGATATAATTATCCTAAGAACCTTCTGCTGTACCTTATTTTATGCAAATAAATAATTTTGTTTTTCCCAACTGTCATTAGTAGATCTTTGAAAGTCGTTGCGGTTAGTCAGAAGCTCAAAAGCCTGACAACCAGTTCTACCAATGGGTATTGTGTTACCCAGTAACTGGGCTATAGAGGTCGGATAGGCAGTCGCTCTATGTAAAATACTGATATTCAGCTGCATCCGGTTAGACTAGAAGCCGACCTCAACATAGTTGGGAAAAGGCTAGGCAGATTGATACACAGTAGGTACTGTAAGGAGGTGGTATGCGATGCGCAACCTCGTGTGGTACAGGCTGGCTAGAGGGCAGCCGTGAGTTTTGAACTTTCCAACAATTTAGTTGAAAATACTCGTAGAATAGGAAGATATTCAGAGACGGCCTGAGGCTGGATGACGGGTGATATAATATAAAATGTATCCTTGATTTTCATTAATTAATATAATTAGTTAAACTATCAAGTGTTTTACTCGATCCGGTGCCGTAGACTCTCTCGGAGTCTACAGTACCTACAGGCGTATTTAATGGCCCAACTCGAAGAATTACAGGCCTAATAGTAACTATAACATTCGCAAAGTGCTTTAAGCTTCGCGTAAACTATTCACGAACTGAAAATGTATTCGTATAAGGATATTTAGCGACAGGCGCAGATAAAGTAGGATATACACGATGATAATATCTGTCTGTTTTATATACATTAACCGTGTTGTGTGTAGACTTAGCCTAAAGAGTGGCATTAGAATGAATAATTCTGTGTTTTCTGGCTCTATGAGGTGTACATTTATAAGTATTAGGTATTATACCGGATTGGATTGTTTTTTATGGAAGTTAGGTCTTGACATATTATATTTGCTGTCGTGGTGAGAGTTAGCCAATCGACAGTATTGTAAGTCGATTGCCCAGGTTGCCCCGGACGTAACAAAAGGTCGGAAGGTACCTACGTCACTCGAGGAGGCTCCTTTCATGAAAGGGCGAAGCTACAGGATGACTCACGCCACGCAATGCACGCCTGAGGCTTAAAAGCCGCAGAACTTTTCTCGGCTGCACGACTCCAGCCGATGCCGCGATGACAGCCCCTCTACAGGAAGATGTAAACTTTGGCAAGACCTGCTTAAACCTTCTGATTCCTTTATTGAACTATCAGAGAGCCTCCCATCCTGGCACAAGCTACCATGGCCAATTTTGATAACCTTAAACAGACTTCATACCCAAGTAGGCCGCAGCAAGGGTAATCAGATAGACAACCATCAAGTGTGGGTTCATGGACGGCTCAGATCTCCGAGCTCCGGTGCGTATGTGGCGTCTCTCCACAGATAATGACCCAACTAATCCCAAGCTCATCATGGGTTTTATCGGAGGGGCAACCTCACCACACTCTTGGAAAATGAATATAATAGATACCAACCGCCTTGCCCTAAATCTTGTCCGGGACATATTTAACGAAAGCAGAATATTTGGGGTTTGTTGCACACATAGTCCAGAATACACTTATTGGCAACATAATATTAACTGGCGAAATGTGGGTGTACTTACAAATACTACTCCTCTGTTTAACCCTTCGGGAAATACAGGCGTGATGTACCTAATGTTTGTGTCCAAAACATATTTTTGTTACAAATGTCGTATTTCTGTAAGACAAGGGCGGCTTTGGCCCATGGGACCTAAGTGAAGATGGGACTAAGGATTTAAGGCCCAGGCCCAATATTCGTACGTTCAGGGACAAACTAGAAATAAGAGCTAATAAAATGTACTAAAGATAAGTAAGGGGCTGTAAAAGATATGATATCTCATAAAGTTTTGGTGATGAAAAGATTACTTCGGAATTTCGTCGCCATCTATCGAAAATGGGAGCAAAATCGTGTCTCGGCTTGCAAGCATTGGTCATTATTATCAGTGTATTATTTTGCTGCCTTATAATCACCATTCTCCAGCCCACATACCTTATCCCCAGCACGCTTTCTTTTTATTAACTTCTCTATCAGCAGTCATTTCAGTAATTATCAACCCTAATTTTATTGCTAAAATTTTTATGCCCATAAGAAAATCTAAATCAAAAGTCATTTATTCAATTTAGGCTCAGAATCATCACTTTTCGAACATCAAAATTACATACGTCAAAAGACAGTCCCTCAAAATGCGTCATCATAATCGTCTTCAACAAATGCATCCATCGTTTTATTGGTCTTTTTTTAAAATGAGTTTAGTAGCAGATCCATAAAATAATTCTTTTGAACAAGATTGGCAACTCTTATTTCTTTCAAGTCGTGGTCAAAACTAAAATCCACCGTCCTTCAAGCCAGACTACTACAAGTGCTATAAAAAGCACCGCTTATTCACAAAAAGTGCCACTACAACAACAAAGAAGTTATTCAAGTAGTGTTAAGTACCATTGATACAAAACTGGGTACTCCAGTGAAATGGTAATTTATGGCCGTCCCACAGTCTATTATTTACGTCCAGTTTACGATATTGTGTGGTGCAACCCCCATTTTTAGGGTTCCGTAGTCAACAAGGAACCCTTATAGTTTCGCCATGTCTATCTGTCCATCTGTCCGTCTGTCCGTCTGTCCGCGGCTTAGCTCAAAGACCGTTGCTACTAGAAAGCTGTAATTTGGTATGGATATACATATAAACAACGCCGACAAAGTGGTAAAAATTTTTGTAAAAAGTCTTTTTTTTTAGGGTACCTCCCCTACATTTAAAGTGGGGATTGTTTTTTTTTTCTCTTCAACCCCATGGTGTGGGTTTTGGATTTAGGGATCCGTTTGCGGAATATTAAGCTTTAAAGTGCAAATTTTTGTTTGAGTCAAGTGTACCCCCCTGCCAGCTAAATGGTTGGGTTTGGAAATGTGAAAAAATTCCCCGGCAGTTGTATAACGAAATTAAAAGGAAAACTATCACCGCTACGAAGACTCCACCAGTTACCGAGTAATAATCGACAAACTTAAATTTGCAGTTGCAAAAACATGTTCTCCCATACATTTTGTATCGGAGAACAAGTTTTTCAACTACAATGTTAAGTTTGTTGGATAAATTCATCCCAACTACGGAACCCTTCATCGTGCGTGGTTCGACATGCGCTTGCCCGGTTTTTTTCTTTTGACATTCTTAAACTCATGCCATCTTCCCATGGGGGTAGGCAGAAACTACAGAAGGCCACCTGCTACGATCCTTACATACTCTTTTTGTTTCTGACGTTTATTTATAACTGGAGTAAGTAGTTACGCTACAAGGTTGTTTTGGCCTTAAGGACCTACCCTACCTCAGCTCAAATTCACTTTTTATCTCGCTCGCACCATACTACTCGCAGCCTGGGTGAGAGCGGGACGGAGTGGTGTGCTGGTAGCTCCAAGCTTCGAATAGTTTAGGTAAGTAATTGCTTTTTACGGTGAAAATAAAGGTAATTAAAAAAAAAAAAACCATAAGACCTGCTTTATAAGTTAGTTCAATGCAAAGTTTCATGATCTAATTTGAAGTATTTTTTGAATATTTGGATTGTTTTTCTATCGAGAAAATTTTATGTAATCGTGTTTTCGTCAATCATAGGACCTAGCATCAATCCTCAACTTTAACATATATTTATTTCAAAATTAACGCTGCATTATTTTCGGCGTAACGGATCATGCTAAGCAATTTGAGGTAGGGTTAATTCTTGTGCTAAGCAATGTAGGGCATAAACCTGGTATACATTTTAAAGGCATCGACAGTTAGGTTTGCTTGCTTTACTGTATAGCTGTCTGTAACCCTAATCCATGTCTAGATGTGCATTCACCGTCATTCTGACATTTAACAATGGTAGCGAAATGGGTAAGCCCTTAATACTTTTCTAACAATAAGAATGTTCTGTATTTATGATGTATCTTTTCATAAACAAAATATTTTAAAGGGTCATTGTATTCATCATTACGAATAACTTTCACTAGGGACCAACCCAGAAAGCGCGAAAAAATGAAAAAAAGAAATAAATAAAAATACAACAAAGACTATTGAATTTCCAAATTGGTATAGTTCCTGAAGACATTCAGAATAATTGTTATATAATGTAGGTACACACGGCTACTCACTCATCAATCTGTACAATTCCAGTTTGTGCTGATCTCGCATTGTATAGGATTTCCGTACAATACGAGGTCAGCTTATACTGGAAATTTATAGCTCGATGTGTAGCCGTGTGTACTAGAGGTAAGTATGTCTTAGGGCCGGCTCTCACTTCGCAGCGCGATTGTCACTGCCAGCCCTTAATTTACTGGCTAGATAAGTATCTGACTATCCAGATTAACTTAATTGTAATGATAGCTCTAGCTCTAACATAATATCTAATGTCCATTCCTTGTCAGGCCCAGTTAACGACATCTAGCTAAACCCATTAGTGAAGATGAGCAAATTTTAATGATTCCAAGATGGGATGACAAAGGGATATCCCTGTAGGCAACTAATGTGTTGTGTGTGTGTAATGTAATATTATATTATGTCATGGTTATGAAGATTAAAACCCTCGTTTGAAATCGTGTTATGAATTGGATGATAATTTAATTATACTTATCTTCGTCGGTAGGGTTGAAGTGAAGCTTACTTACCTCTATTTTAGATATAATCTACCTGGCCTTTTCCCAACCACGTTGGGGTCGGCTTCCAGTTTAACCGGATGCAGCTGAATACCAGTATTTTACATGAAGCGACTGCCTATCTGACCTCCACAACCCAGTAACTGGGTAATTATGATAGCCCTTGATAAGACTGGTTGTCAGACTTTCGGGCTTCTGACAACCAGTAACGACTGTTAATGATCCACGAATGACAGCCGGGACCAACGGCTTAACGTGCTTTTCGGGGTACGGAGGAGTCTCGGTACCTATGTAAAGATGGTCACCCATGCACTGACCAACCCCGGCAAGCGAAGCTTAACCTGATGGATCGACCCGTGCGGCTGTTATAACTTAACCGCGAGCTCCTCGAGATGATCGAGATGCGATTGAAGATGATGCAGGCTATTTAAAACACGTTAATTAAAAGACAGAAGGATAGTTATCGATTGATAATATGCGGAGTAACCACGAAACATACACACAAAAAAAAAAAAACATACATCCTTTTTGAAGAAGTCGGTTAAAAAGACCTCCATTCACTAAAAATCTCTAACATGCATGACAAACAATTTGTCAAGCGTGACATTTTTCAGGAAACCTTTACCTAAAACTATGTTGGTAGCCACATGAATCCCCAGTAAATTGGCTACTAGTAAATTGGAAAATTCCTTGCACAATCTGTGACGTATATTTTGGTACCTACCTACAGTACCTATCTATAGATAAGATCTAAAGGTAGGTACTAAAATATAGACGCCATTATGGGATTCAAGGGAAAATTTTAGGAATTTCTAAATTAAGAAATTCGAGGTTGATGAATAGGAATTCAGTAAATTTAACCCATGTTTTATTTATAAGAGCTCTTTGAAAAAGTTGATTAGGTACTTAATGAAAGGATTTAGGTATTAAGGCATTTACTTGATACGAAATAAGTAGGTACCTACTAAATTAGTGTTAGACTTTGAACTTGTATTACTGGTAAAATCAATTTGCAATTCAGGTTAATGATCATGTAGGTAGGTAGATAGAGAGCCTCATTCAGATGTTGCTACTAAGCTTATGTCTTGTTTTGGTTAGTAGGTAATTGGTCCTTTACACGTGCCAAAACTGGAAACAAATAATAATTTATAAGATTTAGGCAAAAATATGACCACTTTTAATTGACTGGAGTCATATTATTTCTTACTCGACGTTGCTGTTTCAGCATAGTCTGTAATCTTACAAAATAAATTACAATGACAGCAAAAATGTCACAAAATGGCGTAAAGGTTAATTCTATTCTTGTTTTGCAAACTAAGAAAAAATAATAAACTCAAACACAAAGCATTTACTTATTTCAATTTAAACAGTCATTTTTGGCTTATCAGAAATATGAAGCCAGTTGCCCATTTCAAAGCGTAGTATTGAGTTTCTGTACCTACGATAAATAAGCAAGTTTTTAAAACTTAATCGTGTTAAATATTATTATCTTAAGGTGGATGCACCAAGGTAGCCCGCGAAATTTAGATTTTCTTACGTTTTTTGCAATTTGCAGGTCAGCGTTAGGTTGTATGTTGATCTAAATATCATTAGCGGCCGTAACAAATATGGGTTTACAGAATTATAAACATTAGAATCAGCAATACAACTTTCTAAGTTCATGTAAGTACATTGAATGACTATTTCATGAAATCATGACATTTGACACTTTCATGAACTTAGAGATTTGTATTGCTGATTCTTATGTGCGACAGACCGACAGCATTTGATTAGGTAGTTGATCCACTTTAATAATTATGGGAAAAGGTTATGGAAGTGATGACTGGCGTTATCATCCTGAATTAATATCGTAGGCAGATGCTAAGCGCCTGCCAGGGTTGCGGGAAAGTCTGAAAGGGATACCGGGGCCCTTGGCAACAGGCAACTGAAGGAACACGGGTGGGTTTTAGTCAGAACATGTCTGACACGCCTTCCCGCTCCGCCCAGAGCGGTAGAAATCATATACTATAATAATAATCATATAATCATATATTTCACACCCGCAAAAAAAAAAAGGCTAAGCGATCTAAATTATCACTATCGGAACCAGACATTCCTGTAAGTATATTTCCTATATACAAATGTGAAAATTATGACATGAACATAGGTAACCTTTTAATTTGTAGATAAGTACCTAATTGTTTTTGAAACAACAGTGTGTCTGGATCACTATCAGTCTAGTGGAATAATATTAATAACAGAAATAAGTATCACAATTTATAACCCAATTTGCATAAGTATAATTTACACAGCAGACTTTTACGCGAATGAGTCACTAAAATGATTCACATCATGAGCGACACGCACGTAGGCAATTTGAGTCACTACCGTAACAAAGTATCTGCATAGGTAAATGGTAATAAAATTGATATCATTTAATTAAATTTACAACTAATAATGACGGAAAAATAATAATCTCTAAAGGTATGATTCTGAACAACGCCACCCGCGGCATTGCTGCGCGTCAGTGCTGCCTGTCGCGTGTTTAAGGCCCTACTCTACCACAAATTGCTTAGCATGATCCTCCGTTATGTCGAAAATACTGCAGCATTAATTTTCAAATAAATATAAATTAAAGTTGAGGATTGATGCTAGGTCCTATGTTTGACGAAAACAAGATTACATCTAAATTTCTCGATAGAAAAAAAAACAAAGTTACCTCTAAACCGAGCTATAAACCGCTGGTATTCAAAAAATACTTCAAATAGATCATGAAACTTTGCATAATAACTGAACTAAATATAAAGCTGATCTTAATTTTAATTACCATTATTTTCACCGTAAACAGCAATTATCTACATAAACTATTTGAGACTTGAGAGCCGCCAGCAGGACTCCGTCTCGCTCTCACTCAGGCCGCGAATCGCTGTGATGAACGCCGCACTACTGGTCTGTCTGCCACGGCGCGGCGGCCAGGGCGACACAGCCGCACAGCTATGCCGTCGCAACAATGTCGCGCAGCATTGCTGCCGGGCTCGGAGTGTAATCTCCTAAAAACCTATAGAAAATGTATGGGGACCAGTAGTGACACGGCATTGCTAAAGGATTTTAGGAACGTATCTAAAGGCCAGGCACGTCCTCATTAAAGGCCAGCCACGTTCTCTCTTATTGCAACTGACACTCCCCCCCACTGTGAAGAAGTCCATGATGTGCCGAAGGTAAATAATTTGGGACAATTATTGTAAGAGGCTGATGTCAATAATACTGATACAGTTTTAGTTGGAATATTCATATCTACATGTCGTTTTTAAAAGCTAAAAGGGAATCAGTGAGAAAAGACTTAATAAAATGATAATCACCATGTAGTACTAATTGACCAGTTCGTGAGAGTCTACAAAACTAGTAACAAAGCCCGCTATAATGAACACTGCAGCTATGAGGAAATAAATTAGCGCCGTAATGACCACTCCTCGTCAACGGAAGCGTATGTTATGGAAAAACGGAAGAGCATGATTGTTAGCACTGCACATCACAGTACACAGAACATCAATCATTTAATAGACATAGGAACTGCAAACGTTGTCAAAATAAAAATACTTTCCCCTCGTGCAATGGGGATTGGAACGAAAGATTCTAGAGCAGCACCCTAATTGCGTAATCGTGTATTACGCAATTAGGGTGCTGCTCTAGAATCTTTCACAAACTGAATCTGAATCACAAAATTATTTTTTTAAACCCGTTTGGTAATCCATTGCTTCAAAAGTTCGAAAAAAAATCTGCTCAACAACGTAAATAACGCAATGAATGTTATTGAACTGTCAAAATGATACAGATTAGTCTTAATCGTTTACGAAAATGTGTTACGTAATTAGATCATTTGAGTTACCTGACCTAGGATCCTCTCGTTATCTTAGATTAGATGTATCCCAGTATCAATAAAGAAAAATACACTAATAAACACACACACACACACACTATAATCCACATAAGTCCCTAAAACCAAAGAAAAGTCGTTACCAGCACTCCAGAAGCGACAAAACACGATAATGATCACTACCCCTTATCTACCTTATCTTACACATCTCAAATAAATTACAGGACAGAAACAAGTACTTGTGTATTGCTATATTTTATTGAGTATCTTTGACTCTTTGTGCACCCGGACAATACGTCACAAAGGCGCAAAGAAATCCACCATCCGGTATCCCGCGGTGTTTCCGCGTTATTTTGTTTGAAGAAGATCTTGTACAGAGAAATGATTGAGGTCTTGAGGTGCCAGGTTTTTGTAGTTTGATTGAAAGTTGTTTTTTCTCTGTATCGTACAATTGGGCAGGATATGAGGTGAATTTGGAAGACTATTGGAGAGGCGTATTGATTCAAAAATAAATAGGTCAGCATACTTTGGGTGGAGAATATAAATTAGAAATGTGTTTTTTTCTTTTTACCGACTTCAAAAAAGGAGGAGGTATTATGTTCGGATGATTGTTTTTTTTTTTTTTTTTTTTTTTTTTTTATGTATGTTCACCGATTACTCCGCCGTTTGTGAACCGATTTCAAAAATTCTTTTTTTGTTCAAAAGCTTATACTTCTGAGGTGGTCCCATTGTCACCAAGTCAGGATCTGATGATGGGATCCTAGAGAAATCGAGGGGAACTTTCAAAAATCGTAAGGGCAACTAGTGCATTCCTTAATTTATTCATTAAGTATTTTACAGCACTACAATTTTATGAAGGTCTGGAGTCGATCTGATGATGGAGCCGAAAGACAGTCAAGGGAACTCCTCAATGGTTTACAGCAGATACCTCGTGTTTGGGCTTGATTAATTTGTATTGATAAAAACTTTACACTTTGATGGGTTGTGACTGTCGTTAGGGGTCTGATGATGAAGACGAAAGACAGTCGAGGGAACTCCTCAGTGGTTTACAGCAGATATCTTGTGTTTGGGCTTGATTAATTTGTATTGATAAGAACCTTACACTTGGATGGGTTGTGACTGTCGTTAAGGGTCTGATGATGAAGACGAAGGACGATTAACGGAACTCCTCAACGGTTCACAGTAATTACCTTGTGTTTGGACTTAATTCATTTATATTGATAAGAACTTTGCAACCATATAGGTTGTAAGTGACATTACAGATCTGATTATGGTCACCTTATAATATGATGATGAGGGGAACTATACAGTGTAAGCAAATGTATAGTGTTCACCCTTATATTCTTGAGAAGGCACGGGAGTCTCATTAGCCAGCCGGTTTCGTATAACATCTAAACGATACTTGCGCTGTTCAGACGACTCGCCACTTAATCGTTTTTGAATAAGATTGAGTCGGCAGATCTTATCATTTGGCGACTCCTGCGACAAATGAGAATGCATGTAATTTCTCATCTGAGATAACCTAGCATGAAGAGCTAACGGTGATTCTTGGGAACCGGACATAGCACTCCGTTTGCGATTCTTAGATAGGCGTTCTATTTCAGCAGTATTAGTCTCTTTAATTCTGTTTTTCTTCATGCGGGCGGCTCCTTTAGTTGGTCTACCCATGGTGATTACAAAAATCAAATTACACAAAAAATGGAAAAATAATAAAACTTTAAAAAAAAAAATTGACCGACTTCAAAAAAAACAAAACAAAAAAGAACTACTGTACTAAAACCCCTAAAACCAAACGACAAAAGTACTTCTTTAATAATAAGAGAAAAATAAAAAAATAAAAAATAACTTTAATTTCGGAAGTCGGTGGCCAAAAACTAAAATTAAAAGCAAAGACACCGACTTCCGAAATTAAAGTTGTTTTTTATTTTTTTATTTTTCTCTTATTATTAAAGAAGTACTTTTGTCGTTTGGTTTTAGGGGTTTTAGTACAGTAGTTCTTTTTTTGAACGGGGAATTGAATAGTTGTTCTGCTTCTTCTTTGTACCAGATGTATCGCACAGTTTGAACTTTGAAGCTAGATAAATAAGACTGGATTGAAAACGGAAACATCGTTCGCGTAGCGAGTAACTTCTATCGATATAAACTCCAGTTTTTTCATTAATGTTTTAAAATAAAAGTGATTTGAGGTAATTTTGTATGAAGCGACATTTATTTCTGGTAATAACAGCTTTACAAAAATTAAAACTAGACTAAATTGTGCGGTTTTTATAAAGGAAAACAACATAGAACACTTTTTTGGAAAAATATTAATACTCTTTTATAATGTTTTTTTTTCCTAAAACTGAAACTTTGAAATGCTCTCCTGTAAAGTTCTAAAAATGTCGCTTAATACAAACAGCCCGTGAACCCTTGAATTACGATGGAATCTAACAATACTGTGGGCGCCTACCAAAATTGTTACAGCAAAAGTATTTCGAAAGCTTTGCTAACCGAAAAATTGTAGGTAAATGCCTAACAATTTTCAGTGCTTTTTGCTTACCTTTAAAGTAGTTCATATCTACATCATAGTAATTTAAAGTCGGTGAGACAATCAGATTTTTGGCCCTTATCGTTTCTATTGTTTTGAACATTGGAGAAAATCCCATATTATGCTATTTTGACCATCAGAACGCGACGTTTAAAGATATAAATTATTTATTGACATGGATGGAAGATCCAAAGAAAACGAAGGTAAGAGACAGATACAGATAAAGTTACTTTCGCATTTATATTATATATGTCGACAATCTGTTAGGGGGATGTAGGACAGGTAATTTGCAACCAAATGACCCCTGATGACCCATATACCATTGTCAACCATTTTCGAATAATTTGACATTTTATATTTTAAAATTTAAGAAGTAAAAATATAAAATGTTAAATGATTCGATTTTTTTTTAAATTGAGATTTAAAACGGGTCATTGATTGTAAATGGCCTCTCCTTCATCCCCTTAATGGATTGCCGGCATATAACAAATAACCCTGTGTATTAAGTATGAATATAGACCGACAATTTCAGCCATTAGGAATCACCGTTATGAAGTTAATTAAGGCTACAGTTCGATGAACGTAGGCTTTCTGTGCTATGGCCGGAACGCTGCGTCGGGCGAACGTTTTTTGAATACTGACGACCTCAGACAAGCGAGGCTAGATCGATAGTGTACGCTCAATTACATCGTGACTTCGTAGCCTGTGCGTCTAACTGGGGGTTGTGTTCAGAACATTCGTCATAGTCTGCACCCTAATTGCGTAATACGCCATCAATCACAATCTGAATCGGTTTGAAAAAAAATAACGATTAAAAAACACATCAAAAAAATAAAAAAAATTACATACAGACGAACATAGAACCTCCTCCTTTTTGAAGAAAGCGGTTAACAAATGTCTAATCAATAGTCTCATTATGTTCGAAAAAAAAATCTGCTCAACAACGTAAAATAACGCAATGAAAGTTGTTGAACTGCCAAAATGAAACAGATTAGTCTTACCAAAATAAGTTACGCAATTAGATAGCTGGTGCAACATGTCCTGACTGATGTCTATGCAGGATCAAATGTTGCGTAGCGTAATTATAGTAGTTGTTAGAGCTAGCCTGTTTTTAGGCCAAAAATCAGCGTTGCTATGCAACATGGCTGCCAGGCTTTTGGGCACTTTTCCCATTGACAGCGGTACGGAAGAATTTTTTGATGCCTAATGAGGTCTTTCCATTATTATACATAGTATAGGTACTTGTGCCTACATAACAATATTTTGATTAGAATCCTTTAAAAAAAACTAACTAGGCTTATGACCAAGAAATCATGAAATTATGAGACCCTTCATAAATGTCATTTAAAAACATGTGGTTTCAAGAAATTCAATAACTGATTATCAGAAAAGCATGTAAGTTTGCGGTTGCATATAAAATAGTCTGAACTCAATTTCTATCAAAACAAAAACTATCCGATAAGTTAATTAAACCCTGAATAGAAACTACTGAAGTTCTTCTACCGTAGTACTTACATCATTCGACAAGAAAAACCTTTTCAAAAAATGGAAATGTTATTTCACATCCATACGTGAAATAACGTTTCCATTTTATTGATTTAAAACTGGTAATTAAAAGCAATTATACCCGTAGGAAAGGCTAACCAATTTATAGATTAAAGAAACATTAGGTAGGTACTGTAAGGAGGTGGTATGCGATGCGCAACCTCGTGTGTGTGGTACAGGCTGGCTAGAGGGCAGCCGTGAGTTTTGAACGTTCCAACAATTTAGTTGAAAATAGAATAGGAAGATATTCAGAGACGGCCTGAGGCTGGATGATGGGCGATATAATATGAAATGTATCCTTGATTTTCATTAATTAATATAATTAGTTAAATTATCAAGTGTTTTACTCGATCCGGTGCCGTAGACTCTCTCGGAGTCTACAGTCCTGACTGATGTCTATGCAGGATAAAATGTTGCGTAGCGTAACTATAGTAGTTGTTAGAGCTAGCCTGTTTTTAGGCCAAAAATCAGCATTGCCATGCAACATGGCTGCCAGGCTTTTGGGCACTTTTCCCATTGACAGCGGTACGGAAGAATTTTTTGATGCCTAATGAGGTCTTTCCATTATTATACATAGTATAGGTACTTGTGCCTACATAACAATATTTTGAATAGAATCCTTTAAAAAAAAACTAACTAGGCTTATGACCGAGAAATCATGAAATTATGAGACCCGTCATAAATGGCATTTAAAAACATGTGGTTTCAAGAAATTCAATAACTGATTATCAGAAAAGCATGTAAGTTTGCGGTTGCATATAAAATAGTCTGAACTCAATTTCTATCAAAACAAAAACTATCCGATAAGTTAATTAAACCCTGAATAGAAACTACTGAAGTTCTTCAACCTACCGTAGTACTTACCACTCATCATTCGACAAGAAAAACCTTTTCAAAAAATGGAAATGTTATTTCACATCCATACGTGAAATAACGTTTCCATTTTATTGATTTAAAAATGGTAATTAAAAGCAATTATACTCGTAGGAAAGGCTAACCAATTTATAGGTAAAAGAAACATTAGGTAGATACTGTAAGGAGGTGGTATGCGATGCGCAACCTCGTGTGTGTGGTACAGGCTGGCTAGAGGGCAGCCGTGAGTTTTGAACTTTCCAACAATTTAGTTGAAAATAGAATAGGAAGAGACGGCCTGAGGCTGGATGACGGGTGATATAATATGAAATGTATCCTTGATTTTCATTAATTAATATAATTAGTTAAATTATCAAGTGTTTTACTCGATCCGGTGCCGTAGACTCTCTCGGAGTCTACAGTACCTTACTTAGTTATCAGCATCGATAGTTGGACTAACTACTAAAACCACAATACTGTAGATCCAGAGAGTTTTGAGAAGCACTTAGGTGCAAGCTATTACACCAAGCGCAGCATTTAAGTAACTGAAGCTAATCTTACGAACAGCTTCAATTTTAATAGTTTTTTTTTTAACTTGCAAAATTTGAAATCCATAAAATGTTTGAAAAGTTTTGGGGTTGTGTACAGTCACGAGCATATACCTTACAGTTACGTAAAATTCAAAAGATTTTTTCTCATGAAATAAAAATTGCAACTTTGAGAACAGACGAATTTCATAACAGTTTTTATAGTTTTTGATGATACTATGATGTTCTTTGCTACGAACATAGTATTATTGAAACATTAAAACATCAATGCTTTGAGTATTTATGTAATGTTCGACATTTACATAGGTAGTATATTACTATCAAGGAATATTTATTGTCTAATACTAGCTGATGCAAGCGACTTCACCCGCGTGGATGTCGGTTATTACTCGTATATACTAAAACCCTTACTCGAGAACCACTCTATCCATTGGTGAAAATAGCATGAAAATCAGTGCTGTAGGGTTTGAGTTTATCGCGTACAGGACGACAGACAGACGCGGCGGAGGACTTTGTTTTATAATATGTAAGGATACGAAAATAATGAGAAATTATTGTGACATTTCAGCAAAATGGGTTATCCAAGTAAAGCTTTAATTTTAATTAACCTTTCCTTTTTAATACTTAGGCGTTGGCGGAAATGAGCGGGAATTGTGTATGAAAATAGACGTATAGACATCTATTTTCATACACAATTTCCGCTCATTTCCGCCAACGCCTACGTACGAAAATCGATATTTCCACCGAATTATAGAGTTCGGTGGAAATATCGATTTTCGTACGTAATACGAGTATTGGCACACATGAAGATCATTTTGGTACTATATTTTCTACAGGGTGTAAAAAGACATATCCATAGCCGTAATTTAAGCATTCTGAAATTACATCAAATTAAGTAACATTGCACAAAAATAAATTGCTGGGAAACGACTTTTATTTTTGATGAGCAAAATCGCTGTTTACAATAGTACGGAACGAAACGCACGCAAAACATTGTGTTTATGGGTGCATGGAACGGGTCAGGGTTTGAGGAGTTTAAAAAAAAAAAATAAGTTATGTACCTACACTGGTACGCAAAGAAAGCGGGTCTGTAACAAAAACCTCAATAACTTCCAAAATATTGGAGCTAGCTTTATGAAATAAAGACTGCATTATGAACAAATTTATAGTGCTTAAATCAATTTGATAAAAGTTCAATATTACATAGTTAATTTTGAATAAAAGTAAAGTTAAGGTAAAATATCAATTTTCACTAGATTTTGAAAAATGTGCTACGGTATCAAATATGCAATTCAAAACTGACCCGCTTTCTTTGCAACCCAGTGTACTTTCTGTGTTCATCTTGGACAGTACTGACATCGGTGAAAAAAAAACATCTTGACGAGAAATAAATACTAGTCTGAAATCGCCAACCTGTCTTGAGATACCGAGGTGAACAAAACTCGTGCCTTCTCTGTGTAAGAAGAGGCCCTTTGCCCTACAGTGGGACAATTACTGGTTTTATAGGTCCTGCAGGATTTAGATTCCACGTCATACAAGTTTCAAGTGCCGCCATTGCAATGTAATTTTATTAGCGTAGCAATGCGCGGCCATCGTTTATTTTGGAATGAAGTTAGTTGGGGCAGTATACCGCACCGCGATTTTTAGTTAAAAACCGAGCTTTGTTTCAGCCAGGCCATTTTCGTATTTAAAAAGGTTTTTTTGGTAAAAGTTGAGTCTGACTTTTGTATGACAAATTGAAACAATTTTGAGTTATGTAGGTACGAATTTACGTAGCGTAATTCTTGCTATCTACCTGTCGCGAAAGGAACAGGAATATGATAAAATTATAGTTCAAGAAATTCAGTCGCGTAGAATGAAACGCGTAAAAAATGCTCATCGATATTGAGTGGCCTAGCAAAAGAAGCATGCGTTATCTGTCTAGAAGGCAGAGCGTCGCATTTAGAAATATCGGTTTTCTATAAAACACATCAGACGGCAAAATTACTTAGGGCTCACACGGCTCAAGATGAAATTCCCAGAGTGGCTGGTTTAGTAGTTCCATAGGTACTTAAACATTGTCCTTGTAAATTGATTGAGTCATAAATCCGAAACCCTTCGTAAACGCTACGCAAGTTTCCGATACCTGACATGTATTGACGGCTATATTATATTTTATTACGAGATTCGTACACCCGTCGCTTTGGGGATATGTCTTAAATGTCATTGTGACAGTCAGCAGGAGATTTGAATACTCATCAATAGGATGCTTTTGTGCCACAATCGTTATGTTTACGATAGTTAAAGATTGACAAGCAGAGACTATCTTGTAGCATTTAGTTCGCATTACAACCGTACCTTATTATAGGTATCTATATGTCGTAGATTATAAAATTTGAGCGATAATAGTCTCTCATTTGATTATTGTAGTACTAAGGTGAGGGTAAACTCCGTAACGCACTCACTGGAGTGGGGCGTCACGTGGACAGAGTCGTGTTAAGGGAAGTGGCTGAACGACGAAGCAGTCTTGTGAGGGCAACAAACAGATGCAGACCTCCACTTCTATTATGCGGAACTGTCGGTTTGCCCGAACGTAGAAAGTAATGCGTGAACATTATTAGTATTGTACCTACTGTGATAATTATTCTGAAAGTGAAACACTGACTGATTTGCTGTATCATCGTGTTTTATTGTAATCCTGCACTATAGATTCCGTGCCACCGAATCAAGATTATGGCGGCACTATCGCTCAGCCATCCCTGACGCCGTCATATATTTATCTTTACATATTATATTACATTCATTATGTTCTATGTTCTATGTTATCGGTTTGGTTTCCGCACTTAGTCCTTAACATGGACCATTGTGCGTGGGCCATGGCGGCTGTTGGAGGTTATTCCAACCAGCCCACCTCCCTCCAGAAGTTAACTAAATCTCCTAGTTTGTACAGAACCTCAGTGTAAGATCTGGGTGACCCGAGGGTTTCGGTTCTAGTCTGGGTGACGCCCGTGCAATCAAAGAGCACGTGCGCGACGGTTTCCTCAGCCTCCATGCACGCTCTGCATAGAGGACTGTCCGTTATGCCTATTGTGTGGAAGTGTTTGTTCAGCGAGCAGTGTCCTGTGATGGTCCCCGCCACCAGACGCAGGCTATTCCTGTCCAGGCGTAACAAACGCCTGGTTAGCATGCCATCCAGGGATGGCATCCCTGACGCCGTCATATATTTATCTTTACATATTATATTACATTCATTAATAAGAAAGTTCCGTAGTTAAGAAAACAAGCGATCACACAGCCGGAACGGATGTTGAGGCAGTTTTAACCATAATTTAGAGAATTTATTCCGCAAAGTTTATGTGTGTATTAAATTCTTACATATTATAAAACAAAGTCCTCCGCCGCGTCTGTCTGTCATCCTGTACACGATAAACTCAAAAACTACTGCACCGATTTTCATGCTGTTTTCACCAATGGATAGAGTGGTTCTCGAGTAAGGTTTTAGTATATAATAACCGACATCCACGCGGGCGAAGCCGCGGGTATCAGCTAGTTTTAAATAAAATAAACCAATCTCTAAGTTCTGTTATGTCAATAAAATAGTGCGAAGCAGTGGCGGCTCGCTAGTTGAAGTAGAAAGAAATAAAATAAAATTAATGCAAACGATTCCTATTATAAATGAATGGCAGAATGGCTTTTATTCACGAGAAATGGAAATAGGTTAAATTGTTTATTCAGAACAAAACAAAATGTTCTCAAAACTCCTACACATCTTTGATTATTCACACATTCACAATGCGGTATGCATTGTGACTGTGTAAATAATCTGAATATATGGAAGCAGTGTACTGTCTAATTAATAAAGTTAAAAACTTTCTAAGTAATTTCGGAGTTCCGCAGAAATGACTTCCCAGAAGACTTCACAACCTTGTTTACAAGACTCAAAGAACATTTCTATATTAATATTAAAGTTGATTTTGATGAGTACTGGATAAAGTGATTCTGTGCTCCTGATTAACTTCGAAAGGAAACGGGAATCGTTTCCAGAAGTTTGAGCGAGTAAGAATATATTATTTGGGATTGTGTTCCGATTTTCTGAATGGAATTGAATGAAAGAATTGAATTGGAATTTTGAAAGATTAGGAAGGCCTTGTGGCGGTGTCTACATCGCCACATGCGAACTACGCGTCAAAGACCTGACGTCACACAAAAATCCTGACGTCACATAAATCCTGCATCGCGCAATTAAAGTTTACCGTGCAATGGACATAATATACAAGAACCCGACATCAATCGTTGAGCAGTTGCCCGCCAAACAACAACCGCCGGGTCGGAGGATCCTCCCTTTTCTATGGTGGATGAGTGAACTTTACACCCTGTTCCTCATACTCCTAAAGCCTTGGAAAACGACGTTGCGTACATACCGAACGGTGTTTGGAACTGTTCAGTTAAGAGAGTTAATGTTTGGGGAGTATCTATATTTAAAGTTGTAGGTAGTTAGGTTTGCTGTAAAAATTGATGTTGGAAATATTATAAACTGGCTGTTGCCTGCTAGTTCGTCAGCGATCCAGGATGAAAAGTAGCCTATGTCCTTCTCCAGGTCAAGGTCTACCACTGTGCCAAAATTTCATCCAAATCCGTTCAGCTGTTTTAGCGTGAAAGCGTAACAAATCAACAAACAAACTCACTTTCGCATTTATAAGTTATAGGATTTATTTATTTATATATACTTTATTGTACATCACAAAAGTATACAGGGTGTAAGCGTAAACACCAGGTATTAGTTAGGATTATTTGTCATTTTTAGAAATATAGGTACTTATGCATATATCATTACCGCTGAGAATGTAAATAACATACGGAAAGTAGGTACCACATATACGACGCGCAATCAGCAAAAAAATTGCTGTTCCATCCATTTTGACTGCGTTGGGTAGGTATTGCAATTTTTAAAGGACACAGCTGGTTTTTTTTAAGAACCGACGAAAAGTTTCAACCCTTCGTGGTTCAGAATCCATGGTAACAGGGTGCGCGTCGATCTCCCTGGCACCTTGGACATCAAGGTGCATCGACGTGCACCCTGTTCTACCATGCCTAAAAATAGTATTAGGTACTTTTACTAACTACCTACGTAGTTTCAGCTAAGCAAGACGTTACAAAGATTGGTTGAACCTATTTCGTTTTTGGCAAGAAAATAAAATAAACGTAATTATTCAATTCTAAATTTAAATTTTCATAATCAACATTTCGCACGTATTTTAGCGTTTCATTGTCCTAAATTTCGCACATAAGTGTCCCGCGAGGCTCTAGTTATCACAGAGTATAGCGTCCCACAAAAGAAGTAACAATAGGAGACTAACACCCATATTATCTTCATTAAATGCATTATAAAAGGTGAGGTAGGTTCCCGGTACTTTTGGCCCGATGTGTATCTGGAGGACGATGTGACAGCTTTGTTTTTAAAGGGCTTAAAAGGGAATTTACATAATAAACACTGTAATTAACAATTAAGCGGGTCATCAAAAGGGTGATACGAGTCTTTTAAAACGATACAATCCCTTTATTAATATATACTTTACGAATACTTATCACGCGCCGCCGCATTGAAGTGGGATGAATTAAAGTCTGTTCCAAAAGTATTTGATGACAATGTAAACAAATCCTGTTCAGGTTAAATTCTTTCGCAATCAATCACTAATGGTCCAGTTACACATTCATCTGTATTTCGCTAATTTCAACTGTGTATGTCTGTACTTTTTCCAACAATTATTATTATTCGAATAACATAATTATATTGTAATTGAAAAATCTTCGACAAAAATTATTGTGGTAATAAAATTTACCTCAATTGTCAAATGAAAAACATCTCAAATTAGAATTTCGGGTTTAAGTATTTAAATAATCAGATCAAAGCCAGTGCTTTGTGCTAATTTGTAAGTGGCATAACAAATTGGCATCCACAGTTAAATTTATTCTGATCCATTTGTTTACATTTTCATGAGAGACTTTTGGAACACACCATAATAAAATACGCTACCTGTAGATAGAGGGTAGATGGCAGTTTTTTTTAATGTGCATATGAATACGTCTACCCTCTTTATAAATTATTCAAATCAATACATCGACCATCAAATATTATGTTTGTGCATTCGCTCGTTTGGTCTAAATCGACCTTTAGACGACATAAAAGCCCTCAATTTTCATTCGTTTATCTATCGAAGTACCTACCCTTTCACTCACATAGAAGCAAGTCTCTTTAAGCAAACAGTCTCAAGCCTGAAGATCTCTAATAAAACAGAATATCAGAACGTTCAAGGCTCTGCCGTAGGTATTTCAACGGTCTATTAAGGAGGAAATGGGCTGGAGATATTTTAGGGTCATCTTATAGCCATACAGTCCATTTCCTATTGTATGTTTAGGGTCGATTTTTCATTTGGCCCGAAGCCTGAATATCTCGGAATCCGATAGATCCGTTTTGATGAAAATATCACAGGGAAAAATGCTTTCTGTGAGGTAGCGCTGAATGTGAAGAGCAGTAATGTCATTGAATTTATGATTCTATGTTTGAAGTGCTATTTGTTTTTTTTTTGTAATTTTTAGCATTTGTTGTTGGACTTAATATACTTAGGGCTTGATTCTCAGTGTACGGATAGACATCTTCTAGATAAATGATGAAAACTAACAGAGTTTGAATGAAGGTAAACATAATTACATCGAATAAAAATGTTAAAAAATGTTGTAATCGTTTTCTACAGTCCGGCCGTCGAATGCTTTCGTGACACCTGTCAGTTTCATACTAAAGAAGAATTAAGTGTTTTGCGGATTTGATCCGTATTACTACTAGAAATTGTCCAACTGACAGGTGTCAGGAACGCATTCCCTCGACGGCCGGACAGTAGAAGTCCATTAGTGTCATAAAACTTTACAAATACCTCCCATATTACTAATCAGACTACAGAGTAAAGCTACTAGTGTACTACCTACATATTTTATATTAAAAAAATACTATTATCGTAACAAGTTGATCCGGATCCCAAAACTTCATGAATAACCGTGTTCGTAAATAAAAGGCAAGGAGTTTTCAGGCTTACTTCAGCAAAAATCATAAAAGTTGCTTTATGTACTTTCAGAGTACAAAACGTATTCAATACAAAACAGTTATAAAAATAAATTAAAAAAAACCTGTCTTGTCGATATAAAAGGTGTTATCAAAATATTGATAAAAACTAGCAGTTTTCCAATCAGAGGCTTAAGCCGTGAAAATGCAATGAAAGCTATCGGAAAAATCTCGTTTTCGTAATCCATTCTATTTCGGCAAATAAATGAATATTGGTTGCATTCCAATATATCTGGCTTTAGCTCTGTGAAATGTTCCCGTTGCGTCCCAATTACATAATTTTTCAATAAGTCATCTCCATACTTCTGTCAATTGTATTGTGAGAGAAGTAAGGCTTCTAAATAAAGTGGTATGTAATAGCAATATGACGTAGACACTGAAACCAATATAATTTACAGACAAGAATGAATTTCAGAATATATTTTCGTAAAAGTCAAAGCTAATTTTGCTGTCCAAAACGGGCTAAAAGGTGAAGCGAAAGTAAAACCAAGAACATACCTCGTCATGGGTTATCGCCAGCTTCCATATTTAACTTGCACCCCTTTGATGTACTAATTAACCTTAGCAAAAATGCTCACGGCTCACGATTACGCAATTAATTTGCTATTTTTGTTTTTGTTCGCAAAAGAGGACCGGGGCAGATATCGCCCGGGACCGTCGTCATGGTAACGGGGGGTGATGTCGGCGCGCGCCGCAGTAAGGCGGCAGAAGTGACCTCGCGTTCGCCGCGTTCGCCGCGTCGCGTCAACCGTCCGAAAACCGTTTTTTCACGAAACGGGAATCTACCGTGCGTAATGATATACAGCTTTGACGACTAACCTACGTTGTTGTGCTGTTCACAACGGAACTAGTGGTGTTCCACGTGTGTTGAGAGTGTGTGAGTGTGTGCGATGCATTAGTTGGCGTGCAATGTTGAGGGGTGGTGGGACGAGTCTGTGACCGGAGCAGTTGCACGGGAGGGGCGATTTTCACGCTTGATCATGCCTTTCGAATTGAGATCAGGTAAGCTTTTCAGGAATTTCAAGCGCAAACAGCACTTCCTTAAGGATTATTTTCGATTGTGCGTTATGCAAGCGTTACAGCTTTCGGGCATGTGCAATGTCTTAGGAACATTCGATGTAAGTGAAAATGCAAATTATGCAGCATGCTTTGACTTTGTTAAAGTATGTCGCCCGTGAAAATTGACTGAATTCTTCTAGAGATACCTTAACCACGTGGTAATCAATAACTGCATTTTTTGTTACTGATAAGCGCTTTGACAATTTATTTTCTCTCTGCAAACGTGTGGCGATCTTCTGAATATTAATTTGATGCTGCAAGATTTCTTCACGGTTCATTTAAATAACTGCTGGTAATTGTTTACCCACAACACAATGAGGTATCCAAAACAATAGCCGTTGCTTATTCCAACGATACCAAATTAGCAATCATCTAATCAGGGATGACCCAGTTTCGCAAAACCAACTGTTTTCATTATTAAACAACCTAAATAACGTTATGTAATTCTCTGGGGGGTTGCAGCCTGGAATGTGTTTAGCAGAGGATTTTTTCTGAGATGTCCTTAGGGATTTTTAAGGATTTCAGGGCCCTTGTCCTCTTTAATATTCAGAACAGCTTTATTGTTGGATTTAAAGGGAAACTACATACACAGGTATTTGTCAAATATCCAATGCAAATCTTTTGGTACAAAAGGGTCGTATTGTTTTTAAAGGGTTTTTTTTTTTTATGATGTAACCTAATTTTGAGTGATAAAAGGTTTGTCCTGGTAAGCGTTTGTAATTTGCGCCTTATTAAAATCAAGATAGGGTTGGATTGTGTGTTTTTTTGTTTTAGTTGGTATTCATGATTAGCAACCACTATTTTAATTTTTGTTTGAAAATTTGAAATGCATGTTTTCCTATTTAGTTTAGGTTTCTAGCACACCGTATGATACATATATTATGCATAGATAACTAAATAACTAATTTTACGAATAGGTATTAGTGGGTGTATCTACCTTCAAGAACTTTCCTTTGAGGGTTTAGCCAGAGATCTAATGGTTCTTACCAAACGAGATCGAATTGGCTGTATGCACATAATATCATGCCTATGTTCACCAGAGAGTTAGGCAGAGGTGTATACTATCTATAACACACCCACATTTCGCCAGATATATTTTTAAGTCTAATGTTATAGGGGGCGACCCTATTGGCATCAAATCTAGATTAACATAACACCATGCCTGTTTTTCCCCGAAGTGTTAGGCAGAGGTGTATCTATAGTAACTACACCCACATTTCGCCAGTTATGTTTAAGTCGCATGTAATAGGGGGCGAGCCTATTGCCATCAACCGGGCACAAATCTAGACTTCGGGCTGCTACTGAGAAATTCCAGATGGAAAACCCAATAACACAGCCCGACCTGGGAATTGAACCCAGGAGCTCATGCTCAGCAGTAACGTTTGTAGTACCACCAGTAGACCATCAAGGCAGAGATTATAATATTAATAAACCCACCTACATACGTACAGACGTGGTTTACACACTATGGGGTAATCCACTCAGAGAACTGATTTCAACAGCACTTGTCCGAATCGCACCTGAGCACTTCCTTCAACCGCACTGAAACAAAATTTTGATAAGCGCGATTCGGTGGAACCGTTTATGTTTCTATTGTCACTCAGCATCCTAAAGCATTTTCTATATTCCAGTCAAAGTCAAAGTCAAAGTCAAATAATTTATTTCAAATAGGCACATAAAAGGCACTTTTGAACGTCAATGAAAAACAAACAAAGAAATAGAATTGATTCTAGTTGCCCATTCCAAAAGGTAGATTTCGTATGGAGAAGAATGGGCAAGAAACTCCACCGTTACTCTTTTCAAAATTGTTTACAATATTTTGTATACATGAATTATATAATTATATGTGAAGACCATGCGCCCACAATAAGATTACTGTCCCACAAAAAAAATTAGTGTAAATTCAGCTTCGGTTCCTAGAAGCCTATTTAAATTTGCTGTCAAATCCTTTGTTAACTTAATTGATTGGTCAAAGCGGCTTTGGTCAACCAATTAAAACAGCTGACGTGATGAAGTTTGACCACGATTTGACTGAAGGCTTTCTAACAGAGATTTGATCAGGATTCTAGACCCGAGATTCAGAATTTAAGTACTTATGGAAGGATGTGTAGTTAAACTCAATGCCTTCAACTCTTTTTTCCTCAATCTCTTTCAAATGCAGAAATATCAAATTATTATCTCAAAATCTGCCTAGAATTTTCCCAACTATGTTGGGGACGGCTGGCAGTCTAATCGGATGCAGCTGAATACCAGTATTTGGTATGTAGCGACTGCCTATCTGACCTCCATAATCCACAGTTACTGGGTAACACGATACCCAACTAAGATATTTAAAATTATTTTGACTGTTCATTATTTCCTCAAATTCGTACACTACTACTATTTAATAACTAACACTATTTATTTATTTAATATTTCGCTCTTAAAAAAGAGGTACAAAGGCGGACTTAATGCTTTTATTAGTGTTGGTATGGCAACATCATTTTGCTATGAACGGTCAAGTTACTGAATACGATTATTTGTCGAACTATAGAAAGAAAGAAAAACAGGTTTATTTGTCACAGTAAGAAATGCATACAAAAAGATAAGTTAATTAGAATATCAAATTAAGACAATCGCCTTCCAAAAAAAAAACACTAAAAAAGTGAAAATAACTTTAATTACGGAAGTCGGTGTCTTTGCTTTTCAATTTTTGTTTTATGCCACCGACATCCGAAATTAAAGTGATTTTTCACTTTTTTTGTGTATTTTTTTGGAAAAAGTTTTTATTTTTCACTTTTTAGTTGTGGTACCTACCCCACACAAATTCGAATACCACTACAGCTATGTAAATAACAGTGACGGAGTCAAACAAGATGTCGTCTACATAGACTAAGGGGGAAAAATACGTAATTATTCAAGCTAACTCAAAACCTACGCAAGCAAAATTAATAAAATTTATGTGGGACCACCTCTTAAGCATGACCTACCAAACAAAAAAAAGAATCATGAAAATCGATTCATAATTAGTGGAGAAATCGCGTAACATACATTAAAAAAAAAACATACAGACGAATTGAGAACCTCGTGCTTATTGAAGAAGTCGGTTAAAAAGTAAAAAACATAATCTGCGAGTACAGAACAGAAAAAGTCGGCAGATGCACATCGGGACTGTGACCAGAATGCTTCCTCTCAGCATGATGCTGTGCTATGGGGGACCCACAGCACAACGCTGATTTTCTGTGGTGTCCCCAAAAACTACGTACGGGAACAAAGTTTAGTTACAAGATTTGTAAAGATCAAACAAAATCCTAACTAATATTAAAAATGTGCAAGTGATTTTGTTTGTTAGGCTTTCACGCTTACACGGCTGACCGAATTTGGACGAAATTTGGCATATAGGTAGACCATGACCTGGATTGGGACATAGGATACCTTTTATCCCGATATTCCTACGGGATCGAGACTTATGGGGCTGAAACCACGAGGTGCAGCTAGTAGATAATAAAAACACTGAATCAGAAATTCCCGATCAATTCCACGACGAATGCGAATAATGGAACTGTTGGAAAATCCATCATTCTTTTACAATGGAAGTTTAACAAGACGTAAGATAGATCCTAGTTTTGAAACTAGGTTAAAAGATAGTAGGCGGACAGTGCTTGCGCTAATGCAATTTTTAAATCCTCTGTTATTATTGATGATGCAGCTCAGCTCTATTCGTAGAATTGTAACGGATTGTGAATTGATTACAATACATAGAAGAAAAGATTGTTTCCTTTTCTGTCTACCTAATGAAAACCTAAATTCATTCTTTCACTGACATAAGTATTCGTAAAACGCTTACCTAAACCGCTGGTCTTAGAAGCATGGAATGTTGCGCAAGAGTTGCTTTTATAATGAAACCGAGGACGAGGAAAGGCTTTTTTCAAATGAGTCCCATAAATGGGTTAAAAATAAGGATGAAAGTTTGTATTGAAGTTCGTAATTTTTTCCGATAGGATTTTTATAAGTTATCAGCCAGTTATGTAAGTGGCTTGTACGGATAAAAACAAAGAAACTAGCGAGCCTTACAGTAGTCGCATATAATGTGGAATCGCATATAATCTGTCATCTTGGTTGACAGTACACACGGCTACACATCAAGCTATACATTTCCAGTATAAGCTGACCTTGCATTGTACGGAAATCCAATACAATACGAGATCAGCATAAACTGGAAATGTATAGCTTGATGTGTAGCCGTTGTAACGTTACGCTTAGCTCTGGAGGGGAGTTAAACGTATCACACAACTAAATAAAAAAGATAAAAAAGCTCAGGAGGGGAGTTAAGCTTAGGTCACACAATTGACAACTTAACATGAAAATGTCAGAATACAATTATTCTAAGATTTTTAACAAAAGGAAAATTAATAGTATAAAATAAGATTTGAAATGCTAAAACAGTCAGATATAATTAAAAGGATGATTTTTAGATGTAAAAGTGTAAGGATATGTATAAAAAGTGAGTATTGTGTCGTGTGTGCTTCTGAAAAACAGAATACCACACCGTGTGTACCACCTCTCAGAAAATAGGTTGGAACCATCTGACGGCGAATACTTGCACCACGCGCGCTCATTGGTCGAATCAAAAGCGCGCGCTTTCCGGTTTCCTGTTACACACTTCCGTCCCTTTTCACGAAATTACTCCCAGAGTACTGCAGAGTCTCCCAATTACACATCAAAAACGGTCACGCATTAGTCAAAATGCATTCGTCATTGTTGAGCTGGATATCCACTATGCTCGTGCATCAACTGTGCTTTGCGCATCTCATTTGCTTTTGACTAGAAATTGCCACGATGACGGAGCAGATGCTCAGAGCACAGAGTACGCGGAAACTTTTACAAGGTGACGAAGCACGGAGGTGGCGGTGAAGGTTTTAAACAAAAAAAGTCGGAAGATGTTTTGGGACACTCGGTTGGAACGAAATTCCTTTTGCTGTTTATGACGTATTAATACAGAGCCATCAAGTATGGTCTCAACTTTCTTGGATGGCCCACGTTCTGTGGATATTTTAGAGCGCCTCTATAGGACACGACACTTAAGTTCCGATACCTGGCACAGACTTGCAGGTCAGTGGACCTTGACAAGTGACAATCGCTTCGAAAGTACCTACCTGAAATTTTTTGAAAGGCCTACACTACACTGTCCTCCCATAACTATTAACACTGTAATTCGAAAATATTGTAAAAGCCAATTATGTCTTAAAAGAGTAACCGTGGAGTTTCTTACTGGCTCTTCTCCATAGGAAACGACCAATTGGAACCGTGCACCTAGCTTCTGACGTTTCACAAGTGCCCATGTAGGTTTATATGAAATAAAATATTTTGATTTTGATTTTGAAAGCGTTTCGTATTTCTGCAACGACTTTCAACAGGATTGAGATAAGCTTTTCGATAGCTTATGCCAGGCCTATACATTTTTGCCTTTTCTATCATCGTTATCGTTGATGGATTGTCACTTTGTCTAGGGCCTCTGGTTCGCTACCAACCAAGCAAACTCTCTAATGTTTTTACCATGACATGAGTTTAGTGGCAGTGGCATACAGCTAAAGCTTGCATTATAGAAGATTAATAAAAATGAAGGTTTCTCTTCCGACTGCTGATAGCTTGGACTCCGTTGCTGATACTTATTATTAGTGATTGTGTCCCCCCAAAATACAGATTACCCAGTGATCAAGCTAGGAGAACAGCACTTCACCGAGTAATTCGTGTGTACACCATTTAACTACTAAAGCATACTTTGTAAGTCCTTCATGTAAAACTCAAGCCGTTTTGTACCTCAATAAATAATCTTACTATCCTACTATCCTACTATCCTACTATCCTACTATCCTACTATCCTACTATCCCACTATCCTACTATCCTACTATCTTACTATCCTACTATCTTACTATCCTACTATCCTATTATCCTACTAATATTATAAATGTGAAAGTTTGTGTGTTTGTGTGGATTGTTGGATGTTTGTTACTCAATCACGCAAAAACGGCTGAATGGATTTGGATGAAATTTGGCAAACAGATAGTTTATAACCTGGATTAATACATAAGATACTTTTTATTCCGATATTCTCACGGGATCGAGACTTACGCGGGTGAAACCGCGGGGCGCAGCTAATTATTAATAAAACAAAAAAACAATTGTATAAAATAAATAAAAATGTTAAAGTAGGATTATGAAGTTACAGTCCGCGAACAAGCAATGAATTAATGAATTTACGAAGATGACATAAATTGCAAAGACACTTTAAGACTCGATCCCTGGTTTCACAAACTTGTAATATTTGAAAAGCGATTAAGCTCCCTTACAACCAAAGTTACAAGAT
The DNA here is from genome assembly GCA_949152455.1 of Lithophane leautieri. Taxonomy (NCBI): domain Eukaryota; kingdom Metazoa; phylum Arthropoda; class Insecta; order Lepidoptera; family Noctuidae; genus Lithophane; species Lithophane leautieri. Next base: position 11,358,817 of record OX424473.1, on the reverse strand, counting down.
CCAACTTTCTACTTATCTTGTTTGAAGACATATGCAAATGTCGAAGGCTCGAGTTTGAGGGATATTTGCGAATGCATAATGCAGTCTGCGACATGGTTGTGTAGAGTAACTATGTAGCATTATGTCCAGTGACGATGTCGGGGAATATGGCAGATTCTGTTAAGTAATTATGTGCACATTGGAGTGGGAATATTGGCTAACACGAATAGTTAATAGACTTGATGAGGCTCGAATGAAGACTATTTGAGAAATGAAAAGTAGTTTAATGTTGAGGAAAGGAAAAGAAATATCAAAGCGATTATGGAAAAAAAAAATCATGAAGTAAGGTTCGTCAGGAAAGTTTTGAGTAGAAATGTGGATGGTTTTACGAGTAGGGGAAGACCAAAGAAACAATGGATGGACTGTATGAAAGATTATAATGACTAGCAAGGTAATGACTACCAATATGGTGACTAATAGAGAAGTATGGAAGAAAAAGACACGTTGCGCCGACTACACATAAATAGAGAAAATGGCAGGAAAATGATGATAAAGAGTTCTCTAGGGAGAGTAGTTCTAAAGAAAAATATTCATAAAGTCTAATATCAGGCTTTGAGAGCAAGTTTGTGACTGCAAAACCAGGCTGTCCAAAAATATTAGTCATCCCATATACTTGCGTGGATTACATATTGAAGCTTTGTACACACGGCTACAGACTTAACAAGCTATACATTTTCCAGTATAAGCTGACCTCGCATTGTACGGAAATCCTATACAATGCGGGATCAGCATAAACTGAAAATGTATAGCTTGATAAGTAGCCGTGTGTACAAGACAGCTGATATTTTTTTCTCAATTACGATGCTGGTCTCATGGAAAAAGTTGTTCAGTTTGATGGTCTGTACGTCACTCTTTTTAATAAAACTTGGTTATGGAAATATTGAGCAAAAAAAAATTTCATGCTTTTGGATCTAGTAGTTTAGGCTGTGCTTTGTCTGTCAGTGAAAAAATGATTTTTTTGATTTTCATTATATATATTATTCTTTATTTAAATATCGATACATGTAAATTATATTTTTAAATATTAGAATAAAAATGTATATAAAAATTATGGTTATTATTATTAAGAAGATGGTTGCTCTTGAAGCAGAGCAGAGAGCGAGTGTACCTATTATTTTACGTCCTCATCTTGTGTCAGTACGAGCTGAATCTAGAATACACTAAATTCAGATTAGACTACCATTTAAACAATTGCAAGTAGAAAACTTTTCACTGATCCTTCTAAAAGCACTAAAAGCTTACACTTCTATATTATTTAGTACACACCCAACAATGTATTACTGTCCCTGAATTTGTATACAATTCCGTACGTAACTTTGCACAAATCTGCACACGCCGGAGTCTTACTTTGTACAGTACAGAATCTGCTGAATAGATCTCAACTTTATACATATTATAGTAGGCTTCATGTTTGCTTGTGTGTGCCTTAGGTAGATATGAACTTAACTTGCTAATCATTGCAGACAATAGAGAGGATTAAATTAGGTTTACAGTAGGAAATTGAGATTAAACTTTACACTTAAATGTAAAAAAAAAAAAATTGTTAAGTGTGGCTCAAAATATCTACGTTGCCACGTTAGATATTGCAGTTTCGATACACGAAGCATTTATGAATAAATATTTGGAAAACTGTTTCTTTGGTTATAAAAAATATAATATTTCGGTCCATTAACTTTTATATTTATGCCATCATGTTTATTTCATCATAATGTAAGAAAAACATACAAGCGCTATCAACCTTGTGTCCTTAACAAAGGACAACTCCTTGACCTCATACAAGGACACAGGGTCCAATAACATAGCAACAACAATAGAAGCCAAAAGTTTACATTACAATAACCCCTCAGAACTTTAATACAATAACAATTATTCGATTATTCCTTCGTTGATTTCTGTAACTCAGCAAAGTGTTCATCATATTTTTTATAAGCAATTAACTAATAAACTTTACAAAGAGGTACTTGGTTGGCGTCCAAGAAAGTTCTCCAATGAGGTTTTTCCCTGACTGTTAAAGAAGTTTTTATATTTATTGGTGTGAAATTATGTTCTTGCTCATTTCACTTTGGTGATTTATTTTTAAATTATATGTTTACTAAGTTTATGCTTACCTTTATGGAAGCTGACCGTTATAAGAGTATGTGATGTATGTTCTTTGGTCTTCTTGAGGGGACTGCTTCCTCATAAAATTTGTCGTTTGAATTTAAACGTGTATTTATCGCGTAAGTATTTGTTTTTAACTCCGTTGCCATATTTGAGTAAGTGGGTACCTCCAATACCAAGGATTCGAAGGGAAGGGTTTTACTTAAGGGTCCCGAGACGTTCAAATTGCAGTTGTCATTTTTTATTGTGATTGATACACATTGAGGTGCAAAATGGTCGGCGAAAAAATGCAGTTGAAGCGATTGACACCATTACTACAATTGCAATGTATCTTTGGACTATTCAGAGATTTGTATTTTTCTAGTGCAGAAGTAACAAAACATGGCTCAATAACACTACCTGCCAGCCCTTTGCGGAACAACTGCGTGATATTATTTAATTGTGAAAAACATAATATTTCAGTTAAAAATAATGTTATATTCAGCAAATTACATCTAAAAAGCGCTGTATTAAAATTGCGGGGCGCTGCAGAAAGCGAAAACCATATATCTCAGTCGTAATGGCTTTCTCTAAATGACACGTCAGAATTATGATGACTGAGTTCACGCATCTGTGACGTAATTTGTTTGTATCTTGACGGTGATCTCCTCTTATGGAGTGGAAATGATAAGTGAAGTTGGTTAGGTAGTTTATTTGTAAGGTTATGCTTGAAGGCTTACGAGCTATCTGTTCTAAACATAGTAAAATAATTGCAATTCCATCTCATCATCTGCCTAAAATTTTCGCAACTATGTTGAGGTCGGCTGGCAATCTAACCGGATGCAACCGAATACCAGTATTTTACACGGAGCGACTGACCCCCACAACTCAGTTACTAGGTAATACGATACCCCTTGGTAAGACTGGTTGTCAGACTTTCGGGCTTCTGACTACGTGTAACGACTGTACAAGATTGAAAGATCTACAAATGACAGCCGGTACCATCACTTCAAACGTAATTTACGAAGCAAGGAGGGGTCTCGATATTTAATGGATGACCACCCATCCACGAACCGACCGCGATAAGCGTAGCTTAACTTTCCATCGACGTTTATTATTAAGTCACGAGCCCCTCTTTCAATTCCATCTACTATTCAAAATGTTTCAAAGCACACGTTAGATTTAATAACATTTTCTATTCCTAGCAAAAATAACGTTTTGTTTTACATTATTTGCCGACGAAGACGGTAGCAGTATCAGGTATCCAATAAAAATGAAACAAGAGAAAAACCATACCTTTCTTAATGTTAAATGGTAGCTAAAATAGTAGGTGCAGATATTTTGAGTTATTTTACAAATCCTTTTTTTTATCCACAAAGGGGAATCTCTTCGCCTACATCGCACCTTATAGTATGTGATGCCGAAGCGAAGGTGGAAGCGAGCCTCACCCGGAATCCTCAACCACAGAAGAACTGGCTATCTCACCTCTAACTGCCGAAACACAAAAACGCTGTTAACATTGTTGGTATGGCGCTAGACTTAGATAAGATGGTGGTATCTATTCTAATATTAACATACGATGACACCGAAGCCTTGATATAGAACCCACTTCACACACATACACCACCACACTCACCATCACACACCCCACCCCACCACACACAACTACAAAAGCCCAACAAAATGTATATTATTTTTACTTTTCCTTAGTTTACGTCTAGAATTTGACATATTATGTTTTATTGTTATTGTTATATTTATCTTTAATACCCTGACACTGGAAGGTAACCATAATATTGTTAATCGCACTCCCGAGCCACAAGATACAAGCGACGCTTAGTTTGTGGCTCACCGAATTTGGCTAAATTGTACTGTTACTTTTTGATTAATAAACTTTACTTTACTTTATCTAGCTAGGCAGACTTAGAACAAGCCCTACCTAACCAAACAGAGCAGAAAAATTTGCCCCCACTGGGAATTCAGCCCGGGATCTCTGGGTCTGAGACAAGTGGTCTAACCACTAGACCACAGAAGCGGTTGAATAAGCAAACTTAAGCTCCAATTATGTCTTCAATTAATAAATTGCCATAATCTCCTCCAGGTGTACATTAAAAACTAATGATAAGAGATAGTCGAGTATTAAGTTCGTATAACAACAATTGAAACTGTTTTAATTATAACTTTGTATACCAAAATTGCTAATGTAGCCCATTTTCTGTTATAAATGTACCTTTCTGTACAGAAATAGATCTTATAAGATCTCTAATCTTATTTTGTCGTTATGTAGCTACAAGTAAATTGAGTAATTCAATCCCTGTGTTCCCTCTACCTCTTGAAGAGAGGAGGTCTGTGTCCCAACAGTGGGAACATTATAGGCTGGTTATGATTGTGATGAACCCTGTATTGTAAAAAAGGATATCTTTCTCAATTATATTGAATAGGCTTCCAATTATCAATTGGCTTCTAAAACGTCTACCCACACTATCATCCTTACTGAGTCTTTACGACATTATACTGTTTTTCCATTTCATTATAAATATTTTATCGCAGTCCACTGCTAGACATGGGCGGGAAGTTTTCTTTTTTATGTAGATTGAGTTTCATAGAAAGTAACATCATGTTTATTTGAGACATGAGATAAGTCAAAGTCAAATAATTTATTTCAAATAGGCACATAAAAGGCACTTTTGAACGTCAATGAAAAACAAAGAAATAGAATTTATTCTCGGGATCTCTGGGTCTGAGACAAGTGGTCTAACCACTAGACCACAGAAGCGGTTGAATAAGCAAACTTAAGCTCCAATTATGTCTTCAATTAATAAATTGCCATAATCTCCTCCAGGTGTACATTAAAAACTAATGATAAGAGATAGTCGAGTATTAAGTTCGTATAACAACAATTGAAACTGTTTTAATTATAACTTTGTATACCAAAATTGCTAATGTAGCCCATTTTCTGTTATAAATGTACCTTTCTGTACAGAAATAGATCTTATAAGATCTCTAATCTTATTTTGTCGTTGTGTAGCTACAAGTAAATTGAGTAATTCAATCCCTGTGTTTCCCTCTACCTCTTGAAGAGAGGAGGTCTGTGTCCCAACAGTGGGAACATTATAGGCTGGTTATGATTGTGATGAACCCTGTATTGTAAAAAAGGATATCTTTCTCAATTATATTGAATAGGCTTCCAATTATCAATTGGCTTCTAAAACGTCTACCCACACTATCATCCTTACTGAGTCTTTACGACATTATACTGTTTTTCCATTTCATTATAAATATTTTATCGCAGTCCACTGCTAGACATGGGCGGGAAGTTTTCTTTTTTATGTAGATTGAGTTTCATAGAAAGTAACATCATGTTTATTTGAGACATGAGATAAGTCAAAGTCAAATAATTTATTTCAAATAGGCACATAAAAGGCACTTTTGAACGTCAATGAAAAACAAAGAAATAGAATTTATTCTAGTTGCCTGATAAGTGATAACTGTTCACATAGGAATACCAATGAAACGATTGATGGATGGATTGTGTGAAAGATGACAATATGGTTAGAAACGGAGTGATTACTGTTGTGACGGCTATAGTTTGACCGAAACCGCACCAGGCCTCTCCCAGGCCCCAGGCTGCGCCACAACACACCTGTCCTCCACCTTCCGTATCCAGTCTCTCCCAGCCACCTTTTTAAGGTCGTCGGTCTATCTAACTGGGGGCAGGCGTCCCGGAACATTACGGTTTACGATACACGGTCTCCACCCTAGGACTCATCTGATCTGCCATCGGTACTTCGACAAACTTCACCAAATACGGAAAAAAAGACTATCACATAACTTAGTCATCATATCCATTCAAAACATCACACTAAATTACCTACAGACAAAAATTCCTTTATCGGGAACCACGTCTAAATCCAAAGGAAAAATACCGTAGAATCATAATATTCTTGCCGTCTAAACGATGCCCGTTTGCGAACTTCGCCTCGATAGATGGGAAATAGAAATTGAAAGATTCGATATTTTATCAAATCTTTCCCACGAAATGTGACCTTTAGGGACCCCCCAATACCTATAAAACCTATTGGGGGAATGTAATGGGATATTAAAGGTGATTTTTCTTGAGATAGTTTAATGGAAGGTGGTGGTTTGAGGTTAGTGATGGGCCATTTTCGGACATTTTGTCCACTTTGATTTTGACTTCTATTCCAGTCTAAATTTTCTGGTTTTGCTATATTTAAAGGGTCTACCCACGCGCTAAAATAAGGTCACAGTAAAATTCGTTAAAAAGGCTGGTTGTATTTCAAGTAAATGTTGGTTGGCCGGCCAGAATAATTTACAAATATAACCAAGTAATTTTGGTATTTTAGGTCAATATTTTAGGCAGTAGCCCAGTAATTCCAAAACTAAGGCTGCCTGTATTTCTAGTAGATGTTGACAAATAGGTAATTCATAAGCAATTTTAGAGAGTTATTAGGTATCACTTATCAAATCTACCTTTTTCCTAAAACATCTCTAGTCGGTCCTCAAAAGCCCTAGAAATTGTAGACGTAGCCATTCTCTAGGGATCACGTAGATTTATGAAAAAAATATGATATATGAATGTAATTCAGTCTCAACCCTTTTTAGTACAATAAAGCTATAAATCTAGTTTCTTGCAGAGAAGCAATAACACGGATAGAATTATGAGTGAAAAAAAAATATTTTCGAAATTTAATTTAGATTCCTTTTTTGGAAATGAATGAGACAATTTGTCCATGTGACAATGTGACATGTAATTATTTTATTTTGTGTCCATTTTATCCATTTGTTTATTAAATATGATATTATTTATAAAATGCCAGTTCAGTTATCAATTTCCGTGGATCCAAACTTTAGATCAACGGGAATTGATAACTGAACTGTTTATGTATCATTGTTTAGATTCTAAACAATGATACATAAAGCTTTACTTACAGTGCATAGCTTGCACGGGGTAGAGGTGCCTCAAACATAGTATAACGTAATGACACAGTCGTGATATCCAGAGCAGTTCATAAGGCAAAGCCAAATAATTTATTTCAAGTCGGCCATTAAAAGAAAGAAAGAAAGAAAGAACCCTTTCTTTCTTTCTAAGTCAGCCATTAAAAGGCACTTTTGAATGTCAAAATTTACAAGAAAATAGAATTGGTTCTAGGCACCCCTTCCAAACGGTAGTTTCGTATGGAGAAGAATAGTCTATTGGCACCATATTTACTCTTTTAAATGTTTGACAATTTTTTCTACACATTAAAGCTATATACGTAAGTACGATGTACCTAGAATAAAATTACAATAGACAAAAGGTACAAAGTTATATAAATTAATTATGCTGGTAGGTATATGGTGTTCACATATTTACGAATATTGCAACAGAACTGTAAACGATGTTTCCTACCATTTTAATCATTTATAATAAATCAGTGTGTGAGAGGTTCTCACAGAATGTAGAAATAATAAACAATATAGTAGTAGTAAGTAAAGCTACTTAGCTATTAAACTGATTTTCTTGTAAAAACTAATACCCTTTGTATAGGACAAAGGAGCTTTTACAAGAAAATTTTCTATTTGATACATTAAAAGCACGTTGGAGTAAAAATGGCAGCTGGCCAGACCAGCGGGGTGGCGGAGCGTAGTTGCGTTCTTCCATTTGACCGCTGCAACCCCATAAGCTCATAGATTTTTATGTTTTAAGATGTAAAAAGGGTTTCCATAAAAGTTACGTATAATTGTGAAGAATTTATCACTTCATCTTGTGGCATGTCAAACTTCGAAATAAGTATCATATTTTTTTGTTATCGAAAAAATTTATTGGACGAAAAGCCTCAACTTTCACTTTTTTCTAATCAAATTCTGATGTAAGGACTAAAATCATCGTTTATATCTTTCACCAAAGATTTTTGCATGATTTTTCCTCATATTTCTTCCAAAATATTTTGCAATTTTTTATCCAACCACGTTACATGAAGGGCAGCTAGAATCAATTCTATTTCTTTGTTTTTCATTGACGTTCAAAAGTGCCTTTTATGTGCCTATTTGAAATAAATTATTTGACATTGACTTTGACTTTGACATCCTTTTATAATGCAATAATACGGATCCAACTTCACATATCGTTTGCCATCCCTTTCGGAACGCGAGTGTAGTCTGCCGCCATTCTGTGATGTAACCGTTCTAAACGCCTTTTGCCAGATAACTCTTGGTTTATTGATAAAACTAGCAGAGGATTTGTGTTCGGAGTTTGTTTTTCACATTTCCTGCTAAATCTCTTTGATCTTAAATAGGAGAGATTTATGGAGGCAGCTTAATGGTTGAAGGACGTATTTGTGTTATCTGTAGGATTGAGACTACAAAGTGTAGATACCTAATTAAGGCGGTGATCAATAAATCTAAGGCCAAATCTTATGTTAGTAAATTGGTGGACAGAAATAATAAGAGTCGCCGATCAGATCGTTTGAGAAGATATTTAAGGGCGTACCCTACCTCAAATTGCTTAGCATGATCCTCCGTTATGCCGAAAATACTGCAGCATTAATTTTGAAATAAATTTATGTTAAAGTTGAGGATTGATGTTAGGTCCTATGTTTGGTGAAAACACGATTACATAAAATTTTCTCTTTTTTACCTCTAAACAGAATATTAAACCGCTGGTATTCAAAAAATACTTCAAATTAGATTATGAAACTTTGCATAATAACTGAACTATCTATAAAGCAGGTCTTATGTTTTTTTATTTTTTTATTATCATTATTCTCACCGTAAAAAGCAATTACCTAAACTTTTCGAGGCTTGAGAGCCGCTAGCGCCCCACTCCGTCTCGCTCTCACTCAGGTTGCGAGTAGTATGGTGCGAGCGAGATAAAACCTGAGGTAGGGTACAGCTTTAACAACAGCATTAGATGCGCTTTCAGAAACGGCATAGCAATTTAATAACGTAATTAGTTTGGTAATTATTTATAAAAGCTGACTAACTGATAGGTACTTATTATTTAAGAAAATCATCTGATAGTAATTATGTCAGTTAGATAAAAAGTCAAATCAATCTAGCCTAGCCTTTTCCTTACTGTGCTGGGGTCGCCGGGTGGGCTTCCAGTTTAACCGGACGCAGCTGAATATCAGTAGGTATTTTGCATGGAGCGACAGCCTGTCTGATTTCCACATCCCAGTTTCTGGGTATCACGATAGGGGTGCTAAGACTGGTTGTCAGGCTTTTTGGGCTTCTGACTAGTCGTAACAACTGCCAAAAATCTACGAATGACTGACGACCAACGGCTTAGCGTGCTTTCTGAGGCACGGAGGAGTCTGTAGCGGTAAGCGGATCAGTTAGATAAAAATTATGATTATGATAAAAAGAATAATTATTAATAAATGATTATGATTATGAAAAATAATTATTATTAATAAATGATTATGATTATCAAAAGTATAATTATGAAAGAGATATCTTTGGCATCATTGCAATTATGCCAAATAGAGTAAGTTTATTGGGGTGACTTAGGGCTGATTTAACCAAAGCCGGATAACTTTTATTCGGGGAATAAAATTGACGTCTGACAGTTTTTGTATAGAAAATCTGTATAATTTTTTTTAATATTTATTCGTTGGATTATGCTTTTAGTAGGGATAAAAGTTTGGTCGAATTCGCCCTTATAGATCTAATGATATTATCATAATATCCCTCTTGGCGGTTAGAAAAATAATGTGTCTAAATACTACCCACTTCAGTAAATGTACAAGAGTAACATTTACTACGGGGTAGCGTTTCATCTTTTCTTCAATTGATAAGAAATGCTCGAAGACTTAAAAACCCGATTTCATCTCAGTCTTACGTTAAACCTGACACTTATACTAGGTTTCAGCCGCTTTAGTCTAGGCTGAGTAATCCTAAACTAGTCAGCATTTAATTACATATCTACGTGAAAAAGTCTAGGGTTATTCTCTAAACATCATTTCAGATTTTTTATAGTGTCGAGATGTGAATCTGTGACGAACTAGTGCATGTCGAACCACGCACAATGAAGGGTTCCGTAGTTGGGATGAATTTATCCAACAAACTTAACATTGTAGTTGAAAAACTGGTTCTCCGATACAGAATGTATGGGTGAACATGTTTTTGCAACTGCAAATTAAAGTTGGTCGATTATTACTCGGTAACTGGTGGAGCCTTCGTAGCGGTGATAGTTTTCATTTTAATTTCGTTATATTGACTATTGCCGTGAATTTTTTCACACTCGACTCTAACAAAAATTTGCACTTTAAAGCTTAATATTCCGCAAACGGATCCCTGAATCCAAAAATGGTTTGCACAAACTCTCATTATTTTTTAACGACCTTTCCAACGATATCCCACACCATGGGACTGACGAGAAAAAAAAAACAATCCCCACTTTAAATGTAGGGGAGGTACCTAAAATAAATAAAAAATAAATAAAAAAATACCACTTTGTCGGCGTCGTTTATATGTATATCCATACCAAATTACAGCTTTCTAGTACCAACGGTCTTTGAGCTAAGCCGCGGGCAGACGGACGGACAGGCGGACAGACGGACGGACATGGCGAAACTATAAGGGTTCCTTGTTGACTACGGAACCCGAAACAGGAGTTCGATCTCGAATTGTTTGCGATCACTTGAGTGAGATTCGAAGTGAAAACAGAATACCTACTACTGTTTTTTACTTCGATCATCCTTCATTTTCGTGAATAAGGTTTTATTTACTGCTTCTTTTTACGTGCTTTATATTGAGCGTGGGGTGAATACTGATTCAAGTGGGTAGTAATACGATATTCTTCAGTAAGTAGGTACCTATATGAGAAGTTTAGGGGATCTTTGGGATCCTGCCAGGGTTGCGGGAAAGTCCGAAAGGGATACCGGGACCTTGGCAACAGGCAACTGAAGGAACACGGGTGGGTTTTAGTCAGTAAAAGTCTGACACGCCCTTCCGCTCCGCCCAGAGCGGGAGAAGTCATTGGATGATTTCCCAACCACAAAAAAAAAAATAGGATCTTTGGGATAAGGCGAAAAAGTCTGATTGGTATGGGGACGTTACTTTTCAAACATTTTCGTAGAGCTTGATTGGCATAATTCCAATAAGCATCTATTGTCTTCAAACTTACCTATCTATAGACTACTAGCGATCTGCCCTGCTTCGCACGGTTTTTCGGACTTGAAAAAACATCGGGATTTCTTAATTATAGGTATGTTCTTTTCGTTATGTACTTTAATATTAACGTAGTATACACATAAACCTTCCGGAATAAATTCTCTAAACGATGGCGAAAACTTCATCAAAATCTGTTGTGTGGTTTAGAAGAACAACGCGGACATACAGACAAACACGTAAAGGCTCTTACATACTGGGGCGATTCGTCGCGCGACGCGAATTTTAACAAAACAATTCTCACGGCGAACAATGCGGCGACGTCGCGTCCGTCGCGCGGTGAATCGCCCCAGTATGTAAGAGCCTTAAAGCGACTTTAAGTTATAATATGTATAGATCTTATAGATAGATAATACGCATATTAGAATCATGTTTATATAACTAGAGCTAACTCCGAATCGTGAAACCAAATTAATTACTTCTTAAACAGTATAAAAGGGCGTTCTTAATTAAAAAACCTTTAAAATTAATTTTTATATCTCCACTTTCTGTTCTAAAGACGCATAATATTTTCTTATTTTAAACTAGCTGATGCCCATGGCTTCGCCCACGTGGATGTCGGTTATTATATAGTAAAACCTTCCTCGATAACCACTCTATCCATTGGTGGAAACAGCATGAAAATCGGTGCAGCAGTTTTTAAGTTTATCGCGAACAGACAGACGTACGCGGCGGAGGACTTTGTTTTATAATATGTAAGGAAGTAACAAGTTCCACATCGAATTACTCCCAGATGCGACTCATTAAGATTGCGCGACTAAATTTGCATGTTACGAACGAAAAGTGGAATGTACGTCATGATGGAGTATGCCGCATTTGTGTGTGACCTACTAAACGTGGCTGGGTTTTACTGTTAGGTAGGTAAGTAAGATAATAACGTTACGCCTACGTAGGCTAAAGTCGTTTGGTTTGTGTTCAGTTTTAGAGTAATTCCCGTATCCTTAATAATTTCATATTACATTACACTATTCTTGTAAATGTTTATTTGTGATGAAAATTTTACGTCCTCAATCAAAATTCGCTTTGTCAAAAACATATTTATGAATTCAGCAGAATTAGATAATCGATCATTATTTGATCGCATGGCGTTTGACATGACTGTGACACTTTAAATTAAAATTCCAATAAATATTGATGTACAAAAATGACCTATCCAATGTCAGACATCCATTACTTTTATAATATAGAAACTGGGCTTTGATGGACAGGTCTAACTGTTTTTATTCCACTAGGTCCAAGTTCTAAGTATTTATTTTGATTTAAGGAGGACAAAGTAACTCGATTAGATTACAAAATAATTGACATTTCTTTAAAATCGTGTCATTCGAAACTTCTATGGCCACTAAGAAATAACAAAAAACAGGCCGACCGTGAACGACCGATCGTGATTCGTAGAACTGCACCCTAATTGTGTAACACACTTAATACAATCTGAATGATTTTGAAGGATATTGCTAATCCATTGCTTCATAAATGTTCGAGAAAATTGTCTGCACAACAACATAAATAACGCAATGAATGTTGTTGAACTGTCAAAATAAAAGCCAAGCCTGTGCAGTGCGTTCATTATAACTTGACCTTTGAGGCGATTGGTAGGACTGAATTTTGCAGTCATATGATTGTACTGTTCTGACAGTCGCCATTTTGAACTCTATTGGTATTAGTAAAGGCCTATTCAGAGATAAGCGTTAATGCATTGATATTGCTATCGCGCTCGGTAGCGATACTGATCCAAAGTGACTAACCAGAAGGCCAATTCTCGTAAAAAAAAACGTTCACATTCAAGTCGCAATCTGTCAAACTTGTCAAAAATGAAGGTAAATTGAGTGTATTTCTGACAAATTGCGAATGAGATGCGAATGCGAACATTCTTAAAAATTAAGGGAATTGCACCCCTGAAGGCAGGGGTGTACTATGCCAAATCGAATGCCAAATAATTGAAAATCAATTGATGGAACACTATAAATCGAACGTCTAAATACTCGAACGTTCTTGATATTGAATGGTTAATAAATTTTACATTCAATACATCGTCCTCTCAATACATCGAGCAGACCAGTATCGCTACTGAGCACAACAGCGATATCGCTTATATGTAAAAATTCAGTGCTACTAATCGCGTCACGGGTCAAGTTCTATTGAACACACTGTGAGTGTGTAATGTAAAAAACGTTCGAATAACATTCGAAACGAATCTATCAATTTCTTTATTGGTTGTCTCGAGTCTGAAATAATAAAGTAAATTACAAACTTGGCTGACGGTCAGGTTGTTCAAACTCAGGCTGCACCAATTTATTCCAGCCAAGTTCCTAATCAAGAGCGTTTATTCTGAAAGTGGGCAACGTCGCAAATACAAGTCAAATATTTCTCTGTTTTGATTATTTGGCAATATTACTGTATGGAAATATGAAATATGGCTAACTAGCTGTCTATGAAATGCAATAAATAATATCGTAACACCGAATATTTAGTTTTGGTTGTAAAAAAAGGATTTGGAAGCTTTCCAAATGCCTTTTTTACACCTAAAACAGGTTACAACTTAAATTCAGTGTTATAATTGTAATTCATTATTAATATTCTAGTAAGTTAGTTAGCGATATTTCATAGTTCCATACAGTAATATTGCCAAAATAATAAAAACAGGTAAATATTTGACAGTTATTTGCGACGTTCCCAACTTTTAGAATCAATTCGTTGCTCGTAACCTCAAATAGACAAGACACAGTCTGGTTTCTATAGAAACTATCCTAGAAAGGATATCGGTGCAATTAAAGGGCGATGGATCGTAACTTTCTTGTCTTGGATTTATTTTTATTTTTTCTGGCTTTCTTATTAGTTGTTGGAGTAAATTGAAAATCATTTTGGATAGAGAAAATGAAATAGGTATAAGTTATTTTCTTTGATAAATAATCCTAACTTCCTAATCCTAACAAATGTTACAAATGCGAAAGTGAATTTGTTCGTTACGCTTCCACGCTAAATGATCCACGTCAATCCACATCAATCCACAGAATGGATGAAACCCCACAGGAACGTACTAAGTTAGTACGTTCTTGTGGGACAATTTCCGATGTCATCGCGCGCGAAGTCGAATAATAACTGGCTCTAATTTTTTATACCAAGTTCAGCAAATGTATTTTCTCAAACATGCTTGGAAATTCGAGCATTATTTTGACAACCTTCTTCAAGATAAATCAAAATTGCTGTACTGGTAAAAAACAAGTGACGATGCGGCCAGCAAAGTAACTATGAAAATCCATATCTGGATATCTGTCGCGTTATTTAAAAATGGAACGAACTTTTTACTTCAACACACGGCAACCTAGGAGGTAACTTATAAAGATTTTATTTAAATTTCTAATTGGCTTGCAAATAGAACAAAGAAGAAACAAATGAACATATTGGCGTATGAAAAATGATAGTTGTTCGTCATTGATTCTGGAATTTCTATTTAATTTACTCAGTTTGAATTTCCACGCGTTGTTTGAGAAAAGTACTATACAAGCCTTGGCCGCAATCAGGAATTGATGGACTCTTGCATGAGTGCCTCGGCTTCGCCTCGGCCCTCATTTTCACGATCATCCATCAATTCCCTTATTGCTGGCCGCGACAGTAATGTACTATAGCTATCACAATAGGTGATAGCTATAGCTATCACCTATTGTGATAGCTATCTATATCTATTATTATAAAATTAATTTGCTTTTAGTGTCTGTCTGTGTGACTACTTAGACCTTCTAAACTACGCAGCGGATTTTGATGGGGTTTTCACCATCATTTAGATTTTGAGCATTAATATTTACACTTAGATATAGCACAGAAATCTCGATGTTTTGACAACTCGCAATTGTTCACGTGCGAAGCAGGGGCGCTAGTGTTGTTATATTTGTGTAGGTGCAAGATGAATTGAGCGCCAATCTTCTTGACATAATTCAACCTTATTCAATACCTCCTACGCATCACAATCTAGAAATCTGTAGAGTACTGAGAAGGCACTTTCATAACTTCATTTAGGTATACTAGGTAAAGGTCGAGTATCTGGAAGCACTAATTTGTGTGCCACTTTTTACCCGACTACGGCGAAGAAAAAAAGAGGGTTATGATTTTGACCGGTATGGGCGGTATGTATGTATGGTCACCTGTTCCCTCCTATCTTCTAAACCACTCCTCAAAATTTGACAAATGAGGTATCATTGGAAGCGTCTCGATCGTCCGCTGGTTATATCACGTTCGATTAAAAATGGCGCCCTCTAGAGGATATAAAGTAAGGAACTAAAAAAAATTTGTTTAATCGTACCATGTTGGGTATCAAATGAAAGGGCTTAATGAGCACATTTCAAAAATATATATATTATAACCCCAAAAAAAAATTTGTTTAAGCTAAGGACAAAACACCAATAAACAGTTTTATTGGTGAAATCAGTGTTATTTGTTTTTGTTCAGTAACAAAAACAAACAACACTCATTTTATGAAATTTGTTAAATTACATAAATCATCTAGATATTCTTACACAGCTGGGTAATACACAATCTACAGACATCTTGTTTTTCTTTTATTCCGTGATCAAACATGTTTTTTCCTTTAGCTGAGGCAATTTGTCACAAAATTGGGGCCGAAGTCATTATTATCAATACAGTAAGGAAAGGAGGAGAGAAGAATTCTCCAAATTAATAATTGAAGTGTGCCTAAAGTAAGCATCACGCTAAGTATATTAAATTTTCCCAAACGGAGATCAAATATGTACCGACGGAACGAGAATTAATTTCGTTTGCCTACGTATCAATATAAATTATGCCAAATTATAAGATAGGATTCATCTTGATCATTTGCTTATATCGTCGTAACCTTTGTATATTTGATTTCGACTTTTTGACCTTTGATTGAAATTCTTCAGACAATACAGAATGCGTAGGAAATTAGCTATAATGTTATCCCATAAAAATATCCCATAAATTAGCAATAATGTTATCATTTTCGAGATTAAACGAATGTTGAGAAGATGGATGCGAGAAGCACAGAACCGGTCTAAGTGGCGGTGCTTGGGGAAGGCCTATGTCCAGCAGTGGACGTCTTTCGGCTGAAATAATGATGATGATGATGATAAAACAAATCATGGATTTTACAACAAATTTCACCGTAACGGACGTTCTGCGTCTCGAACTTCTGCTTCCTCAGTAAAAGCAAGAGTGTCTCCGTTCATGAACATATATGACACAAGGACATGGAAGTTAGTTGACTGTTAATGAATTATAAAGTGTGATTACAATTTGACATTAATAACGAACAAGCTGTGTCCCGCGATTTCACCCGCATATGTCTCGATCCCGTGGGAATATCGGGATAAAAAGTATTCTTAGTCCTAATCCAGATTATGGTCTACCCATGTGCCAAATTTGATTTAAATCCGTTCAGCTGTTTTAGCGTGAAAGCGTACCAAACAAACAAAACTCACTTTCGCATTAATAATTTTAAGTTAGGATTTTAACAACAAGTCAATGCGAATATTAATTTCACGTAAAATGAAAAGCAAAAATGTTAGTACATATATCACCATAAATAGACGTCACCGAATATAGCTACCATTATTCACAATTCCGAAACAGAATAGGAAGACTGAAACGAATATTAAAATACATTCAGCAAAAAGTCTGAGATAGAGATACCAGGGAAAAATATTATTTCGCTACGATTCCAGGTACAGGGGCTTTTTCTTTGCGCCTTTGGCAAAGGAAAAGCGTGGCATCCATTTACTCTGGACGTCGGTAAACATTTCATGGAGACCATTCTTTTACCAGATTTTTTTTATAGTTTCTCTTTGTTCGCACAGATGTCGCTTTGTGGGCGTTGATTTTCATTTGTTTTCATTTGTTCCGAGGAAGTGACCCATTCCGTCACGAGAATTTCGCCAAGTTTATTAAAACTGGGATCGCTACAATTTAATTTACTGCTCAAAACTATGCACCTGAGAATACTGAGTTTGTTTGACATTTCACATAGTAATTTTGATAGCTATTGTGGTCACCAATTTGGCTGTCAAGGGTGGTGAACAATGATAGAGAGAATATTGGATTACCTAACCTACATAATATATTTATTCTACCACGAACACACTATGTATGTATGTAAATGGTTACGTAAATAACACGACTGTTTGTGTTGTTTGTAAATCTAATGCAATTGGATGCGGCGGTGAGCGTAGAATCACGTTTTCCTTTTGCTAAACTGCAGCTGTTACTGGTACTTGCCTTGTAAAAATGTTTACAGTTTTATCTAACCTGTAAGTAAATATATTACTAGATCTTTTTCATTCCATGATTTAAAGAAAAAGTCAATAAGTTAATAAACTCTTTATTTCAGTCTGATGGTGTGCGCACTTAACTCGAGAATCACTAATCCGAGTTATGTGATGGGTTTTTAATGCAAAGAATTTTCTATTACGTATTACGTTTCATTGTAGCCTAGGTTACGATATGCTTGCGGAAATTTTGACTAGCACAAATATGTTTTCACGTGTGTGGGATGCATTATCGCGAGTATCTGAGCGATTTGTAGTCACAACGGCGTCATACTTGTGCAAGTCTAAACTTGCGCAAGTATATAGTTACGAGTGTAGTCTGCATTAGGTGTTAATATGCAACTGCTGTAAATAACCCGCGGCGTGCTACAGTCGTTTTTTTTAAAATGTGGTTTCTCTTTTATTTATGGCTGAGCCGCTGCCGAGTAAAATAAGCAGAAGTTTTATTGCAATGTAATTAATTTAATAATAAATTATATTAAAAATAATTCAATAATTAATTAAATCATCATCATATCTACAATTATTTACGTGTATGTATACAATACACTATCACAGCAGGCCCCAAAAAAGGTCACCAACGTGTACCCTATGTTCACTACAAATGCACAACCTTACACAACTTTTGTATGTTTTTCTCTCCTAGTACACGGAAAAACAATTTCAGAGTTAGTTTACCCATCTATGCATACAAGGCGGGTTCTCACAATTCAAGTGCCACGTGTATTCAGCCTTGAAAAGATCTGAAGAATGCTCTGGCACAAGAATTCTCCCCCTCTGGCTTTTGATGCAAAAAGTAATTTTTAAGACCGTGTGTTGAGTACGTTATATTAAAATTTTCTGTATAATTTGCGGTGTTCCTGAAATATGATATTATGTTTGACTTTTAAAATGTTTGTAAATATGCGAGCACCATGTATCTATCACATAATTAATTTATTTGTCATTGCTTCATTTTTAATTCTTTTCACCTATTGTGGTATAGTAATCTTATTCTAGGTTCATCGTCTTCACATAAACTAATTTTATTATAATCTATATAATTGTATATGTATATCATAAACTATATAATTGATGTATACAAAATATTGTAAAACATTTTTAAAAGAGTAACGGTGGAGGTTCTTGCCCATTCTTCTCCATATGAAAACTATCGTTTGGAAGGGGCGACTAGAATCAATTCTGTAACTTGTTTTTGACGTTCATAAGTACCTAATTGAAATAAATTATAAAACTTTTTTGACTTTTGAAAGACAAAATAAGTTACGTTACAAATCTAGCGTAACTTACGCAGCTTAAGTATAGTAAGTCATCGCAAATTACGCTTCATTCCACTTCATGCCCAAATACTTTTGTTTTTTTCTTTCAGTTTGCACAATACTCGGTAGAAAACGAGTCAAACTAGATTTTTTTAAATTTAGTCATGTCTAAATTCCTCGACACACTTTGAGCCAAATCTGGGAACATCCATCAAGTTCGCGAATTATTCAGGTTACATGAGCCACCCTACATTTGTGAATTTTGTGGCTAAGTGAAAACATTGCCTATAACTTCAGCTTATTCGAAGATGGAGCATAATTGTAATTGGGTTTTCTTGTTACAAAAAAACCGGTAAGATTTATATCAGCCATACCCGGGATTTGGAATCGTGCCCGATAAAGCGATAGGCCCCTAACAGATTGAGATCTAATACCGTCAGCTGCAGAGCTGTACTTTGGGATTACGATAATACATCTGTGCTTACTCCCTCGGACAGTTATAAGAGCATATATTTTATGTTTTATTAGAAAGATATAAAACCTTTGCTTATTCTTTGAGGATTCCATGATATAAACGAATTCTTATGACTTTGTTATGAAATCTATCACCCAAAATCTGTCGGCCCTTATGATACTATTACGATATTTTACTATACAATATGAAAATAAAATTCAAGGATATCTGTGACTACGACGATCGTTTCCACATAAGTAAGTGGTTTCCAGTAATGTTTTTGATTAGTTTCTAAATATGTATAAATCGCTCATGAAAACCGCTTAAAGGGTTGTTAAGTTGAGTTTTTTCTAAGTTATCAGATATATTTGTTACTTTTATTTAAAAAAATTAGAATAATTAACTATTACTAAGTTAATGTATAATTAAACACATACTTTTATGAACAATTTGTTTTAAGGATAGTCAGATCGGTCACCGATGTTTGTAATAGATACCTAACTATTTCGCGTATACTAACCTCGTTGTAATTTTCTTTGTTGTTTAAAAAAAAGTTAATTGTGCAGTCGATACTTTTGGTGCAAGGTAAAACTCCAATGAGTTTATGTTGGCACCAACTTACTCGTAAATGTCGAATGTGAGTTAATAAAATAATTGTTTATTGATCGATACGTACTTGATTTTCATATGGGACTCCCCGTCCCAGTTTCATGAATAACTGCCTGTACTGATTATTTATTTTCATCCTGATTGCCAATCAACCTAAGTGGCAGACCAATAAAAGAAATGTAGATATTGTTCGATGCAGTTTTAATTTTGTGAAAAATTTGATAGTGATTGATATTTGTTCATTAATTCATGGAGAGTTGCTCATAATGCTCTGTAAACAAAACAAAAAACTCTTTAATGCTTTATTCAGTCATTACAAAGGACATACAGCCGGATAGAGAAGTGTCAACGTGAACATCGTTTCAGTGTGAAAAAGATGAAGCTATTCAGAACCTATAGCGCACTGAAACAATGTAGGCTTTGACACTTCCCTTCACAGCCCAGCTCTGCATTACCTACTAAAAAGTAAAACGAAAAAGTGCATCGGGTTTTGATAACCACTCGTAAAAACGAGTGGTTTTTAAAACCGTCCCGTTTCAGTATAATTAAAGGAACTGAGCACGAAGACCCATATTTTGTAGAATTAAGTCCGGTTATGATTTGTAAGGGTTTCCACAAGCTGTGGTGTCAGGGTAGGCGACAGTTGTGTCCTGTGAATTAGTGTTATTAAGCCACATCTGGTCCGAAGGGCTCGTGGCTAACAAATAACACCCGCATGGGTCGATCAATCAGGTTAAGCTACACTTGCCGCGGTTGGTCCGTCGACGGGTGACCATCTGTACATACCAAGACCCCTCTGTGCCTCGGAAAGCACGTTAAGCTGTTGGTCCCGGCTGTCATTTATAGATCTTTGACAGTTCTTACGAGTCGTCTGAAGCCTCAAACAGTCTGACAACCAGTCTTACCTAGGGGTATCGTGTTACCCAGTAACTGGGTTGTGAAGGTCAGATAGGCTGTCGCTCCATGTAAATGACTGTTATTCAGCTGCATCTGGTCAAACTGGAAGCCGACCCCGACATAGTAGGGAAAAGGCGAGGCAGATGATTAAAAAATTTTGACCGAAAATATTGCATCTTTCTTACACTATGCAAATAATTCAGCATATAGTCTTTTTCAGTTACACGTAAGTAATCGCCTACTTGGCTCTGTTCCAATATCGTGTTTCTGACAATGTTGCCCCGGGTTGTTTTACGTCAACTTGGAACATATGAACATATTTATTAAATTGTAATCAATGATTGTGACTCTGATTCTCTTGTAGAATAGGGATGATGTCTGGGTAAAAAATTAAATTCTATTATAGTCCGTCAAACAAATAACAAAAAATATTTGACACGTGTTTTTTGCTTTATCATATTATTATTAATAAAAACTTACTAATATAGAAAACAAATGGGGGTCATACGTCACAAGTAGGTATAAAATCTATATACTTATGACGTCATGGCACATGTTAACTCAATGTATCGCCGTTATCTTTTGGTTACGTAAAAAAAGCTTAAATACTTGTCCAATATTGTTTAACTACTTGACGGATAAAAAGGCCGTTTGTGTTTTATTTTCTGTTTTTTATTCTTGTAGGAAGCTATGCTCAGATTTTGTGCATGAAACCTGACTACAATATTTAAGAAATGCCTACCGAGATAAACAATTGTTAACCAATATTTTTTTACCTGTATGTCATAGTTTTTTATCTACATCATCTACCTTTTTTTTTTTTTTTTTTTTTTTGAGGGTGGGAAATCATCCAATGACTTCTCCCGCTCTGGGCGGAGCGGAAGGGCGTGTCAGACTTTTACTGACTAAAACCCACCCGTGTTCCTTCATTTGCCTGTTGCCAAGGTCCCGGTATCCCTTTCGGACTTTCCCGCAACCCTGGCAGGCATCGGTCCTACCGGACCCCGTCAATTTTGCTGACATCTCTTTGAGGCGCGCGTGGAACACGACGCGCCATCGACCCGGGCCTGGTCCTTATCGGACGGCGAGCTGCCCGTTGCTCGCCGTCCGCAAGCCCGCGCCTATGGTGGCCGGAAATCCGCCTGGGATTCCCGACGCCCAGGGCGTCTCCAACGGCGGCGGTTAGGGGCGTGAGGGCGCAAACTTTGCCTTTCCCTCACGCGTTCCGCCTCCTCCTTCGCGAGCATTACTGCTTCGCAGAAGGAGGTGACGGCTTCCCATGCCCTCTCGCTCCGTACCATGGCCTGAACCAGGGCCGGACGCGAGAGGTCACTGCCGCCAATCGCCTCCGCGAGGACACGGCGGTGCTCCGCCCAAGCAGGGCACACCTCAACCGTATGCTCCACCGTGTCCTCCGGGCGATCCACACAGTGGTGACACCCGGGCGTTTCCTCCCGCCTAATCCTACACAGGTACCTCCCGAAGCTGCCATGTCCGGTGAGGACCTGTGTCAGGCGGAAGGTGAGGACGCCGTGGCGCCTCTCTATCCACTCCTCAAAGAGGGGACTTATCGCCGCTATTGTGGCGTGCCCATACATCATCTACCTAGCCTTTTCCCAACTATGTTAGGGTCGGCTACCAGTCTAACCGGATACAGCTGAATACTAGTATTTTACAAAGCATATTTTACGGAGCGACTGCATAACGGACCTCCACAACCCAGTTACTGGGTAATACGATATCCCTTGGTGAGATTGGTTGTCAGAGTTTTCTTTCTACGTATATATTCAACAAAAGAAAGTGGTCGAAACTGTTTCAACATTAATTTGACCAGTCTTATCGTATCCCTATATTTATGGATTTGTATTCTAATTTTGTTTGAAGTAACAGCTTCTTCACTATTTCAAAATAATCGATTATCACAGTAGGTACATCACTATTATCACTCTGTAACCACAAACTGTGCCGACACCTGAGATAATCCCTTGGAAACCCTCTCAAAGGTTTATCCCAAATAAATAGCTTATTTACTCGCAGCCAAGATCTCGTTTAGATTTTGGTCTCAGATACCAATAGCCTTCTACCACAAAATAGATAGGCACAAAAGGTCGGATCGATACAACGAACGAAAACAGGCGTATGCACACATAGACAAGTTTCATGTACAGTAACGGACTTTAATTGAAGAGCCAATTGGCACTGTTCGTATTTTAGCCGTGTAATGCAAATCGGGCTTAGTCGGTTATACTCGTACATCCAGACACGGAAAGTCATGTCTTCGTATTAAAGAAGAAGAAAATTATATTTAATATCTTTACCGGTTGGCTACCCAAATTCAACCAATTGCAGGTCTAGCAACCGTAACCTAGCGACGATTGTTTTAGCGTAGCCATAGTAACGTTAGCCTACGGAGAAATTTTTATTATTGATTTCGACAAATTCGAAAATAATATCTCTGACATCGACATTTCAACTGTCACTGTCCTCGGATAGGTTTTCAGAATTATCGAGTTAATGAGCTCTGATTCAAAGGAGGTCAGTATCAAATAGATTGGATATACATTGTATTTATTTATCATTAAGAACTTATTAGTCAACCTCTAAGACTATTTCCGATTACTAGTAATTTGTCATCTTGTTTACGAGCATGCGATTTGAGTTCGTGTTTAATCGTGTAATCTCGTGAATATATGAAACTGCAAAATTGAAAAGTTTTAAAGTGGCTCATCAATTAAAGTCCGTGACTGTACAACGAGTGCCAGTGCATTCAAGACTGTCATACGTTTGAGTTTCAAATCGCCGTAAAGGCTCTTTCATACTGGGGCGATTCGTCGCGCGACGCGAATTTTAATAAAACAATTTCGCACGGCGAACAATGCGGCGGCGGCGGAGTCGTGTCGCGCGACGAATCGCCCCAGTATGTAAGAGCATTAATGCACCTGACCTGTGTCGCTGAGTGATTTGATAGAACTTGTCGCTGCCGCTGCGATAGTACTCGCTGGTGGTGTGAACAATAAACGATGAACAAATAATATATGTATCTCTTTTACTTACACGGAACCTACAATCTTTTGTACGTTTCTTGAGCGAGAACATCGTTGATAGCTATTAGTCACTTCCTCATGGCGGTAGGACATGTGCATAAGTAGGCGTCATATTGTGTGCGTGCGCCATTATCGCTCTTTATATGGAGCTGACCTTCTGTACCTATCTATCAATACTAATCTTACAATATGGTATTTTGTCTCTTTCTCTCGCATTAATACTTGCCATCTTTTTCCTCCTCTGTTTTTATTTCATTAGTACACCGAAAATTACTTTCGTCCCTTCTTAAGAGGTTCGTAAATAGGCTCAAGGTGTTGACTCTGAATACTTCACCTTGAGGAGGTTACAGCCTAAGGAGGTATTGTCACTGAATCTTTTACTTATAATTACGCCTGTATTCGAAGGGTAAGCAAAGGTGTCAGATAAATAAATAAAATAATAAATAATAAATTAGGGAGCAATCCAAATTCAAATCAATTCAATCAATCAATCATCATTCAAATCAAGAATTCCTGTTGCTTTAGGCAATATCTTATTATTTATTTATTGAATCTCCAACAGAGGCTACACAATTAGAAGCAAGTTTATAAGAACAGGGACAAATATTAGTGTGTGCGGTCCCAGATAAAGGAGACCACACCATTCACTTATAATCTAGGTACAATAAGTGTGATAAGGACAGCAGACAAAACAAAATACAGTGTGTTAACTGACAAACAAAAGGGTGTTCCCATTAAACCACAATAGTATAGCATGCAAAAAAAAAAATACAATAAAAAAAACCAGTTTTTTTTTTATAGTAAAATATTTACCAAAAATATTAAATTGATACGGAAAAGAAACACTCTGTACACGCACACTTGTCTTTCTACGTTGAAATACAAGTGCACGTGTACAGAGTGTTTCTTTTACATATAAATTTAATCGTTTTGCGAATATTTCACTGGGTAAGTACCTACATATTTTTTTTTTTTAAATTCTATTATATTTTTTAGCATGTGTAACGATGAATGAACGCTTTTTGTTAGTAAACATACTGTATTATGAATTGGATTTCTTGATGGGAAAACTCAGTAACATTTTGCTTGGGTATTAGGTTGCGGTAGACCAACGCGGTAATCAAGTTTGTCAGTTTGAGTTTTTATTACATAACTAATTTATTTATCATTGCTCCATTTATAATTCTTTTTACCCTTCGTGGTACAGTAATCTTATTGTAGGTGCTTCGTCTTCACATATAATTAATTATATAATTCATATATACAAAATATTGTAAAACTTTTATAAAAAGAGTAACGCAGGAGTTTCTTGCCCATTCTTCTCTATACGAAAGCTACCTTTTGGAAGGGGCAACACATCAATTCTATTTCTTTGTTTTTCATTGACGTTCAAAAGTGCCTTTTATGTGCCTATTTGAAATAAATTATTTGACTTTGACTTTGACTTTATTAGTATTAACATTATGGTAACAAAGTGTCTACGATACTATACAGATATGATAGGTACAGCACCGATACTAAATGGCAGTTCAATTTTATTGGCTGTTCATCATCTCATCATCTGCCTAGCCTTTTCCCAACTACGTTGGGGTCGGCTTCCAGTCTAACCGGATGCAGCTGAATACCAGTATTTTACATGAAGCGACTGCCTATCTGACCTCCACAACCCAGTAACCGGGTAATACGATACCCCTTGGTAAGACTGGTTGTCAGACTTTCGGGCTTCTGACGACCCGTAACGGCTGTCAAAGATCCACAAATGACAGCCGGGACCAACGGCTTAACGTGCTTTCCGAGGCACGGAGGAGTCTCGATATGTAAAGATGGTCACCCATCCACGGACCAACCCCGGCAAGCGTAGGTTAACCTGAGGGATCGACCCGTGCGGCTGTTATTACGTAGCCACGAGCTCCTTATTGCGCGATTTTATTGGCTGTTAACTTAGCTATAAAATTCTTAATTGAATATGAATTTCACGACACTCAAGCGCATCTTAAATTTGTTAACGTTTTCCTCTTCAGTGGGTGGCATACAAAAGTGGCAACTACCTAATCCTACATCTGAAATTTAAAAAAATGTATTCCAAAAATATTGAAAATATTTCAGCCTTTACTGCTCCAGTGAAAAGACAATCATACAAAAATAGACAAATTACAAAAAGAAATAACTCACAAAAGGAGAGTCAATAAAACGCCGACAGCTCAAAAACCAACGACCCCAAAAAGTGAAAAGTTAATTTTATTTCTAAAAAGGTAACAGTAACTCGTTTTTATTAGTCCTAAGTCAAAACGCGACCTTATTTAAACGTCGCACGTCTGTGTATAACCTAATTAATTACTTTTACAAACAGTTTTCTTTAAGCCCAGTAGCCCCTTAGGAAGAAAAAAATGGCGTCGGGCTCGGCGACCCCTAGTCGAAAATGGCCGAACATCAGGCCTGATGACATAAGCTTGCGACCCATTTACAGGATGCGCTGCTTTCAGGATTCCATATTTAAAAAAAACAAATGTTGATCTATGATTTGAACCTTCACGAAAATGACAGATTGCGTAAGTCATTTCAAAGAAAGATCACTTTTAGGAATAATACTTATTGCTCAATGTCACACCCTAATCCTAAACATATAAATATAACTTTAAAGGTTTTTTTTTTCATATTTATGTACCTACCTATGATATGACATCGACATAGAGTAAGTAGTTTAACTTTACATTTATATTCATCAATGCCATGGACATTTATGAATAGCTGTATCAAAATAATATCCGATTTCATATTTTTGTTTGAAAATAAAATCTGAGCATGTTGATTACAACTTTTGATTAAAATTAAGCTTTCGATTAAAACTAATAATTTTATTCATACTTTTGATTAAAATAAATAAATTATCTGTGTGAATAAGTTCGCAAGATAAGGTGTGCCAACTTATTTTATTTCTTGAGTTTGCACATAAGGTACGATTCTCATTTTTGCACGACTGCACAGTTTAACACCTTGGTGAAGATATTGTTTGCGAATCTAATTAAAGTCGTTTTTTTTGTAAAAACATATACAGGGTTACTGGTAACTCGACGTATTCCTTGCAGGACGTCATAGTAGGGTTAAAATGCAACAAATTAAGCCACCAAATGTTCTACCGAAATTCAGTAGTTTTTGAATTAGTTAAGAATTTTAGTTTTTTAATGAAAAATCCCAGATTAAACCATTTGAAACCAATTTTTGCTATTACTTCATAAAAAATGTAGTCTAGTGCAACACTAGACTACATTTATATTATGATACAGATCCAGAAGTCCAAACTCAATAAGGTCTGCCAGCGAGCAATGGAGCGCAGTATACTAGGCGTTAAATTAACGGATCGTGGTTGTAACAAAATACTGCGCTCCAAAACAAAGATAGCTGACGTGGCTCAAAAGGCTGCCCAACTTAAATGGGACTGGGCAGGACACGTCTGCCGCATACCGCAGAACAAACTATGGGCCCAAATAGCACAGAACTGGTGCCCTGTGACAGTGAAACGAGTTTGCGGCAGACCACGTAGGAGATGGCGGGACGAGCTGGATAAGTTTCATCAAAACTGGAAAGAGGACGCGCGGGCTCGCGAACGATGGAAGGAGCGGAGGGAGGCCTTTGCCCAGGAGTGGGACAGCGTAGGCCAGAAAAAACAAAAAACTGATTATGGAACGCATAAGATGTTTCCACAAACTTTTCAGCTTCTCCTTAATTCTATTTTCGAGATAAAAAAAAAACACAAAATATATGTTTATCCCAAGGAAACTTCTTTGTTTATTTTCTTTATAATATGAAGACTTGTGTGTAGGCGTATTAAGATCCTGAATAGGAGCCTAATTTGGTTATGTTAATCATACTTTTATTCACAACCTTTTTTGTGTATTTACCTAAGTTATTATATTTTGAATAGATTATAAGCGTCTACAAGGTAAAAGATAAGTAGCCTATTGAATTCGATTTGTATTCCAGAAGATACTGGTTATGACTTTTAATCATTAAAAAATATATTTTGAAAAGTGTAATTTATTAGTCCCTGTATTTACGTCCTTTTGCCAGTATGTGAAAGCATAAAAGACTGAAAAAACTTTAAGGAAACGAACAAGTACGAACGTACGTGATTTTCTTTTCAGAGATCTATGAATGGGTTCACTTAAACAAACTTTCAACATGTTTACTGAAAGACCTTTATACTACGTGTAAAAGGAAGTAAAAACAGCAAAATTGTAAAGCGATTTTTCCTTTTTAGTCGAGACTGAAATTGCGTAATTTAGAAACTGTAATCGCAATACGATTGCAGTCATTAAAATTTGTATAAATTTTTATAATGCTTCATCCCATGCAAAAGTAATTAATAATCGGAGCAAGTGGCGTTATGTAGGTTCTGCCTACCCCATGGGTAGATACGACCAGCCGTGTAATGGATGTCTACAAGTCACACATCATATGAGCTTTGTTGATTATATGATATTTTTTCATGAAATTGGGACAATTTTTGTACTTACATAGCTATTACTTTTTTATTCTCAATCTATACTTTTTAAATTAATTATTGGCAATGTTATTGCAGTACTATGTGTGGTTTTCTGATCAGACAAGGCATTATTATACATTGTTGAAAAAAAAATGCATGATTCCTCAAATAATATGAAAATTTCAGATTCATAATTATGTCTTATTGTTTCGGGACACAATAAGTTCTCTTTCAAAATGCAAACAAAAAAACCAAATTACTCAAAAAAAAAACAAACCACACTTTCAAATACAGTTAAACTCGCGACAATCTAAGAAGTCCATTTTGACGTTTCGTTCTCGTACATGTAATCAATGAGAATCAGTTTTAATCAATGTAGATAAGTCGTCGATTACAAACTCTCTAAGTATGTTCAATCGATGTCTCGAGAGTCAGTTTAAAAGAAACCAATTTTTTTTCATCCCTACACAAAGCATTTTTATAGCTGTCAAAACGGACTTCTTAGATTGTCACGAGTTTAGTTGTTAGTTTTTCAAATTACTTTTTAAACTTACCTACATTTACACATACTTACTCCTTCCTACTCTCGCCATTGTGCGTCAATGCCACGATACACGCTCGCCCATTTATTAGAGTACGGATGAAGCCATGATTAAGGATTTTTCCGTGTAAATGAACGCACTTGACTTGCATAAGGCGCGATGTTTCAGCAAAATGGATGTAAAAAGCCACTTATATACATGGGACTTAGTTCCATTTTCGTTATTCCATTTACATTTTGTTCGACAGGGATGTGAACTGTGTGGATAAATTTGCCATTTTTCTTTCTTTCTTTAGTCGCTGATGGATGTTGCTTGTTTCATGTTTGTTTGTCGGAAGTTAGAGTGATGTTTGGATTTTTTTGAGATTTGTAGTTTGTGAGGTCAATTTGATGTGAGAATTTGTGTTGTAGTGCTTTTAGTAGATTTTAGGAACTTTTTTTAAACGTAAGTCAATCTGCCTGGCCTTTTTCTAACTATGTTGGAGTCGGCTGCCAGTCAAACCAGTTGCAGCTGAATATTAGTATTTTACATGGAGCGACTTCCTATCTGACTTCGTGATACGATACCCCTTGGTAAGACTGGTTGTCAGACTTTCGGGCTTCTGACGACCCATAACGACTGTCTTAGATCCACGAATGACAGCTGGGACCAACAGCTTAACGTGCTTTCCGAGGCACAGAGGAGTCACGGAATGTAAAGACCAACCCATCCACCCATCCACGGACCAACACTGGCAAGCATAGCTTAACCTGATGGATCGACCCGTGCACGACCCATGATCATTTTTAAACATAAGTGTGATTGTTAGTTTTGTTTCTTCTTGGCGTATCGATGAAAATTTAAATAGAGACAGCCCAGCATTTGACTACAAGTTTAGCACCTTCAGTAGCTTACATCAGTTCCTGTCACGAGCAGACAACAGGACACGCTGGACACGATATTTAAGTGTCCCATTATTTGTGGAACAGCACCACATTTATACTCCAACACGGAATCATCCCATCGCGGGAAAGTCCAAAAGGGATACCGTGGCCTCTGGCAACTTACAGGCAACTGATGAAACACGGTTGGGTTTTACTCACTAAGAGTCTGACACGCCCTCCCGTTCCGCCCAGAGCGGAAGGAGTTATTTAATTATCCACCCAAAAAAAAGGACGGAGACATCCGAAAAGGTTTTCCTTGGTTTAGCCTACCTGGGTCCGGAGACTATTTAAAGACTTCCAGGTAAGCAGGCAACTCTAGGAGATTTTCAGCATGTGGAACGAAGGGGTTGGGTAGAACACTATCTCGCCACAGCTTTAGCCTTTTCTAAGACCGTTTGCCAGTGAGTTTGACACTACGAAGCTGTTGCGGCTTTTCAGCCTTTGACACGAGGAATTTTGTTATATATTATGTTACGCCTCTTTTTACCCGACTACGGTGAAGAAAAAAGTAGGGTTATGATTTTGACCGGTATGTATGACGTATGTATGTCGCCCTCTAGAGGAAATAAAGTAGGGAACTTAAAAAAAAAATGGTTTAATCGTACCATGTTGGGTATCAAATGAAAGGGCTTAATAAGCCCATTTCAAAAATATATATATTATAACCCCAAAAGAATTAAAAAAAAAAGTAATAAAAACTAAAACCCAACTACGACTAAAAAGGTATAAATAAGACACCACAGACAGACAAATAAAAAATCCGTAGTCACACATAATCTGTTCGATTTATACCATAAAAACAACACTCAATTCAATTGAAATACGTTAATAATATCAAAGATTTAATTTACATTTGAGTCGGTCATACTACGAGTAGGTAGGTACTTCGTTTTTATACCTTCTTCGTATCAAGTTTTAGCGAAATAATATTGCTAAATTAGCCAATGCCTTGTTAAATATTTCTAAAATCTCACCCAAAATAAAGTTTAACTGCATATTTCAGCGGCATATTATTTTTTAGTACAGAAATAATATTTTCTTCAGCATAACATCACCCTAAAGAAAACAAAAGCAGGTACGCGCATAATTATGCATAATAATATGCTAGTATTACAAGCGTGCCTTCGCATTATACGGTAAGGTCACATAATGACGACTAGCTTCCGCCCGCGGCTTTGCCCGCGTGGTATGTCGATAAAAAGTAGCCTATGTCCTTTCTCAGGCTCTAGACTATCGGTGTACCAAATTTCATTTAAATCGGTTCAGTAATTTTGGCGTGAAAGAGCGACAGACAGACAGAGTTATTTTCGCATTTATAATATTAGTATGGTAAGGAAGTAAGGATTATGTTCTAAGCGCAAAAGCTAACCTGGATATTTTTGAAATTATAATATGGCCCCTTTTTCCAAGAATATGTATGTATGTATCTATTTCTTGGGCACGCTCTGTTGCCTAAACGGCTTGTTGGATTTTAACATTTGAGGTGTCGTTAGATTTGTATTAATTGTGGGATTAAAGTCTGGGGAGTTTGTTGCGCCACTTCTTCTTCCCAGCTAAAGCACTAGGAAGTGGTGAAGCGTGGGCGTTTTGGGGGACTGTCTTATGTAATTTTGACGTACGAAAAGTGCTGATTCTCAGCCTAGTTTGAATAAATGACTTTTGATTATGATAGGCTTTATAGCACTTTTTTTTGTTTTGAGTGTTGGAAATCATCAAATTACTTCTCCTGCTTCCGCGAATACAAAAAAGGACGGGAAGGTTTTTTCTACACTGGAGTTAAAGCTTGTATGTTTGGATGTTCCCGAGGTATCTCTGGAAGTACTGATCCGGTTTCGAAAATTCTTTCACTGGCAGAAAGCAACACTATTGCCGAGTGCCATAGTGTATATTTTATAGTATAGATGACTACATCGCGGGCGAAGTCACTGGTAGAAGTAAGTGTTTTATACAGATGTATTTCAATCTTGATTTGGCTTAAAAATTTGTAATATTCATTTGTTGTAAATAAAATTTTCGTCCATGAAAAACGATACCCACCTTGTTGTAGATAAATTCAGGGAAATTAATTCCTAAGTAAATTGACTACCACCTTAAATTGGCCGTATATTCAAACAACAACTGTCATTCCTTGACAGTTGTATGAAATGGCTATAACACGGCAAATTAACGTCTGATGCTTAAAAATTAATTTCCCTGATTTTAACTTACCAGTCCGCCACATATACACCACATGCTGGCTTGTTAGTTACCACGGCATTAATTACAATTCTTATAATTATGTATACGAGAGAACCGAATCGAGTACCTATTATTTAATGAATTTGTTAAAAGTATATGAAATTCATTCAGCTTTGTGTGCTGAAAATGAAATGCAAATTTTAACTGCTTCCCTTTAAACCCAGACGCTCATAAAAGCGTGGTTGCATGAAAGAATATAGATAGGTAGGTATCTATGTAACATTTCATTTTATTAGTGGGTATGAATACAACACAAATTATAATAGAGATGATTAATTGTTTTTGTCCATTAGGTTGATTATAAAAAGATATTGGACACGTATTATTTCTTTTGTTACGTAATTAATCCAAAGATTACTGCTATACATTAAGTTAAAATGTTTATACATTAGATTTTATACTTAGTTTTGACATAGCGAGCCCCCACTCGGGAACTTTAATGCGTTTCATCTAAGTAATTTTTTATTAATATCAATCAATCTGCCTAGCCTTTTCCCAACTATGTTGGGGTCGGCTTCCAGTCTAACCGGATGCAGCTGAATACCAGTATTTTACATGGAGCGACTGCCTATCTGACCTCCACAACCGAGTAACTGGGTAATACGATACTCCTTGGTAAGACTGGTTTTCAGACTTTCGGGCTTCTGACGACCCGTAACGACTGTCAAAGATCCACGAATGACAGCCGAGACCAACGGCTTAACGTGCTATCCGAGGCACGGAGGAGTCTCGGTATGTAAAGAAGGTCACCCATCCACCGACCAACCCCGGCAAGCGTAGCTTAACCTGATGGATCGACCCGGTGCAGGTGTTATTACTTAGCCACGAGCTCCTCCGAGAGTAATTTTTTATTAATATGATAAAGCAAAAAGTAATTTTCTAATATTTTTATTATCTGACGGACAACACTTTTCCCGCAATGTCATTCAGGTGACTGTTCGATTAATGATACTGTCATAAATGTCAGTTTTAACGACATGTGTTTTATATTCCAACAATACCATAAACACCACAATCATAAATATAACCGTAATATGTATTTACGGGACCAATAGTTGAGTCCCTAACATTTCCAACTCAGTCAAAGGACATACGTCAGCCATCTTTCCTCAATCCCCGAAAATGAAAAAGGAAATATTTTCGTCTACTATTATTTGATCGGGCCAAGATTCGCAAAATTAAACGGGACATTGGATTGACAGGTTGAATGAAATACGCTGGATATCCGTACACTTTCAGACAAGGGTCCGAACGTTTTCAGTGACAAGATTCACACAATCTATGTGAAACCAACTGAGTAATTGAAGGATTAGTGGAACAAAGCTTTGGGGATTTTAAAAGTAAATAGTTTCTGTTGTTTGTGATTGGGATTGGACCTTTAATAATGGCTTACGACCTTAGTTGCTAGCCGAAATTGAGGCGCCATTTTGTTTAGCGCATACAGTTAACGTATCCTAAGACTGCAGTGGCCGCCACATAGCGTCCGCAATTTACCGTCGAGTGAAGTCATTGAAAAGTTATGTATATGAAGTAAGTTAGTGTGTTTCCCTAGAGAGCGATTTTGACACCGTAAATTCACCATGCCATAATTTTTATGAAAATAATTGATGAACATACTTTAAAATAATTTATGCTGTGAAAATCCTGTCATGCTGTGCGTAGTTAGTAATTTGAAGAATACCGTTAAGCATACCTAAACAAGCACAACATAAAGTAATGTAATGTACTTATAAATCAATTTATCCACTCTTACTACATAAAATCACTCAACAATTGCTTATCTGTCACATAAGATAGATATTACGTTTGGCAATAATAAACTCAGCACCTGCCAACATATTAGAACCACAGCAGAAAATATTCGAGTGTACATACAGTGGCCCGCAAGTCAGTGGTAACAGACCACTAACAGCTGGCCTCTTATTTTATTTAACTCCGTACTTAGCCAGGACAGTTGTGAGGCCCAAGTGTTAACACAGACGTGCCGTCGACTGTACCTACCGGTTCTACGGCTGTCACAATTTACTTGAAAACCGACATTGACACATTTTTATTTATTTGCCAATAAGTATCGGAGAAGTTTTGTGTGTGTCAAGCCTCGGAAAAAAATCATGGAGAAAAGATTAAATATAAAATATGTCGGGTTTCTTTCAAAGTTTTCATCTATCTATGAACCCACAAAGAGTGAAAAATAATGAAAACGACACGTGTCAGGTTTGTCTTCTTCATTTAATAAGTCTTATTTATCTCTCCTTCTCGCTTTAATCTATCCAAAGGTTGTCTGTAAAAGATCGCTTTTAGCGATAAGACCGCCCATTGTGTCACCCTATGTTAAATTTTTACATTTGTATCTGTATTTTTTATGGTGTACATAATAAAGAGTATTCTATTTTATTCTCAGTACAATTTCTGTGTTAATATTTATTTTTGTACCTATAAAAAGATCACAGTCTATAGTAAGCAAACTGAAACACTACTAACCCCTTTATTCATAAACGTTGCTTAATTCTTCAAGGAATTTCTAATTAACTACAATAGTTTTTGGTCCGAGCGCGGCCCGTCCGCGGTCATACATGTTAAAAAGTTAAGTAATGATTAGCGACTGTTTAAAACCATACATTTTTGACGTTTGAACGTCACTTAATTTTAATCATCGTTTATGAATAAACCCCTAAGAAAATAAGTATTTGCATTAATTAAGGACTCTTCAAAGATATACATTTAAAATACAAACTGCATGTAATGTTTAAGTATAGAATTATATATTTCGTGTACTCGTTAAAGAAAATTAACATCACAGTAGTTAACGAGCAAAAGCAAAATAAACACTGCACAACTTTAAAATCACACACAAGCTTTTCAAACATTTGCATCAGTTTCACAGTATAACAAAATTCATCTCGATATTTTAACACGGAAAACGTTTGTTACGGGTATATCACACATGATTTCACATTACCTGTGACGTTTATACGCACGTGTCATATCACGGCGAGATGTGTCGCTCGACGTCAATGTGGTGGACGGCCGTCATGAGATAAACATACGTTGCTTGGTGAATATTATTTAGGACGTGTATTGGAGGTATTAAGTTGCATAATGTAGCGGTATGTCAGTGCAAATAATCTTAATGCTGTCAATAAAGAAAAGTGACTGAGACTGTGTCTTTGAGATTATTTACCTAAAAGCTTGACAGTGGTATTTGAACTTTTTAAACATAAATTACCTATGTTCTATGTTATGGGGTGAAACTTTGTGCGTGATTATAATAGCTTATTATAGCCAATTGTGCATTCCTATATTGCATTTTACGGAACAATGTATTAGATGCAGTCTATGAATATCAAGGAGTAAATATAGACCAGAAATAACTATTGATAATTATGTCTGTCACATACGATTTACGTTTGAACTATCCCTTTAAATGCACGTGTCATGTTAAGGTGAAATGTGTTGCTCAACGTCAATGTGGTGGGATTTGTCAGTAGGTATTACATATACGTATGATAGTAGTAGTGTTTATGTTTACAAGGGTAAACATAAACGCCAGCTTAGATAAGCTTAAGGGTGTATTCATGTAGAGCGTTGTAGCGCGCCGGTTGTCAACCATGGTTGGCCCAGGTAGTTGTCATATTGTGCAAACCGTCGCCGATAAGCGCCAACAAGTTCCTATCTGATTAACTAATTGATAAAAACTGCCTGCACCAACCAGGGTTGACCAGCGTTTGTCGGCGCCGAATGCGCTGGCGTATCGGCCCGTTAACAGCGTTCTGCATGAATACACCCTAAGTAAGGACCTAAGCTTTTAATGTATTCAACTTCAATCGATCTTCTTAATCACAAGTCTGTCTCGGAATATGTTACTTGTATGAACTTACGCTGTGTTTTATTGCACGAATACGTCTTCTTATTATTCGTTTTAATAGCTCGACGTCACTGCGTCACTTGGTCATTCCAAGCGACGACGCGGCGCCATGTTGACGACGAATCTGGCAATGAATGAAAGGCTTACATGTAAGTATGTACAACGCTAATCCCAATGGTGTTAGCACCATCTCAAGCATAGTGAGCTATTATAATAAGAATAATAGACTAAATAAAACAGTATGCTAATGTGAACCATCTCCTACTAAATTCAGTAAAATGAAAACTATGCTGTAAGAGAGCTCAGACAAACAAGGTAATAGGATATATTATTTATTTAAAATACGCAATATTATTTAAAAATACACGAAGTTATGGGTTCAAATCTGGGTAAGTAACAATATGATTTTCAATTCTTAGGTACTTTCCGAGTTTATCTTGGACATTACTGACATTGGTGAAGGATAAATATATCGTGAGGGGTAGTTAATATACGTCTTGCTTGAGCAAGAAAATCAATGATCGTGCTTTCTCTGTATGAGAAGGGTTCTTTGCCCTGCAGTGGGAGAATAATAGGCTGATATTATAATTATACACATGTCTTATATAGTAAGAGATATTAAGTCATTGATTTTTGAAGGAAATGTGAATGAGGCCATCGATGCAATATTTCGGCAAGGTGCGCCGCCCGCTCGTTGATATCTTCGCTGTTGTCACCGCCCGCACGTTGCTATCTTCGCTGTTGTCACCGCCCGCACGTTGCTAACTTCGCTGTTGTCACCGCCCGCACGTTGCTATCTTCGCTGTTGTCACCGCCCGCACGTTGCTATCTTCGCTGTTGTCACCGCCCGCACGTTGCTAACTTCGCTGTTGTCACCGCCCGCACGTTGCTATCTTCGCTGTTGTCACCGTCCGCACGTTGCTATCTTCGCTGTTGTCACCGCCCGCACGTTGCTATCTTCGCTGTTGTCACCGCCCGCACGTTGCTAACTTCGCTGTTGTCACCGCCCGCACGTTGCTATCTTCGCTGTTGTCACCGCCCGCACGTTGCTATCTTCGCTGTTGTCACCGCCCGCACGTTGCTATCTTCGCTGTTGTCACCGCCCGCACGTTGCTATCTTCGCTGTTGTCACCGCCCGCACGTTGCTATCTTCGCTGTTGTCACCGCCCGCACGTTGCTAACTTCGCTGTTGTCACCGCCCGCACGTTGCTATCTTCGCTGTTGTCACCGCCCGCACGTTGCTATCTTCGCTGTTGTCACCGCCCGCACGTTGCTAACTTCGCTGTTGTCACCGCCCGCACGTTGCTAACTTCGCTGTTGTCACCGCCCGCACGTTGCTAACTTCGCTGTTGTCACCGCCCGCACGTTGCTATCTTCGCTGTTGTCACCGCCCGCACGTTGCTATCTTCGCTGTTGTCACCGCCCGCACGTTGCTATCTTCGCTGTTGTCACCGCCCGCACGTTGCTATCTTCGGTGTTGTCAACTGTTCTCGAGCGACCTCTATTGCCTCACATTACCTAGCCTTAAACATACATTGGTTTAAGCCAGTATCATACTTATCTTGTGCAAATTTCAATTTACAGTACAGAACAGATTCGGTACAGTCTACACAAATGTAGTAACTCCGTTTAGTCTACAGGGTAGAGATGTGGCATACGTTCAAATACATTGGTTAGGCATAAACAACAAGTGATAGCCTAAGTAAAACGGTATGTTAAGGTGGATGCGCCAAGGCAGCCCGCGAAATTCAAATTTTCTTACGTTTTTTTGTAATTTGCAGGTCAGTATCATGTAAGTGTATTGAATGACTATTTCATGTAATCATGACATTTGGATATAAATCCATATTTGTTACGGCCGTTAATCATATTTAGATCAACATACAACCTGATACTCACCTGCAAATTGCAAAATACGTAAGAAAATTTGAATTTCGCGGTCTACCTTAGCGCATCCCCCATAACGGGAATTAGCTTCTCAAGAAAACAGTCCTTAGTAATATCTTAGAAATACAGAGTTCAGTAGAGCTTACTTATCTTTACCTGAAGGAAATGCGTTTCTGTAGCATTTGGCACACGAGCAAAGACGTTTGTGATAGGTACACAAAAGAAAGAAAAATAGGTTTAGTTCACATTCAACCCGTCAATCTCAACCCCTGTCCACGTTCACTCGGCCTTAGAAATAATTGATTCAGAGAATCTTACTCTACTACAGCAAATTGTATGTACACTGAAGGAAAAGCCTTTGGCACACAAGCAAAGACGTTAGTTTGTGATAGACAGAATGCAGTGGTCTAAAGCCTAGCCCGCACTGCCAATTTTATTCGCGAAGTATATATTCGGTGTACGGCGGCAACGAATTTTAAATCTCTAGTGCGTGTGTAGATAAATAAGATACTTTTACTACTAAATTTCGCGCAATTTTTTATCGCAGTGCGTGTTAGGCCGAAGAAAGTGTACCTAGCCTTAGAAATATAGGGTTGAGTAGAGCTTACTTATCTAGTGCAAAGTGTTAGTAAACTGAAGGAGATGCATTTATGTAGTCTGTAGCGAAAGATGAAATGCGTTGGTGTACCAACGTTCTATTAAGTACTATGATTACCTACTTCGGTTTAGTTAGTGTTTCTGAGTTTAATGCCGAGCTACTCGTATTTTATCGTAGGTATACATACAGGCTAATAAAGATCTCGCCAAATATAAAATATAAAAATGTATAGGAAAAAGTGATATTCCTCTGAAAAGTTCCAATGTGTGCTCACGCTCAGCCATTTGTACTTGTCCCAATTATTTGCATTAGTATGACAAAAAAACCTGAATATGACCCATTTTTCATTGCCCTTAATTTCCACAAAAATATTTATAAGTCCAGACGTAAATATTTCCCCAAATAGCCTCAATTTTAGTCCCATATAATATTTTATAAATATTATATTTTATCCCGCTACGTCTGGTTATTATGACCTAGACAGTTGGGAAAAGGGTTGGCAGGTGATGACATGCAAATTTTATATGCCCTGGTTTTGAAAGTCACGTACCTATTTATTCTACTTGCCTCAGTTGTCTCAATAATGAAAGGCCTGGTTTACCTTGGCGGCTACGCATTCTAACTACGGTATTAACTTATATAATCCCCTCTAGATAACGCTTGTAGAAAACTTTGTTCTGATTCAGTGTCGCCAAATTTTAAGGTGCGGTAGTGTTGCGGGGAAGTATGTTTATTAAAAATAATTTCAAAAAATGTGTCACTCTGTAGTGATGAGACATAGATATGAAATGTTGACATTAGATATCGATATATTTGAAAACTAAAATGATAAATTTTCCTATTGAAAATAATTGACTAATTGTTTTATTGTTTATCCTATTTGTTAATTTTCTTAAAAGTAGGTTTTTTTTTCATTTAAGCGATTTTTCAAATATTACTAATATTAGAAAAATCGTTCGTTTAATGCTTTTTTGTAGACCAAAGCTTGTGAAGCGGATAGGTTGAAAAATCAGAGTCACAGATCATTTATGAAACAATTATCGACAAATATACTCCATAATAATGATGGCTCAGTGTTTAAGGCGGCTCTCATGCACCAGGTGGTGGGTACGAAACCGGGGAAGTACCAATGAAACTTTTTTCAATCATAATATGTAATGACATCGGTAAAGGAAAACATCGCGAGGAAACCTGAACTTATGGTCTAAAATCTCCAATCTGCTCTGAACAAGTGTGGAGATTAATCTTCGCTTCGTGCCTTCTCTGCATGAGGCAGTGAGACAGTTACAGAATGGTAATATTGTACTCCACACTCAATAATAACTAAGGTAGGAGCTCGTGGCTACGTAATAACAGCCGCACGGGTCGATCCATCAGGTTAAGCTACGCTTGCCGGGGTTGGTCCGTGGATGGGTGACCATCTTTACATACCGAGACTCCTCCGTGCCTCGGAAAGCACGTTAAGCCGTTGGTCCCGGCCGTCATTTGTGGATCTTTGACAGTCGTTACGGGTCGTCAGAAGCCCGAAAGTCTGACAACCAGTCTCACCAAGGGGTATCGTATTACCCAGTTACTGGGTTGTGGAGGTCAGATAGGCAGTCGCTCCATGTAAAATACTGATATTCAGCTGCATCCGGTTAGACTGGAAGCCGACCCCAACATAGTTGGGAAAAGGCTAGGCAGATGATGACTCAATAATAACTAAAGCCCAACACTGATTATCGAAGTACTCCAGTTTCGAATAACGCTAACCAAAATCAACGTATCTAATCCTACTCCATCCTTACTGAGCGCTATTCCTAAAAACTTCAGCCTGATACTGCATTAGTCCACATAATTAAATATGACAAAATTAATTCGCAATTGACCTGGGCCTTAGTAAGTAGTTTTTTTTTTTTTTAGTGTCGATACGTAAAGTAGAGGAAATCATAGGAAGTAGTTGGAATAGTGTTATAGATTTGGATTTCTCTTCACTTATTGTCAAAAAAACAATAGTTTCTTGACCATTACCTGAGATTCTTTCCTGTCCCACTTTAGTCTCTCCATCCAATGGTTGTCTATTAAGGATCACTTTTTTGTGGTAAGAGTTCCCATTGTGAAACTCTGTGTAACGTTGATTCTTTTTATACATAGGTACAGTATAAAGAGTAGTGTATGCACATGTGGGAATGAATAATGAAATGCCAACATACAAGATATGAAGGATGTTAGAAGATTGGTATGACTACACTGTGCGAATGAGAATGTACGACAGGGAAGAAAGGGATAGAATACATAAGATGGACGACGGTTGAAGACGTAAAGTCCGCGATCCGTGTAAAATTACAATAAATTTAAAAGAAATCTAAAAGTCACTTGCTTTTTATTCACAAAGATCCCCACATTCGGGGAGGATAAAAGGCAAACACAACCGTTCGTGGAGAATTTGGTGAAAACGGATAACTCCGGAAAAATATTTTACGACTGCATCACCACAATGACGACGCCGAAGACGACGCCGTAAGCTAAAGCTACTGCAAACATGAGCTCGACGTTCCACTTGAGCGCGGAGTTATTAAAAGTAACTTAAGTTCAGCGGGCACGACAACACATATCCAGTAACGCGATGGATAAAACCCGTAAACCACGGCGTTGCTCACACGCAGTGATATCTTCTAGTCGGACCGCAGATCTTATACTGAATACTTCTTCAAAGGCGGCTGTCGAATTGTGCTATCTCATGAGAAACCAAGAAGCAGGTTACTGTGACTCTATCTAGCTCAGAAGCTGAGTACATGGGCATATCAGATTGTTGTAAAGAGGCTGTATACTTACGGAATCTAATATTTGAAATTACAAATGAATTGTATCCAATACCAACTTTTAATGAGAACCAATCTGCTCATAAGTTGTCTGCTAATCCTGTGCACCACAAGAGGTCTAAACATATAGACGTACGATATCATTTCTGTAGAGAGAAAGTTGTTAGTGAAAGTTTACGGATGGTCACCTCTCCAGCAGCAGGCTACTGGTGGCTACGAGCGGAGCGACCATACAAGTGCTGGGAAGATTTGAAAACAGCCATAACTAAGGAATTTCCTGATAAAGTAGACGTGAAAGCAGTCCATGAGATGACGAGCACCCGAAAATCACAGAACAATGAATCTTACATTAATCCATTTCATGAAGAAAATGGGGAAACGGGCGAAATATGTAGCTTCGGACTGTAAGAAAGTAGAATCATCATCGATGAAGCTCAAAAATATCAAGCAGGGCTTCCAGACGAAATAAACTTAGTAGTGCTGCAGATGACAGCACTGTGCACGAAGGTTCGCAACATGATGAAGTTGGCTACTTGCAAAACGACATTCCTCCGCGGGCGCTGATTAGTTCATCGAGCAATGGCGGATGTGATGACGACAATATAGCTAGGTCACAGTTCTCAAAGTGACGTTTGTAATGTAAACAACAACAAATTGGAGGAAATAACGAAAAAGCTGATGAAAGGAATTAAGTTAAAAAATGGATTACTCATCACGGCATTGCTCGACAGTGGGACTGAAGTGAACTTAATTGTAACGAGTGTTATGTTCAGCAGTTAGTCGCGAAATTTGATAAAAACAATAACATTGCGATGTCACGTTTAGGATCTTTCAGAGTATTTTTGACAGGATATTTCAAAACTTTAATTGAAATTGTTGTTGTAGAAATTGGTTGTCATGGTATGCGCGTTTGATGTGGAGGAATGAGAAAAATGTCGTGAAGAAAGTTTTGAGTATGAATGTGGATGGCAATAATAGTAGAGGAAGACCAAAGAAACGATTGATAGATTGTGTAAAAGATGATATAAATGATGACTGATGATTGTTGATGATGATTGTGTAAAGGAGGTGAATACCTTAGATGACGCTAATAGAAAGTATGAAAGAAAGAGACAAGTAGCGCCAACCTCAAATAAATTGGATTATGAGCACGAGAATGATGACTTGGCCAATACAGAGGTTCGCAAATCCTTTAACAAACCACACAGCAAAAAAAAAATGTTCGTGACCTCTATTTGAAACGTCCCCAAATCGCCACGTGTTTTCTCCCATACGATGTTTTATACCCCTGCCTTGTTTTGAAAGTCCCCAGCCAACTTGCTTCAGTTGTCCCATAATAATAAAGGGTCCGACTGACCTTGTCGGCTACTTGATTTTATTTCTTTTTCCCCTACCCGTAACTTCAAGCCGTTAACTTTTATTACCCGCCATAGTTTTTATGAAGAATCCAGAGAATCAGATTTTTCTTATAATCGTCTTTTTTTTCTTAAGTATGGCTGTTATTGTTGTTTTCTTGTGTATTACTTTATATTTTTTTGTTTCATTTGGGGTTTCTGATTCTATTTTATAATAAGGAAAATGCTGATTTAAAGAAAGAACCAAAGGAATCCGGTTAATTGTCGTCATCTCCTAGAGGTTAATAAATCACACATTTATAAATTTCACATTTTCGGTGCCATATATTCTTAGTCTTCATAGTGTCTTTATTTAAATGTGAAAAAACAATACCGTTACGAACATCTAACCGTCCTGCATGTCATTTTATAACTGAGTGTATGGACGCGTGAGCAGTACCTACCTAGAAATCATTATATATTTTTTTAATGATTACAAACCCTTCTAAAAGGATTTGTAACTACTACGTGAGCACTAAGTGCGGAAACCAAAACCCATAACATAGAACATAGAAATTTTTGTATACCAAATTGAGTCACAATTTTTTTTTTTGTTT
The DNA here is from genome assembly GCA_949152455.1 of Lithophane leautieri. Taxonomy (NCBI): domain Eukaryota; kingdom Metazoa; phylum Arthropoda; class Insecta; order Lepidoptera; family Noctuidae; genus Lithophane; species Lithophane leautieri. The sequence continues at coordinate 11,315,681 of OX424473.1, read as the reverse complement.
GGGACATCGCCAAATGACTACTCCCGCTCTGGGCGGAGCGGGAGGGCGGCGTGTCAGACTTTTACTGACTAAAACCCACCCGTGTTCCTTCAGTTGCCTGTTTCCAAGAGTCCCGGTATCCCTTTCGGACTTTCCCGCAACCCTGGATGTATACTATGCTTGACTTGTCATTAATCGGGCAAAAATTCAGAAATCAGGCTGTTAAGAATTTATAAACTGCTACTGTGATGGTACGAGTATGATCGATATAAATATCTACTGAGAGAGTACGAAAAATATTGAAGAAATGTAGACCATAAAGTATTCTATTACACTAATATCTGCAAACAAGAGCCGGCCTTGAGTTGTGAATGTAACTACATACTCTCGTATATTTTGGTTTGTTTGTCAACCAATTTACTAAGTGTGTTACTATGAAACCTGATTCTGGAACGTACCTATACGTTCCAGAATCAGGTTTCATAGTGATAGTTTATTTAAAATATAGGATTGTATTCCAAGTCCTAATCTTGGTAATAATCTTCGTTAACTTTTTGGTAAATAAATGGTTATTTTTCTGAGACGTTTGTTTTGCTGTTTCAGTGTGAAACTAATGATTTTTGAGATTTCTTCATAAGTCAAATAAAAGGTCGAAGCACCCTTATTTGAAAAACGATTCAAACTTGTATATATTACAAACAAAAGATGAAATGCCGAATGCTAAACAAAACAAAACGACCCTGCCAAATAAATCAATCATATGCCTCCTTACAATTGGAACCGACAAAAAACCAAACATTTGATCGAAACCAATTTCAAATCTAATACAAACTGTATATATACACAGCTCCCAAGACAGTACCACGAATGTTGCTACTGATTAATTAACTTATTCAGACATTTTCAACTGTTTTCTTTTTTGTTTGAGACAGCTAAAATTAGAATTTCCTCCGATATTTGCAGCGTTGTAGCACAGAATAGGTAGTTACAGAAAGCTGTCTTCATAAGTTAAAACAGGCACCACGCAGCACGAACTCATTTGTTTATTATTATCTATTTAGTACAGCAAGTTAGCCATTAATACTAAATAAAGTTAATCCTTTCGCTATGCACACTACATTACTCAAACGAATCTCTCTGCGCACACACGACTCACGAGTGCGTTTATATGCGTGTCTGTTTGCGTGCGTTTTCGTTTGTATAGAGCTGACCTTCTGTAGCTATCTATTCTGTGGATAAACTCTGTTCGTGACTTTCTTGAGAAGAAATAACGAGTGCCAAAAATAGAGATGTTCGTGTGCTTTGGAAGCTTTAGGATTGTAGTAGTGAATGAAACCATTGGAGCGAGATGTTTTATGCTTTTTGAGTTCCTAGTTTACGTGTTTATGAACAAAACCTTACGAAATAGTAGTTTCTTCAGCAAAGTTATGTTAAGTAACAGGGTAGGAATGCATATAAATAAATAGTGCAACGCTTAGCTACTCATGTAGTTATATCAGAGGCTTAGGGAATAAGACGGACCTGACATTTTCGATATTTCGACAGTCTTATCGAATGCCGCATTAGCACTATCCTAAACATCGGTTGGAAAAATAATTATTTGTTTTATAACTGTATGTTGTGCTACGATACGAGCCATTTTTCTCAGCAAGTGGATACAATAATAAACCTTTCACTCAGTCCACTTTACGACTTAGGCGGAATGAGCAGCTGGTACGTTTTATGTGTTTTTTGCTCGAAGAAATAAATATTCTAAACCATCGCCAGAAGGTATCTAGGATGTTTTGCTTACAATTTAACACTGTTAAAGCGGGAGGCTTCACCCCATAGGAGCTACCTGTTTTGTCACAGATATTAAAAGCCAAAGTATATTGCAGAGCCGGACGTGCAAAAGAATTTTGTTCAAAGTGTTAGCCACTTTTGAGCAATTTGTTTTTTATATACCACAGATGTGTGCATACGAAGAGGGTTCGTATACTTTTTTGCCTTCTCTCTATTTAGATACAAAAAGTGCATAAAAGGCACATAAACAAAAACAAACCAGAAACTACTGCATTTCCCCAAACACCCAAAACTTTCCGCTAACGCAGCGCTTGTTATGACAAGCTCTGCGTTAGAAGAAAGTTTCCAAAAACATATGGTAGTCATTCAATTTACATACCAGTGCACAGTAACAAAACGCGCCAAATACGAAAGTAACGAAACCAAACCGTGCTAAACAACTTTGTTTCTATTAATTATATCTGTTTTTGGGGACGAGAAGTCGACGAAACATTTGACGGGTATCATTAATATTATTTAGAGATGGATAATTCGGTTAGGATATCGTTTTGTATCGCAAATTAGTGTGATTGATAGCAGCTTGATTGTTAACTTTGGTAATCTTTCATGAGATTGTTCGATTAAAGTTTACGTTATTTAATAGTTTAGGTATTTCTCAAGGTCGATGTAAACGGTCGAACAGAGAACCAGAGCAAAGGTTAGAGTTTTTCTTCTCGATAAAAAAAAAACATCTAAGTTAGGTACGTCTTTCACAGTTAATTTGACAGTGTGCAAAATGGCGGCGCATATGTCGCCAAAAAGATCGTTCCGGAACTATGCGATCGTCGCGTTTTTATGTTACTCATTTGTTTGGAAATCCGGAAGGCTATCTGTCAACGCGACCACGTGTTCGGGTTCGCCGAACAAAATGAACGCGACGATCGCGTTGGTTATATCGCCAAGAATATTGTTAAGGTGATTAGGAGAATAGATGAAGTGTACAAGACCATTAAGTCTATGTTCAGGGTTATCATTAAGTTATTGTGTAGGCACTTGTTACCTCATACAAGAAAACTTCTGCTCTGTGTCCAAAACACTGTTCGATACTAACTCGAAACTACAAACATGCACTTCCAATAAGTTTCCAACGCATACATTTGCTATTAACTACACCTACTATCGGTTCAACCCATTTCAGTCGCCACTAATGGGTGCAATTATAGCGTCCCTACAAATGACGATGTTTATGTTAGTTTGACGCAACTACTCACCTTGTACATCACCATCATCATAAGTAGCAGTCTGCCGCTTGACATAGGCCTATCACTTATTAAGTTATGAAATACTTACATTAGTTAAGACAAAAACTATAATATAAAGTATACAACTGCTATACGACAGACATACGCGTTGTCAAATTCTCGCGATAAGTTGTGGCTACACCTACGGTTAACGTCCATCATCGAGATAATCAATGGCGTTTCCCGTTGGTGTGGCCCCAACATCAGATACGGTGAACAATGTGTGCCTCCGATTATAGTTTACCGGAGCAAAAAGATGGGATAGTTCCTTGTGTAGTTCATCTCGCGACAATCTAAGAAGTCCGTTTTGACGTTTCGTTCTCGTACATGTAATAAAACGTTATGCCTTGAGAATCAGTTTTAATCAATGTAGTTATGTCGTCGATTACAAACTCTCTAAGTATGTTCAATCGATATGTGTCGAGAATCAATTTATCAGAAACCAATTTTTTTTTTCATCGCTACTCAAATCATTTTTATAGCTGTTAAAACTGACTTCTTAGATTGTGGCGAGTTAAGAAGAAGAAGGCTTTAATCTCATAAGTCACTACAAAACAATAATTATTATACCACTACACCCTCGGAAATGCCAAACAAGGTGCTCAACATTTGTTACAAGTTGTTTATGGTGCCGTATTCCTTTAATTAATTAATCTTCGCGAATTGCTCACATTGGAGGGGAAGAAGCAATTATAGCAGCAGAACACAATGACATAACTATTACGTCTGCAATACTTCAAGGGGTTGGATTGTCGCGTTCTGTTTTATTGCTATCAATGTAGGGTCTTAAACGGTAGCGGAGAAGGCTCAGATTATTTAAAGCTCTATACTTAATCTAAGGCGGCATAGGGTTATATCAGGCATTACAAGACTTTTTAGTCATAATTATGGTGATAGATGTGTCATTATAGTCACCAAAGTTACACAAGTGGTCTTAGCATAAGACAATGTCGGAATATTATTAACCTACGGCATATGATTTCAAGCGAAGACACCTCGAATCCAAGCCAAGACCTCACAATTCGCTGCCAAGTAACTTACTAGCCCGTCTGACCGCATTCTAAGCGCTAGCTTAGCCGTGCCACCTCTACCAAAAATGGTCCAAAATCGTATCAATTTTAACATAATTCACGAACCTAACTAATTAGAAACCCGGCTAACTTTGCAAACATTACACTCTGGAACTAATTTGTCGCCTACGATAGCGCGATGACGGGACTTGTTATTTGATTATAGAAGCCTCGGCTGTCTGTCACAATATACCGTAACTTTGTTGTGTGTATAATTAATTTTGTCAAACAAGAGTGAGCAACACATTAAAATTAAGGCCTGTTTAAAAAAAAATAGTTTCGAAATTTTGGTTGACCTTTAGCGTGTTACTATATTAAACGCGTGTTACTTTTGGGTGTGATGAGTGGAAGCCAGCTTTATTTTTTGCCGAAATCTTGAACTAATATTACAAATGTGAAAGTAAGTTTGTTTCTTATGCTTTCACGCTAAAACGGCTGAACGGATTTGGATGAAATTTCGCACATGGGTAGACCATGACATGAAATAGAACATGGGATACTTTTTAATCCCGGTAATACGTTCCCGTGGGATAATTTTCGACCTCCACGCGATGGGATACCTATAACAAAACTTGTGAAATGTAGGTGCACTAATACACTTCTCGCTAATAAAAAGCGATACGTGATATTATTAGGTTATGTTTGTCACAGATTGTCCCTTATTTGCCCGTCGAGATGTCTCGGTGACCTCTTGGCGAAGCGTTAAGCCGCTATCAATTATTGCAGACTACGTGACACTCAGAAGTGTTATAACCGGCTTAACCTAGCAATGACATCTCCCAGAAATCGGGTTAGGTATGTCAGATTGACTTGGTCTGAGTTTTGGTAATCTCCTGAACAAATAAATGGATTTCCGATGGCCTGCCATTGCCACTCAGTTGAAAAATAGGTTTATATTGGGTAACCTCGTATATAACAACTAGTCAATGGTCTGGCGTAAGCACGAGTACGGCTTTAAACGATAAAAAACAATAGACGTAGTTATATTTAGTAACCTATTCCGCTTTACTATTCCTTAAGAGTCATTAAAAAAACCCTGTAAGAAATTGACTCGTGTTTCACCTCTCAACGAGGCATCCTGACGATTGACCTGTCGCGAACCCGAACACGACGTGTAGCCACGCCGAGTGCCGGACGCAGAGAGGGAGTTTCTAAATACATAAATATCTACGTGTATTGTATTTTATAATGGATTTCTGCAAAGTCACGCCTCAATCAATTAACTACTTTAGACGACAAGATAATGCTTCGGTGTGACAACCACCCTTTACTTCCTTCGTTCATTGTTTTAAAAGATAACAGTTCACTACGAACAATGATCAAAATGCCTGAAGATAGGAAATGTCGATTTCCTCCACTGAAAATGGAAGTAAATCGTTGCTCAATTACCGTAGCAAAATGGATGGAAATTATTTGTGCCGTGTTTTGACGAGCTCCGTCAAGCTTCCGTAGTACTGTGATATGATTTGTTATTTCATTAATTTCTTCCTGTGTAAACAGTGTAATTTCATGTGCCTTAGGCCGGGAATGTATTACGTCACGTTATATGAAATGTACGTCATATAAAATCGATGCTAGGCTCATGAAAATTATAGTGGGTGGACTTAACGGTGTCAAAGGATGCTCTTTAAAATTTTAGGGGTATGAGGAACAGGGTGTAAAGTTCACTCATCCACCATAGAAAAGGGAGGATCCTCCGATCAGACGGTTGTTGTGTCTGGCGGGCAACTACCCACTGATTGATAATGGATTTTTGTATATATGTTCTCTGCACGGTAAACTCTAATTGCGCGATGCAGGATTTTTGTGACGTCAGGATTTTTGTGTGACGTCAGGTCTTTGATGCGTAGTTTGAATGTGGCGTGCGTAGTTTGGATGTAGGTACCGCCACAAAATTTTGCGAAATTTATAAAACAGCACCGCTATCTTAATGAACTTAAGCATAACTAAGCCCGACATGTTTACTTTGGTATCTGGCAACTGACGGCTACGAAAATATCAAAACCCTTAAGCCACTGCCTCGTTGGTCTAGTGGCCACAAGTGCTACTGCTGAGTATGAGGTCCTGGGTTCGATTCCCAGGTTGGGTAAAGTGTTACTAGGTTTTTCCTTCAGGAGTTTCTTTGTAGTAGCCTGGAGTCTGAATTTGTGCTCGTTTGATGGAAAAAGGCTCGCCTCCTATTACATGGGACATAAACATGAAAGTCTACTATTAGATGCACCTCTTTTTTTTTCTTTTTTTTTTTTTGATGGTGTGAAATCATCCAATGACTTCTCCCGCTCTGGGCAGAGCGGAAGGGCGTGTCAGACTTTTACTGACTAAAACCCACCCGTGTTCCTTCATTTGCCTGTTGCCAAGGTCCCGGTATCCCTTTCGGACTTTCCCGCAACCCTGGCAGGCATCGGTCCTACTGGACCCCGTCAATTGTGCTGACATCTCTTTGAGGCGCGCGTGGAACACGACGCGTCATCGACCCGGGCCTGGTCCTTATCGGACGGCGAGCTGCCCGTTGCTCGCCGTCCGCAAGCCCGCAACTATGGTGGCCAGGAATCCGCCTGGGATTCCCGACGCCCAGGGCGTCTCCAACGGCGGCGGTTAGGGGCGTGAGGGCGCAAACTTTGCCTTTCCCTCACGCGTTCCGCCTCCTCCTTCGTGAGCATTACTGCTTCGCAGAAGGAGGTGACGGCTTCCCATGCCCTCTCGCTCCGTACCATGGCCTGGACCAGGGCCGGACGCGAGAGGTCATTGCCGCCATTCGCCTCCGCGAGGACACGGCGGTGCTCCGCCCAAGCAGGGCATACCTCCACCGTATGCTCCACCGTGTCCTCCGGGCGATCCGCACAGTGGTGACACCTGGGCGTTTCCTCCCGCCTAATCCTACACAGGAACCTCCCGAAGCTGCCATGTCCGGTAAGGATCTGTGTCAGGCGGAAGGTGAGGACGCCGTGGCGCCTTTCTAGCCACTCGTCATCCGCTGCCGCGATTTCTCGCGGCAGCGGATTAGATGCACCTCTGCCTAACCCTTCGGAGAATACAGGCGTGATGTTATGTTATTCTTTTCAATATTCTCACCAGTTTATATAGAAATAGAAGCTTTAGGCAATCTGAGAAAATTGGCCGATGAAACGCAAACCAAAGATGATTGAAGGAAAAGAGATCATAATACAGGAAAGATCTGATATGAACGATTGTATCGCGAATCATTTGAGGATCACTTCCCTTTTGGTAATGTTGTCGAATAAAACATGATTTTCAGAAAAAAAAATTAATCAACGAGATATTGTCCATAAAGAACGGTGAAGTGTATTGTAGGAGGGAAATTGGTTTTCATAAAGAATTGGCTGTCAGTTGGAGTATTTCTAGTAGTAATAAGGATCAAATTCGCAAAACACATATTCGCTAGTATGAAACTGACAGATGTCAAGAACGCATTTTCTCGAATGTCTGCCAGACTAACTTGGTTACACCCAAAGTTCTACCTAGTGTATTTATAGTTGTGGAAAACCTTAGCGACTGGCGAGTGAATTAAGATTAACGAAAAATATCTAAAGTGGGGCGATATCGTCACTCCAGAGTGTCACTGAACACGATGACACTCAACCTAGGGCTCTCTTTGATCAAACGCGTGCTCCTTGTGTCGGTGCCGACGTCGTTCTCTTTAAAGGTGAGGGCAGTCATATCTATTGATCATCGTCATTTTCTGTGGATGCTGCCTTGATATACCTTTTTAAATGTTACAATACACATACATATAAATGTAAGAATTAAAGTCAGGTCCTTGGACAACGGTACAGTTCTGTGATCTTGTCACAATTAAGGTGATGCCTACGCTTTAAAGGCGAATTTACAATCTTCTTGCGGTTTGAGCATGAACATAACCCTAAATATTTCTAGTAGGTATTATACAAAAATATGGTTCTGAATCGACATTTTCATTTGCCCAAAAAGCAAAAACAAGGAACATAATAATTTCAATTTTAAATAAAGCAGTCCACCGAAATTGCTGCTTATTAGTTAAAGTGGGAGTCCATGTTTCTTGAATCAACATCTGCGTGCACGAAAATTCGTATTATGAGGAAATTGCTTCTTGAAGAACGACTTCAATGTAAACTCATTTCTGTTTTATTACATAAATAGGTACTGGCATTTTCCTCAAAGGTATAATAAAAGACCCATAAATTATAATCGTTCAAAAGTTGCCAGAAATGAGACCTTAATTAACTATTAGTCAAAAGTGGGGAGATATTGGATTTAAATGTCCTGACCCCTTGGTTTTTGAAAGCCTTTTTAAATTTATCTTTTGTCCATGATTATATAAACAGGATTATTTTAAATTGGCTTGCTAAACACCGCAGATGCGATGGGCATCGTAAAAACACGATAAAATAAAAAGATTTATGTTTTTTTTTTGGAGTTCAACGACCGCTGTTAGTTTTGTTACTTGAGGCATGAATTGGAAAAAATTGTTTTCATTGTTCGGACAGCAGTGGTGGCCCAGTGGGAGAGCAGTAGTGGCCCAGTGGTAACGGCCTCGACTTACCGAGTTGAAGGTCGTAGTTTCGAACTCTGACAGGCGCTTTACTTTGTGTAAATAATTTCATTACCACGGCATGCTCCCAAAACGGTGAAGGAAAACATCGTGTGGAAACCGGCACGTCCTAGAACCAAAAATTCGAAGACATGTGACATCTACCAACCCGCACTGGGCCCGCGTGGTGGGTTGTGGCCCAGTCCCTCTCACAGAGAGGAGGCCTGTGTCCCAGCAGTGGGAAAATTATAGGCTGATTATGCTTTCACGTTATGTTTTTATGGTCGATGACCCCAGAAAAAAATAATCAAATTAATACATTTTTTGTTTTATCACGTTTATTAGAAGAATTTTTTGTATTATCACGTTTCGCGTCTGCTGAGTTTAGCTATTCAATTTAAAATAACCCTGTAAAAGTAAGTATGGCGGTCGTTATTTGGTGCCTCTAACATGAGATATAACGGAAGCTACTAAATCCTTCCCGGAAGACCTATCAGGGAGTTGATTAGCTTTCTAGACACCGGAGATAACTAAGATTAGATTGATTCTGAACCCAAACGACACCGGTTAAATTGATTGGATGTTTTAGAGCAGAAATCAAGTCCATATTACATAATATTTTAGTCGATAGTTGTTAAGTGCCCTGAATTACATTCCTGACTATTTATTACTACATACATACTAAATTACATATGCGGTGTGAACAGAATTAATGGTTACCTACTGGTCTATATTCATTGTGGCTACCCTCAAATATTTATGTGTGTGGGTTTAACTCTATACATGTACGTACATTCCAAATATAAGCCATGCTACATGATTCAAGCGTAATTATCAGTTTGTGATTAGAAAAAACATAGCTGGTGTATATGAATTAGGGACCTAAATAGGAAAATAACATTTTACTTATTAGTGGGTATTTTATCGGACCTAGCAGTTTTAAATTTGCAATCTGTGAACATTTTTTGAACTTTTTCATTTAATTTTAATTAGATATTCGCAACTTGTGCTTAAGTGAAAAGGTCGTTTGTACGGAGAAAGCTTTCGGTTCCTTAAGTAAACAATCAACCAAAAGGAAACTCCGGATGACTGTCCTAAAACATCTTGATTTACCCTACGTCAGCAATTTAATCTAAGTGAAATGTGATGTAACACAAATGAAAAAGCGCTGTCCTTATAAATCAGTGGGCTCTTTGGAAACAGTCACAAAAGGAGATGAAAAAATAAAAGGCCCATTTACACTCGTGCATAGGTTTTTATTTGAGCAGTCGGTCGCCCTAAAAAGTATCAACGAGAACAATGACATGGAAATCCGCGTTATATATTGATGCGGGGAAAAACGTTGCGGATAAAATGTGGTTTGGAGTTTGGTGAGCTGTATGGATGAGTTAGTGAAATTGTGGTCTAAGTGATGATGCGTGGTAATGTTAGGAAGGTCTATCAGGTCGAGCTACGCTTGCCGGGATTGGTCCCTGGATGGGTGACCATCGTTACATACCGAAACTCCTTCGTGGTTCAGAAAGCACGTTAAACCGTTGGTATCGGCTGTCATTCGTGGATCTTTGACAGTCGTTACGGGTCGTCAGAAGCCCGAAAGTCTGGCAACCAGTCATACCAAGGGGTGTGGTATTACACAGATACTGGGTTGTGGCGGTCAGAGAGGCAGTCGCTCCATGTAAAATACTGGTATTTAGCTGCATACTGGAAGCCGACCCCGACATACTTGGGAAAAGGCTAGGCAGATTTTTTGGGGTGTAAAAATAGGTGTTATAAATGAAGTAGGCACAGAGATCTCCATTTATATAATCTGTTATTGATATAAGTCCATTTTTCTTTACATAATATTTGAAGAAAATCCTATTAAGTACTAACTGGTTGCTTGAACCGCCAATTGAACCCAAAATCATTACTAAATCACCACGTTACATGGATTATGATAATGTCTATGATCAACATCTACCATGGGCACAGAGAAAGGGAAGTCTCTTTATCTCATAAACTCTGCAAATAAATGTGTTGTTATTTTCACTCCTTGTCGTTTATAGAACATCACAAGAATTCTCCCTAAATAATGAGATCGATTTTGATACGGAAGCGAAGTATATGAGCATATAATTGTTTCAAGTCTCAGGGTCTCAAATAAATTATCTTCTCATATAGCGCCGTCTGAATTATATGCGTAATATGAAGAAAGACTTTGTTATTGAATTACTCGACTTGACAGTTTTCACTTAGAATTTTGTGGGTGAGTAGGTGCCAGAGACAAAGTTTGTTTTTCGGAAAACTTCTAATCATAAACTTTAAAATTTAAAATTCTGGTTCTTCTGACTTTAAAATTTTCAAAGGCAGCGTAAGTTTGAACAAGTTGACCGTGTCTAAGTTTAAAATAATCGTTAAAAAAACTTTCAGTAATCTGACGACAGATATTTTTTAGAGAAAATTATTAATAATATATTTATTACTAGCTACTGCCCGCGGCGTCGCCCGCGTGGACCCTAAGTCTTTTTCTCAAATAAAAGCCTTAACTTTGGCTTTTCTTTAGCAGGTACCTGATGTTAAAATGAGTACCTTATAACATCAGCTATCTGTCAGTGCAAGTCCCGTCAAAATCGGTCCAGCCATTTCGGAGATTAGACGAAACGAACAGAAGCAGACAAAAAAAAAAAGGGTTTTGACATTACAAACCGACACTTAAATTTTATTTATTTGTATATGAATGGATACATATAGATAAAATGAGTCTTATTTATTCCCAAAAGAAAACTTGTCTACAGGTGAAAAGTATAATCACGTTGTGTACCACCAAGTCTGAATTTTACGAGCCATTCAATGATAATATCCCCGGATTCTCTGTTTGCTAGCATTTCATGCATAAACAGCTTTGTTTATTGATATTAGAAAAGATAGATCTGCCTGTTTATGTTTATGCTGTACTCTCACGGGAAAGAAATAGGGAAGCGAAATATCGATACGCATATTAAAATTATATTGCTTCGAAAGCACCAGTGTAGCGATAAAATGATTGCAAAGTTAAAGGTTCTGTACCAATTTTTTTTGTTCTTTCTTTGAACTAAGTAATCGATTTTTTTACTTTATTTTTATTAGATATTGTAATTGATTTGTATTGGAGTATTTTTAATAATCTTACAACATCCCTGATGCTCCTAATGACACGAGTACAAAAAACATAACTAACTAGCTGATGCCTGCGGTTTCGCCCACGTGGATGTCGGTTATTATATACTAAAACCTTTCTCGAGAACCACTCTATCCATTGGTGAGAACAGTATGAAAATCGGTACAGTAGTTTTTGAGTTTATCGCGAACGGGACGACAGACAGACCCGGCGGAGGACTATGTAAGGATATTAACTGCAAAAAATGAGGAAAAGTTGCTTATTGACTACGTAACCTGCTAGACGAAAGAGCCAAAAAAAAACTTTCACTCAAAACAAACAAAACACTCGTGAAAGCTTCTTAAAATAAACTCGTAAATTACTAACTATGCTTTGAAAATATTAAAGCCAATAGAGAACAATGCGTCACCTTTTTTCAAAGCTCTGACGTCACCTTTTTTGCAATGGTCCGACGACCATTCTCGCTGTGCCAAGGGTGGCTGGCGAACCGGAAATTATTACTTCATTAATTTCACACTCCCTGCACCTAGGATAATCTGTATTTTTTAAACAATGTAGGTCAGGCTATGTGATTTGTTATAGTTCTCTCGAAAGATTTGATGTTTTGCGGTGTAGAGTAATATCCAAAAACCCGGGCATCACATTCTGGTTAAAATTGCGTATTGAACAATATACATAATGTAGTTTGGAGCATTTGTACTTAAATCAAACAAATGTTTCAAACTTATTAATCACAGTTTTCAATTGTGTGTCAAAAAGTGAAGCTAATAATAGCGTGTTAATAAAACTGATCTTCATTTTGAAAATTAATTTGCCTTGTAGGTTTTTTTAATTCTGGGACAATTAATAAATAAAATAGCAGTGCTAGACTAGTGGTGTCACCGTCAGATTGCCAAGTCATAGATAAATAAAATAGCAGTGCTAGACTAGTGGTGTGACCATCAGATTGCCAAGTCATAGATAAATAAAATAGCAGTGCTAGACTAGTGGTGTGACCGTCAGATTGCCAAGTCATAGATAAATAAAATAGCAGTGCTAGACTAGTGGTGTGACCATCAGATTGCCAAGTCATAGATAAATAAAATAGCAGTGCTAGACTAGTGGTGTGACCGTCAGATTGCCAAGTCATAGATAAATAAAATAGCAGTGCTAGACTAGTCGTGTGACCGTCAGATTGCCAAGTCATAGATAGGTGACGAGTTCGAACTCAAGGAACGCACCTTTGACTTTTCGGATTCATCTGCGTATTAGTTATCACTTGCTTCAAAAATGGTTAAGGAAAACATCGTGAATTCGTGAGGAAACCGGCCTGAGAGATATTTAATCTCAACGGCATCATGTCAGACGCAAGAAGAACAACAAGAATAAAATATAATAGTCGTGCTATGGCTTATTTATTGGAATTCCACGTAGAAACAGATAAAATATTATGCTCACATCTATTTATATTTTGGCCAATTATTGAAATAAAAGGTTTGTTCTAAATGTGTTTCCATACGTGCGCGGGATACATTATTACCTCAGACCCTGCAATATAATGCCATCAGAGGGCTTCATTAGACAACCCTTGCGGTATCGCGGTTTAATGGCGAAACGGGGATATTTGTGGAATTATTTAACGTATGCGAATGTAAAACATTTAATTATTTTCCGCGTGAAAATTTAATTTATAAGCGGCTTATGGGGCGGGTCTGAATTATTCCAATGAATTTATGGTTAAGTGTTGGGATCCAATTTAATTGTTTAGGGATGTTCGCTTACTGGCGGTTGGCAGAAATTGGTTTGCGATAATAACCGATTTGACCGAAAGAATTATCAGAATCATCATTTCCCGTATAATTCACATTAATTTCTAGTCTAGTGATATTTCGTGTCAATTCTAGCTGTAATTGAATAATTACTTATCAACACTAATTTTACCTTATGTTGTGCTAGACCTTTGCCTAACCTTTCGGGTAATACAGGCGTGATGTTATGTTATTATTATTATATTCTTTATTATATTATTTATTCTTTATTTTACACAACAATAGTAACAATGACCTAAAAAACTATGTCAGTAAACTTTTACAAACTAAAACTGATGAGGCCCAACACACGTTGGCACGTGCCTCCGTATCCAGTGCCTTATAAAGGGACTGTCAATTTTGTCTAATAATGTTATGATACGACTTCTTGACAATTCAAAAGTGCCTGTGAATGGTTTAATTGAAATAAATGCTTTGAGTTTGAGTTTGAGTTTATATTATATATTCATAATTCATTTATTAACGTTACACGTCACAATCAGAATGCTTTATCTGTACCAAATTTCAACTAAATTGGTCCCGTAGATTTGGAGCAAATTGGCTGTGATAGACAGACAGACAGCCAAGCAGTCAGACAGACACACGAGTGAACTCTATACGCCAAGAACTCGGCATCAAAAAGCGTGTATCTGTTCTGCTCCAACCGCGCACCCTCAATACTTCGGACACGTCTCCAGGCGTGGGGGTGACTCTATAGAGCGCCTTGTGTAGGGTAAAGTGGAAGGTACTAGATCACGCGGACACTCACCCATGAGATGGACTGACCAAATTAAATCCGCAGTGGGCGATTATTTGTATGAGTGGACTAAGAACACCAAAAATCGGAGTAGACGGCGAGAAATTGTGAGGCGAATCACATCAGCCCTTGGACAAGAAACTACATGAAGACCACGACCACTCTGACAAGAGTGCTATGAAGAAGAAGACTATGGCATATCCCGTAACAATTAGTTTCTAGGATTCCGTAGTCAATACCCTTATAGTTTCGCCATGTCCGTCTGTCTGTCTGTCTGTCTGTCCGCGGCTTAGCTCAGAGACGGTTGGTACTAGAAAGCTGTAATTTGGTACGGGTATACATAAATAAATCCCGCCGAAAAAGTGGTAAAAAAATCGTAAAAAATGTTTTTTTAGGGTACCTCCCATACACCTGGTTTTTTGTTTCTCGGCGATTCCATGGTGTGAGTTATGGTTGGAAAGGTCGTTTAAAAATAATGTGAGTTTTTGAAAACTATTTTTGGATTCAGGGATCCGTTTGCGAAATTTTAAGCTTTAAAGTGCTAATTTTTGTTAGAGTCAAGTGGGTGTCCCCTCCTGCCAGCTAAATGGTTGGTTTTGGGTAAGTGAAAAAATTCACGGCAGTAGTATATTAGTATAACGAAATTTAAAGGAAAACTATCACCGCTACGTAGGCTCCACAAGCTACCGAGTCATAACCGACCAACTGAAATGTTCAGTTGCAAAAACATGTTTTCAAGTTTTTCAACTACAATGATAAGTTTGTTGGATAAATTCATCCCAACTACGGAACTCTTTATTGTGCGTTGTGCGACATGCACTTGGCCAGTTTTATTATTTCAGTAACGATGTATGGAAAAAACGTACCATACTTTACCGCTGTTTGTTTCAACTTGTATGAGGTCATTTAAAGAAATAGCATCGTTATAGTTGGTTCGTCTGCCTGTTTGTATTTATGAACCGTTTTATTCTTACTGTTATTTGCACACGTTACGTGCAAGATGCTAGTGTGTGTGTTGGGCATGTGTCAATTGGTTTACATCTACCTACGTACTTTTTTGCACTCATTACAATATTGGTTATTGTTCAGAGGAAATATGGTTTCTCTATAGTACTTAATATAGTAAAGTGAAAAAAGGAGACCATAAAAAAAAATGACCCCACGTTTGGTCCCATACTAAAAAATTAAAAGAAAAACGTATTCTTTCGGAATATAGCATTTTTTATAAAAATGTATGGACGGTGAATGTTCTCCTTTGTGAGTTTGTATGTAGGGGGTAATCTTTGAAATTACTTTAATCCGATTCCGAAAATTCTTTCACTAATGGGGAGCTACAGTATTGTTGAGTGCCATCCATACTAATATTATAAATTCGAAAGTAACTCTGTCTGTATGTTACCTTTTCACGCCTAAACCACTAAACGGATTTCGACAAAATTTGGCAAGGAGATAGATGGTATCCTGGAGAAGGACATAGAGTACTTTTTATTGACATACCATGCGGGCGAAGCCGCGGGCGGGAGCTAGTAGGATATATTTTATGTTAAAACAAGGAATTTCACACGGATGAATAGTTGGCTGAAGTTAGTTTGAAAAAAATACTTTGAGTTTGAGTTTGAATTTTCTGCATTTGGTTTCACCAAGTTCCACTAGCAGACTTTATCAAAAAAACTTCACATGCACAAACAACCAATCAGTGTACGCCAATATCCATCAAAGTAGAAAGAATAACACGAAATACAAATAAAACCTTTTACACACAGACATCCATATAAAATTGTTTAACCTGGCTGCAGTTCTAACGAGCTGCCAGTTAAACCAGGTTGCCATGGCAACCGTTCTAATTGCGTATCGACCTATTGTGTGCGTAGCGTCAAAGGATTGCGAGTACTGGAGTTAGGATTTGATTTATACAGACGGAATGTAAAAAACTCATTGCAAAGTCGTCGTCTATGCATCCTGAGCATCATCATTATGAGCATTCTCTGGCCCTTATCCCAATTTATCACGGGTCGGCGCAACATAACGGGTGTAAACAGATTCTAAATGAAGCCGAAAGTCACTTGTTATTCCCATTATTATGATAATTTTTTTGTTCTGGACGATACCTGGGAACTTTCAGCTTACGGAGATATAGAAAGTTCCAACTTTTTCAGACGTTTTTTAAAGAAAGCATGTTTTAAATGTTATAACTTAATTTTGAATACCCCCAAAAACCCTGAACCGTTGCATGCACTCATAAACACAATGTTTTGCGTGCGTTATGTTGCGCACTACCGTGTAAACAGCGAATTTTTACACCAAAAATAAAAGTCGTTTTCCAGCAATTATTTTTGTGCAATGTTACTTAATTTGATGTACAGAATGCGTAGTTGACGGCTATGTGATGGGGTTTTTTACACCCTGTATATTTTTCTTTATTAATATTGTACAAAATAATAATAATTGCTGGGAACGAAAAAAACGACTTTAAATTTTTGGTGAGAAAAATTGCTGTTTACGGTATTGCGCAATGTAACGCACGCAAAACCTTGTGCATATGGGTGCATGCAACGTTACAGGAGTATTTATATTTGAGTCAAAATATAAACAAAAATTGTCCGTAACCAGAAGATTCTCAGGTTTGATTAATTGATTAATCAATCAATCTACCTAGCCTTTTCCCAACTATCTTGGGGTCGGCCAGTCGGTCCAGTCTAACCGGATGCAGCTGAATACCAGTATTTTACATGGAGCGACTGCCTATCTGAACTTTACAACCCAGTAATTGGGTAATACGATGCCTCTTGGTAAGACTGGTTGTCAGGCTTTCAGGCTTCTGACGAGCCGTAACGACTGTCAATGATCCACGAATGACAGCCGGGACCAACGGCATAATGTGCTTTTCGAAGCACGGAGGAGTTTCGGTATATAAACATGGTCACCCATTTACGGACCAACCCCGGCAAGCGTAGCTTAACCTGATGGATCGACTCGTGTGGCTGTTATTACTTAGCCACGAGCTATTTGATTAATTGATACAAACAAAATATCGCAATTGCAAGAAGAACAAGTCACTATCGGCTTCGTTAAGCGTCTATTCTATGCAAATGGAGAAACGTGTTTGGTTTTGTTTAACGAGTTAATTCGCTCCTAGCTAATTCATAGTAGGTGATCAAAAACAGAAAGAAAAGATAGAAAGAATAATATTTATTTAAAATAGATATATTTATCAGTATATATAGCAGTCACTGAGCAGTTCTTTACGTTTCTTGGTCGTCTTCACCCATCTTTTCTCTCTTACCCTCTGTTATTGAAAACTGGTTTTCATGAAATTGAAACATCTTTATATGGCAGTTGTCAGAAAGTATGCAAATTATTTCAAGGTAAAATTCTTGGAACTATGATTACTGGACAATAGAAGTCTTCATTCGGAAAATTATTATGAAAATCCTTGAAGGATTCATTTCTTGTTTCCAAGATTTTTTATATTATGAATGAGGTATTGTCCAATTTCTGAGAACGAATAAGTCTAGATAATATAAAAGTGAAAGCAGGGGAAAGATTGATTAAAATATACCTTTGAGCGTGTGTCACACGTGTGACTGATACCCGGAAAATCTATTTTAGGCTTGACAAAAGTTTGTACCTACGTACGTGTAGTAGGTATGTAGCAATGCGTATATCATCATCTGCCTAGCCTTTTCCCAACTATCTTGGGGTCGGCTTCCAGTCTAACCAGATGCAGCTGAATACCAGTATTTTACATGAAGCGACTGCCTATCTGACCTCCACAACCCAGTAACTGGGTAATACGATACCCCTTGGTAAGACTGATTGTCAGACTTTCAAGCTTCTGACGACCCGTAACGACTGTCAAAGATCCACAAATGACAGCCGGGACCAACGGCTTAACGTGCTTTCCGAGGCACGGAGGAGTCTCGGTATGTAAAGATGGTCAACCATCCACGGACCAACCCCGGCAAGTGTAGCTTAACCTGAGGGATCGACCCGTGCGGCTGTTATTACGTAGCCATGAGCTCCAATGCATATATCGATTACCGCAATGCGTATATCGATTACCGTTATACAGTAGGTAATTATATAACTATTGCGCCTATAAACAAAACCATCGAAGATGAGAGAGTGTTATTTTTAACCAGTTTACAAAATATCTATCTTATATCATACCATCTTATGTTTATCTTTTATCATAGAAAAGTGAACTAGCGGCAAAAACCAACGACTATAAGGCGTTGAAATGACGAAAATATGAGGCTGGGCGCGAGTAGGTACGAACTTCCGTGAATCCATGTCAATTGCAAGCAAGTAGGTGTTACATACTATCCTTGGAGTTTCTTTGAAGGATAAAAAACAAAGAGACAGATTTGAAATTATCCGGAAAAGAACCGGAGTTACTAACATAGCCACTAGAGTGAGCAATCTGAAGTGGCAGTGGGCTGGCTATGTCTGTTGACAGACCGATGGCCGGTGGAGCAGACCAGTCGTGGAGTGGAGACCGCGTATCGCCAAGCGTAGTGGGGACGCCACTCAGCTAGATGGACCGATGACCTCAAAAAGGTAGCTGGGACAGACTGTATGCGGAAGGCGGAGGACAGGGTGTTGTGGCGCAGCCTAGGACAGGCCTATGACTAGCAGTGGACTGCGATAGCCTGAGTTGATTGATGACTAGCCATGCTTCTAGTAACATAATCAATCTGTCTAAGCCTTTTCCCAACTATGATCAGGTCGGCTGCCAGTCTAACCAGATGCAGCTGAATACCAGTCTGGTAGTCCGGTCTGGTTCTAGTAACATAATAAATGAAACCCAAATTCCTAGTAACCTTTTAAAGAACAAAAGTCATCGAAAATCGGTCTAATTTTCCCATCAAGAAATAATACTATACTAAAAATTTGCACCTAACTGCCGTCGTCTTTTCGCTACGATTCTACATAAAAGTGACAAGCTGTTAATTCCCTTGGCAAAGTCCTCCATTGAAATTATTAGCATACCGAAGGGTAGACAATTTTATAACCTCTTTTTACGACAGGGCGGGGCTAAAATATCTCGATACTTAGATAACTGCGAGTACAGAATTAGTAATCGTGTTTCCCTTTTAAGAGAGTGGGTTGTTTTTTTCATTATTTTTAGTGCTCTTTGTTTTCCGATTTTGTGCTCGTTTTTTTTACTTTACTGCCTGTGTACAGCATTACTATTATAATATAGGTAGGATTTGACGTACACCTCTCCCTAACCCTTCCAGAAGTACAGCGTGATGTTCTGTGAGTGTGTGTGTGTGTTAGTCTAATATTTATTTTGCTTGAACCACTTCGCAAGAGTGAGTCTTTAAAAGTTTTCATACTTACGTCACCGCATAAGTCGACCGCGTGACTTTTTGTCCGGACTTAAGCAATAAGTAATAACTTCCGAACTACTAAAGGCACTCTGATTTAAGTGCGTAGTTTCTTAGTACATTTTTTATAGCTTAAAAATAAATATTAGTAAAATGTGTATGTAGTGGTATTCTGTAAAAATCTCACCGTGGAATCTTATGTGAAGTGAGCTTATAGTGAGTTGTCACTCCATCTGACGCTAGGGATTGACAGCTCACTTCACAAAAGTTTTCACGGTGAGGTGTTTACAGAATAGACCGGTAGACCGGTAGATGAATGAACGAAAACGACGTAAAAAGGAGTATGTAAGGATCGTAGCAGTTGGCGTTCTGTAGTTTCTGCCTTACCCCATGGGAAAAAAGCGTGAGTTTATGTACCTATGTATAATACAATCGTAACCTAAGCACTTGTATAATGTAAAATCAGTGTTTGAATTATATAACGTACGAAAATATTTCATAAAACATGACATAAAATAGATTCTAAATAGGTAAGGTAACTGTTTAAATATTTGTATTGTTTACTTTTACTTTGATAAAAATTCACAGTAAAGCGACCACAAAATACCAAGTGTATTTAATGGATTTTATATAACACTTTCATTGGAAATTATTAACGCTCGTTTCAGAATTCAATTTTTATATTTATTCAAAATGGTCCATTTCGTGGAATTATAGCTCAGTACAAAGAGTAGATTGTGCTGGGATTTTCATTGATATCAGGATGATCATGATATCAATGAAAATCACAAATTTTGAGGCGGCGCCAAATACACTCTAGAATTATGTAATGAATTTGTTTGTTCGGCGCTGCCTCAAAATTTGTTCCTTAAATTGGTTTAGGAGCTTAGTTACACGATAAGGTTTATTTTTTTATTTTTCGCTTTTCAGTTCTTTTTTCGTCGGTTTAATTTTTTGTAAAAAAGTTTTTTATTTGGAAGTCGGTTGTTTTTTTCTTTTTGTAAAAAAGTTTTTATTTCTCTCTTTTTAGTGGTCAGTTTGTAATTTATCTAAGTTACAACAGCCTAATGTCAACTGCTTATCACCTATTATAAAATATTGCTTTTCCCGATGCAGGGACGTTAATCGTTGAGAAGTTCTCCTGGTAGATACTTCACCATCAGCTCCACTTTACCATATACATTGTTACGAGCGTATATTGCTTGGCAACCATATTAACCATAGTAATTGAATCGCAGCCTGTGAAATACTTATTATTGAGTGGTTCAAGTGGCCATATGTGGTCTTCATCATCAGTTCCACTTCATCAAATGGTGCTTTTCAAGAGCAACTGCGCGCGAGTTACTATAAAAAATAACCAAATCGCTATAGGTGTGCCTATAATATTTGAAGAGTTCCCTCGATTTCTCCAGGATCCCATCATCAGATCCTGACCTGATGACAATGAGACCATCTCGAAAAGTATACGCTTTCAACAAAAAAAAAAAATTGCGAATCCGTGCATACATGACGGAGTTATGTCCGGACATACATAAAAAAAATAGAAGCATTCGAATTGATAACCTCCTCCTTTTAGAAGTCGGTTAAAAATTGAATTTTTTAGTTCAATCGTTACATTTTTGGTAACTAGATAATCGCTTCTTATTTCGCAATAAATTACGAGCGGTTGTGTCATAGCGCTTATCTTTCTTCTCATGCAGTCCAACCGTGACCGCGTTTTGGCCGTTTTCAGTCTCTTAAATATGAATAGTTGAGCTACTTTCGGATTTAAAAAAGACGTTGCGTGTTTCCATGTCACGATGCACATCAAAGACGCTCACTATGTCACCGGCTTGACACCTTTTCCGACTTAAAAAGGCAAAATTAGGAACAAGATGACGCTTCCCTTTTTCTAAAAAAACAACATTCATTTTTAAAAGCGTATCTAGGGGCTTGTTGGCAGACAAACGTCTCTTTATTTCCGTTACGATTGACTTGGCATGAATTTTAGAAGCTTTTCCTTGTGCGACTTCATATTTTTTGTATGTTTTTTAAGTTGTATTGTTAGAAAGTTTTGTCATATTATGTCACACCTAAACATGATGGTTTTATACTTCTGACAGTGAAATTATCTATACATTTTTGTTCCACAATTGCATTTAAAATGATCAAAGTATCGTAAAGTTATCGTTAGCAGGCCAAAGAACAATTCCGCCCATGGTATTTAAATATCGGTTTGAAACAAATTGCTAATCCATTGCATCATTTCCTTTCCTTAGCCTATAGTGTGTCCCACTACTGGGCAAAGGCCTCCCCTTTTCCTTCCAAATCTCTCTATTTTGTGCGATTTCCGGCCATGTTGGCCCCGCAAACATGATTAGATCGTCACACCACCTTCGCCGCGGTCGACCTCAACGGCGATGTCCTCCTTCAGGCGTCCAGTGAGTGACGATATTTGCATGATTGCACCATAAGATCTAAAAAAAAAATCTGCTCAACAACGTAAATAACGCAATGAATGCTGTTGAACTGTCAAAATGAAACAGATTAGTCTTAATTGGTTACGAAAATAAGTTACGCAATTAGATAGCTGCTCTGTGTAAGAGTGGGCTGTAATCGACCACGTGGGTCCAGTTAGGGTTGGTGGATGTCACATATCTTTTTTTTTTGTTCTACCCTACCTTTACCTTTGAGGTTGTTTATCTAATAAAAATGGTTTCACACTTCGTTGTGTGCCATTTCTAAACAGCACAAATATCTAAAACAACCTGGAGAAACTTAACAATAGATCGTTGTGAAAATCTATTTTAAAAATACGCCAAATTTTGACGTCTACAGAGTACGGCTTTTGAGCTACCTACTTCTTAGTTTCTTCCTCAGAAACCTGAAGGCAACTTAGTAACTGGCAGTTTGTAGTTATTTAGCTAAGAGCTATTTTATCGTAACTCGTCCCAGGCTATAAATGCTTACCCTACTTTTATTACAAGTTTCAGTCAATCGAGTGTCGTCACAGACAGTTCTTGTTAGATTGATCGAAGATAGAAAACTATATTGCTAGATAGTTTGGAAATTGTGATACATTATATCTGGGCTATTTCCAAGTAATCTTAGCAATATGACAAATAAAGTAGATATCTGAAAAATGATTGATACCTAACTCAGTGTTATTAGCTACTCAATGTGAGTTGGGTTTTTTTTTTTGGGAACCACTCTTTTTTATCACAATAGAAGCATAATATATAAATATTTTCTCATTTCTCTTGTATCAATTTGTTGTAAGGGCAGAGAAGTTTGGCGTCGATACCGGGACTCAAACCACCGATCAAAAATATTGCCTCTGGAAGGAGAAGTTCCATAACCATTTTTTTTTAAACACAGAACAATCCGAACGAGACACCAATTATTAAAATAAAAATGATGCTTCTGGTTATTCTGCTACTCTATGTGTCCTATGCATTGGCAGTCATCAACTTTATGACAGTGTGTCTTACCTGGCCAAATCTCTAATACATAAATGCCGTATTGTACATTGTGGTATTGCTACACTCGTAGTCATAAAATGACTGGAATTAACTACGGTTTATTTTCATTAGTATTTTATAGTTTACAGAGTGTTTTAATAAATTAAATCATTTTCACATCAAACTATCTGACGGTTGGTAAGCAAAAGTTGGCGTCGTCGGTAGAATTGTATCGTGTTTTTATAATTTTGCTCTTTCATGCTAGATGGCTTCACTTATACATGGAATCACAGTTTTTCTATGACATTTCTTCTGATAGACTCCCTATAATACACTATTCGTTTCATCCAATACCCAAGTCACCTCACATACCTACAATAGACTCTGAAACAACAGTCTTAGCTACCTCTTTATTGACGGGGTCCGGTAGGACCGATGCCTGCCAGGGTTGCGGGAAAGTCCGAAAGGGATACCGGGACCTTGGCAACAGGCAAATGAAGGAACACGGGTGGGTTTTAGTCAGTAAAAGTCTGACACGCCCTTCCGCTCCGCCCAGAGCGGGAGAAGTCATTGGATGATTTCCAAACCTCAAAAAAAAAAAAAAGCTACCTCTTTATTTATTTCACTTTGGTTAGCTGCAATCCCAGTATGTATGTAACCATTTTGGCTAGTTCGCATGTACTCACATTAATAAATTTGTACAAACTAAAGTGCTTGCATTGGGAACATTTATGTATTCACAAAGTTTGGCTCAAACTCGTCTTGTTGACCGGCCAGTGCCTTCACTATGCGAGATTTGAACATATGTAAATGCAAGTTACATTTCAAATATAGCATTTAATGTTATACACGGTACTATAGAGGTTTTATCAGGATGCCGTTTCAAACCGACCTCCACAAATATTTAAACTAATGGTATTTTACGTGATAAATACTTTAGGTGTATGAGGAACAGGTTGTAAAGTTCACTCATCCTCTATAGAAAAGGGAGGATTCTCCGACCAGACGGTGTTGTGTCTGACGGGCAACTGCCCAACGATTGATGTCGGGTTCTTGTATATATGTCCATTGAACGGTAAACTTTAATTGCGCGATGCAGTATTTATGTGACGTCAGGATTTTTGTGTGACGTCAGGTCTTTGATGCCTAGTTCGCATGTAGCGATGTAGATGCCGCCACAAGTCACACTGCCTAACAAAATTTAATTTTACAATGAGGTCAGCACTTTCAAATAATCTCAATAATACTGCTTCCATCTTCCGGGACCATATTACCATTCCACTTTATTTCCTCCAACTGCAAGAATTTTCAACGACATGAATAATAATTACAGTCTTGTTGACGAATAATAAAAGAAAAAAAAAAAAAAAAACTGAAACATTGTTGCGTAGCAATTTCAGCGAAATCACCGTTCCTTCCTTTTGTATGTACCCCAGTAGGTTCTCCATTGCCTGTTATATTATTTTCATTTTCTTGTAATTTCTTAGATCGAGGCGAAGAAAATTAATTTTTGATTGAAAGTGTAAATGGCACGGTCGGTTGTCTTTTCGTCGTGATTGGTTTTTAACTGAAATGGCTAATGGTTTCTTGGAAAAGATACTTTGCACAATGTGCATTGTTATTGAAATCGGACTTACAGAATTTGCTTGAAAGAATCAAACTCAAACTCAAACTCAAAGCATTTATTTAAATTAAACCATTTACAGGCACTTTTGAATTGTCAAGGAGTCGGTCAGTCAGAGATATGAAGCTAGTTGCCCATTCCAAAGCGTAGTAGGTACCCTTGGAAAAGAACAGGCAAGAAACTCCATGGACACTTTTTTAAATAAAAATTATACAAAAAGTTGGTTACATCATTCACGTTGAAATTATACATGTGAGAACAATGTAAAAAACACGTTAAAAGCGTCCGCAATTATAAAACAAAAACAAGTCAAAAATTAAAATAAGCCATGGTAGCTAAGAGATGACCAGTCACAACTGACGGCGCCCGTTCACGAACATGACGCATGGATCAGCCCCATTCAGCTCAACCATTTTGAAAGGAGCTAAATGATCCGACACACGCGCCACCATCAGCGAGACATTTGAGTGAGCATGACATATTCCCAGCCGCCAGGGCACATTCAAGTCAATCAAAGACATATTACCCGGTAAATGGTAGCTCTATAGTACATAGTACACACACCTGTGCTATGCAATAGGAATTAAACAGGGATTCTATTACAAATCGTAGTGTTTCAATGTTACTGCTCACTTAATATGGAGGATCTATAACTACCAAAGGGGACATCTGTGTAGCTTTTAATGTCCAACATCGTAATTCTATGTCTTTATTATGACAATAAAGTTAGCAGTAAATACACTGCAAGTTGCAACACTGAAGTTATATACGACTTTGTATGTATGTCGAGAATTTGAAGTTAAACTAAATGCTAAAATAGAATTATATTCTGGAACTGGGGTGGTAAACCTTTCCACATAAGCATGCCATATTAACATATTTTTTGTGTTTATTACTTTCTATCGAAATACGTATAGGATGGTACTTATAAGAAAAATAAGACCAAAATAACAACCCAAATTACATTAAAATTCTTTCTTAACAAAATATTATGTTGAAGAATTTAACGTTACAAGGCATTGTACCTACATGCTGAATTATTGCAAAAGGTAATGCAAAAAATATGTGACTACGTAATGAAATAATTGCCGTGCTCATAATTTTCTATCGCGCCATAGGTTTGACTTCCCTACTTAAAGCAGCGTGCACATTAAAATAATACTCGGAATAAGTTAAGTTATGTTTAAGTTATCATAACTAATATTTGTTTTCTCTTTCATGGTCGGGGTAAAAGTCTTGAAGCGTGTGGGAGGGAGTTTGTTTAAGCTTTGAAAACACGTGAGAGTATGTTATGTCTAAGTTAGATCTAGAAGTAAAAGTATAACTTGTACTGTCAATTCATAGGTACCTACTTTATTATTTATGACTCCTACGCAGTCATGAGAATGTGCAGGCCTCCTTTGTGAACCGAATACATAAATCTGACAATGGAATATTAGGGGCCATATTGTTTATGAAGTAAACTATTTATTCGTATGGTTTTTCAATTAATTCCAGCTACAATAATGCCAACCTATTATTATGGTGTATTGAAATATTGTTAAAATACAATAGACGTAGATATTTTGGTAACCTGTTCCGCTCAACTATTCCTCTAGAGTCATAAAAAACTCTTCTTGCTTTTTCGTCTTCTTCTGTTCTTGCTGCACTTCTGTTTGATCAGCTCCTAAGGGTCGAAGCGTTATGTTAAATAAGCCTTTTACCTTCTTAATAAGGCTATCAAAATAAATGTAAAAAGATTGTTTCCAAAGATTAGAGAGTTCAAAAAAAAAAACCGGCTAAGTGTGTGTCGGACCACGCACAATGAAGGGTTCTGTAGTTGTGATGAATTTACCATGTTTTTTTAAGACCATAGACTTCTTATAGGTTTTCTTGTAATCTATAAGTATAGAACTTTTTTGTGTATTATTTTCAAAATTTTAGGCTCGGTAGTTTCGGAGATAAGGGTGTCAATTTTCATCTATTTTCTTAAATATCTTTAAAAGTATTTATTTTAAAATTCTTAACTGGCAACAAGCCCTTTCATTTGATATGTCAAACGGTACAGTTTGCAAAACTTTTCTTTTTAAATTCTCTAATTGTTGCCCTAAAAGTGACCCCCATAATCAAAATTAATTTATTTTCGTTACACGTTCGTCTTTGGGTCACAGAAATACATATTATGTGTACCAAATTTCAACTTATTGGTCCATTTGATTCGGAGCAAATTGGCTGTGGCAGACAGACAGACACACGAGTGATCCTATAAGGGTTCCGTTTTTTCCTTTTGAGGTACGGAACCCTAACAAACAAACTCTTCAGCTTTATTGTATGTATATTTGTTTGTTCAATTATTATGGCTATCGGGATGCTCTAATTAATAGTTTATTAGCATTGTTCGACTAAACAAACGATTAATTAGAAAGTAAATATTGATGGCAATTTGTAGTGTAATTGAATTCCCGTTTTGGCAGGTGACAATATTTTGTGATAATTAATTGGAATTTCTGTTAATTCATAATAATGGTGTTTAGTTATTTTGCTAAATCAGAGTTACTGGAAATAGGTGACAGTATGAAGGTTATTTATGGTGCAATAATACTTGAAAGTTTTTCTAGGAGATAATGATTTTTATACTATCCACCAACCCGCATTGGGCCCGCGTGGTGGATAAAGGCTCCCGCAGACAGGCGCAACGCGACAACAATTTTTTTGAAAACTTCATGGAAATTATATAATATTCCATCATTAATTTATGTTTAAAATCAAAAATCCAAATCAACTCCTCCATACCTCACCTTACCCTCGATTAATTAAACAAAATGTGACGTAAATTCTCAGCGTGTAACACAAAATGGTTCCGTGTTCAAACGGTTGTAGCGTTATTAATTGCAATCGATCAGTGGAGCGTAGCACCGTAGCACCGTAACCCCGTAGCGTGCTACGCGCTACGCCGTGATAAATGCATGTGAAATTATACACCCTTTCTCGTCGTTACATAGATATATTGTAGCGGATTTATATTGTTTGAGGGTAATAATGAATTCTAATTAGTAGGGGAATTTGCTAGAGTTGGAAAATACGCATAGTAATATATAATAATTCAACATTACTAATTAAAAAATGTGAAAATTATACGAGTAGGTACTTAATTCCTGTAGAACATGAGTTCTACAGGAATTAAGTACCTACTGAAAAAAAGAAAAAATGACTGTGAAATCGTGGCAATGATGCCACGATTTCACAGTCATTTTGTGGTGCAAATTTGACTTGAAAACAAGCAATCCAAGCAAATCAGGGGGCCTAAAACGGCCACATTAGCAATCCCTCTAAAAGCATTTCATTTCCTGAATTTCCAGCTCTCATTAGCATATCTCTAATTTGACACAAAGGCAATTCATATTATGTGGACCATTTTACGAATCTCCATAGAAAACTGTCAAACAGATCAATTATTTCGTAATAATAAGAATCGCACGCAGATCATATCATGAATTGTCAGTTTGTGACATTTGACGATGATTCATAATATTTTCATATTATGATTCTGCCAAAGTGACTGTTTTAAGCCCCCAGATCTTACTTTAGATGCATCATTTTATTGTAAACCAGATTATAGGTTCAGAGCACTAAGTACTATTTATTATAAATGTTTGAAGTTTAATTACCCGTCGTTATTTTCGCCAAAATGTTAAAATGAACACCAACAACCCTCGTTTCCCGACCTCTTCATCACTGTCAATCGTTAAAACGAAGTGGCCGCAACACTTGAAACCGGACGCCCGGTTTTTTACCGCCCCCGAGTCCATGAAACCGGACGCTCTGTTTTTGCAACTGCCATCAACTGTGTGAAAGCCTACACGTGACAATTCGTTTCATCGATACTGCTCAAATTGCCGTAAAAGCCTTTTCTTTTTTTTTTGAGGGTGGGATATCATCCAATGACTTCTGCCGCTCTGGGCGGAGCGGAAGGGCGTGTCAGACTTTTACTGCCTGTTGCCAAGGTCCCGGTATCCCTTTCGGACTTTCCCGCAACCCTGGCAGGCATCGGTCCTACCGGACCCCGTCAATTATGCTGACATCTTTTTGAGGCGCGCGTGGAATACGACGCGCTATCGACTCGGGCTTGGTCCTTATCGGACGGCGAGCTACCCATTGCTCGCCGTCCGCAAGCCCGCGCCTGTGGTTGCCGGGAATCCGCCTGGGATTCCCGACGCCCAGGGCGTCTCCATGCCGTAAAAGCCTGACAGCTAAATAAATAATCATTGACGAAGTATATTTTTTAAATGTAGGATTTATACTACATATCCTTGAACGATTATCACAGAATATAATTTATAGCTAAAGTCTTGTGCTGTATGAATTGTATTTAAATCTATACTAATCTATATACCAACAGTAAAGCAAAAGCGTTTGTTTTTTTGTTTGTTTCTTTGAACGCGCTTATTTCTTTTTGCATTTGGTATCCCAATTCTTGAGGATTTAACATCACGCTAGGACCTTTAAGAGCCGACTCTTTTAGTAGTCATCAATGATGTAACCCATATATTGTAACAATATTTTGATTTAAAAGAGTGTCCGTGGAGTTTCTTGCCCGTTCTTCTCCATAGGTACCTACTACGCTTTGGAATGAGCAACTAGCTTCATATTTCTGACTGACCGACTCCTTGACAATTCAAAAGTGCCTGTAAATGGTTTAATTGAAATAAATGCTTTGAGTTTGAGTTCATGACTTATTTTTTGTTTAGTTGTTTTTGTTTTTATCTTTAATTACGGACGCTTTTAACGTGCACGTTTTTCTACATTGTTCTCACATGTATAATTTTTGGTGCGACTAGATAAAGGTTAATCGTTGCAAAAAAGTTTGTGCTCACGAGGTCTACCGTTCGCAGAATTACTAGTAATAATTTGATTTAAAAGAGTGTCCGTGGAGTTTCGTGCCCGTTATTCTGCATAGGAACCTACTACGCTTTGGAATGGACAATTAATTTAAAAATGTATGGAATTGTGAACACTTTGCCTTGTAATGCAAACGGTAGACAATATTATAATAAGACTTTCGAATAAGCCTATTTCTCAGTCTGACTAAAACTTTGAGAGATAAGATTTTTTTTACACGCATAGAGTATATTTCAACAAAAATTCAAAATGGCTGCCACATAGCGGGGAAGTGTATTGGACCCAATTGTACTTACAAATAAGTAGTTTATATTTAAGTATTTAGAATATCGCTAGTCTATGTCTGGAAACACTGTATAGTAAGTGCATTCCAAAATTTCCCGTTTCGTAATCATCACCGGCCTATAGCATTCCACTGTTGGTTATAAGCCTCTATAATTGCACGCCATTAAACTTGATTGTCAACAACTCTAATCTAGCTGCAATGTTTACTTGATACAAATACACCTATGCCAGTCTATGGTTCCACATCATCTGCCTAGCCTTTTCCCAACTATGTTGGGGTCGGCTTCCAGTCTAACCGGATGCAGCTGAATACCAGTATTTTACATGTAGCGACTGCCTATCTGACCTCCACAACCCAGTAACTGGGTAATACGATACCCCTTGGCAAGACTGGTTGTCAGACTTTCGGGCTTCTGACGACCCGTAACGACTGTCAAAGATCCACAAATGACAGCCGGGACCAACGGTTTAACGTGCTTTCCGAGGCACGGAGGAATCTCGATATGTAAAGATGGTCACCCATCCATGGACCAACCCCGGCAAGCGTAGCTTAACCTGATGTATCGACCCGTGCGGCTGTTATTACTTAGCCACGAGCTCCTCGAGTCTATGGTTCCAGATCAACTATTTATCAAATCACTATTTACTATTACAACAACATTAGATAACATTATCTGCCTCGTTGGTCCAGTGGTCACAAGCGCTACTGCTGAGAATGAGGTTCTGGGTTCGATTCCCGGGTCGGGCAGTATTTTATTATCTGGAACTTCTCAGTAGCAGCTTGGAGTCTGGATTGGTATCCGGCTGACGGCAAAAGGCTCGCCCGGTGATGACCAGGAATGCGCGTTCGCTGTATGTCAGGATACCCGTTGAAGCCGTGGGTTTTGGCTGGCTGTGTGACTCGCCTCACGAAAGCTTGCGGGAGTGATGATGATGACGTCACGCTGGAGTAGTTGCACGAAGGCTGCGTTGACCTCCATATTCGGGGTCAACAATTTAGGGGTATGAGGAACAGGGTGTAAAATTCACTCATCCTCTATAGAAAAGGGAGGATCCTCCGACCAGACGGGTGTTGTGTCTGGCGGGCAACTGCCCAACGATTGATGTTGGATTCTTGTAGATATGTCCATCGCGCGGTAAACTCTAACTGCGCGATGCAGGATTTATGTGACGTCAGGATTTTTGTGCGACGTCAGGTCTTTGATGCGTAGTCGCATGTGGCGATGTAGATGCCGCCACAATCTTTTCAAATTACAGTATTGTACTATAGGCGTACACCTCTGCCTAACCCTTCGGGAATGCAGGCGTGGTGTTATATTATGTTGTAATTACTATAAATTGAGATACCTACCTATGAAACTGTTCACAGTAAACGTCACACCCGAGTCCCTTTAAAACAAACTTCAATACCATATCCTTTGTTACCACAACCTAAAGTTTCTACTTATCTGAGAAATATCTGGTCTCAGCTGAGCAGTTTGAGCATTATTATGGAGCCTAGGGCATCTGAACGTGAGCTATGTATCCAACTTAGTTGAAATAGTACGTCTACTATCTACTTAGGTAAATATTATGTTTTACATTTATGTATGTACGAAACAAAATGATATTGCTCTGCAAATACCTTCGTGTTTTGTGGAACTTTATAATACATAGGTACTGTAAAGGTGGTTGGTAAAAGCGAACCTTACATCATGCAGGCTGGTAGAAAAATGACTGCACATTTTTTCTTAAATGGCAGCGTCTATTTTTATGTACATATAATAGTAATATGCTTTAGTGAAATAAAGACAAAATTGCGTTTTCTGAAATAACAAAATTACTTTTATTCACAACTCAATTAAATACAAAATTATAACATAATTTACCCATTCTAAAAGATTAACTTACCTGAAATAACAAAAAACAACATTTAAAGCCTTTACTTCTACTTTATACAGGAAAAGTTTTTGACCAGTGCGCAAATTTTTTTTGGTGGTTCAATATAAGTATAGAACACAATTCCATAATTTATTCAATACTTTTTTTTGTTTTTTTTATCCTACTTAAAATTAGCAAAATATGGACACAAACTATTCGTAATAATATCAATGGGCGCGTGCGGCGGCCGGCGCACAGGCGGCGGTGTTGCACGGGGGTGCAACCCCCTCCCGGGCGGCGCCGGGCGCTGTGGCCGACAGTTCGCTCATCGCACGCGCTGTCGTGTGACGTCGCGTCTAATCGCTTTCCCGCGCAAGCGCCGCGCCGCACGTGTCGTGCTTGTACCTACCGGTCACGATGTCGGACTTCAGTAACCGCGAGTTTTACGAGATGGTGCGAGTGTATGTACTGAGTGGTGAAAGTTTGCGAGCAGCTCGCAGAATGTATGCGACGGAGAGCATAACTCGAATGCGAGCCCATGGAATCCTTAACCCCGCGGTCCCTAATGAAAGGACCATTTTAGCGGCCACTCAAAGGCTGCTTGATCACGGACAGTTCAAAACCCCGAATTATGCACGAGGGTCTGGCAGACCCCGACTGGCGATCGAAATCGAAGAAAGCATTTTTGATTTCTTTGAGCGAGATCCAAGGGCCAGTAACCCACGTAAATACCTACGCCGGCGAATCGAGCGAGCGCACAGCTGATAGGTAGGTACTTTCGCGCGTTCCGTTTCGCCGCGCGCCGCCGCCGCGCCGGCGCCGGTTAGCCATACAACCACTTTTAAAATAAACATCTTTCGTTAACCAAATTTTTATTTTTTTGTATGAAGACGCATCAAAATAAAAAAAATATGTTTAATAAAACTGGTTTAAGGTTAATATGTCAAAATTTCCGCAGTGGATAAAAACTTTTCCTGTATAATTCTTTTTATTTAAACTACAGGAAACTATTTACAGTTCCATGTTTTCCTAAAATAACATAACCAAGTTTAACTTATTAAAAAATGACTCCAATACTAACAGTCAGTATCCCTGACATGACACTGACATCTAAGAGATCTGTAGATAATAAATCCATAAAGAAAAGGACACTAGTGTAGTGATACTCTTTACATCTCCCACCCTCGGAGAGAACAAAATCATAATGATTGTTCGATTAAGAGCTAACCATTACTGGAGATAACTTTGTAACATGGTAGAAGTTTGACTCCGCCTTCTTATGTCCAGTATCAACTTCATAGATTGAATTTGAAATCTTTCTTAGGATTTTGTACGGTCCAATCCTTAATTCATCCATTTTCTTCCGATTTAGCCGGTTTCCGTTTTCTACATATACACTATCGCCCACTTCAAATTTATATTCTTCTCTATGTAGATCATATATTTTTTTATTATAGTTGTGAGATTTTATTGAATTTTCAAATGCTAGTTCTCTGTCTCTTTTGAGATCTTCTATTGTGCATCTTGATTTTAATTCCAGTGGCAAAATATCCATTTTCTCTCCTTCCAAAAGATATTTTGGAGTAAACTTAGTGACTGTATGTTCTGTATCGTTATATTTTTCTACACATTTTTGTGCAATAGTTGTCCATGCTGTTTTCTTGCCCCCTTCGTTTATTTTACATCTTATCCTATTTACTAAAGTTTGGTTTAGCCTTTCATTAAGTCCATTTGAAAATGGTGCATCCACAGCAGTGAATACCATTGTTATGTTTTTATTTTTCAGGAAGTCTTTAAATTCTTTGGAATTTATGCCAGGGTATTGGTCTGTTAATACCATATCAATATGATTGCTTTGTGTCACATTTTTTATCAACCTGATAAAATCATTGGAGTTTTGATTTTTTGATGTCAAAATATAAGCATATCGTGTAAAATGATCAACCAAGAGATGTAAGTATTTTTTTGTAGACCGTGATCCTCCGAAGCCTCCAATTGTATCAATTGATATAATTTCAAATGGGCGTGTTGCTGGGCCTAAATGGGACATCAAACCAAATTTTGGATTCCTTCTTGATTTGTTTTTTATACAAATCTCACATTCATCACAAATCTTCTTAATATTTGTGATGATATTCTTTGCTGTATAGAAAGGAGTTATTTTATTTATTATCTGGGTTCTCCCAATGTGGCAATAATTATTGTGGACATCTCTGATTAGTGTTTTGCTAAATGCTTCTGATAGTATAATTTTTTTTTTTCTTGTATTCTTTTTGTAATAAATGTTATTCTCTAGTATAAACTTTGATTTTCCATCTTGTAGATTTATATTTGTGTCTTGGTCCTTTTTTATATCTTCCATGTTTATTAAGTTTACAACTTTTAAAAAATCATCAGTATTTTCATGAGGTTCTAGGACTGGATTTCTGCTTAAGCAGTCGGCTTCTTGATTTGACTGTCCCGGGTTATATTTTATCTTAAAATTGTATTGGGATAAATAATATGTCAAATCACCCAGTTCCTCATCAGTTCTAGACTTGATGTTCAGATTTTCTAATGGTTTATGATCTGAATATACTATAAATTCTTTATTCATAAGCCAATGTTGCCAATATTTTACAGCTTCCTTAATTGCCAGGCATTCTAAATATATTGCCTTTTTTTTCTTTTGAGTGTCTGTCAATTTTCTTGAAAAGTAAGCTACAGGTTTATTTACTCCATTTTCATCTTCCTGTTTTAACACAGCTCCCACTCCTTTAATACTGGCATCAGTGTAAATTTTTATTGGTTGTTCTGGGTCTAATATTTTAAAAATTGGTTTCGAGCATAGTAATTCCTTTATTTTATCAAATGATTTCTGGCATTCTTTGGTCCATATAAATTTTACATCTTTCCGTAATAAATTGTGTAATGGTTCCAGAATAATTGCATTGTGTGGTACAAATTTATGATAAAAGTTTACTTTCCCAAGGAACTGGCGTATATTTTTCCTTGTTTCTGGAATGGGGAAATTTCTGACAGCTGTTAAATAATCTTTGAGAGGTCTAACTGAATTATTTTCTATTATGTGTCCCAAATACTTGGCATGATTGCTTGCAAAAGTGCATTTTGAGAATTTCAGTCTAAATCCTTCTGTTTGTATTGCCTCAAGTAGTTTTGATATATGTTTTATGTGTTCCTCGAAATTTTTAGAAAAAACTAGGATATCGTCGATGAAATTCACTGCAAAATCGGAGAGTTTATATTTTCTTATTATATTTCTCAAGATTCTTTGGAAAATAGCCGGAGCTGTCTTTAAACCAAATGGGAGGCATGTCCACTGAAAATGGCCTTCTTGCGTGACAAATGCCGTCTTATATCTATCTTGAATTTTCAACGGAATGGACCAAAATGCTGAATTTATATCAAAAGTGGAATAATACTCACAGTTTACAGTCCTAACCATCAAGTCTTCAATCAAGGGGAATGGCTGTGATTGAGGGACAACAATTTTATTCAATTCCCGGAAATCTATACACAGTCTTGATCTTTTCCCATCTTCTTTCTTATACGCCAGGGTAACCGGAGCAGCAAAAGGGCTATATGATTCCTCAATTAAGTTGTTCTTCAATAGTTTTGATATTTGATTTTCAATTTCTTTTCTATCATCAGCTGTGCATCTGTATGAGCGCTTGTAGCAATATTTATCTACCATCAAGTCTATGTGAGCTTCATAACCTCGTACCGTACCAACGCACAGTGGAACGAATGTATGGGAGCGGTTGGACGTAGACATGTCCGAAAAAAAAGAGTAAAATTATGCCAAACTAATGATGCCATCTTATTCGATTACTTAATGCCTTCATAACTTGTGGTGATAAATTTCTTCATAACTCCCATATTTCGGGAGTAATTTGAGAAAATGTGAAATTTTACTATGAAAATGAGTGTATCGAGCTCTCTCCCTCCTGATTCCGGGCTTGTTTCAAGTAGCGGTCTCTAATATCATAATGCTAATACTAAGAGCTATATTTAATACTAAGACACATAGTGCGCCAAATGTGCACTTTCTGGGATAAAGAGTGATGTTTATTTTATAACACAATTTTTTAATTTTTTGTTTATTTTGTTGATTAAAACCGTTTTTCTAAAGGTTTACCTTATTACAATAACATTTCTGAGCAGCCAATTAGAGAAGATATAAGCTAATTAGGATATATAATTAGGGACTTAAGGTTTACATATAAAACTGATGCACTAATGATTACTGATAAGAACATTGCTATTATTTAATTACTAAATGGCTCTTAATACACTAATTTAGCATGCATCATTTACTAATTATCACAATAACTAATTACCTTGCAATATTTAACAAAGGATACCTGGGATACCTGGATTTTATATAAATAGGTCACTATTAGTAACTTTAAAATCAGTGTTGATTTACACCTCGTTGTATCCAAGCTAATCTCGCAATGTATTTTCCAAATTTTAATACAAATCTTGATATTCACGTTGCTTTATGCGCACGCGCACATAAAGATTTACGCGACTTTAACTATTTGTTCAGTGTTTTAAAAGATAACAGTTGTGTTCAGTTATGTGAAAGTGCTGAAACAAGTTTAAAAGACTGGTGTCGTCGATTTTGCTACCGCATTTATGCAAAATGGACACAGTCTGGAAGAAGCACAGATAAGTTTCGGAAGAAACATGAGATTTGGCTACAGGCTGCAATTCAATGGCCGGAATTACAGAATGAAAATATGGAACCTTCTACAGAAAATATAAGTGACGTCATCGAGCCCATAATTTCTCCTGCTAAATCTGATGCTTCAACTTGTACACATCCTAGTCCTCGTAAATCTTTTGAGGACCTTAGTAACCGGCAAAAAAGAAGACGCACCACTGAAGATAGTCTTTCATGCAGCAGTAGCAGCGCTGAAATTATGTTTTCGGCCGAAAGGGCGCTTCAAAAGGCAGGACAAAGCGATACAGCTTATGTTATGAAATACTTGACGGAGAATCCAGAAGAGGCCTCAAAAATCAAAGCCTTCATTGAAGGTAAATCAATTCAGGTACGGGAAATATCCCCTTTGAAGGCATTGGCTCTTTATGTATCGATGAACTTATCGAAATGGCGCTATAACACTCTTCGGGATTTCAACACTCAAGAAGGAGCTCTTCAATACCCGAGTTACTACATGTTGGTTAAAGAAAAAATTAAGTGCTATCCGGCCAAAGAAGATCTCACAGTTACAGAGAGCTCTGCAAAAATCAAATTACAAGCCTTGATGGATTTAACCTCAAGAAGACTTATTAGGTCGTTAGAAACCCCTGTTGATCCCAATCAACAGCTCGTATTGACCAGCAAATGGGGTTTTGACGGATCATCTAGCCAAAGCATTTATCATCAAAGGACGAGTGAAGATGAGCAAATCGATCTTGCTAGTAATTTTATGATTAGTCTTGTACCACTGCGGCTCGTCTCAAAAGGTGTAACAATTTGGGAAAACGAGCGACCATCTTCCACTTCATTTTGCCGGCCAATATTGTTTAAGTTTATAAAGGAAACCAAAGAAAATGTGCAGAGAGAGATGGCTGAAATCGAAGCAGAGATTGAAGCCTTAACTCCATCCACCATCACTGATGGAATTAGTGTCAAACACCAACTGCTGTTGACAATGATTGATGGTAAAATTCATTCCATTATATCCAATACAGCAGCTTCAGTGTGTGACATATGCAAGGCTTGTCCTAAAGAAATGAATAATTTAGAGTTAATCAAAGATAAACACGCAAACGAGGACATGTATAAATATAGCTTAAGCACCCTTCACGCTTGGATTCGCTCAATGGAATGCTTATTACACATTTCCTACAAATTAGACATAAAATCATGGCAAGTAAGGGGTGATATAGCAAAAAGGCAAGTTGATGACAGGAAGAAAAGAGTTCAAGAGGCTGTAAGAAGAGAAACGGGCTTACTTCTCGATGTTGTGAAACAAGGCAGTGGATCCACCAACAATGGCAACTCGGCAAGGAGATTTTTTGAAAACTACACTAAATCTGCTGAACTGACCGGAATAGATGCTATGCTTTTAAGAAAAATCTGTGTGATCTTGCAGTGTATTTCATCAGGAGAGAAGATCAACGTAACTAAATTCCGAGAGTTCTGCTTTGATACTGCTAAGCTTTACGTGGAGTTATACCCATGGTATTATATGCCTTCTTCACTTCATAAAATTTTAATGCATGGGCCAGACATAGTTCAGAACATGTCAATTGTGCCCATTGGTTTTCTATCCGAAGAGGCATCTGAGGCTAGAAATAAAGATTTTAGAAAATATAGAGAGGGGCATTCTCGAAAGCATAGCAGTATCTCATGCAATGAAGATATTATGCACAATCTTTTACTGTCTTCTGATCCACTTGTTACAAGTATCCGTCCAAAAGGAAATAAGTTTGTAAAAAAATCTTCTTTTAAGGAATTTTATGAGCTTACGGATTCTGAGAAAAGTGATATCGAATTTGTTAACATAAATGATTTAGCGGACATCGATTCTGAATTTGAATTAATTGATGATGATGATGATGACGAAGATAATTAAATGATGTTATTGTTTTAAAATGTGTAACTTAGTAAATTAGAGCTTACATCTTAATTATTTATTGTACTTTTAATGAAACTAGGTAATTTATTATCAACTTACTTAAAAGTCATACTCTCATCAGTTCTTGTGAATATTTTTGTTAATATATATTTCTGTATATATATAATATATTTATAGACCTCTTAATAAGTCTGTCTGCGGTTTAAAGTAAATACAAATGGGGAAAAAACGTTTTTTTTTTTAAATTTTCATTTCCTTTTATCCCAGAAAGTGCACATTTGGCGCACTATGTGTCTTAGTATTAAATATAGCTCTTAGTAATAGCATTACGATATTAGAGACCGCTACTTGAAACAAGCCCGGAATCAGGAGGGAGAGAGCTCAATACACTCATTTTCATAGTAAAATTTCACATTTTCTCAAATTACTCCCGAAATATGGGAGTTATGAAGAAATTTATCACCACAATTTATGAAGGCATTAAGTAATCGAATAAGATGGCATCATTAGTTTGTCATAATTTTACTCTTATTTTTCGGACATGTCTACGTCCAACCGCTCCCATACATTCGTTCCACTGTGCAACGTCGTATTTGTCCTTAGCGAAGACTGAATTGTATTTTTTAATTAATTTATCAATTTCAGTTTGTTTACATAAATCTAGGTGGTTTACTGAAATTTCAAATTCACTGAAATTAATATGTTCATTGAAATTTACTTCACATCTGTTTGTATGGTTCATTTCTTTTTTTCGTACCTCAGAGTATGGAGAAATATCTCGTTCATTTTTGTCACCTAGTACATCAGGAATTTCGACATTCATTAAATTGAAAATATTCGTTTCGGAATATTTATTTTTGTTATCCTCTTCATTTTGTACTTTATTCTCTTTTTGTGTATTATTATATTGTATAATATTCAATTCTTCATTTTGGATTAATTTAAATTTTTTGATACAATCCAAACCAATGAGAAAATCATAATGAAAATTTTCATTATCTATCACAAAAATATTCATTTTTCTTTCAATATTATATATTTTTATTTTCAATGTTACCATACCTTTTATTTTCTTTTCACCATTAATAGTTTTCAAGTTTGCTGTTTGTTTATTAAGTGTGCCTTCTTCTTTTTCATGTATTTTCAATAATTTTGCATTAATTAACGACACATTTGAACCAGAATCATAAATTGCGGTAACTTTTAAAGTGTCATTTAATAATAACTTTACTTTTATTAATGGTGGTACTTCTAGTTTTTTGGATTCTCCTTATTTAGTTCAATTTCTAATTCAGAGTTATTCACACTTTTCACAACAGATTTTTGATTTTTCCCATTAAACCAGCAGGTTTCCTCAGGAGAAAACGTTTCCCTTTTTTCTCAGTGACACAAATTTGACATGGTTTCTTTTCTTCACTTTTCTTTATTTTTATGTCAGAATATGTGTAGTTCTTTTTTTCATATTTGTTCCTCCCAACAAGATGTTCTAATTTGCCTATCTCATTGTAGAGATCTTCGGTTTCTTGTAATGTCTCTCGGTCAATTTTATCACTTAGGTAATTAGGCAGGCCTGCAGCTATAAGATCTATAAGAGTACCAGTATCAATCGTCTTTCTAACCTCTAATAATAATTTTTCTTTTTTCAATGCATACTCAAGCAATGAACCCGTTTGATATTTAAATCCAAGAGCATATCTGATCGGCGACCAACCCTTGTTTCCAAATGTTTCACAGAAGTTTTTTTCCCATTTAATCCACTCTGATTCTACTGTAAATTTTATTAACATACAACTGTACCAATTCACACTAGAATATTCTAAAAATTGTTTTAAAATTTCAATTTTTTTCCTGTCTTCATTAATATGGAAACGTTCACATTCTTTGTTGAAATCTTTAATCCATTGGTGAGCATTTGCATTTCTACCAGTGAATTTTTCAATCACAAAATCTTTTGAAATTTTTCCCAAATTTTGAGTTTCAGATTTATTTTGCTTTTCTTCGAGTAGTTTCTCTAATAGTTTCTCCAATGTTTCATTTGAGCTTCTAGTTAAAGATTTTTGATAATTTATGTTTTCCATAATCTCTTCAAGGTAAAAATCATTAAACTGAATATTTTGTTCTTCATCTAAATATGTCTGTGATATCTCATCAGTTAAAGTTATCCATATTTTCCTTGTCTGATGTCTTTTATTCAATGTTTTTCTAGTTAGATGTATTTGTTATTAATTTATGTAAACTTGCAGGTTGATATTCGGCTGGTATGCCAAAAATTTGACCATCAGGTGTTCCTATTGAGGTTATGCAAATAATGTTTGTTTTTCCATCTGTTGCTGTTTTCACACAAAAATCAAATCTTAACTTCTCCATACTTCTTATAATTTTTGCAGAAAATGTTGTTTTATAATAGTAATATGCTTTAGTGAAATAAAGACAAAATTGCGTTTTCTGAAATAACAAAATTACTTTTATTCACAACTCAATTAAATACAAAATTATAACACAATTTACCCATTCTAAAAGATTAACTTACCTGAAATAACAAAAAACAACATTTAAAGCCTTTACTTCTACTTTATAT
This sequence comes from Lithophane leautieri, assembly GCA_949152455.1. Lineage (NCBI taxonomy): Eukaryota > Metazoa > Arthropoda > Insecta > Lepidoptera > Noctuidae > Lithophane > Lithophane leautieri. The sequence continues at coordinate 11,274,771 of OX424473.1, read as the reverse complement.
AATTCCTTTTATTTAAACTACAGGAAACTATTTACAGTTCCATGTTTTCCTAAAATAACATAACCAAGTTTAACTTATTAAAAAATGACTCCAATACTAACAGTCAGTATCCCTGACATGACACTGACATCTAAGAGATCTGTAGATAATAAATCCATAAAGAAAAGGACACTAGTGTAGTGATACTCTTTACATACATACTATCGCGGTCTAAAAATATTTATCAGTTTTCAAATTAGATTCTATACCACACTGTGTGCAGTTAAGTCTAAAATGCTATATCTTAATTTTAAGTTGAAACATTACCATATTGGCATTTAACAAAGTAAATAGTTTTGAATTTTGCATCATCGACCTTGTGACATAGATGTGTGCATGCAATCATAAGCCTTACGGTGGTAAACATTTCCAGACCGCAACCGTACATAGTGCGGGTTAGCGGGTCGATCCCTCAGGTTAAGCTACGCTTGCAGGGATTGGTCCGTGGATGGGTGACCATCTTTACATACCGAGACTTCTCCGTGCCTCGGACAGCACGTTAAGCCGTTGGTCCCGGCTGTCATTTGTGGATCTTTGACAGTCGTTACGGGTCGTCAGAAGCCCGAAAGTCTGACAACCAGTCTTACCAAGGGGTATCACATTATCCAGTTACTGGGTAGTGAAGGTCAGATAGGCAGTCGCTTCATGTAAAATACTAGTATTTAGCTGCATCCGGTTAGACTGGAAGCCGACCCCAACGTAGTTGGGAAAAGGCTAGGCAGATGATGATGACCGTATATAGTGTTCATTTCGACACAAAATATTAATATTTCTTACTTACTACCAATTCATATAAATCACAATGCCGCAAACTATAAAACTTCATAACAGACAGTACATAAAATACAAGAACAATCAAATAGGAACAAGGAATGAACAAATAATCCCCAATTTGCAAACTCTGAACGGTCCAAACATCAACTGAGCTGCGAATTCCCAAATATCGGTTTGACCTAGATTAAATGCCAATACCTAGGATTTATTTACATAGCTTTATTTGTTTTGGTAACGTCGTGATTTCCCTCGCAAAATGTTTCTCGTCTTAGAATTTTCGCTCTCGGCCTGTTGGTGGTTTTTAGCACAGATTTGTGCCTGCATCTCACATTACCCATGTTTACTAAATAGCTGTTTGTCTTGGTTTTTTATATGGTGAGACATTCACGAAAAAATTAGTTATAACGGCATCATTATGAATTATTATTAATTTATGTAGGTTGATAATTGGTTGGTTGTAATTTCATGAAAATTGAATGACTACTCAGTTTTAATGTAATTTATTTTATGATAGTATCGTTGTAATGTAGTTTATAATGTACAAATTTTATTTAAATGATTTCATTTGAATGATAATATATAATGAATTTGTAATGTAGTTATTTTAATGATGTAATGATAGGAATGAATTTTGTGTATATTTAGATTGTGATTAGTATTGGGACTTGATGATAAATAAATAAATTGTAAAATTATGATAACATAAAATAACATCACGCCTGCAATCCCCAAAAGGTTAGGCAGAGGTGTACATAGTACTCCCACACTTCGCCAATTGTAAAATTATCAATATTTTTGAGTTTGTTTAATTGGATAAATGATACTAAACTAGTAGTTCAGTACATCTAATAACCATATCATTAGCATTTACCCTATGGCCTATATCCTATTGGGTGTAGTTGCCAAAATGGCGTTTTGGCACTAATACCAACTCAGTCTCCCCGCAACATTAGAGATCAAAGCTTAATTTCTAGTAAGAAATACCTACCTATGTCTGTATTACTCGGTGCTTTTCCAGGGATTTTCCTAAATGATATCGAACATTAAAGGATTTAAGATATCATCATTGTCTCTTTGAAAGGGCCCGGTTTGCCACAGATGGCGATACGCTGGGCCTATCAGACGCTCGGATTTGGGTACTTAGCGCGGTCAGCTGGAACCTTTTATGTGTCTACATATAGCGGTGGCCTTTTTGCTTTTTTGCACGCTTGTTCCAAATTTTGCCCTGTTTATTTCTGAGTGGTCAAGCTTGTAATCAATTTTTGTTCTGAAAAACTGTTTGGTCAAGGGTTTTTTATAGTAGCTGGCTTGTGCATTGGTTGGACCAATTACTTTGGGTAGCATGTAATCACAATGTTATCTTCAAATCAGACTATAAGTATGTGTTGTAAACTGTTAATTTTATTGACTTGTGGGGTACTGTATTTTATGCAGCATCTTTAATATTTATAGCTTCATATTATACATACAGGGTGTCAAGGACACCGACGCGCAAACATTTTGAAATTAGGGATCGGTTATTTAAAAAAAAAAAATTATAACCGACCGAATTTGTTCCGATTTTGTTCCATATTATATTTTGTACTGCTAATTTTTTTGATAACAAACCAACATTTTCTATGCTAGGGTGGAGTCTACAATCATAATTATTCTGGATTCATGGTAACAGTTTGCGCGTCGATGTGGGTGTGTGATGATGCGCGTTGATATACAAACGCTTTACGATTTTATAAAATCTGTTCGTTGCTGTAGATAACGTCACTCGAATGAAAAAAGAAAAAGAATTACAAAAACAAATGTCAATTGTCTGACGGAAGAAAAAGTCATGTAGTTTTAATCCGATATAATATTTACAAAATTATTATACACGCAGAAGTAAATACTCAGACAGATTTAAAGTTAAAAAAGCTTTCCTATCCTATCTAAGGCTATCCTATTCCTATCCTATTATTGTCCCATTGCAGGGCACAGGCCTCTTCTCATACAGAGAAGGCACGAGCATTGAACACAGGCGCGGTCCGAGGAGGGGGAGTCCTGGGGGTCATGACCCCCCCCCAAAATCATTCAAGCTGTCGAGAGACTGAATGATTTACGTGCTTTACTAACTAAAAACTGTAGGTACTTGAGACACAGTGACCCCGATAAAATAATTTTTTAGGGCATTTATCAATTAGGTAACTATTGCCCTAAAATATTCCTCGGCACCAATAATGACCTCCCCCAAAATCTTGGGCCGCGACGGCGCCTGATTGACTTGCTCAGGAGGGGTTGGCGATTTCAGACTTACATTAGCTATATGTCCTGGTTTCCCCACGATGTTTTCCTTCACTGATGTCAGTAATATTCAAGAAAAACTCAGAAAGTAAACATTGGTATTTGCCCGGATTTGAACCCACAAACTCGTGCATAAGAGGCGAGGGCTTTATAATTGAGTCATCCTTCCTATGAGCTACTCCATTCGCAATAAAAACCTAAAAATCTGAAGATTTTTACGATATAATAAATCTTACCCAGAAAATGTCTGGCACCTAGTTTATCCTTAAGCCATTAATATGTCTGAAGGTTTTCGAATTTGTTTAATATTTAATACAATCGCTTTTATCCATCCATCTATCGCTACCTAAAGGGTTTCAGGCGATGAGTCCGGGTTACAGTCTTATTTTTATCCCGTATTTATTTGTATTATATGGATAACAAAAAAAGGGTCAACTCACAAACAATTCGACTCTTTTTCAGTGTGTGTAAAATGTAAAAAAAATAAAAGTTATTACAATTTGTACATTGTGATTTGTTTTACGCTTCGTCCGTTCTGTTTTCAGTTTTGCTTTTGTAGCGTTTTTTTTTAAACTGTTGTTTATGTTAGGAGCGTTGACCAAACGTTTTTTAGTAATGGGCTCTGCCTCGTTTATAGCGGCTTGATATGAGGTAGTGGTTATGGTCTTTCACAATTCAAGCGTTCCAAACAAGCATTTACATAAGTAGATTGTAGATAACTAACTAAATAAGCCCCATCGTATTCAGGCCAACGTAAATATCTGATAGATTTTCAAAGCATTCCCGTTTGATTACCTATTTTTTGAGCACCTATGCATTGAGTATTTCCATTTGAAATAACTTTGCAATGCATAGGTGCTCAAATATAGGTGCTCAAACGGGAATACTTCAATTTTCGACGGTAGAACCTTTGTTATTAATGTTAATCCCTTGCTTAACGTGAGTGTGATGTTTATAATTATTTTTGTTTCAGGTAAATAAAAGGTCAATCAAGCATATAGTTCAGATGCAGCGTGTACTTACGTAAGTCTAATTTTAAGTAAAAACTTTAGACAGAACTAAAGCCAGTGATAAAATTACCGATTCAATTTTACAACCATTAAACATAAACAGCTGTTATCCCATCGTCAATCTCTTTAGAACATTACTATTTTAAAAATTATTTATTTTCCAACTAACATCTATCATTACATGGTATATAGTTATTGCGATAGTGTCCTTATCTAAACTCATATTCTAAATTATTATTAACGTATTATTATACTTAATCAGATTTTGAAATTGAATTGAAAATGTAAAAGTACATAATGTTTTACAAAACATGAAACTCGTATATGTTTTATTTCCATCCTAAAAATATGCAAACCCTTTTCAACGTCTAAAATAACTCTGAACCCTAACGTTATTTCTAGTGCATCGCACTCTTGCGGTCAGCGACTCTTAAATCTAATATTAATATAGAGATACGTCTGACGAATGGTCTCGATTGTACACTACATAGTATCAAGTAGGTATAAATTAAGACAGAGTTGACACTAGAAAGAAAACATTTTTGGCTATCCAAGACAGAACAATTTTGTCTTATCAAAACCAGGTCTTTAAGCAACAGTAGATAACTTGATCTTTGTGAAATTATCAATATACCTATTGCCTACAACTCAAACGAGTTAATTGAGTTGTATCCTGAACCGAAATTCATTGTGTGGTTCAAAGATGTAAGCGGTCATATAGACAGGCACGAAAAACGACTATTTATTGTAAAGTTTTACTTAAAGACTTGATATATTAATTATTATTTTAATTGTAGGTAAAGTTACCTTATAATGTCAGGTCAAGTAAAAAAGTGGGTAACTAAATTAATTATTTAGATAATTAAATTATTGTGTCAGTCACTGCAGATCACACCTGTCATTCTTCAGCTACTAGTATGGATTGGTTATGCCACGCCATATTTACGTAATTGGTGTCAATCTTCTGCTAAATAAAAAAGTTTTCTGACTGTACGTTTCGAGAACTTTTATGAGTTTTATAAACGCGCCAGTATTGTTTTACATAGCAGTAGTCTGTATAGTACTTTGTCATTACTCAGTCTGTGCATAGCCTAAGATCAGGGGGCCTAAACCGGCCACATTAGCAATTCCTCTAAAAGCAGTTCATTTCTTGAATCCCAGCTCTGTCATTAGTAATTCCTCTAATTTGACATAAAAGCAATTCATAATTTGTGGACCATTTTACAAATCTCCATAGAAAACTGTTAAACAGATGAATTATTTCGTAATATGAATCGCACGCAGATCATATTATGAATTGACATTTTACGATTTTATGTGACATTTTACGATGATTCATAATATTTTCATATTATGATTCTGCTAAAGTGACCGTTTTAAGCCCCCCAGCTTGTTCGTAACAATTTTGTTATGTACTTCATGATGATTTTCACTGTAGGAACTGTTTAAATAGGGGTAGAGAGAATTAATTTGTCTGTCTGGAGTCCCTCCGTTGTTGAGTCTAGACAGTTGTTTCATGTAAGGCTAGAAATTCTCGGTATTCCCGGGTCAACAATAAGTTTCTTGTTTATAACAACTTTATTGTCAAAGCAGACTGTAGCTTAAATCCAAGTTTTAAAATGTTTTCGTCTCAGACTCGTTAAATCTTCAAAAATAATTAGTAAATTGTTATGGAAATTAAAAATATCATGCAATATTGGTCCTTTGAGCACCTGCAGTCAAATTTTAAAAGCTTTTTTGACACAGCTGCCTTGTTCACTATACCAGTATTTTTCCTAGGCTAGGCATATCATGATTTTATTCCATAACTAAAACGGACCCAATTGTTAGAAAACATTACTAGGGTAAACTTCTAAAGGTCTATCAGGCAAGACAAACAGAAGTCGGCTCCATACAACGAGCAAAAACAGGCGTACATAAACAGACGCGTACGAATCGCCATGCCAGTCTAGATCTCAGCCGGATGCCAATCCAACAACAAAGTCAAAGTCAAATAATTTATTTCAAATAGGCACATAAAAGGCACTTTTGAACGTCAATGAAAAACAAAGAAATAGAATTGATTCTAGTTGCCCATTCCAAAAGGTAGCTTTCGTATGGAGAAGAATGGGCAAGAAACTCCATCGTTACTCTTTTCAAAAATGTTTTACAATATTTTGTGTACATGAATTATATAATTATATGTGAAGACGATGCACCTACAAAAAGATTACATTTAAATTATAAATGGAGCAATGACAAATAAATCAGTTATGTGATAGGTACATGGTGCTCACATATTTACAAACATTGTAAAAGTATACGATATTACAACAAAAGCAATGTCTATTGAGCTACAAGAAAATAATAAATAATATCACTGAAGTATAGAAAAAGTCACAAAATGCAGAGTTCACAGCACAGAATAAGATAGAATGGAGCAGAACTTCTCTATACCGTGATCATGATTTCCTGCGTAACACGTAAGTGCTATAATTCAAGTTTTTGCGGTTACGACTGAAGTTTTCACTAACTTTTGCGGCCGCCTTTCGGATCCTGTTTTTCTTTATTAGTTGTTCGTGGCTTACAAGTAATCACGTGGCTTGTCTACAAGTTCTGATTGCGTAGAATGTTAGAAGGGTTTAATCAAAGTTTCTTGACGAGAAGCAACATTAAGTGTGTCAAGTATTTTTTTTTACATTGTAATTTATATAAAATTTAAAAAATACTGTTAATTGATTGCCAATCGGTTTAAAAGAGTTGATGAAAGCAATCATTCTGTTTGTAGATACCATCCTACCCTCCAGAAAATTTAACTTAAAAAGAAAAAAAACATCGCTCCATTCTGGTTTTTAATGCTGCATTCTGGTTTTTAAATGATGCATATTGTCGTGATAACGCGAACTATACTTCGCGCGCTCTCTGTTGCTCAGCGAGACGTCGAGCGGTGTGTGAAAGAGAGCGCGCGAAGTTTAATTCGCCTTATCGCGACAATGCTGCAATGTGGCTCCATCATTACACGCCCCAAAACATTTTAAGAAACTGTTGTTGTAAATCTACACTACCAAACTCAAGCACGTCTATTAATAGAATTCTCTCATAATAATCCAATCAAGAATTTTCTGGGAAGAGTGTTCACCGTTGGTAGCGCTTTAAAGAAATACCAGAACCCATCAAAGAATGCTAAAGGAGCGTTCTTTGTAAAACCCAATAACTGAAAATGTTAGGGAATCTAGGAGGTGAGTGAAACTAGTGATATACTTTCTGGAAATGTACCTATGTTGCTTCAAGAGCAAGATTTGTTACATTTTTTGAGTTTGTGAGTAGTGGAATTTTGCTTTTTCATCATAAACACATAATCCAATGACTTACCACTTAGAATTTAATTCAAATTATTAAGCACGGTCACATATATTTCGGGAAACTGTTTGAAGCCAATATAATATTATAATTAATTGTAAGAGCTGTATGATTGTTTTCAATCATAATTCTGCACAAAGCGTAGACAGAGTATTCTATAGACTGCTGGATATCTTCCATTGCATTCGCACAAGAAAAAGAAGAATATATTAACGTCACTAGCAAAAAAACGAGACAGAGTAAAAATATTTCTGTCCTTGTTCGCGTGTCGGCTGAGCACATCATTGTGCACAACAAGTTTGACGTTTGTGGCGGTTGCAGATTGGATTATTATCAATAACACCAGATTAAACACAAAATACGATATTTTAGTGGTCAATTCGATTATATTTCATTTGTGCAACTGTGCAAAATGGTGAGGTGCAGTGTAATAAATTGTAAAAGTGATAGTTTGATGAAGATTGCCGGATTGTCCTTTCACTCGTAAGTATTTGGTCTTTTTAAGTATTCGATCGCTTTGTGTTCTACAATTTATAATCAAATAGTCGCAGTAATGTACTAACTAATTTGTTTAATGTGTAAATCTTATAAAATCGTGAATTGAGCAATATTTTTAATTTCGTTTTCAACATTCAGTGTTGCCACTTTTTGACGGGGAATTTACCTTACAACATGGGTAATACTGATTTTTTAATGCAATGTCAATAAAAATAAAAAGAACTTAATCTCAGACCATACAATATTAGTAATACACACTATTTATAAGCTATATCTAAGACGGCCCACCGACGAAATTTTTTATTAAATTTGCAGATTTCCAAATAAACCCGAAATAAGAAACATGTGGATTGCTGCTACTAATAGGCCTAATTGGGCTCCAAAAATGAGTTCCCGTATTTGCAGCCAACACTTTGATCGTAATCTTTTAATAAAGAAAGGAAGCAAAACTTTCTTATACCCCGATGCTGTTCCGGTAATAAATATGAATATATCATGTGATTGCAAAGATTGAATTTTATTACAATGGTTATATTTTAACAATAAATTTCATTAGGTTACAGAGTCAGTGAATCGAGGAAACACTATGATGATTAAGAGCAGCGAAGCAACATCCACGGAAACATTAGCGGGGATTTCAAAAACAGTTAAATCTACAACTTCTGTAAGTATATAGGATTCAAAAATTTACAGCTGCATAACGAGCAGAAAGTTGTATGTAGGTACATAATTTTGTTTCAATAATAAGTTTGTAATATAATAACATTTTCCTTATTTATTTTAGTATTCGTCACCTGAGTTAACGCCAAGAACATTGAAACGAAAATGGCAGAAAGACCAAGAAATATCAAAACAGCGTTTGAAAAAGCTAAAAGCACTTCGAGAAAAATCTAGGAGGTTAACCAAAAAGGTGGCAGATTTAGAACATGTTCTTACAGAATTAAAATCAAAACTGCTTGTTGGTGAAGAAGATTGTGAGTTATTATCATCGATTGATAATGTTAACAAAGATTTTCTGAAAAAAGTTGTAAATCCGTCTACTAACCGAAAATATTCTCCATCCCTCCGAAAGTTTGCATTATGCTTACATTTCATAAGTCCGCGTGCATACAATTTTGTAAGAAAAACTTTCAACTCTTGTCTGCCACATCCGTCCACCTTACGTTCTTGGTATAAAAGCGTTGACGGTAGTCCTGGATTCACTAAAGAATCTTTAGAATGTGTAAAGTTCTTAGTGAATCGTGCTCAAGCGCAGAGTAAGACTTTATTTTGCGCATTAAGTATAGACGAGATGGCGATACGTAAGCATGTCCAATGGGATGGAAAGAAGTGCGTAGGGTTTGTTAATTTCGGGGAATCATTAGAAGGTGACAGTGTGGCTGTTGCTAGAGAAGCGCTAGTATTTATGCTTACGGCAATCAATGATTCCTGGAAAATTCCCGTGGGTTATTTTTTTGTAGATGGTTGTAATGGCGGACAGAAGGCAAATTTAGTAACACAGTGTTTGGAGTTGCTAAACTCTTGTGGTGTTAAGACTATTTCATTAACTTTTGATGGGTGTCCCGCAAATTTCGCTATGGCCAGGAGTTTAGGGTGTCTCTTAGAACCCTCAAATGTCACCAATCTTAAAACTTCATTTAATGTAGGTGATCAAGAAATTATGATTATGCCAGATCCTGTTCATATGCTCAAGTTAGTTAGAAACACACTCGGAGAAAAAGAAGAACTTTATGATTCAAGTGGCCAAAAAATTGCTTGGAATTACATAACCAGACTTCACGAATTACAGCAAAATGAAGGACTTCATTTAGCCAATAAGCTGCGTAACCAGCATATAAATTTTGCAAAGCAAATAATGAAAGTAAAGCTTGCAGCGCAAACTTTCAGCAATTCTGTGGCTGAAGCCATTGAATTTTGCAATAAAGACCTATGTTTGTCTGAATTTGCTGGATCAGAGGCTACCGTAGATTTTATCAAAAAAATGAATATTATATTTGATGTGTTAAATAGCCGGAATTTTAACACATATGGTTTAAAAAAGCCGATTTATAAAAATAATATCAAAGAAGTAGAAACTTTTCTTAATGAGATGGAAACCTATTTGATCGGCCTTAAATTAGACAAGCAAAACATTTTATTATCTAATAGGAAAGTCGGCTTTTTTGGGTTTCTTATTTGCATAAAAAGTGTCAAAAAATTATACAATCATTACATACTTTCTGACGCCATGAAATTCCTGCCCATATACAAATTAAGTCAGGATCATTTAGAATGTTTTTTTAGTTCTGTTCGCGCTAGAGGTGGATTTAATAATAATCCAACCGCAATTCAATTTGAAAGCGCTTACAAACGCCTGGTTGTTCACGGTGAAATAAAGCACATAACATCTGGAAATTGTATTCCACTCGAAGACATTAAAATTTTAACATTTAGTGAAATCCGCTATGAAAAAAAAATCAATCTATTTACTAAACAGTCTTCTGAACATATAACTGACACGGATGAATCCTTAGGATGTGATCCTATAATTAATATAGATCATGATTATCTATCTGATCCTTCTAGGCTTACTATTTATTCTAAAGAAATAATAACCTATATTGCTGGTTTTATTGCAAGAAAGTTGAGGAAAGTGATTAAATGTGAGGATTGTATTTTGGCTTTGATCACAGATCACGGAATCATTGCCAGGAGAGACAAAGGAGGCCTTATTTATCCTTCTACTGATTTAAATAAAGTCTGTGAATTGGCAGAAAAGATATTTCGAGCGCGTTCACACAAAGGAATTTCATTTTATACTGAGAAAAATTTGATGCCAAAACTTATATTATCGTGTTTCAGGGAATGCACAAGTACCAATAATATCTTTATTAATGACCATTTCAACCGTCAGCCTTTTATAGGGAATCACAGAACTCTCCTCATTAAATCAATTGCAATGCATTACTTCGAAACACGTATTCACCATGGTACCAAACAATGTTTTGAACCCAAATCGAAAGTAAGAAATATTCATACTAAGTTAGTCCTTTTTCAAGGACAATAATTTGTTTATTTATGAATAAAACATTGCAGTCGCATCATTGCTCATGTTTTTTTATTTCTTATTATAGAAACCTGAAATAATATCCTCATAAAAAAAAACTAATTTTGTTAAGAATATTGGGTAAAGTGTACATCACTTGGTAACCCTAAACAATTGATGTACCTTTTTTTCTGTCCCTTTCGATGACACAGATTTCGTGAGTCTATAGAATACTCTGTCTACGGCACAAAGCGACATAATCCTACAAAGACGATTTATTTGGTCTCACTATTACGGAGCTATTATTAAACAGCTTGGTAATGTTCAAAGGGAGACTTTGCAAGTGCTCTATTTTCTGTTGACAAAATACTTTGGACCAATGTATTTTATCAACAGAAAAGATAGAATTTTAAAAAACCCAGGTAGGATAAAGTTGACCTATTTACATGAAAAAATACGGAACAATGTCCTCTTCATTAAAAGTTCAAACAGAATCCACTAGATGGCGTTAGTAGGGATGTGTTGGGATGGACTGTAATTAAGTTTGGGTTCAGAATATTAAAAAGCGGTGAAATGAGCTCGTCTTGTTCAAAGTCTTGTTTGAACATAACTTTTGTTATTTGTTTTTATTAGACCCGCAGGATGCCTGTCATTGTTTTGCGCTTTGTTTCTATTGTACTGTTTTTATTTAGTTTTAGATTTTCTATTTATCTGTTTCCATATTTTATGATTTCTGGGTAACGTGTGGGCGTTTAAATATTATGGAGTGGAATTTAATAACTTGGGTGTTGTATATTCATTTCTACGGTTAGAACTTTACAGTTTTCGAGATTTTACGAGAATTGGTAAACACAGGGTGGGGTGTCTGGTAGTCAGATAAATGACGACCTGAAAAAAAATTCAGCGTAAACGGATACTATTGAATGTTATTTTTAATTAAACTTGCTTAGATAATAGCTACCATCATTGAAAATATTTTAGTTTTATTTATCTTTTGACAAATATTACAGTCTATTAACAGATTTATGCCACATTCAAACTAATTGCATGTTTATTTAATTAGGTCGCACACTGCGTACTTCCACCAGTAAATCTATTCAATTTAAATAGCGATGTAGCTTGTTCAGATTTCCATAACCTCAAAGCCACATTTCGGGGTTATAAACAAATTGGTTTATGGGTAGTCAATTGTTTTTAGCATGGCTCTGAATAAACTCTACGTTTCCAATACCCAATTAATGCAGTGTTGTTTAATAAATTAAACATTGACGTAGGCAAAGGAGTTCAAGGGCCTTACCTACAAAAGCAATCAGCATGTTTGGACATTTTGGCCTGGCCCTCCATCGATAAGTAAATGACACTCTTTTATTTTGTGATGTGCGCGTTTAGTTTGTGCAGAATAAACAATTTTTCTTTATTTTTTTTTCTTTTCTTTTATGTGTATTTTTTATTTTATTTCAGAAATAATAATAATGAGCCTAAGACCCGATCCCTCCTATTTCTGAGTGAGTTGAGTGAGTGTTTGACTAAACAAACACACCATCTAGTTAATAAAAAACTTAAATTCACTGACAGAGCACGCTCTGCCTATACTGTTGGGCCTAAAACCATGAAATTTTGCACAAAAGTTTCTTAAATAACAAAAGTGGGGAATAACTGTTTAAGCTACCTTTATTTATCTGACGGGCAGTTCCCGTAATTTTTATGAACGTTCGTATTTGCATCTCGTTCGCAATCTGTCAAAAATACAATCAATTTACCAACATTTTTGACAAGTTTGACAGATTGCGACTTGAATGTGAACGTTTTTACGAGAATTGGCCTTCTAAACTTGTAACCTTATCGTTAAGTACTTTTGAAACAAAGGATATCTGTATCAATAAAAGTTTATTTTTTATTGATAAGGAGATTTTTTCGAAAATTCAACACCTGAACGTGTTAAATAGGGGATCAAGGTTTGTATGGAAGGTCGTTATTTTTGCCGATGAGAATCTCATTAGGCACATAGCTTGTGAATATAACATTAAATAACATAGAAGCTACCTACTAAGGAGGAGCTCGTGGCTAACTAATAACAGCCGCACGGGTCCATCCATCAGGTTAAGCTACGCTAGCCGGGGTTGGCCTTTGGATGGGTGACCATCTTTACATATCGAGATTCCTCCATGCCCCGGAAAGCACGTTAAGCCGTTGGTCCCGGCTGTCATTTATGGATCTTTGACAGTCGTTACGGGTCGTCAGAAGCCCGAAAGTCTGACAACCAGTCTCGCGAAGGGTATCGTATTACCCAGGTAATAAGGTTGTGGAGGTCAGATAGGCAGTCACTTCATGTAAAATACTGGTATTAAGCTGCATTCGGTTAGACTGGAGCCCGACCCCAACACAGGTACCTAAACACAAGCTTTCCCCTCGTATTGGTAACAGGAGGTCAATCACATTACCGCCTGCTTCTGAACGTGTCCTTTGACTGGCCAATTGACCTATTTACCAATAAGTCGCACGTTGGACGGGTAACGTTATATGTAGTGAACATCTTTGTTAAAAGGTTATTGTTCATTTAGGGGAGGGAGACTTGTGGCTAAATATTAAAATAAATAATTTCACATGGTTTGATCAAAGGTACTAACTATGCTTGCCGCGGTCAGTTCTTGAATGGGTGACCATCTACAGCTCAGCATATTGTCAGATGACTGCATGACCCCAGTATTTCTACCTCTGGAGTTTCTTTCAATTACTACTCATCCAAAATAGTTCATACTACTCGTATTTTCTCGACACATTATTGTTCACGCATTTTTCCATTTACTTCTCTTTTTGTTTTATTCTTTTAAATCTGTGAATCTATCATTGATTAATATGTTATATATTCCTTGACATTTACTAAATAACTGATTAAGTTTATATACCGAGTGGTGGGACCCTGGGGATCTGCTAAACAGGTATTCCTAGTGCAGACACCAGTCTCTCACAAACTAGTGTCACATAGTTTTTTAAGTTTGTCTAAATTATAAGATCCCACTGTTTGTGAAGAGAAAATAAAATATTTGAATTGAAATTATTTGAATTGAAGTGACTTGTGCTGTAGATATCCACATTTAAGAGGAAATAGTGTCGGTCTTTTCTCCATACAAAAGTCATAAGTCGAGGTTCGGCTCTCGTCTATTTCCTCCTCCAATATTGGACCAATTTGGAAGATATTTTATAAATTGATTAAGAAGGATATTTAATGTGCCCTTATGTTTTTCTTTTTTCATTAATAGTTGTCAAATTTGAATAGGCCTCTGATAACAGCGGTCTAAACAGGCAATTTTGAGCATTTTCTGGGGGTTCTAGTGCTTCTACAGATAATGTTTCATCAAAAAGGAAAACATAGAGGCATAGAACTAGTTGATATTTATTTTAATGTAAAAATTCATTGCTCTAAGGTCATAAGCCAGAGAGAAAGCAGGCGAGAGCGTTTGTATGGAGCGGGGACTGACCCTATTTCCTCTTAAGCTTACGTTTTTAACGATGTTTAATTTAAAGGTCAAGTTACCAAACTTAACCCGTACCTTTTAATTGTTCGATTTTCCACTACACTAATCCTTATTTTACTTTTGCTAAGCCAACGGTACCCGTTTCTAATTACATGGTACTGACAGTCAGCATCGAAAATGCGGAAATTTCAGCATCCCACGGGAATCAAAACTGAATCCCGGAAAGTACGGATGTCCGATGAAAATTGGGACCGTTAGGATTAACTGGTTTAACGTGCTTTTAGGTACAAAGGTATTAAGAGGGTTATAGTTAGGAATTCTGGTTATGTATGTACGTTCTTGTGCAATGTTACCCGCACGTCAATTCAGGTCAAATTATTGAGCGGTTTGTTGGTGCTTAGTCTGTTGTGTTTAACTAATTTAATTGATGATTGTTTTTGGAGTTGTAACACCCAGACAGACAGCAAAATTGAGTTCAGCTGCTTGGCAGAAAACTTTGATTATTGTCAACGGTTTTGTAGTGGATGTCTAATACCGAAATCCCACGATCGGCGATTTTACGGACGGACACCGACGAGCCCGGACGACGGACCGTGGGAAGGTGTACGTGCGGGGTATCGCAGACATCGGAAGTTCCTCGTGCGCGGTACGTGGTGGTCTGTGGTCGTCTGCCGTGCGTGTCCGTCTGCAATATTGACGATTGTGGGATTCCACCATTCCACGTACCGCTTATTTTATTTACCTAATCTCGTTATTAGTTTAAATTGATCGAACCAATACGTAAGCAACCAGGTACATTTTAAGGTAAGTAGGTATATGTTTCTGGTTGGCTAAACGTATTCCGGGTAACCCCATACTTCGTTTAATTATGTCCTTACAAAGCCTATCACTTATTCACCGGGTTCAAACAGTAACTTCCCGTGAACATAACAAAGTAAATCCATCAACTAACCTTAAGTAAATACTACCTTTTAAAGTCAATATAACTTGTATGAAGTTTGTCCCTATCGGCATGACTTGCCAAATATTGACGCCTAAAACTTCAACACGGCTAATACCACTAAGCAGGCAGATAGAAGAAGGTCAACTCTTATGGGAACGCGCATTAGGGACATAGGTTGTTGTATAAGGCCTAATGATTCTTTGCAAAACTACAACCAAGGGTTAGCCACAAATCTTGCTCTCATTATCTTAACTGCAAACACACTCAAGAATTAAAAAAAAAACAATAAAATATACAGCAATACCTATCAAAAGCAAAATATTTAACAAATGAATGATTAATAACAAGACATTAATTAATCTGCCGAGCTTTTTCGTAACTATGTTGAGGTCGGCTTCCAGTCTAATCGGATACAGGCCACTATGTATTTTACGTGGAGCGACTGCCTATCTGACCTCCACAACTTACTGGGTAACACGATACCCGGTGGGGTCAAAGATCTACGAATGACAGTCGGGACCAACGGCTTCACGTGCTTTCCGAGTCACGGAGGGCTCGCGATATGTAATGGATGGTACACTGGTACATACCCATTGGCATCCACGAACCGACCGCGGCAAGTGTAGCTTAACCTTTGATCGACCCTTGCGACTGTTATTATTTATTGTCCGCCTCTGTAAATTTTTTCTGTGCTTGAAGTATTAATTAAATAAATTATTTAGGCAACTGTTGGAAAAAAAAAGTCTGTGATTAAGGGCTCATTTTCCAGTAGTCAGAGATTACTTTTACCTGCGGAATAAATATTGTGGGTACCAGCTTTTGTACGGTAAATAATTAAGTTTAATCGAATTATTTTAATACAAAAAAAAATTGTTGTATTGTTTTTGTGCGTGGTACAAAATGAGCCTTCTGCAGTGTATCTTTGATAATACATATATTATGTAGTTTTGAACATATTTCAAACTCACCGTACATGTTTGTAACATTTATAATAGCGTTTGTGCTGATTTAGGATTAAATGTCACTGACTTTGTACTCATAAGTTTGTGCGACTGGAATTTGAGTAAGCGTTAATTATATTTAATTTTAACTATACGCCGATGAATGATTAATTTATTTAATTAGAGAATGTGATTCGTTTCGACAACATTGGTGTTAACAATACAAACAACAACAATTGCAACAATTGTGCCCGTGACGACAGCACTATCCGATTTTTTATATATAATTATACAACATTTTATTATTATTCAAGACATGGCTGTCTTACACACGGGTGTCTGACAAGCAACTTTAAGATGACCCAGAATTCTAAAAACACTATATATGTATACGTAACTAGCTGCGCCCTGCAGTTTCACCCGCATAAGGCTCGTTCCCGTGAGAATATTGGGACAAAAGGTGTCCTATGTCCTCTTCCAGGTCATGGTCTACCCAAGAGCCAAATTTCATTCAAATCCATTCAGCCGTTTAAGCGCGAAAGCGTAACAAATGAATAAACTCACTTTCGGATTTATAATATTAATAATAAATAATATAGTTAGGATTTAATCTTTACCATGTTCAATAAGATCCCTCTAATATTAAAAACAACCCTTTCATAAACACAAAACAAAACTAATAAAATACAGTCACAACTCGACTCGACCAGGGATTTGAGGTGACAACTGTTCACTCCAAAACTCCTATTTTATCAGACAGAGTGTAAAGTACCCGGTAGTCCCTAGACAGCAATAACTCATTACGATTTAGGACACATCGGGACCTGGATGGGTAACGTTGGGTAAACGTTTGCTGGAATGGAAACTTGCTATCGTATTTTGGGTTCAACGTCCGTGTTAAATGTGATTTCGGGTGGAGCTTTTCATATTTGACTAAAATAATCGGAAGGTACCTAAATTGATGGTTCAGTATACAGGATATTTTTTTTTTCGTAATCAGTATGTAACATGTATAATGTACATGTCAGAAGGCTCTATAGAGACTTAATCTCCCACGGTCAACTGTAAAGGGCATAAGCAAAATCAATCGGCCTAGCCTTTTCCCAAATATATTGGGGTCGGCTTCCAGTCTAACCGGATGCAGCTGAATACCAGTATTTTACATGGAGCGACTGCCTATTTGACCTCCACAACCCAGTAACTGGGTAATACGATACTCCTTGGTAAGACTGGTTGTCAGACTTTCGGGCTTCTGACGACTCTTAACGACTGTCAAAGATCAACGAATGACAGCCGGGACCAATGGCTTAACGTGCTTTCCGAGGCACGGAGGAGTCTCGATATGTAAAGATGGTCACCCATCCACGGACCAACCCCAAAAGTAAATGTAAAGGGCATAAGCAATACCTGAAATTCTGACCTCTGTTAAAAGGCAAACTAGAATCGTGACCAAGAATTCTAAAAAAGAAATCTAAAAACCGAAAAGGACCCTGCACTGTTCTGTTCTACCAAGGGATCCTATAACTTCATCGCATGTCCCGAATAATGCCAAGGGAATTTAAATAAGAAACATTTTTCATAGTACGCATTACAAATAGACATCATTGCTGTTTTATTTACCCGAGTTGTAATTCGAACGAATTCATCGGTATCTTATTAAGGTAACTTGTAAATATAGATTTATTTGTTTGATAAAAATAAAAATAAATCTCTTAAGATAAATAATTCCAAACAATGAAATCCAAAAACTTTACTAACAAAAGAATTAAAAACAAGTTTTCAGATCAAACCATTGAACTTGAGCATAATCTGCTCGTAAATCGGACGTCTGAAATGACCTTATTTGACCTGCAAGGGTAGATAGGGCATGCAATGACATCCCAATCGAACTTCTTTAATATTGCTCGCATCTGCAGAATTAATTTGATGATAGCTTTCACAAAGTATAGATCTCGGTAAGTTTTTATTTCGTTTAGACTTTCGTGGAATGTTGTTTTTTTATGAATACCTTTGTGAATTTCTTAAGATTTACTGGTGACTTTAATTAATCTATTAATCTATATTATATCAAAATCTATTGCTGTTCGTTTGTCTCGCTAAAACTCGAGAACGGCTAGACCGATTTGGATAATTCTTTTTTTGTTGAGTTTGTTATTCTCAGGGCAAGGTTTGTACGTTTAGTTGGTAGGTATGTAGGTAGGTAGGTAGGTTAGGTAGGGTAGGGTAGGTAGGTAGGTAGGATAGAGTAAGTAAGTAGGTAGGTAGGTAGGTAAGATAGAGTAGATAGGGTAGGGTGGATACTTAGTGCTACCCGTGTGAAGCCAGGGCGGGGCAGCTAGTAATAAATAAATAAATAATAATCTTTATTGATACAAAAACCTTTAGCATTGCTTAAGACTAGGAAACATACTCGTACCTTGGTTAACTATTATCAAAAAGATTTTGTCTTGTTTTTAAAATTAACAAGGTTTATAGCTTTTAACATGTATGACCGCGGCCGGGCCGCGCGCGGACCAAAATCTATTGTAGTTAATTAGAACGTCCTTGCAGAATTAAACACGTTGGTCCCATCCCGGCTGTCATTCATAGATCTTTGACAGTTGTTACGGGAAGTAGAAACACAAAAATCTGACAACCAATCTAACCAAGGGGTATCGTGTTAAATGATCCGTGGCCAGTTATGGCTACTGTAACTGTATTACTGTACGCAGCTGTATGTTACAGGTAGGTATGTATAAACTATGTCTTCAAACATAATAATAAAATTGGTTTTAACCGTTTCGATTAAAGTAAGTAAACAGATAAAAATATTGGCAAAGAGGCTTAGGCGATTTCCACTTGAAATAAAATGTTGGCTCCTTAGGGAGTTTTTGCTTATAAGAGATATTCGTGTTTATATACATAATTATGTACATACCAAACGATAGGTACATGGGAATCCAGTGCGGGGTACTGTAGTATTGTCACAAAATAAATAAAGTACCGTAACGTACGTAATAATGTAGGTACATATTTATATTTCGTTTATTAATTATTTTATTACCTATCTACATTTTTAATATTTCTTAAGATAAAAATGATTAAAAAAACATTTATTTTTTGTTTTATTTTATGAAGTGAATTGTTTTGATTTTATGTATTTTACTTTCTCTCGATTTTTACACACGGTGTCTACATCTATTATCTACTTTCCTATCGCAGGTGTCCTAGAAGAGATTTGTTTAGAAATAAGCATCACCTTTGTACGTTTTTTTCTGTTCTTTTCTCCTTGTCAGTTTATTATGTGTGTACATAAATAGTTAAATAAATTAAAAAAAATAAAAAATAGAGGTCCGCCGGTGTCGGGAACAGGGTCCAAGCTACCGGTGGTTAGGGCTGCAGAGACAGGAACCTCCTCACAATGTGAGTCGTTACTGCCTTCTGAATCAGGCCCTTGATTTAACCGCCTAACGAGAGCCTCGAGAGATGTTGTACGTCTACATAATACTGATACGTTAACAACGATTTTATTTTCCATATCTCGTATTTCCTGTATTTAATTATCTCCGTAAGCCGCATAAATATAAATAATACAATAAAACCTCTTCTACTAAATAATAAATAAATTAACAAACAATAAACATCGCCTTTTCCTTTCGCAGATCCGCTGGAAGAAATTTCTTAAGAAATAAGCAGTACCTTTGTACTCATATTATAATTATGTCGTATCTCTATGTATTTTACTGTGTGTACATAAATAATGAAATAAGTAAACATCAATGTAATGAAAAAACCAAACATGTATACCAAAAGTCAAGAAGGACGGTGTCAAATTTGGACACCCCACGCAAATAAATTACGGAAAATTATATAGTATGGATTTAAATACGATCTAGGTAATGTTGACGAGATCAGCGACCCGCCGCGGACGCCTACCACCTCCGGGCTCGTCCCTCAGCTCCGCTTCGCCGCCGCTGGAACCCAGCCCCATCGTGAGTGCTGTAATACCGGCCGTGGCAGTTTGGCAGTTACGTCGAGCTCGAACGACGAATATTCTTCCCCGCTGACGTTGCCAATACCCGTACGTCGGCAGGGGAGAGGCCGGCCACCGAGGAGCTTGGGACTTGGGGGCCAATCTGCCCCAAGCCGGGTGGCTGCCGGTGGTTGTGTGCAGCGCATGGGATGGACTCAATCTATAAACGAGAACGTCATACACGCATACTACGAGTCTACAGGGGGGAACTAACCTCACTGCTCACCACGATAGGATATATCATTTATATTTCGTTTATTTATTTTCTTTCTTATGTAATTATATTTTTAAATATTTCTTAAATTAAAAGGATAATATAAAATATAAAAAATAGAAGTCCGCTGGTGTCGGGAGCAGGGTCCAAGCTACCGGTGGTTACGGCTGCAGAGAGAGAAACCTCCTCACAATGCGAGCCGTGTCAAGGAGTACTGCCTTCTGAATCAGGCCCTTGATCCAACCGCCTAACGAGAGCCTCGATGTTGAGATGTTGGTCGAAGCTTTCGGCCATCAGGCCATTGGCCGTTATGACAATCGGCACAATGATAGCCGAGCTCACATTCCACATGTATTTATATTATTATTTAAGTTCGTTAATTTTCGTCTAATAATATTCTCTAGACTTGTTGTTCAAAATTAAATTATAGGTAATTTGAATAGGCAAAATAAATCTTAAGCTCGGCTTCTGTCTCAAACGAAATTGTGAGATGAAAATTTGTTTACGTCTATGTTTCAGTTCGTATTGTTTTACATAAATATTTTGGTTACTGAAAATTTAAATGGTTTTATTATAATAATAGTATTATTTGAATTGTGTTATTCTAATAAAATATTTGTGATTTCAAATATATGAATAAATAAATTTAGTGGTCTCAACGGAGAAATTTTGTTTTAGTATTAGTTTCTTATTAGGAATTTTACAAAATGGATGAAAAATCAAACAAACTTTGTAAGTATAGAATTGTTAATTTAAATACTTGGAAGTATAATAACGATCTATGTTTCGGCTGTTGTCATGACGTCATTACTATAAAGAATTGTATTCATGTCATTATTTCCATGATCATTTAAAGCGTTTTTAGGTTCTGTAACTTAACCCTCTATTGTAAGGTCTCTTCTCGCATCCAGCGGATTCCTGCGGCCTGTTAATTTCAATCTTATATAAAATAATATTTTGATAGTTTTTTTTTTCATAAAAAATTGCGAGGTTTCTTGGGACAACCGGTACAATGAATAAATTAACAACGTTTGAGAGTAACTGAATGGAAAAAGACGAGAAACACATATTATTTGAAAACTGTCGTGACTGTCAAAATGTTACACTTTTTGCAGTCTAACTCTCATTCGCCAAATCTGCAGAGTAAATCGTGCGTGGAACTTCGTTCCAAAAATATTTCGATTTCACATCGTGCCATAGGCACTTATATAACGAACATTTATTACATACGTAATTGTAAGACGTGTACTTTTTATAGCCCACATAATGCTCAACCATTACTCCTGAATTTATATGCTATAACATTGTTCGAAAGCCTCATACTCGTATTATTAAGATGGAAGATACAAGTAGATTAAAATCTTTATTTACACGAGTTTTTAGAGGGTTATGAAAACTCCATTTATGTTTGTTAAAACAAAAAAAAAGAGTGTTGTAATAACGTGTTTTCGATTAAAATGTAACGTTATTATGATAAAACCACATTTTCATGTCTTTGAACTTTTTGTTATTCATTGTGTCAATTTTTATTTAGGTTCTTATGTAGTAAAAAATTTAAGTAATAAAAACTAAACCCCAATTACGTAGTCGTAGTTGGGTTTTAGTTTTTATTACTTTAATTTTTTAAATGTATAAACAAGACACCACATACAGATAAATTACACGTAATCTGTTCGATTTTTGCCCTAACACGTGTGACTCCGGATTTTTAATTTATCTGTCTGTGGTGTCTTGCTTATACCTTTTTAGTCGTAGATGGGTTTTAGTTTTTATTACTTTTTTTTTTTTAATTCTTTTGGGTTTATAATATATATATTTTTGAAATGTGCTCATTAAGCACTTTCATTTGATACCCAACATGGTACGATTAAACAGTTTTTTTTTTTAGTTCCTGACTTTGTGTCCTCTAGAGGGTACCATTTTTAATTTAATGTGACGTCACATAGCCTATAACCAGCGGACGATCAAGACGCTTCCAACGATACCTCATTTGTCAAATTGTGATTAGTGTTTTAGAAGCTAGGAGGGAACAGATGAACATACTTACATACATACATACATACCGGTCAAAATCAGAACCTTCCTTTTTTCTTCGCCGTAGTCGGGTAAAAATGGATTCTATCTTACACTACCTATTTGAAAGAACGTTACGTCAAAGGATATAATCCATATTATTATACCGGTTTGTCAGTGTTCAAAACAACTGAACGTCGAATCCTAGTGGTGTAGTGACCAGTCAAAGATTATCATCATCCTTACATGTTATAAAACAAAGTCCTCCGCCGCGTGCGACTGACTGTCTGTTCGCGATAAACTCAAAAACTACTGCACCGATTTTCATGCTGTTTTCACCAATGGATAGAGTGGTTCTCGAGGAAGGTTTTAGTATATAATAACCGACATCCACGCGGGCGAAGCCGCGGGCATCAGCTAGTAGACAAATAAGATCACGCCGGTATTTTTTGAAGGGGAAGGCAGATAACACACATACAGCCAGTTATGTTCGAGTCCCAAGTAATTAAAGAGTGACCTTATTGCAACTGGGAGTCTGGATTTGAATCTTGCACATAATCGCTGTCTATTAAGCCTCATTACATGGTGCCAGTTTCTTGCCTGTGGCATACAATAACATGAACCAATAAATGCCTTAGTATCGTCTAAACACTGTTTCAATGGTGCAACTTTTATTATTGCTTCAACTTATAGAGGTATGAGACATAGGGTGTAAAGTTCACTCATCCTCCATAGAAAAGAGAGAATCCTCCGACCAGATGGGTGTTGTGTCTGGTGGGCGACGATTGATGTTGGGACGCTGTGTATATGGTAGTCGCGCGGTAAAGTCTGCTTGCGCGATGCAGGATTTTGCTTGACGTCAGTGTGACGCGTTGTTCGCATGTGGCAATGTAGATGCCGCCACGAACTTATTCTACAGGTAGTCAAATCGCACCGTGTATTTAGGACTTTAGGATACCGCATAAGAGTGCTATAAACAAACTTGATGAAATACGTCATAAATGAACCCAATTAAAAAAAAAAACACAAAATACGGTTTTAATAAGACAAAAAAATGAGCTGTTTGCTAGTTCAAAATGTTTTCTAGCGCGAACATAAACGAACTTTACCTTCTCGAGAAAATTACCTAAATTCATTTGTTTTAACTAAACGCTGATCTCTAAATTGATGCTCTCAGATCAACAATGAGTCTAAGAGGCCCTTAGACGTTCCCTTAAGCCCCTTTTATGGTGCGTGATAAAACAATGGTGCTTCAAAGTGAGCATACTAAGAAGATTTTAAGTCGTTTCGTACGTAAAGTTTATGTGAGGGCTTCATTAAGTAGATCATGCCAAAGTGTGGGTTACTGTTGAGTCGACATTGTTATGAGGCTTTGTTGTTTGTTCAAGATGTTAATTTGTTTTATGGTTTTAAAATTAGGTCGAAAATCGGGCGTTTGGTGTTTCAGTTATAAGAAATAGTACCTAGTGATAGGTAGGTTGCTAGATATAAATTTTGTTTACATACGTACATAAACTCATGCCTTTTTCCCATGGGAGTAGCCACAAACTACAGAACGCCAGCTGCTATACGATTCTTACATACTCCTTTTGCTTTGTAGTAAGTTCTTACATCTGGTATTCTGATCGTACACGCACGGTCGGTGGTTGTGAGTAGGCACTACGCAACTATCCTTACATATTATAAAACAGTCCTCCGCCGCGTCTGTCTGTCGTCCTTTACGCGATAAACTCAAAAACTACCACACCGATTTTCATGCTGTTTTCACCAATGGATAGAGTGGTTCTCGAGTAAAGTTTTAGTATATAATAACCGACATCCACGCGGGCGAAGTCGCGGGCATCAGCTAGTATAATATACTTAAATCGAAAAATTAGTCTAGTTGAACGCAAAACCGTCTTACTTCTAGAAAAGCGTACATTACTGTCAACTGCATCATCGCTTAACTAGTAGTGAATATATTGATAAATACTCGTACATATAACAAGATAAAACATCAGTCAAGACCGGCTCGCAAAGTTATGGTTTTGTAGGTATCAAACTACACTCGAGTAGTCTGTAGAACGGTTGCTGCTATGCGGTATTTGAAAAATTGCGCGTAATGTTATGTATTTAATATGTATTTGATATAGGAAATTAAATACTAATACCTAGGTCTAACTTATATTGGATTTGTAATCCAATTTACATATTATACGCAAACATTGTTTCAGTAAATATGATAAGTCTAGTATTAGTTCTATTTCAAACTAGAATTTATGTAGATAAATAATTCAAAGCCTATAAACTATAAAATTGCTGCATAATAAATTAAACTATTGTAATAACAGATTAGTTCAACAAAATGTAATTTGCATTTTAATGAGAGCAAATGTAAAACGTATTTTGAATTGTGTCGAAATGAAGGATTCGGGAATAACGTTCATTATGCATGAATAGTGACACATCTAAAAATATTCCATGTTTGGAATTTTCAGTTAATTTGTTCAGCGATGCATTGTTAATATGGTCGCATATTGAATGTTAAATTAGTACACAGCGTGTAACAAAACATATATTTATTGAGTACCAATACATTTTGGTTTTCCTATTATCCAGACTTTTATAAATTCGAAAGTAACTTTGTCTGTCTGTATGTTACCTTTTCAAGCCTAAATCACTGAACGGATTTAGATAAAATTTGGCAAGGAGATAGTTGAGATCCCAGGGAAGGACAGGCTACTTTTTGTCTCAAAATTGACCTTAACCTTCTACTTCAACGCGGGCGAAGCCGCGGGCAAAATCTAGTTTAAAATAATCTCTTTCGTTTTAGATTTAACCAACAATTTAATTTTTATTACACTCTCTAAACTGTATCGCATCACTGTTATTATGCAACACTGTTTTATTATGTAATATAACATTTTTCAAAATCGATAAAATTTGGTTTTCATTCGATTGCAACAGTTTTCTTAGAACAAAAAGAAACGATGAACACGATTACCAAAATAACTCAATGTTATAAATTATCACACTAACGACCCTAAAAACTTGAACAAAAATTAAAACTGACGTCAAGAGTACTTAAATCAATGAACGAAAAAACGAGCAACGAAAAGCAAAATAAACACTGGATCTTCAGGATTTAATCAGTCTCAAAGGTCAGAAGGTAAATTAACTCTGCTAATTTGGACCAAAGTGAAAAGTATTTTTGTTTCAAACAAACAAATACTTTCTAAAGTAGTCACCTTAACTTAAGTTTGTTCATTTGTAATTTAGAAAATGTTTGTTTTACAGGTGTTTTTTTTTTTTAAATTTGTGTATTCTATAGATTGTTTTTAAAGAATGACTGTTTGATAGCTGTAGTGGATTGAATGGATATTATGTGCAGCTTGTTAGTGATTTCCCAAAAAGGAGTTGTGTACTTTAAAAAGCGGCCAAGTACGATTTGGACTCGCAGACGAAGGGTCCGGTACCACGGTACAATATTTTACACTACATACTTTTAGTATTTTATTTTATTATTTGTTGGTATCTACAAAGTTACTTTCGAACTAATACTAGACTAGACGGTTATGGTAGTACTCGTAGATGCCCTGTGAACATTTCAAGAGATGCGGTTCAAAAGATACAGCCCTGTGGCAGACCGACGAACGGACGGTCATTGCCTGAAAGACAAGTTTAGGAGAAGCGATTTGGTCATACTTCTTAAACTATTCTTAACACAAACATTGTTATCTTCATATAACCGACATAACTTTATGTAGCGACGGCCGCCCATCCTCTTACAGTACTTGGTTCTTTTGACTGTGTGTAATAAAGAATTATACCATTAGGTATTCATTACGCATAAATAGCACGTAGATTACAAGTACATTTCTGCCTTACCCTTCAGAGAATGCAGGCGTGAACTGCACGCAAAATAGGCGCTTGGACGTGGAGTTGCGGATACCAGCCGGTCTTACTACTACTAGTACATACAGGCATGATATTATGCCTAGGTAAACATATCTACTAGTTCAAATACGTTACTTAAACACATAAATCCAGGTTGCGTCTAAACTAGTTATACAGACATAGTGAGATCATGCGGTTTCGATGGGATGCCTGTGTAAACCTAATGCATACCGCGGTTGCAGTGTGACCAGTCGAGTGAATAGCTTCATGCCAAATGATTTAGAGATCAGGTAGGATGCTACCTGTTGAGAAATGTTTGTAGTTTATTTGATGTTTTGATTATGATGTGAATGGGTTTTTAGTCTTTTTTTAAATATTTGCTTGCTTTCTGGACTGCGCGAAAGTAAAAAAAAGAAAAAAAATGTTTTTTCTGCACAATCAAGCTTGGTAGGTGTTATTAACACAATTTCATATGCCTATTATGCTAAGGCCACAGATTTAGCTAAATCTGTCTAGGCATTCTGAAGTCTTAGCAAAAAGTAATAAAAAAAAAACTAAATTCCTCGATATTTCCTTGGCTGAAAATGTAATAATTAAAATATCGGTTTACTATAAAAAATATATTTGATTTTATTCAATTTTTTTTCCTAAGTTACAAATCAGATAGAAAAGGGACAAATCTTCACAAATCAAGATCTTTACAAAGTTTAAACACAAATCAAACTTGTGACTAGGTACCCAAAAAGATGGGAAATAACTTTCGAAAAACCCAATCACCATAACTTTTGGGAAACCTTTCGGTTCCAAATATTCAAACACTTTATTTTCCTGGTCAGGCGATAAATAAACGTAAAAGTTTTTTTTTTGTCATGAAATATTACAAAGACTCCGATTCGCTTTGCTGCCTGTCGATTTCAGCTGGCTTTCTGTGAATGGAATAAGGGACCTTTTATATAGGAGATGAGAAACGCGCGATTATTGCTAGTGACGTAGGTACGGCAAAGGCTTTATTTTAACATCTGAGATAGCGATGAAATGGATCGCCCAACTAGCCTTTTCTTAACTTGGCTTGGGTTGGTTTCTAGCCTCACCGAATAAAGATGATTTTCAGTTTATCATCGACTGTCATCAAACCTCCCCAGACAGCAACAAATTGGAACCCAGGGCACCAGTCACCTGCCAAAAAAAATGCTTTAAATCTATGAAAAGGTCGTCTTATAAATATCGCTTTTGATGATAAGATCGCCCATTGTGCCCTCCTTATAATATGTAAAATTTCAAATTTCTACATTTATATTTGTAACTAGTTGTGGCCCGCGGTTTCACCCGCGTAGGTCTCGATCCCGTGGGAATATAGGGATAAAACGTATCCTATGTACTATTCCAGGTCATGGTCTACCCGTGTGCCCATCCTCTCCTCTCTAGAGTAGGGAACGTCGAACGTCGAACGGTTTGCGTATTGCATTTCGTGATAACTTCGAAATCGAATGAATTAAAAAGTATTTTACTGCTACATAAATACCCTTGATGTTAAAACTATTTATTTGAATAAGAATTAATATTAAATGTTGATAAAACTCCTTCGCAAATAATGCATTAATTTCGAACAAATTTGTTTTACCATAAAAAAAAGTGATGCTCGTAGTTAGTCAACATTAAAAGATAGACATATGCTGTCGCGGACTTTTTTTTAGAACTTTTAAAGAGGAACAATTCCATCATACATGATATTTGCGTAACTTATACCGTTTACGCAGCGCACGCAACGGAAGCTCACAAAGGAATATTTTTTCCTGTTTTTGCAACATTTTTCATTTATGCTGGGCTCCTTTTGGTCTTAGCGTGATGTTATATAGCACATAACCTTCCTCGATAAATGGAACAACACAAAAATATTTTTTCAATTCCAACCAGTAGTTCCTGAGATTAGCGCGTTCAAACAAACAAACTAACTCTTCAGCTTTATCATATAATATTATATTAGTATAGATAGATTAGTATAGATATGATTCACATTCATAATATAAGAATCATAATAGAGAGTATTCTATTCTATTTCATAAGTAGGTAGTATAAGTACCTACATATGAGGATTTATGTTTTGTTTTAGTAAATAAATTACTTATCTGTTATCTACCTATTTTTTAGAATGCTGGCTAACCTGTTCTTGGCCACTAAGTAATTCCGAGGCTATTTATACCTTAGTACTTAAAATATATTATATACAGAAGCTGTTGGTGTACTTTTGTAAATTTGAGAAAGGCTTCCTAGAACTTGTAAGCTAAACGTCGTTATTTATTAGACAATTTATTTAAATAAATATAAGAAATTATTAGTTTATCTGTTCTATTTCCCAGGATAGGAGGGCAACCATGAAAATTTATCCACGCCAGTCGTTTTACAATTATTTAACAACAGGCAGTCTTAATGTCAGCTGAGATCATATACCCCTTTTATGCTAAAACCTTACATTTAAATGGAAATAAAGAAAAATGTTTACCAAACAATATGTATGAATTAAGGTTTTATACATAAAGGGGTTTAGTTACGATCCTGACCCTTTCTTAAGCGGACTAGATACACAAAAAAACCGAGTAAACGAAAAATTGTGGCCCAAATTTGCCCTTTGGGCTTTGTAAAGTGATACAAAACAGGTATTTGGAAAATAAATACGGAAGATATTATTTAGTAATGGAGGAGAGGAGTCTCCTCCGTGCCTCGGAAAGTACGTTAAGCCGTTGGTTCCGGCTGCCATTCGTGGATTTTTGACAGTCGTTACGGGTCGTCAGAAGCCCGAAAGTCTCGACAGTCTTACCAAGGGGTATCGTGTTACCCAGGTACTGGGTTGTGGAGGTCAGATAGGCAATCTCTCTATGTAAAATACTGGTATTCAGCTGCATCTAGTTAGACTGGAAGCCGACCCCAACATAGTCGGGAAAAGGCTAGGCAGATTGAGATAATTATTATTTAGTAAGTAAAATTCTTTTATTACTTGGAAGATATGAAGGTGGTGCCAGAAGGATCCTTTACGTCATTGCAGCTATCTGTAAAATAATCATAGGAAAGGGTAGAAATGATTGAAATAGAAAACAAAATGGATGGAAGCCATAGGTATAAAAATTAAACAGTAGATGATAAGTTGTATAAGTAGCTGCAAGTTTTCGCAATTTTAGACATAACCTCAAATATTGAGACACCATGACAAATTTCATACAGCCTCATAAAATTCAACACAAAAGACTCGACGAAAAATCAGCTTGGATATCTGCATCGTCCAAGTAAGAGCGGTGGCCGTCACATAACGGCTGCAGTGACGGCTGTTATGAAAATGATGGGCTGACTTTACGGTGTTAAGAAACGGCGCCATAAGAAAGCAAGGCATGCCAAACCAAAGTACTATGTGTCATCTCAGGTCAATCGAATCAGCTGTTCAGTGGATTGTCAGAGTTGATTGACAATCTCGCCACTAGTGAGACAGAAGCGCAAAAAGCATGAATGATATTTGAATGGTTTTCAACAAGTCAATCGAAACAATGACGAAAAGCACCGCTAGCGCAGAGACTCAAATTTTTACCCTTACTGGAACCACAACTGGCACTGGCAAGCATCGCAAGATACAAGACTCAGCCCACTATCGACCTTCGGTCTCCGGAGGGGAGTGATGTGGCGGTACCTACATCGCCACATTCAAAAACTACGCATCAAAGACCTGACGTCACACAAAAATCCTGACATCACAAAAATCCTGCATCGCGCAATTAGAGTTTACCGTGCAGTGAACATATATACAAAAATCCAATATCAATCGATGGGCAGTTGCCCGCCAGACACAACACCCGTCTGGCCGGAGGATCCTCCCTTTTCTATGGTGGATGAGTGAACTTTACACCCTGTTCCTCAAACCCCTAAAGATGTATAATTATATAAGCTCTCAACTTACCCCTTCAGTCCCACGATCTCTTTCTTATATTGAAACCCGTCAGAGAAAGAACCCCATTGAAAAGTTGGATTCTGTTGGAAGATAATAAAAATGTCATTATGGGAGTCTGAAAATCACTGAATCACGAAGCTGGAATCTTTCTTTTTTTTTTCTTTGTCGGGTGGGAAAAAGACTTCTGTTATAGTTGATAATTAAGAGGAAATAGGGTCGGTCCCCTCTCCATACAAACGCTCTCGCCTGTTTTCTCTCTGGTCTATGACGTTAGAGCAATTATTTTTTACAGTAAAATAAATATCAACTAGTTCTATGCCCCTATGTTTTCCGTTTTGATGATACATTATCTGTAAAAGCACTAGAACCCTCAGAAAATGCTCAAAATTGCCTGTTTAGACCGCTGCCGCTGTCATCAGAGGCCTGTTGTACAAATTTGACACAGTAAATATCATTCTTATTCGATTCATAAAATATCTTTCAAATTGGTCCAATATTGGAGGAGGAAATAGACGAGAGCTGAACCTCGAATTATGACGAAAGCTTTTAAACATTTCACAGAAATAAATATCATTTATTAGAAGCTTCCATTTTAAAATGAAAATGTAAAGCATGTTTCCCATGAAACCCTTTATTGGCCTTCCACACACCAATATACATTTCCAAAAGTAAACCTTTTACCACACATTTTTTTAAATCGTCCTACGTGGAACATAAAAGTCATTCCTTATGATTATAGCAGACAAGAAGAAATAAAAAGGCACACAGAATAATGGTGGACATTAGCAAGATGACGCATAATGGCGCTTTTAAGGCATACGTGCCTCAGAGTTACAAGCGTGCATATTTATATCGACTTTTATCTTCGTTTTCGTGAAAATAAAATCGGAGTGAGAATTTTTTGAAGAAAATGTTGGAATAATTTGAAATTTGAAGTAAAAAATCTAACCAAGTATCTAAACGAGTTTTTAAAAACAAACGAAAGTACTTTCGAGATTAATTTTTGTGGCTTAATAATAGAGAAAAAGAATAATTATCGTAAATAAATCAATGTTTCTTCTTTGACTTTACTTACGGTCTGAAATTACCAATCTGAATAAAGGAATGGTTAGACTCAAAAAGATGGTTACATCGACAAGAGTTCATTTGATTGTCTACATTTGTGTTCCATTAAAGCTGTATAAATGTGTAGCTACAACAAAGTACCCAATGTGTTATCATGTTTTTTAATAATAGTCGGAGTGTACGTGCCGTCTGAGTTACAACCGCGCAAATAGGTATATTAATACCACCCATATTCTATTTTCTCTACGTTGTTAAGATAAGATAATACTTTATTTGCCAAAATGTAGGTGTAAAAAGTACTATGATGTTATTATAAATGTGGCCCATTTACATTCTAGCATTACATGTGGTGTGCAAACTATTTAATTTCAAAATACATTAAATTATTAAAAAATTCATAATGTTCCTTCAGTTATCACTATAAACGTTACAAAATGTCTGATTAAATAAATTAATTGCAAATATTTAATTTCACAATACATTAAACAATTAAAAATGACCTATCATTACATCAGTTACCAATGTGATTGTTATAAATTGTCCAATTTTATCTATTAATTGAAATGTTAATGTCCATGAATATTGTTATAATGTCAAAATAAAAATAATAATAGTAAGTAAATGTCAAATTAAAAAAATAAATAAAATATAAATATAAACCAAATAATTTATTGACATTGCTTTCTTTCTTCGACATGTGACACAAATTCATTAACAGTGTAAAAACATTTTTCTTTAAGCCACTATACTTGTTGTACACAAACGTCAATAAAACCCCTATCACCCCCCCACCCCTACCTACCCCTACCTACCCCTACCTACCCCTACCTATTATAGGCTTTTAAAATTCAAATTCATTTATTTCGTGAACATAGGGTACTTATAGAAGGTGTTATAATACATGAGATCCGAGCTGTGTCCCGCCAAAAGGCATACAAAATATCAAAAGTTTTTATGGTCGGTACAATCACTAAAGATGTCAAATTAAATTAAGTTAAAAGAACAAAAAAATACAGAATAAAAACAGTAATGTCACTAATTCGTTAATACAATCATAATCAAAATTAACTATTAAATTATTTAGTATGTCACATAACCTATGAATTTGTTAGGTATTAAAATTAAAATTTATCATTTAAATATTCGTCAACAGAATAATACACCTTGTTATTTAACAATTTGAATAGATTTCTTTTAAATTCGGTAATGTCAATACTTGTGATAACTGGTCCTGGTAACGTCCTGGTAAATTATTATATAGCTTTTGAGCCATTGCATAAAAGCTGTTACTATGAAATTTTGTTAAGTCTTTATCTCGTCGACAGGTAAGACTTCTTGTTTTTCTAATGTATAAAAACTTGAGGTCTGTTTTCCGTTTTCCATGTTAGACGGGGCTTTACTACTAACTACTGTTTACAGAACGTTTCGTCTTTAAGTTTCTTGTACTTTTAGTAGAATCAGGGTTAGATTTTTGGATTAAGGTATTCCATGATGTATCAATATTTTGTTAACGTTTTTCTCAATTACACAATTTTAACTTTATTTACGGTTATAAACAGCCCTTTTACAACTTAAAATACTACCTAAGCAAAATAACGTAAATAACAAACAAAATCAACTCAGCTGCTAAAATTTCCCAGTCTCCATTTAACTGTCATCTAAATAGGGATTTAAATCTGGTCTAGACTAAAAACAATAAACATTTCAGTCCATTTCACGGCTTGAACAACGATAAGAAACTTTTAAATAATGACAAGGTGTCACTTGGTTTATTTATCTTAGCTTCTTTTGCTGGGAAAGATAAATTTCGGGTCCAAAATAGTGGTAGTGTTGCCTAAGGGACTCAGATTTTTTGAGACTATGGGCCTAGATGAAACGGTCGCGAGGTAATGGCTATAGTTGGTGTTGGCGTTGGCGTGGGGCCTTGTTGGCGACGCTCTTTTGAATACTGTTTGGTTTTAGGTACTTTTTAAGTGTTCTTAGGCGGCGATTTGATGCGGGAAAGTCCGAAAGGGATACCGGGACCCTTGGAAACAGGCAACTGAAGGAACACGGGTGGGTTTTAGTCAGTAAAAGTCTGACACGCCCTCCCGCTCCGTCTAGAACGGGAGAAGTCATTTGATGACATCCCAAACTTAAAATATAAAAAAAAGGCGGCGATTCGATAATTGGACGAGAATTGAGAGTAAAATATCAAAGACGCGTCGTTTAGGCACATTTCGTTACATGAGAGAGAAGAAAGTTATAACTTTCTCTGTCTCTCACACTAAATTTCATTATTTAAGTCTCATTTCTATTACGTGTAAGGTGCTGCACGCGCAATTTTTTTAATTTGCATTTTCGTTGACTACTAATTATACTCTGACATTAAACGATTCCAAAAGTCAAATTTTGGTCCTTCGAGTCGGATCATGTTCAACACGCCACCATAAAGGGACGAGGTCAAATACGCAGCAGGAATAGAAGAAATTGCTCGGGCACCAACATATGAAAGCCCAAGGTATTGAAGCCAAAGCGAGTGTGCATTATGCGGTGATCAATTTATGAGAATGAGATGCGCCTAAAAGATTTATTTTATTCGTGCAACAGCAAAAGCTCTCAAAAATCAAAGTTATTGGTCACAGTCCTTCTTCCTTGTAATCCTCTGATACACTAAAAACACATTTTGGTATCCTGAAAGCACATACACAGAGTTTTCTATAAATACTCAATAGAAATCTTGAAATCAGACCCAACAAACTTGTAATCTTGTAGGATGTGTGACGAATAGTTTCTGTGCGATTCTTAAAAAAAGTCTACATCACTACTGCCATCTACTGTCCAACGAGTGTGATAAAAGGCAAGAAAATATGAAAGCTGAACTCGGCATCCACCTTTTGTTAACAAACTTTCTAGTAGGAAGTTTGTTACTTATGTTTATGCATTTACGGGTTGAAAACATGATATGCTTGGAAACGGTAACCATTTTTAAAAGGAAATTGTTATCTTCGGTACCTACAAGAAGTATTTGGCATACATGGTCATTGTTCAATACAGAAGTTCCCGTAATATGGCATTCTATTGAAGTTTTCTCTCCGATATTTCATGATAATATAGAGGGCGGGATCTCTTGGCATGATGTATTGTCGATATAAATTGCTTTCGTTTATCTTCGGGATTCCGAGACTGTTAGTTATAGCGTCTGCTGTATTGACTACAGTTCAATAGTTGGGCTAATTCCAATGCCAAGGTTTTTATAGTACGAATGATAAAACTACATAACACGCCTGTACTCCCCGAAGGGTTGGGCAGAGGTGATAAAACTATGGACTACATACTACCTTAACATTGAACGTGAGTTTAGCTTTGATTTAAGTTTTATTCTTGTAACAGGTAAACAGCAGTTTGGTGTAGTGGTGTGGCCGTCGGACTACCAAATCATAGGTTTCCAGTTAGAACCCAAGGCATGTACCTCTGGGTTTTCGGATTCATGTGCGTATTGTATAATTATCACTTGCTCCAAAACGGTGAAGGAAAATATCGTGATGCCTGAGAGATATTTCTCGACGGCATGCCCATGGGCGGCATAAAAACTCTGACACCAGTTTAGTCACTAATGACCAGCTGTATGGCTAATGGAAGTATCTCTAGGCACACCCTTTGGAAGCGACTTATATATGTCATGAGATGTGAAATTGCAAAAGACAAATATGTCTACCGGCTTATCAGACTTTTATTTTTATGCTCTGGGTGACGCAGTCCAATAACACGTAGGGCACGTGCTAGGTGGACGTGACTTACGAACTATTGCAGTTGTAATAAGCAGGGTTACCCCGCTATAAGAAATAAAAGATCAGTGTCAGTAGGTCGGTAGGTTCAACGCTTCTTAGGCACAGTGTTTTGTGGGTTTTCCAATTAGTAATTTCTACGACAGCCCGGAGTTTTGATTTGTGCCCGTTATAGCAATAGGCTCACCTCGTGTTATATGAGACTAAAACGTAACTGATGAAATGTGAATGTAGGTATTCGTTAATTGATTCTTGCGTGACTTTGCGGAAATCTGTAAGTCTATTTATATTTTATAATAAAATAAAAATAGTCCCTAGTTCTCTTGGTCAAGCCGTAACTTAGAACGGCTGCACCAAATTCGATAATTGCTACCCGTGTGAAGCCGGGCGGGCAGCTAGTCCATTATAAAATACAAAAGACGTAAACGAAACCAAACAGGACGACGAAACGAAACGACGACAAAAAGACGAAACGACGACGACGAAAACACGACGAAATCGTATCGTATTTATTTTGATGTAGGTATTGGTGGACACTCCTCTATCTTCCTCTTCGGGAAATTCAGGCAGGCTATATCACAATTTAATCGTTCGAAGACTATAAAAGATTCAATCAATCTGCCTAGCGTTTTCCCAACTATGTTGGGGTCGGCTTCCAGCCTAACCGGATACAGCTGAATACCAGCATTTAGTTCTAGTTTACATATGATTATAAAAGATTGTAGTAAAATACTATACGTGAATTTATCCGTTGGGATATCTCAAAATACTGAAGGGCACGGTAGACTGCTCTCGAGTAGCTTAACATTTGAATAATTACCTCATTTCGGCTGCGTTTTGAATATAAAAGGGAAGTAAGTATCGTATAAAAGTTACCTACCTTCCTCAAGAGGGTCCATTGGTTTTTTAATGTTCTTATTTTGTTTTCAAGAGTTTTTTTTGTAGGAATAATAATAACATAGTAAACAGTATGCAATTATTGGGTGTGGGATGCCAAATCATATTTTTCAAATTGACGTTTTTTTTATTTAAAAGAGGAGAGTCAAGGATGTTGCAGAGGTCAATATTGTCAGTAAATGACACAGTACATTCATACAAAACGCAAGATTTTGACTAAAAACTCTAATGTCAAACTATTCCCTTCTAACCAACTACCAAAATCAATTTGAAGTTTTACCTGCAAACATACGCTATCTTCGTGTATCGTGACCTATTTAGATACTAGTCTATTGCAAATGACAGGCTAATATTAGGAGAAGCCAAGGAGACTTTTGCTCTCATAGTATTGCTTTCTGCATAATTATTTTACTAGGTTTCATACTTAAGGGCCTACCCAACCTCATTGTATCGATTTTATCTCGCTCGCACCATACTACTCGCGGCCTGAGTAAGAGCGAGATGGAGTGTGTGCTGGCGGCTCCCAAGCCTCGAATAGTTATCGTTTTTTACGGTGAAAATAATGGTAATTAAAAAAGCATAAGATCTGCTTTATAGTTAGTTCAGTTATTCTGTCAGTCTCAAATGTAGTCACGTTTTAGACTCGATTGCCTGACTTGGGGATTGGATATTATGCTCAGCAGTGAGCATATTATCCGAGCGGCCTGAGTGAGAGTGAGACGGAGTGGGGCGCTGGCGGCTCCCAAACCTCGAATAGTTATTGTTTTTTATGGTGAAAATAATGGTAATTAAAAAAAACATAGACCTGCTTTATAGTTAGTTCAGTTATTCTGTCAGTTTCAAACGTAGTTACGTTTGAGACTCGATTGCCTGACTTGGGGATTGGATATTATGCTCAGCAGTGAGTATATTATCCGATCCTCAAGTCAGGCAATCGAGTTCTGCTTTTAGGAATTTGTCATTAGCAGCAGCAGTCCCGATTCTAGGATTGTGCAGTGCACGGTTGAAGGCACATGAGACTTAACATAAAGGCGAAATCCACATTTCGCCTTTATGTTTAATTCCACCCACGCATCAACGTGCAGTATCCTAACTAATATTATAAATGTGAAAGTGAGTTTGTTTGTTTGTTACGCTTTCACGCTTAAACGGCTGAACGGATTTACATCAAATTTAGCATAGGGCTAGACCATGACCTGGTATAGGACATAGGATACTTTTTATCCCGATATTCGTACGGGATCGAGACTTACGCGGGTAAAACCGCGGGGCACAGCTAGTACAGTATAAATCCTTCGGGAAATACAGTACGTTGATGTTATGCATATAGCTCTATCGTCTATGTATACTACGACGTTCACTGGTACTGCACAAATACTAATTCACTCCAAACACATTATTGGTTTAACCCCAGGAGAATATTCTCTATAGCTGTAAAGGTCGAGGTTAATGTTCCACACTGGACGGTTTAGTGTTGTTCTCGAAACGGTGCGAGTGACAAGCCGAGATTTATGTATGCAGTGTCTTCGTTTTACAGGGCCGTCAGCTGTCCTAAATTCCAACTCTGTTGAATATGGATGTCATTTCTGGATGTTTCTTGTGACTTTGTTAATTTTGGTTCGTGAAACATGGTGGTGGCAAGAAGCCGAGTTTAGTTAGCTGTGAGAATTTAAATAATAATGCAGTTATTTAT
Organism: Lithophane leautieri; assembly: GCA_949152455.1. Lineage (NCBI taxonomy): Eukaryota > Metazoa > Arthropoda > Insecta > Lepidoptera > Noctuidae > Lithophane > Lithophane leautieri. Next base: position 11,236,984 of record OX424473.1, on the reverse strand, counting down.
TACAACCGTGGAAAGCAGACTGGGAATGTTGTTTTACCATTTTGATCCTGTTGGTAATATTGGACTAGCACTTGTTTATTTTAGAAATATTTGATTTTGCAGGAAACCCAGATTCTAGTATTAGCGAATACAATAGCAATAGCTTACTTTGCTTTGCTTTTAGCTTTACTTTAATTAAATCGGTGTGTTTTTTGTTTCTGTGCTCACACCACAATTTTTTATCTTATGTCTATACGTGAGGATTTGTAATTGGCTCTCTGGTGACTATTGTTCCCTTTCTTGTTTGTTTTTATTAGCTGTAAGTCCTCCATGTTCTAAATAAATAAATAAATAAATAGGAAGTGGCCAAAGACAAAAAAAAGAAGTTATAACAGCCTTTTCATATCGCAAAAGCGACGTTTGCATTTATTCAGTTGAAAACAATCGTATCCAAAATGCGTCAACGTTTAGCGATCGCGTTACAACTTGTTGTGACAAATGTAACTTTACAGGAAACTTTCTTTTTCCATTAAAGACAAATTCTTGAAGCGGAAAGACACCCTTTCTTTCCCTCCGTTATCTTTTTTCTGCACTTAACGATTTAACAAAGAAGTTGTTCAACTTTCTGCTTTGATTCAATTCAAGTGGATTCGAATTTGAATGAAAAATTTGTCCTAAATGATTGTCTGAATAAAGAGGCCTCATCCCTACCTAGAGAAAACCTTTTAAGTTCTTTTATTGGAGGTAAAAAGCTCAAAGGGATGGAAAGATTCGATTACTTTTATTTATCTTTGTGGCCCTTTCTTGGTTAAAGTAGGGTAGTTTGAATAATAATGGGGACGCTTTGTGGGCTATATGAACAGGTATCAGTTTTTGTTGGTGTTTTGATATTTTTTTTATAAGAAATAAGATAAGAAAAGGGGTGTCTGAAAGGGGAATTCAGTTTACCGTTTAAATAGGATATTCGTACCTCAGAAGGATAAGGATTATACCTCCTACCTGATTCATCTTAGCATAGCATACAAAAGCTGATTTTTCTCCGTGAATTTCACTTTATATGTAAAGCAATTTAGGATTTCATACATTTTCACAATATTCTTGGTCACGTAACAGAAACACCAGTAGTTCTACGTTTACCCACACTCGATCGATCAACCTCCTACGATGTATAGGTAAAGACGACATTCTCAAAATGAACAACAAATTTAATTCACAAATGATTCAAATATTTTGGAAAAAAAAAAAACAGAGTGCATGACGAAAAAAAATGAGCAAGCTTTTACATATTAAGAAGTTTTTGACCTGCCCTAAAACCCAAACTAGCTTGTATCGTGAAAACTATAAAACTTCTGCTTCCATATTTTATGAACAAAGCTAAATCTCTCCGCATAACGCCTCACTACGCCTTGTGAGAATCCTCTTAGGTATAATTCCCGCCAGATCAAAAGCAGCTGATTCATTTTATTTATGTGTCATGTATAATCAAGATCATGGCATTACGTACATGCTACATAGCAGTACATTTAATTGAACGAAAGGACTACTTTAAGCTAAATTCCACATCATTTATGCTGTATTATATTAAATAATAATAATAACCTATGGCGTCTGTCAATATCACCACGAAAAAAAATTTACGCTCAACGTTTTTTACATAAAAAAGATAGAAAGAATTTCACAGTTCAGATACAAATTACACAACAATGATACCAGATGTAAATAAAGATGGAAAACCAAACAAAAACGGACTATAACAATATACGAACAAATAGACTGTAATATAAATGTGAGTATGTAGTATGCAGACCAGAGCCAGAACACGACAGCAGGCACACCTACCAGCTCAGGTCCGCCTCGCAGCCCGGGTACGCGCCGCAACCGTGAACGATGTGTCACCGGTCGCAGTTGCCTAAGAGCTCGAGCGACGAGTTTTTCTCCCCACCGCACCGACATCATTAATACCGCCACAGCTAAATCCTCTCCGCATAATGCCTCACCACGCCTTGTGAGAATCCTCTTAGGTATAATTCGCGCCAGATCGAAAGCAGCCGATTCATTTTATTTATGTTTTATGCTTAATCCAGATCATAGCATTACGTACCTACATGCTATATAGTAGTACATTGAATGGAACGAAACGACTACTTCAAGCTAAATTGCGCGTCATAAAAATATATGCTGCCATTTAATATTTATGCTGTATTATATTAAATAATAATAATAACTTATGACTAAAAACATAAAACGCTAAATAAAAAAGACAATATTTAAATACTGCAGAGTATTTAAATATGGAACTTTGTATTTTCTCCTAAACTAAAAAAACGAGGATAGATACCTATAATAATAAAATGCTTTTAAACGATACGTGTGACAAATAGAGGTATTCCACTCTTAGCACTGATTTCAACAGCACTGCACTTGTCTGTACCGCACCTGAGCACTTCCACTAACAGCACTGAAACAAAATTTTGATAAGTGCGATTCGGTGAAACTCTTTATTTAGTACATGGGATAACGTTATTACCTCATTACAATATTTTCCACAAAAAAAACACAGAAAATAAAATTCTTTAGCTGCCAACAAATAAGATTGTACAATTCAGTCTGATTCTACATACGAAGCACGTCACGATTGTCCATATAACTGTACAGGGAACTGTCAAGAAGCATAGAAACAACACGTAGAAGATGACATGCCTTTTTGAAAAGCATTTTTTTAAGTACTAGTGAATCAAGTGTCTTCCCCTTAATTTATAGTGAATACGAAAAATGTTATTGGACGATTTCTTAATTTCATAGGTACTTAGCAGTTTAAGTTATATTTAAATTACTTATTAGCTAATAGGCTTGATTGTAATGTGAATAAAGTACCACTAATCGTGACAATTTATAAAGGAAAAAAAAACCTAGAGTTTTGCACATAGCTAGTCCGATTAGGGTGTCGATAAAAAAATGAATACATTTTGGTAATTCTTCTAGTTATTTAAGACCACTAAATAATTAAAATTATGAAAGCCGGAAAAAACAGGATTTATTACGACGACTGATCCCACAGTTAAACTGTCGACACTGTTTTGAAGAACTATTTGTGTTATTTAAAAAGTTTTACGACTTCCATTAAAATAAATAACATGAAACATCGAAACTCGTGAAACAGCACATTTGGAATTATACCAATGAAATGAACGCTAGGACCGCTAAGCAATAGTATGATCATTTTGAGCATATTGCCATACTTTTTGGTCCTATCCCTTGCTTCTACGATCTCTAAAAGCCAAGTGGCGATGTTCAGCGTTTGCCAGACTGCTGACGTCACCATTCATTGATCTGTCTGATGTCGATGCCCAGAGAATGGTCTCTCGAGTTTCTTCTATTTTGAAAAATATTGGCACATCTGTTTTTTGAGGTACGAATTCACGATTTGTTAAGGTAGGTAGCTCTTTTTTAGAGTGTGGCGATATTAGGCTTGTTCTCTGTTACATAAGTCCAATTAATATTGACTTACGTATTCTATATTTATGTATGTCGTGTTGTCAATTTCAGCAATTAATTTTGGTGTGAAGTGATAAGTCTATTGTAGTCTTTGAAACAAAACTTATATCAATTAATACAGCCGAATAACTTTTAACTCATGTGCGGTGTTTACAAAGGGTGCCGAATTGACGATATCACAAAATGGGAACTAAATTAATATAGGTTTGAGGGTCTAAAAGTTGTCTGAAGGTCATTCAGATAATAGATATTAATTGATTCTGCGATGCGTAAAGCCTGAATCTATGCGAAGAATTCAAGGGTTCTGTGATAACTGTTTGCAAAGTTAGCAGATTTTCTGTAAAAAAGGGAACCGTAGATTTTTTTAAGTCATGCTGAGATGTTTTTATGCTGCATCCGGTTAGACTGGAAGCTGACCCCAACATAGTCGGGAAAAGGCTAGGCAGATTGATTGACATGTTTTTTTACATAAGTGACAATCCAGCTCGTGTGGCGTGGGCACTTCTGCCTCTACTCTACGAAGAAAAAGTGACATTTCTGTTCTTCATTTATCGCTTCGTGCCGTAGAAATCCTTCTACAATCTGTCATTTTGTCTTTCCTTTTTACGGCGGGCATGCAAAGCGTACAAGACTGCAGGCGCATTTCGAAAAAAATATTAAAAGTTATCTCAGAAATCAGTTGCAATAGTAAAAGGAAGCTTTTCACTTTGATAAGCTTTGCAATGATCTTTTAAATTGCTTCTGTCTAAAGTATACATAGTCATAGTCCGTACCCTCAAGCAATTTATACATGTCATGACTAACAAAGTGCCAAAATATGCATGCAAATATACACTAAAATGGCCGAAATTGCATATTTAAGCGTTTGTGAAGAGTTTTTGGTCAACGGAGCCAACTGGCGGCGTCGTCGTAAAAAGATGCCCATCCTTAGATAAATATTACCCGTCTCTCCACTAGTCCATTGCTTACTCAAGGATGCATATCCGGTAGGCTCGCAAATCCTTCCATATCCTGACGGGCACGGTCTATTCCCTACCATTACCCGCGCCCCCCGGTCTACTCTTTGATATGCAATGGCTTCTGTAACCCCATGAACCATGAGGCTCCAGGGGCTAGTGCAAATCCTGGGGTTCATTCGATTTATCGAGTCTGGTTAAGCCACGCTGGGGTCGGTGCATTTCATTCATTCATTCATTCAATGCAAGGCCAATGCAAAATCAAAAAAAAAAAAAATATATGGACGGTACAAAATCAGCGAAATATTCTTAATACTATGCACCGTTTTTGTAACAATATACAATTAAGTATTTTTCGAGACCTAATTGGTGACATTCAGTGTTATCCAGTATTAATTTGTATGCCGAAAGCGACTTCTCTATGTCAACTGACGTCATTACACAAAATTTAAAATTTGGCTCAATTTAAAATATGCTGTTGATATAGGCTCCCTATACGTACCTTCCGCTACTAAACGAAATAGGCACGATTGGGAAAAAAGGCTAAAATATTAACGCCGTAATTAGAGAGCTATATGCATTTTGCTTATTATGCAAACATGCAAATGCATAAAATCCAATGTCTAGTCATGACATAAATTATCAATTGCATCCGATATTCCGTTCAGCTCTTCAATTGCCTCAAGCTCCTTTGTAGTTTAATAATGGATACATTTGTGAGGCACAATGATAACGTAGGTTCGCTTTATATTAGTTCGTGTGTGCACGGTCTAATTATCTAATCAGTAAGTGTGATAGCAATTAGCTTCTGTCTTATTAGGCTTTGTTTGAACGAAGAATGGAAAATGGAATGTGTTTGGGGAAACGTCTATTGTATATCAGAACTTAGAAACAGTATTCAATGGTAAACTTTCCTTGGGTAATACCATTAGCTTATTGACATGAATGTATCTACGTATAGGTACTTTCTATCCATCTTGAAGATGATTACCGTTTAAGCGCAGCAGACGTGAGGACGAAGTGGTCCTGTCTCACTTTTAAGGTGAAAAAAACTATTTTTTTTAAATCTATATCAAAGCGTTAATTTTTTTTTTTTTTGTGGATTTTAATCTAAGTTGAGAGAAAGGTGGTCTAATATTTTAGTTATTCTACCCGTAGGTCAGTGAAGAGGAGGAGTGTTTGGTGTTTATAAGAAATACTCACATATTTTCCTTAAAATTTAGTTAGTTATTTCTATACTTCAATATCTATAAACAGTAGTATACCACACCTTACAAAAATGCTGCCATGCAAGATTGCAAGTTTGCCAAAGACAAAGTTGATTGAAAGAGACCTCTGTGATAATCTGGGTGAGGATAGGATTTCATGAACCACAAATTAAGAAATTACCTAAAGTCAAAAATTAAAAATCATTATGATCTTGCAAAAGAGGGTGGAGGGGAGAATTTAATATAATCTTTATCTCTACCGTTATTGTGCTGAATTGATAATATTATGTTATCATCTTCGGTGACGACACGCGTATAATTTAGACACCATACGTCACCCATGTGACCTCGTTTGATTCCCTATTATTGCTATCATCAATCATCAATCATCGAAAGGAATGAATTGATTGATAACTTAGTGACGCGGTTGCCACGAAGTCGATCTTTGATTTAATCGTAAATTTAGTTATGTAGTTCAAATAAAGCGTATTTCAACTGATATATTATTTATCCGGAATTAATCAGTTGCAGCCCGGAGTCTTTTGTACTCGGTTGACGGCTATAAATTCGCCCCTTATTAGGTGGCACTTAAAACGTAACTGGCGAAATATCGTTATACTATAGGTACACCTCTGCCTAACCATTCGTGAAATAGGCGTGTTGTTATGTTATGTAAATATACATTCAGGGTCTATTTTGCGCTATGAGCGATGTCGATAAAAAATTGCAACAGTTCAATCAATTTTTGAATAAAACAACGTCCTCCGCCGCGTCTGTCTGTCGTCCTGTTCGCGATAAATTCAAAAACTGCTGCACCGATTTTGATGCTGTTTTCACCAATGGATAGAGTGGTTCTCGAGGATGGTTTTAGTATATAAAAACCGACATCCACGCTAGCGAAGCCGCGGACATCAGCTAGTAAGATATATAATAATCCTCAAATTAAACCTGGTTCCTCGAAAACCAATAACTCACCTAACAAAATACTGTGATCCACATAGGTATCTGTTATACCAATAACACAATTATGAGATACCGCCCCGAATATATATTATATCAGTTACTTGATTGGGCCCTATTTAATCCGACCTCAAGTTATACGGAGGTCAGGTCAGAGGTGTAAATGTATCTATAGAGGTCACAGAATAAGTGTTGTTTGTGGGGATTAGGTTGAGGCGTTGACAAGATTAAGGGAACGATAGGGAATGGAGGTACAATGTCATTCCTGTAAAAGATAAGTTGACAGTAAAAAAAATACCTTATGATAATAGGCAGTCGCTCCATGTAAATTACTGTTTTTCAGCTGCATCTGGTGTGTTAGCTGACCTCAACATAGTTGGAAAAGGCTAGGCAGATTTAAATCTCCCTAGCCTTCTGCCTAGCACTCTCTATGAGTTCGATTTTATAAACCTGCACGTTTGCAGGTTTATACCGAACAGTAAACATTACAGCCCCGTAAGTATTAAATTCTTTGGAAAATCAGTTTCTACTAAATCGACTTTATTCGCCGATTCTTTGAATAATATAGTTTGTTTACTTTGCAAAGTAAATTGTTGTTCCATAATCATAACTATGTTTGCTGCGAAATATATTTTTGCTATATTGCTCAAATTCTTACCAATAATCCAATATACTGGAAATTGAAGATAGTAAAACTTGTCTAGTTCAAACCTCTTTTCGATTTTATAGACCAGCTCGGTCTATAAAATCGAAAAGAAGTTTGAACTGTGCTACATGTGCTATTTATTGCTAGAATAAAAAAACTTATTGAAGTTAGTTTAAAAGGAGTATTCTAAATGACCTTCAGAAAACTAGATACAAACTATACGATCGCTACTAGTATAGTAAACGTACACACGGATACATATCAAGCTATAAATTTCCAATACAAGCTGACCTCTCATTGTACGGAAATCATATACAATGCGAGATCAGCAGGAAATGTCATCATCATCTATCTAGCCTTTTCCCAGCGATGTTGGGGTCGGCTTCCAGCAGAAAATGCATAGCTTAAATGTAGCCGTGTGGACCATTATTAAGAATAAGAAAAACAAATGTTAAAAAAGTACTCTAATTGGTACAAACTCGGTTCCCGATTCATCATCATCGTTTCAGCCGAGACGTCCACTGCCGGCCATAGGCCTCCCCCAAGCACCGCCATTTTGACCGGTTCTGTGTTTCCCGCATCCAGCGGATTCCTGCGGACTTCACAAACTGAGGAGTTCCCGATTAAAGAAAATATTTGCATTTAGAAAATAATAATATCCATATTCTGTTATGTTGAATTAAGAAACTCAATATCAATCAAATAGTATAGCATAACAGCATTCATAGTTCTTACTGCTGGGACACAGGGCGCCTCCTCTCTATGAGAGGAAGAGGCCCATAAACCACAACGCGGCCTCAGTGCGGGTTGGTGGATACAAGATAGTGAGAATCCGAAATTCTAATAAACTGATCATGAAACATTAATAAATGTAATTCGTGTCAATATAAGTAACTATCTACTCATTATTAGTTTAGAGACAATGCTACGCCATTAGTCAGTGCTACGCGTGGTTACGCTACATGTGCTACGCGCGTAGACTACGAACGTGCTACGCGCGTAGGTTATGAACGTGGTACGCGCGTTAGCTACGAGAGCTCGTAGCATTGTTATTTTTATACGATATTTCACATTGGTCTGTCTAGAACCGATGCCTGCCAGGGTTGCGGGAAAGTTCGAAAGGGATACCGGGACCTTGGCAACAGGCAACCGAAGGAACACGGGTGGGTTTTAGTCAGTAAAAGACACGCCCTTCCGCTCCGCCCAGAGCGGGAGAAGTCATTTGATGATTTCCCACCCTCAAAAAAAAAAAGGTTTGGTAAATTAGTACGGCTAGTTCAACTACAATTTTATGCAAAAAGCGGTTTCACACGAGTGTCATAGTTTAATGTATTGTGTTTATTGTATTACTTTCTAGCCACCAACAAGCAAGGTTTAATTTGAAAGAACATCATAAATAGAAAGTGTCAAGTTTTCACATTAATAATATTGAGTGTATCGATTATTGCGCGGGTTTAGTTTAATACTATAATACCCACGCGGTAATACACTTCACACGTGTAACGAATATATTAACAAAACATTCTTTATCAAGAGCAAACAAGATACAATCTGTAATCCGAATTTACTCCGCCTTAAAAAATAAAATATAAAAGGCGAAAAGCCAGGACGTAAAATACATTAAATGAAATAACACAACGTAACGTCAGGGCTTGTTCCCTCGAGGAGTTGGGCAGAGGTGTACCAATAGTACACCCACATTTCACCAGATAAGTTTAAGTCCCATGTAATAGGGGGCGAGCCTATTGCCATCAACCGGGCACAAATCCGGACTACCGGCTGATACTAAGAAATTTCAGATAGACAAACTCAATAACACTTTGCCTGACCTGGGAATTAAACCCATTACCTCATGCTCAGCAGTAGTGCTTGTGACGAGGCAGAATGAAAATAACTTCTGCTTTTAACCACCTTTTATCAAAATGCAATAGACTTAGATATATTTAGTAACCTATTCCGCTTAACTATTCTCCAAGAGTCATAAAAAACCCTGTAAGAAATCGACACGTGTTTCACCTCTCAACGAGGCATCCTCAGGATGACGATTGACCAATTGCAAACCAGAACACGACGTGTTGCCACACCGAACGCTGGACGCAGAGACTCTCTCTGGGTTTTTTAGGGTTTTTTATGACTCTTGGAGAATAGTTAAGCGGAATAGGTTACTAAATATATCTAAGTCTATTGCATTTTATAATGGATTTCCGCAAAGTCACGCCTGAATCAATTAACTACCTTTTATCAAGGAATAAGTTCACTCCAGCCTGAGCCTTAAACTCCAATTGAATTCCAAAATTAATCTAACTACGTATAAAGTCCTAACTGTGTCAGCATAACGAATTCAAATTTTAGAACTGGAACGAGTGAGCGAAATTTCTCCAACGAGTTAGAAAGGGACCGATATAATATAACATCGTTACATTAGTTCGGAATACCAATTTAGTCTCGAACGTATTTTCAGTGGGCAGTTCTACAAAGGGTGGTACGGTCAACCGCACGTTGGCAGTACCACTTAATCTAGGAAACAGCCCTTACTAATACAAATTATAGAAGCTGTCAAAGTCAAATTGTTACTATGTACGTACAGTTGATTGAAAATTGAAAGGTAATCGTTTGGCTTGGTATGGGCATGTGATGAGGAGGGAGGAAACGCATGTGACTAAAAAAGTGATGAATATAAGTGTTGATGGATGGAGCGGGAGAGGAAGGCCAAAGAAAAGATGGATGGATTGTGTGAGGAATGATATGAAAGAGAAGGGAGTGAATGATAACGTGACGGTTGACAGGGGAGAGTGGAAGAAGAAAACGTGTTGCGCCGACCCCGAGTAACACGGGACAAGGGCAGGAAGATGATGATGACGTACAGTTGATTGTATGTTACTTGAAATACGACAAACATTTCGTAAACTTTTCCTTTCCTCAAAGTTTAATGAAGTTACTATTAATTGGGGGTATAGAATCATGCAAGTGGTCTTGAATTGTTCCCGAAACCGTTATGTATTCTGTTCGTGAATTGGAAATTACATGAGACTCGATTTTGTAGGATTTGTGAATCTAGATTACTTTAACTTGTAGGTAACAAGCTGTCCTTTTAGTATCGTGTCATCAAAAGTGTGAAAACTGTTAATTGATCTCGAAAAACACTTTATAATCAGCCTATAATGTACCCACTGCTGGGACACAGGCCTCCTCTCTGCGAGAGAGAGTGGGCTGTGTTCAACCACGCGGGCCCAGTGTGGGTTGGTAGTTATCACTTGGCTTCGAAGTTTCGGTTTCAGGACTTGCCGGTTTCCTCACGATCTTTTTCTTCACCGTTTTGATAGCAGTGATGATGAAATTATTTACATAAAGTAAAGTGCCTGGTTCGATTCGAACCCACGACCTACAACTCATAAGTCGGGACCGCTATCATTGGGTCACCACTGCTCACACACACTAAGAAAAAAAATATAGAAATACTATTATTATTTTTACTCAATTGAGACTGGCTGGACACACTCCATCAACCAACACATTACGTCATCTATCATACTGCGTCAAAGTTTACACTACACGTTCCTCCCATTAATGGGTAAAACCAGTTAGATGAAAATACTAGTTGGGAAAATAAAATTCAATTTTATCCTTAAATATTATAAAACAAAGTCCTCCACCGCGTCTGTCTGTCGTCCTGTTCGCGATAAACTCAAAAACTACTGCACTGATTTTCATGTTGTTTTCACCAACGGATAGAGTGGTTCTCGTGGAGGGTTTTAGTATATAATAATCGACATCTACGCGGGTAAAGCCGCGGGCATCAGGTATACTTGTCTAAAAATTGAAGAAAAAAAAATACCCATCCCGAAGCGCAAAACAATACAAAAGCGTCTAAAAGAAACACTAATAAAATTTTAACAATTTCTGGACCTAAGTTACGCAGTATTCAAATCTAAAATTCTCGCTTTAAACTATTTACGAAATTCTAACTTCAAAATATTCTCGTCAACTACCCTCATTACTTCAAAATTAATAACAAAGTACCTACATGAAATTTCAAATTTGAAGGTAGGCACACATAATTACGCAGTGCGGCACCAAACCACAGGACCAGTGGACGTCCACGGATGCGGTCAACCCCGAATTTAGGGACAGCCGGCAAACAGCCTCATGTACCCTTTATGTCATAAAACAAGCCTATAATTTATTCCGATCGAAGATTATGAAAGATCATAAACTGAAGTATTTTATGTAAAGTTGTGGATATCAATATCATGTAAATTTCGTTGTTGAGAGTATCTACAAGTCTAGTGGAAAATATTTCGATGATGGAAAGGCGCTGTCTTTAACAATAGTCTAAAACTATGCAATTTTATCACATAAATTATGTTTTCTGAACGACCATATCTTGATACTTAATCTCTTATACTTAAGCTCTCTCTCTCGAAATTTTTATATTATTTATTTTACATTAGCCAGAGCTGCCAAGGACCAATCTTTATTGAAGGAGTCCAGCTCATCCCGCCATCTCAATCTGGGCCTGCCGCGATGTCGTTTGCCATTAAGCGGGAACCACTGGGTCGTAAGTTTTGCCCGTTGGTCGTCTGACATCGGAAATTATGCCAGATACTTAATCTCTGTAATCTTTTTCTTCTGTTAAAGCCTGCAACCGCAGAATCAAGTATACATCTAAGCACGAAAATATGACTGTTGTAACACTTATTGCAACCCTGCACGCTACCACCTATAACATAATAAATGTACGAGTATAAGCCAGAGTCAATCACATAATATACCCAAAGTACTCTCTCTCTCTCTCTCCATGTATCCATACAACTGAACATGCAACATTCAGAGCGGGATATTCTCCTGATTTTCACCGCATGCACTTACCGCAACATTCCGTGTTCACTACACGCCATTTTCTGTTCGTGTTTCATTCCAAATTTAAATCTTTTTACGTCAGACGGTTTTCGAAAGCGGCTGACAAAAGGTGAGAGGAAATCAGACGATCTTATTGGTTCAAAGATTTGAAAACATTATTTCTTCTAACAATTAGGGGGTTTATTCATAAACGATGATTAAAGTTAAGTGACGTTCAAACGTCAAAAATGTATGGTTAAACAGTCGCTAATCATTACTTAACTTTAAGAAACGTTTATGAATAAAGGGGTACGTGTTGAGGTCAACATTGATTATTTTTCTACTCTTTTAGATTAAAGATGGCGGTGAGACTAATATAAAGGTCTTATTATTTAGTTGAAATATGTATTATATTATTGCATTAGATGAAAAGTTAATGCTAAGTTAAGCTATGCTACCGCGCGGTACACCTGCTTACCAAAAACCATTGTAGTTAATTAGAATGTCCTTGAAGAATTAAGTAACTATCCTGAGTATTTGCGATGCATATTATTATACCAACATATTCGTAGTACTTAATGAATTATAATGAGCCTTCTTTAGACTGTTTGCTCCACGTATATAATGTCATTCGCTCAATCAGTCGATAAAAAAGTTGAGTATAAAGTTGAGCGACGTGGGCCCATCATAATTGACATTTAATTAAAACACCACGTTGGAAAATAATGTCAATTATTTGTGTCCTTTATTTTTGAGCTTTTTGACTGTTCAATGGATAATTATCTTATCTTTCCAAGCGTATCTTTTCCCCAAGCATTTAATTTTGACATTACTGTTACAAAAAGAATGTCTGCGAGGTTTGAATTTCAAAAGTATTTTTAAAAAAATGCGGTAAAATGAAATCGTAATTAGTTACTTATATGACTCTAAAAACCTGTCTTATTATACAAGGTGTATGAAGACTTATCACAAAGCCGTCATCTACGCATTCTGTAAATCAAACTAAGAAACAGTGTGAAAATCGGTTCAGCCGTTTAGCAGCTACGATGGCGCAGACAGATACACACGTTAAACTTATAACACCCCTCTTTATCAGTCGGGGGTTAAAAAATTAATTGCTGAGAAACGACTTTTATTTTTGGGGTGACATTCGGTATTTACAGTAGTGTGCCATTGCACACTACTGCACGCAAAATATTGTGATGATAAGTGCATGCAACTGTACAAAGTTCGTGGGAGTATTTAAAGTTAAGTTATAACATTTAAAATTCGTTTTCGTAAAGAAACTTCAAAAAATTTAGGAACTTTGACCTACAATAGTAGTAGCTAGAAGGTTCCCAGGTATGGTCCAGTAAGACCTGATCATAATAACGGGAAGAACAAGTGACTCTCGGTTTCGTGAAGCGTATTTTTAACCCGTTATTTAAATTGGGTAGAATACTTAAAGAATAGTAATGTAATGTTTATTCACATAAAAATGTATTTTTTTTTACAAGTAGAGTGCTTAATCTAAACTTAGAGTACACAAAAGTATTAGCATTTGGTGCCGAACTAGGCATAGCCTGTATTTCAGACCTCAACGCCGAATCCCCCCGAGTTACAAATTAAGTATTATTATTATAATATTACAATGCTACCACATATGAAAATGTACGTTATTCAACATGTATAAGACAATTTAGAAAAAAATAAAATAAAATTACAAAATTTAAAAAGCTTAAAAAGGTAACAATATAGGTGTGTAACCAGTCCTCTCTTTGTGTGTGATGGAGGTGTGTGTGAGTGAGTGTGAGAGGGTGTGTAATCCTTTACTTCCACTAAAAGGTTGCACGAATCTCTGTCTCTAGACTACATTTTTACCTCTAGAAATACTGACGGAACAAAAACACTCAAAGCAGAACGAACACAGTGCACAAACGATGAACAATTTAGTCTCTTCATAAAGTGTTCGTAAATGAGAACATCTAAATTCTCCTTTAATCACCAGAAAACAGAAAATACGACGATATTTAACGCTTTTCTATGCAACAAATAAAAAATGCAAAGCAGACCCTACGATTATCCAAGCAAAGTTTAATTTGGAATCTCTTTAAAAGTACACTTACGAACATTTTTGAATGCGATGGCATAGTGTATTGACTGTTCACTTGACTCGAATCTTGGGCTATTTTGTTCATACCTTGTTGACTTCGATAAATGGAGCTGTTACTGAAAGGCACCTGAGTGCTGGAACTGCCGAGAATTTCATGTGAAAGCGAAATGTTGGAATTAAAGTGTCGATAGCTTGAAATTTATGTTTTGATCTTATTGAAAAGCTGTCCCTGGCAAGTAAAGGATAGTACATTTCTTGTTTTGGATTTTTTAAGAAGAATAAAAGTTTTTTTCGTTACTGTACTTAGATAATTATGAAAACATTTGGAAACAGGTCGAGTGCTTTCAGCCTGAGACGAAGGTGTAATTTAAATGTTATGTTCTTAGAGAGAAGGCAAATTATTGGTCCGTTTAAGACAAGAATCATAGAAATGGGAACGAATATACATAAGTAACATAACATAACATCACGCCTGTATTTCCCGAAAGGTTAGGCAGAGGTGCACCCATAGTACACGCGCATTTCGCTAGTTATGTTTAAGTCCCATGTAATAGGGGGCGAGTCTATTTGCCATCAACCCGGCGCAAATACAGGCTCCGGGCAGACTGATGGAAAACCCAATAACACTTTGCCCATCCTGGGAATCAGGACCCCATGCGCCGCACTAGCGGTTGTGACCATTAGATCAACAAGGTAATAAAAAAGAATATAAATAAGCCCTTTAAATTCGTCAATGTCATTCATGCGTTACTTAATAGCAAAAATTAGAATTTCCGTACTCAAAAAGCTTCTAAAACAACATTTTACTCAAACCTAACAAAATTATAACAATAAAGTGAGTACAAACTTGCACCTCTCCATAACCCCAGGAATTTCAGGCTCTATTCAGTCAAGACCCGAATTGTCCATTTTCAGTGCCTTCTGCGATATCTAGGGCGGTTTAACGATTTCACACGCTCACTGGGTCACCTGTGAAGCCTACACATAATAGATATAGTAGATACAGAAGGCCAGCTAAATACAATGAACCAAAACGCATGAACACTTATGCCTGTTTTCAAACATCATCATTCTCTTGCTCTGCACCCTAATTCCTAATTGCGTAAAACACGATCAATCAGAATTGGAATCAGTTTGAAACAAATGTCGAATCCATTGCTTCAAAGGTTCGAAAAAAAAATCTGCTCAAAATAACGCAATGATTGTTGTTGAACTGTCAAAATGAAACAAACTTCATGTACCTGACCGGTAGTGCATTTGACTAAGATCACTTTGTCAGATTAATCTTGTTACTTCTCAATTGAAGTCATCACATCTTTGGCATCCCTATTTGTATAATAGTATAACAAGGTTCTAACTAAGTATGGTCAAAATTTTCGTACCAGCAGTCGACCGTTTGAGTCTGTGTGCGCGTGCATGCACCTGTTTGGATTCGTATGCAGCCGACCTTCTGTAGTACTTTTTCTGTGTTGTGAAGCTTGGAAACTCAGCATTTTGTGACGTTCTATATTTCGGTTATGATACTAAAGATTCTTTTCTTGTCACACAATGGACGTTGCTTTTGTAACTTGAAAGATTTTGCGATGAAGTTCGTTTTTGTTTTGGTGGCTACTCTTGTGTTTGCAGTTTGATAAAATGAATGAATTTTTTGGTATTCACAATAAGCAAATAGAAAAATAGATTTACACAGTTTTACGGCATTCGTTGTTTAGTTATAATTACTGTCAAAGATTGGGTTTTGGTGATGGAACTTCAGGGTGACAACCGCAACAAACAACTTTTCTTAGTTTTTGTTTTACAGGAATTCTGAAAAATTCACTTTATATTTTCTGTAGGCAATATTGTTGTTTATGGAATAAACAAACTGCTAATGTTGTGTTATTTTGTTTCAGGTAAAAACGCAAATTGTGAAAGTTTCACGCAGTATCGATGACTGAAGACGAGATAAGAAAACTATTAGCAAAACCAAGCTCAGTAATATGACCAAACTTTGAATTTGCAATTACGTAAATTTTTACGTAAATATTGTTTTTGTTCATTCTTATTTTACATAATCTTTTTCTTTTAGGTTACAAAGTACTTAAAATTAAACTTATAAAGTAATCCACTTACAACATAGCATAGTTGGTGCAAAAGGTAAAGGATTGACTTTTGCACTACGGATCGAGGGTTGAATTCTCACGGGAAACAAATAGATGTTCCGTGTTTGAAAATTCGATGTTCGTGCATGTGAGACCCACGATACGGGACGAATTTCAAATGCCAACCCGCGTCTAAAAAGAAAACATAAACAGGAAAAACCAGGGTTAAAACTGTATCAAAACCCTGTTGTCATTTGTAGATCTTAGTTAGTCGTTATGGGTATTCAGAAGACCGAAAGTCTGTCTTAGAAAGAGATATCGTGTACCCAGTTAGTGGGTTGTGGAGATCAGATCATCAGTCATGTAAAATACTGGTATTCAGTTGCATCCGGTCAGACTGGAAGCCGACCCAAACATAGTTGGGAAAACGCTAGGTAGATTGAACTGTAACAAAACGTAAGCAAATTGCTCACTTAACTCGTTGGAAAACTAGTTGTGTTACGACTCTTTAGCTGTACTAGAAAATGCTATAAAAAGACAGTCCTTTGAGTGTCGTCAACAAAAGACATCTTTGCCGTTTCGTTTCTCTGCCTCGTCTCGACTGCATTTGCACAATCAAGATTCGTTATCTATTATTCTTATTTGAAGTAGTTCTACATTTCAGGAGGTCTGATTGAAGAGAAAGGAACGCTGTACTTTATATTAAGAGGAAATAGGGTCGGTCTTTTCTCCATACAAAAAGTCATAATTCGAGGTTCGGCTCTCGTCTATTTGCTCCTCCAATATTGGACCAATTTGAAAGGTATTCTATAAATTGAATAAGAAAGCTATTTGCTCTGCCCCTATGTTTTTCTTTTTTCATGAATAGTGTTCGAATTTGTACAATAGGCCTCTGATGACAGCGGTCTAAACAGGCAATTTTGAGCATTTTCTGAGGGTTTTAGTGCTTCTACAGATAATGTTTTATCAAAACAGAAAACATAGGTGCACAGAACTAGTTCATATTTATTTTACTGTAAAAAATCATTGCTCTAAGGTCATAAACCAGAGTGAAAACAGGCGAGAGCGTTTGTATGGAGAGGGGACCGACCCTATTTCCTCTTAAGTGAAGAGTAGAGAAATATTGGTTTTGTAGGAGAAAATAATTATTTGCTGTGGCAATATGCCTTGAGGCAAAGACTTCATGATGATGCCTTTTAAGATCTTTATATGCTACTAGCTTTTGCTCGCGGCTTCACTCACGACGAGGTTGGAGAATATCCCACGGGAACGTACTATACCGGCATAAAAAGTACCCTATGTCCTAACCCATGTCTACCCATGTGTCAATTTAATCCAAATCCGTTTTAGCGCGAAAGCGTAACAAACAAACTCATCACATATATCATATTACTATTTCTTTATATAGGAAAACAAACCTTTTTGTAAATTATATAAATACTTATTACTTAATTTAATATTGTTTTAATTTGATTGGTATAGTAAATAGCCCTGCCCTTCGTTTTTTGGTTATGCAAATCAATTCAGTCCGTACTTTACAAAATACATAGGATAACCGTTAAATCAGAAACAAACTCATTCGTCGAGATCAAGTTGCAATACAGAAATAGTTAAACAGAAATGGAAAGAATCTTATATTATAAACCAAAGTAAATAAGTTATCAATCTTCCAATGAACGTCCATCATGTCTAAAAGCATTTCTCAACAATTTTCTTTGAAACCGTAAAACAAAATTCAAAACATCATCGACTCATTAACATTGTTCAAACGCTTCCCTTTTTAATGAGATACGAATAAAACTTTCAGACAATTTATTTTGTTCTTTTGTAGGGAGGAAAAATAAGAATGAGCGGCCAAGTGCGAGTCGGAGTCGCATATTAAGGCTGTCATCAGACGGACTGCAGCACTGCAACCGCGCGCAGTCGATACATTCAACTGCATGCAGTTCGTTCAGTCATGATATCAACTTCACGCGGTCGGCTGCAGTCGTGTGAAGTCAATATTAACTGCATACAGTCATGACTTCAACTTTACGCGGTCGGCTACAGTCGTGTAGTGTCGACGCACGCTGTCCATCGCTAACCGCATACAGTTAGTGTGCAGTTGGTCAAGGAGCATATGCAGTTAATATTGACTTCACACGACTACAGCTGACCGCGTGAAATTAATATCATGAATGAACGAAGTCTGATGGCAGCTTAAGGGTTCCGTAGCTACAAATGTATAAAGTTTTGTTACCACATTTTATTCTGTGAAAATCTAAATGCTTTCCTCACAATTATAATCATTTCAGTCCGCAATAACGTACTGCTGAGAATAGACCTCTTATCCTATAGTCTGTGCGCGATTGATAATCACCACCTGAGGTATGTGAGCGGTGAAAAGGGGAGGGCGCCATTGACAAAAAATTGGTAGAATGAGTGAGCTTGAGCGAGCTAGTGAGTGGGTGAGCTTTGCCTTTATTTACCTCTCACGTCTCTCACCGCTCACATACCTGTCCTGTCCTGTTATCTCTTTTTATGCACGTGTTGCTGTGACAAATAAACCTATTTTCTTTCTTTATACCTCATGCGGTGACTGGCAGTCGCGCGCGGACTATACTACTTATTTTCGGTTAAAAAGATACAGACCTGTAACAGACAGACAAGGTAAGCTTAGTGACAGGTTCCCTTTTTCAAACTTTGGGTACGAAACCCTAAAACAAGGAAAAGGGAACTCGTAATTTATTCTTGACCTTTCGGGCCACGATTGCTTGCGAACGTGTTCGCAAGACGCACATGTGTTTAGTAATACGGGAACCGTTTAGGAAAAAGGGAGGGGTGGAAACTCTCTTGAAGATTTGTTTACTGTGTGCTGCTGTCAATTATGGTGCCTTAGTCCACATTTCTTAAAATTGGGCACAACATTAACTGCTTCAGTACCTAATGTACCAGTGGGTCTAGCACGAATGCGCGGAGTAAACGTTGCGTAAACGAAAATACTCGTTTCTCACATTATAAACTTAGTTTTAAGACTTTATTTATGTGTATAGGTGATAAATATCAAAATGCTATAGGATGTTGGTAGGATAGGTATAGGATACCGTAGGCGCGGGCTTGCGGACGGCTAGCAATGGGTAGCTCGCCGTCCGATAAGGACCAGGCTCGGGTCGACGATGGCGCGTTGTGTACCATGCGCGTCTTAAAGAGATGTCAGCACAATTGGCGGGGTCTGCTAGGGCCGATGCCTGCCAGGGTTGCGGGAAAGTCTGAAAGAGATACCGGGGCCATTGGCAACAGGCAACTGAAGGAACACGGGTGGGTTTACAGAATAAACAATTTCATTTCATTTTTAGTCAGCAAAAGTCTGACACGCCCGCGCCAGAAGTCATTTGATGAATTCCCAACCTCAAAAAAAAAAGGACAGATATAGGAAATTAATTAAATACTTAAGCGGCCCTTTCTTAAGTTGGAATACAAATGCGCAAAATTTGTAGGTGTTGGACTACTAAACATTTCAGGTAGATCCTTACCAGAAAAAATAAACAAGGTGTAATTGTGGGTATTCATCATTATGAAGAAATTTTACTACTGGACGAACCCTGAAATCGCGTATAAAAGTCATGTTTTTCCAACAATTTGTTATGTTATCCTACTAATATTATAAAATATGAAAGTTTGTATGTTTGGATGTTTGTTACTCAATCACGCAAAAACGGCTGAACGGATTTAGATGAAACTTGACACACAGATAGTTATAGCTTGGATTACATTCACATCCTGGACCACCTACGATACTTTTCATCGTGGTAATACGTTCTTGTGGGATAATAGTGGACTGCCACGCACGCGAAGCCGAGGACAGAAGCTAGTGCGAACATTAATGTATGGACCAGCTGATTTTTTTCACGATTCCAGGATTGCTCGCACAATAAAAGTTGTTCAGAATGATGAGTGAATGAACCCTTTTCAGAGTTATCACGCCTAGTAAATAAAGTTCTAAACGACATGAACAACAACGAAACTAAAAGATCAAAATAGATTTATAGCCACCTAAGTTGACTTAAATGACATTATCGTTAGTTCAGACCCTAAAGCTGGTGAATAATGGTCGAAGTTTTGATATGTACCACTTATAATCACGACCTCAATCCCTATTGGTGGAGTTGCTGAACTATTAGCATGTCTGTACGATTTGATGTTTAGGACCACGATGTTTATTTGGAACTTTATTGGAAGTTTGAGGGTTGTGGCTAGATGGAAGGGTTACAAATCCAAAGGTAAAGATAGTGACAAGAGTTCTACCACGTTATGAAAACCAGCGCTGGGGCTCTGTCTTGCATAGGGTCGTAGCATAATGCAGATGTGACGCATGATTCCCCCTTTTTTTTCTTTTTGTGTTTATTTTCTTTTTTGCGTCATGTTTACCGCAGATAAACGTATTTTATTTCTTCTTTATTTATTTCATATAGAAAGTATTCAGGTAGGAAAATAAAAAAAACAATTCACTGTATAACAGCAGAGGTCACACGTCCGTATCGTTCGGGCGTCAGCAAGCCAGTGGTCACTTTACGGACGTACGCCATTGCGCTAGTTTATTATATTGCTGCGCTATAGTTACTAATTGGAAAATGCGATTGAAACATGTAGAGAGAGGATGTAAAAAAATCTACCTACTTATTAAAAATCTCAAACTCACTCACTGTCAGACAACGCACATGAGCGAAAGTTTCACGAACAACAACATATGGAATGCAATAAAAAATTGAGTATTGAGTTAAGGAAGTTTTATTTTAATTCATACCGCAAGGGATTTCTTAGGGAATAAAAGTTTTTTATGGATGTTTGTCATATTCGCTGTTGGCAAATCCCACCGGGCTCATCTTTGTATAAAATTGTAGTCAGTAGGTCACGAGTAATTACTTAAAGTGGGTACTTCGGTTTAGGACAGATTCTTGTTTGCGCAGATTCGTGTTACGGCAGATTCTTTTTTTGTCAGATTCTTGTTATGACAGATATTTTACAGTCATCTACAGAAGTATTAAGTAAGGATTATATACAAAAGTGTGCATTGATTGGAAAATTAATTGTTGCGGATAAAAGCTCCTACACACGACCTGATCTGATGCCTGATATAGTCAGATCAGGAGCGATATAATATGGTCTCTATAGTGTTAAATCATCTGATAAATCCTTGTCGGATGGTGGACGCAGTTAGTCTTGTCAGATCAGATCAAAATAAAGTCGTGTGGAGCGATCCGACCTGATTTCGCCGCTCACATAGTACTATTATAGTGATACGCCAAATAAAATTTACAAAAGTACTAGGAGATCAGGTTCTGTAGGAGGTATAAGTAATGGAAAAGATCAGGCCTTGGCGCGAAATTTGATGTTAAGGATGATAGGCCATTGAAATCATACTCTGCACGGCTTTTAAATTTAATCTCTTTGGTTCACAATTACATTATTAGTTTTTTGTGTATAAATCAATGATTTTCTTGTTTTCATTGGTGACTTGTTGTCATTCTTGTTTGAGTTGAGTGAATCTTTTCAAATTAATATTTAGGTCTGTCTCGAATACATAATGGATTTGCCTGGTGTTAGTGGTGAAGATGATTTGCAGATTATTAAAAGCAAAAAGGGAAAACCCGTTGTACTTCACGCTGGGTGTCGTTATCTAACTTTGGCGTGAAGACCAAGAACGGGACGACCACAAAAAGTGCCACAATAAGTTAGAGTGCAATACTTCACTAACTTTAAATGCTGCGAATAATATTGTTAAGGAATCTAAGCATACCTGTACTCCAGACATGGCTAGAAATACTGTTGATGCGTTGTTACACGATTGTAAGAAAGAAGTTTACGCTAAACTAGAACCGATTTCAAAAATATACGAAAATTATTTTAACACATGCTGCCTAAACGCGGTAGATATACCATCATTTAATTCGAAAAAAGATTCTTTATATAACGCAAAACAAAAAACCGGCTAAGTGTGAGTCGGACTCGCGCTAGAAGGGTTCCGTACCATTATCTATAAAAAAATATTTCAAGAACAAACTTAACATTGTAGTTGAAAAACTTCCCGTTTTACCCTTTGGGTACGGAACTCAAAAAACTAACTATGGATTAACTTTAAATATACCATTACATAAATTGTATGGTTTATGTTGATCATGTTACTTCTGCCGTATAACGATTTTGCCAAAATAAGAATCTGCCGTAACAAGAATCTGTCCTAAACCGAATAATCCGTTACAGTTGCTAATTATGTCTTCAATGTAGGTATCTATTTCAATTTTAGAAAGTTATTCGAAGACACCGCTAACTGCTTACCTGAATGCTCCAACATGCTGAGATCTTCAACTGAAAAAACACGTCGGTTCCTCTTTGTAACGGTTCGTCGATATTAGAAAGGTGCATTGCCTTCAAAAGACGAGGAAATGCAGAAGCTGAGAGAAATATGCTCTGACATTAGGGCGCTTACTTTAAACGTTGCATATATACCCGAATAACTTATGCATGGCAATAACGGTCATTGACCCACCTACGTTTTCTAGCATTCTTTATTTCGAAAACTGAAATAAAGTCCGCTAACGTCCGTAATCTTCGACATGTTCCAATAACAAAAACTTTACATACTTTATTTTTGGGTTCCAGACAGATATTCGGGGAAGGACGATGACCGCTATTGGCACGCTAAAGCGATTCGGGTGTAATAGAGTAATGATTAACGTCTGCCATTTTAACTTTAAGAAATCTTTATAAATAAACTCTTAAATACACAAACGCAAAAAAAAATCTCCCTTTTCGACACTGATATTGTTACGAAGCAAAACAATTTACGAGTATATTCTATAGTTTGAACGTGATGAGAATCGTCATTCGATGTCGTGCTCGCCTTGTTCCTGTATGTAACTGAAGGGTAGCCATGTTGCATTGTGTTGTGGATACAAAACTCTTTATTGCTTGTCCTTCAAGCTCAAGTTTTAAATCTGAAAAGAACCATGTGACCTTTTCAAATTCATATTATTATGTATTATCAAGTCTCTTCTATAATTTTCGTGTGACAAACCTGGTGTCAGAGTTTTTATGCCGCCTATGGGCCTCTGAGTTGGCTTCATATGCCGTGGAGAAATATCTCTCAACAGTCATGCCAGTTTCCTCACGATGTTTTCCTTCACCGTTTTTGAAGCAAGTGATAATTATACAACACGCACATGAATCCGAGAAGTCAGAGGTGCATGCCTTAATTGGGTTTGAACTCGAGACCTATGGTCCTTGACGTATTTTCAAGTTAACCAAGCTGATTATGGATTTAAAAACATCGCGATTTAAGCCTGAACTACTTGTAGTACTTTGAAATCTTCAAAGTTGTGAAGCAAGCGTGGTGATCGATCAGAGCCCAATAATTTCTGACTGGATTATTATTAATCCAGCGACCCGGCCCACCTTGACAGGGAAAAACTTTTTTACAAAAAATTAAACCGACGAAAAAAGAACTGAAAAGCGAAAAATAAAAAAAAAACCTTATAGTGTAACTAAGTTCCTAAACTAATTTAAGTAACAAATTTTGAGGCGGTGCCAAACAAACAAACGAATTACATAATTCTAGCGTGTATTAGGCGCCGCCTCAAAATTTGTTACTTAAATTAGTTTAAGAGCTTAGTTACACTATAAGGTTTATTTTTTATTTTTCGCTTTTCAGTTCTTTTTTCGTCGGTTTTTTTTTTAAGTTTTTTATTTTTCGCTTTTGAGTTACCATCCACTCCAGGATACTCCAGGGGGTTACTCCAGGTTAAAGACCTGGAGTTGATGATGAGTGGTTGTGTCATCAGAACTATACATATATGTGTGCGAAATTTCAACAGAATCGGTTCACAGTTGAAAATTCAGTTGGTGAAAAATCAATCAACGCCATTTTTTCTACCTTTACGGATGGATTGTAGTTTCCAATTTTAAATGGGACCAACTTCAAGGTATACACTTCCCAATAAAAAAAGAATTTTTCAAATCGGACCACTCACTACAAAGTTACGCGTGGTCATTAAAAAAAATATATATACGGGTCGACTTGAGAACCTCCTCCTTTTATTCGTCGGTTAAAAAGACGAATTTTATACTAATAGTTAAACATTCGTCAAGAGAACCTCTAAATAGTAGTAAATCTATTCTTAAAGTAAGTTTAAAAGTACTAAAATATAGACACGAATGCACCCGGAGAGATGGGCAAAGATCGTCAAACACTGGACGCCTAAACGAGA
Organism: Lithophane leautieri; assembly: GCA_949152455.1. Lineage (NCBI taxonomy): Eukaryota > Metazoa > Arthropoda > Insecta > Lepidoptera > Noctuidae > Lithophane > Lithophane leautieri. The sequence goes on along the minus strand of OX424473.1, from coordinate 11,212,485 downwards.
ACATCGCCGTCGAGGTAGACCGCGGTGAAGGTGGTGTAACGATCTAATCATGTTTGCGGGGCCAACATATCCAGAAATCGCACAAAACAGAAAGATTTGGAAGGAAAAAGGGCAGGCCTTTGCCCAGCAGTGGGACATATTACAGGCTATTAAAAAAAAAAAGACTGGCAGACACAATTGTATCTCTAGTAAGATTATTTAAAACTATTTGGATCAAGCTAGCACGAATATTATTTTTACCCTTAAAATCCCGATTTTTTGTTCCAATATCTGGTATCCGTACTCGCTAGGGTTTATCTCGGGTTCGTTCCTCATACGCTGGTTGACCTACATACCCAAGATTTTTCTTATATCGCGGTTGTCTGACAGATAGGGTTAAAGCGATTACGTATCCACTATTCGATACGGTTGTAACAAAAATAATAATGGGTTTCGATACGGTATCGTAGGTTAGTTTTTTTTATTGTTAGTAGTAGTTACCTTTGTTGGAGAGATGCTCGTTTTAACAACGGGTTTAATAAAAGGATACCTAGTTTTTTTATTGTTGAACTTGCTACGTCCCGCGGTTTCACCCGCATACGTCTCTATTTCGTATGAACATAGGGATAAAAAGTCCTATGTCCTAATCCAGGTCATAGTATACCCATGTGCCAAATTTCATCCAAATCTGTTCGGCCGTTTTAGCGTGAAAGCGTTACAAACAAACAAACTCACTTTCGCCCGCCCGCGGCTTTGCCCGCTCTTGTCGAGATCCGTTCAGCAGGCATGAAAACGTAACATACAGACAGACAGATAGGCAGAGTTACTTTCGAATTTATAATATTAGTATAGATAGTTAAATTCAAATTCAAAATCATTTATTTGCAAACATGGGTGAACAAAATTGCAGATGGTATACAGTAATAATTGTATATCACAATTTAGGTAACACCATATGTTACATTTCGGCATGCACAGAAGGGTTTAAATTTTTTTGTTGAAAATAAACAGAATAAGTTAGGACGTGGTGTCAAATTAGGCAATGTTGTCTTAACAAACTCGTACGTTATGGTCTCTACAACCATAGGTAATATAGTAGGTACAATCTTCAAAAAATGATTTGATAATGTTTCTAAGGATACCATTACCATTTCAAAAGCATCTCAGAGCATGGCTTATCGAAAATTGTTTCTATACTGTTAAGGAATTTATGAATTCGTATAGGACAAATGGGAAAGTTGCATGACATGAAAAATTTAAGTTGACATTTTTTTATATTAAGCTATTGACATTTTTGTAATTGAAATTCTTTGGTTGTCATTTGAAAATTGATTAAATTATTTGTAATTTGTTTATGTTTCTTTGACATTTGTATTTGTTATATGTAGACAATTCTTGATTTAGTGGGTACTCTTTTTTATACCATGTAATTTAATTATTATTTTGTATAATTAGAATCAATAATATTGTCAAAAAATTTGCATGCCGAATTTAGTAGGCGGAATATGAAGTATTATTTGTGTATGTGCTATAAATTCTGTAAAATGCCGTACTTCAGGCAAATAAATGAATCTATCTATCTATCCATCATGCACTATTTACTTGATAAGGAACCAAACTAAGAGTTGCTAAACCCTCAACTGGTGTAAATTTGACGAGTCGCTCGGGGCATGTAAGCCTTCGAGCCCTACCTTGGAGTGATATATTATGAATATTATTTACTTCTCACCATAGAACATGCATGAGCGAAAGGCAATATAATGGTTTCTCTGTTTAACCGACTTTTTCAAAAAGAAGGAGGTTCTCAATTTGTCTGTATGTTTTTTTTTACGCTTAGCTTTTTAGAGGGGGAATGGTAAAAAATCATTAACAGGCATTTTATTTTAGGCACTGAACACAATTCCTGTCAGTTTCTATTATAATTGTCTCAAAAAAGTTATCGTTTTATTTTTTATAACTATAAATTCCAATTATAGTAGGTAGGTACAAAATTAATCCATTAAGTAAGTACAAAAATCTTACTTATCACTTTTTCAATAAAATCCGTAAAGATGATAGAAAAGTGCCCAAGATGAAATGCCCAAGAGATTTTTGCCGTATAAAGATAAAGTTAAATAAGTCGTTTTGATACGAAAACGTAGAATGATAAATGAATAAAATCCAACTTACTTCAATCAATCAATCAATCAATCAATCAATATCTTTATTGTGGATCATAGGTAGGTACATAATACAGGTCTAAATTAATTAAATTGTGATCAGCTATGTCCCGCCCTTAGGGCATACAATAGTTACATGGTTTTTTTTTTCATAATTGTTACAAGTAAGAGTATTCATAACAAAATATCAAAAACATAAAAACAAGACGGATCGAATTTAGGTACACATCAGTGGGACACTGGACGCATCATGACTGAGAGGGACTGTATTGGAGAAGTGATTTGTCTGATAGGAAGTCTTTTATAGAGTAGTAGCACTTGTTTACTAACAGATCATGGAGATTCTTTTTAAACTTTTTTATTTCCGTAATTATTGTAATAGGTCCCGGAATATTATTATAGATGCGTGAAGCTGTGCAAAAGATACTTTCAGACATTAGATGAGTCTTGCAAGCTACTGTGCGCAATTTGTCCTTACGCCGTATACGCGTGTAGTAATTATACATGTCAATATTATTTTTGACAAATACTGCGGCCTCAAATATATAGACACATGGCAGTGTTAATACGTTCATCTTTTTAAAAAATGGATTGCAAGATTCAGTTTCCTTTAAGTTAAATATAGCCCTGATGCAACGTTTTTGAGCAATGAACGCACGCTCCTTGTCTGTACTGTTGCCCCAGAATATTATACCGTATCTGAGGATAGAGCTAACGTAACCGTGGTAAGCTGTTAGTAAAGTAGTCCGATTCGCTATTTTCCCCAGTCTGTAGAGTGCATATGAAAATTGTCCCAACTTTTTGCATACGTGGTCGATATGTAATTTCCAATTAAGTTTGTTGTCAATATGTAACCCAAGAAATTTCGTTACTTCAGTTTCCTCAATGTCGTTGTCTAGGTAATGGATTTTTAAAGTACCCGTACGACGAGTTCGTATTTTAAAATTCATTATTTTAGTTTTGTCAATGTTAAGAATTAAATTATTCAACTTTAGCCAGTCTGTAATTAATAATATTGTTTGGTTAATTTCAGATTCTAGATCAATTGTATTATCATTAACGAATAAAACAGTGCTATCATCAGCAAATAGTGTAATGTCATGACTTGTTACCGATGGCATGTCATTTATATAAACAAGAAAGAATAACGGACCCACGATACTCCCTTGAGGAACGCCGAATTTAGCAGTTCCAGATTCAGAAGCAAATATTTCTTCTGTTTTAGTAGTGGGATTTAACCTCCTCACTTCTGTAAATTGTTGTCTGTTGTTAAGATATGATTCTATAAGTTTGTACACATTACCTCTCACACCATAAGCATACATCTTTCTTAAGAGGATCTTATGGTCGACACGGTCGAAAGCCTTTGACATGTCCATGTATAGTGCGACAGCCGGCAGACCTTTGTCCAAGTTAGTTATTACCTTACGTAAAAAGTTATATATTGCCACATTTATGGATTTGTTTTTCCTGAAGCCATATTGACTGGACGATAGAATTTTTTGTGTTTCAAAGAAAGTATAAAGACAGTTAAACATCACCTTTTCAACAATTTTTCCAAAAATAGGTATTAGTGCTATGGGCCTATAGTTGCTCATGTTAGTTTTGTCCCCTTTTTTAAATACTGGCTTTATAACAGATATTTTTAGTTTGTCTGGGAAGGTGCCTTCTTCTATACATAAATTAACAATGAAACTTAGTGGTTCAGATATAATATGAGCTACATCTTTAACAATATTTGTCATAATGCTGTCATAGCCGGCACTGGTTTTATTTTTCAAATCAATAATTATTTTATTAATGTCATTAGGGGTAGTCGGTATCATAAAAATTGAATTAGAATTATGTATCACGTTAGTGGATGATTTTTGGGGTACACTAGTATTATTATTATTGATGTCAAGAAAAAAGTTATTAAATGAATTCGCAATGTCTTGAGGATTATTTATAATTTTGTCATTTGTAATTAATTGATTTACGCCTTCAATAGGATATTTTGATTTGATGTCATTTATTACTTTCCAAGTCGCTCTGTTCTTATTTGTGGCAGATTTAATATAGTAGTCGTTTTGAGATTTTTTTGTCAGCCTGATTATTGTTTTATACCTCTTTGCATATGCTTGGAAAGCAGTTTTGGTGGCTTGATTCGGATTATTCCTATAGTGCCACAGTAGCTGGCATTTACGTTTGCTGCATATTTTTAAGCCACGTGAGATCCATTTCGGTCTAGATTTGTTATGTATCCTGACTTTCTGTAGAGGAAAACAGAGATCATACAACATAGTGAAATTATCATAGAATTTGTTGTTTCAGAAGTTGGCAAAGCCGCTTAGGTACAAGGAGTAAGTAATTATTAGATTAAAACGGTATGATTTAGCGGCAAGCTACCTTCCATCTGGTTTGTTTCACTACAGTTTTAATTAAAGCAGGTTTGAATTTATAAAATACTGGGTTTAAGGTGCACGCCTCTTAAATATTATATTTATGATTTATTATTGGAAAGAAGTTCTTTAACGCGGCTTGAGGTAGGTGTTGACTGGTAGAAATCGTCACGTAACTAAAAAGCGCTACTAGCGACTCTCAATTTACTTTCCAAAACTTTAATTATTATCTATCAAAACTTAGAGAAAAATTGTATCTGATAAAGAAACTTTCTTATTTCGAGAATGAGAACAATGTTCAAGTTTGGACGCGAGTTTGATAAAAAAGTGTGGCAAAAAAGCTGGCAAGGATTTTGTCTTTGAGTTTTATGATTATTCTATTAAAATATTAAACAGAAAAGATACTTGTTTTCATTCTAATTCTGAACAAACTGCGTGCTAAAACTGACTGTAAAATTAATATTCTGTAACAGGCAGGTATTACAAACCGCTCCCGCTACAATCCAGCTTCTAGATTATTCTAGAAGCTTCAACAAAATACCCAGCGCGCATGACACATACTCGTATCTGACATCCGTCAAGTGCTCGGCAGCTGAGGAAAAACTATAATATCTTCGACCTAAACCCTATGTTTACATTATACCTGGTGTGTATGTTAAACTGGCGCCCCAACGAGTAGAAAATGCGCGCCCAAGCGCGTTTTGAAAAACAATTTAATTTTAACTTAACGCCGAACAGGAACAGTATAAAAAAAAAAGCTATTATTATGTCCAACGAAAAAACAAGACCGAGACTTACCTAAACAACGAAATTCATAATACACACATTTGAAAACAAGCACCTAAATATTTGTACCTTGCAAACAAAAAATGCTTACTAAGTACCCAAGTTGTATATGGTACATATATCGCTTTTAGAAGGGAAATGGTTCCCATCTATCACGTGGGACGTAAACTACATTGCGTTTGTAATCTATCGTGGACCATTTAGATGTATCGACCGTTAATTCCGACAGATGAATAAAATATTTGTTGTTATCGTTTGTAGAGAGAGTATCTAAAAGCACTTATAATATTGTGTATCTATTCTGAACTAGCTAGCGCGTAAATCTCGATCCCGTGGGAACGTCGGTATAAAAAGTTTCCGTGGTCCTATTCCAGGTCATGGTCTGCCCATTTGCCAAATTTCATCTAAATCCGTTCAGCTGTTTTAGCGTGAAAGCGTAATAAACAGACTAACTTTCGCATTTATAATATTAAAGTTAGGATTATCCTTTGCTAACTCCTTTGAACTTACTTCTCAGGTACAATCTTCTTAAGTGGTATCTAATAAATGAGCATTAACGTAAGTAGATGTTTTCAATGCTTTTCAACTTTACTCGAATAAATAGAGAACGATCTCTGCAACACAATTGAACACATTAAGCTACGCTTGCCGCGGCCGGTCAGTAGGCCATCTTTACATACCGACACCCCTCCGTGCCTCGGAAAACACGTTAAGTCGTTGCATTGGTCCCAACTGTCATTCGTAGATCTTTGGCAGTCGTTACGGGTAGTCAGAAGCCCAAAGAGTCTGTGGCGGTATCTACATCGCCGCATGCGAACTACGCATCAAAAAACCTGACGTCACACAAAAACCTGACGTCCCATAAATCCTGCATCGCACAGTTAAAGTTTACCGTGCAATGGACATATATACAAGAACCCGACATCAATTGTTGGGCAGTTGCCCGCCAGACGCAACACCCGTCTGGTCGGAGGATCCTCCCTTTTCTATGGTGTATGAGTGAACTTTACACCCTGTTCCGCATACTCCTAAAAGTCTGACAAACAGTCTTACCAAGGAGTATATTGTTACTCAGTACCTGGGTTGTGGAGGTCAGATAGGAGTCACTCCATGTAAAATACTGGTAATAAGGTTACACTGGAAGCCGACCCCAATTTAGTTAGGAAAAGGCAGTTTGATTGATCCCTGCAACACAATGAACGTAAAAGACCGACTAAAAGTGAGACTATTTGAATTCTAGAATTACCCCTTTATTTATGTATATATCCGTTGCTTCAGCTAAGAGACGTTTAAACGTCAAAAAATTTATAGTATTTTCATCAAGCAACGTTTACAATGAAGGGGTTGATCTGATAACTATTGTTTGAACTAACAATAAAAAATACCTTCTAAAATTATTTGATTGGCCGTTATTTTGTTCAAACCATTGTGACAGCTTGTTGTCTTGGCTTATTACACAAATAATGGCCAATCAAATACTTTGACATAAGATATTATGACATTAAACTAAATTGAACAGGCTTCCAGAGACTGTCCCTGTAACTAACTAACCTCTGATAATAACATACTGTTCGGTTAGTGCTCGAAGCTAGCATGGAATTGGATAATAATATGTTCTACTAACGACCTCATTAGGTGGGGACATGACCAAACACTTGTTTTGTTGGATAATACAGTTTACTTCGATAACTGGGAGCATGTTAGGATTTAAAAAAAACCGACCAAGTGCGAGTCGGAGTCGCGCACGAAGGGTTCCGTACTATTATCTATAAAAACGGCAAAAAAATCACGTTTGTTGTATGGGAGCCACCGTCAGTATTTATTTTGTTGTTTTTTAGTATTTGTTGTTATAGCGGCAACAAAAATACATCATCTGTGAAAATGTCAACTGTCTAATTATCACGGTTAATGTGATACAGCCTGGTGACAGAAGGACGGACAGCGGAGTCTTAGTAATAGGATCCCGTTTTACCTTTTGGGTACGGAACCCTAAAGCAACATAGCATCACCCCTGTATTAAAGCAGGTGTGTACTATAACGCTTGAGAGCGTTATCTTATGTGTGAGGGCGTGTGTGAGGAGATAATTTCAAAGATGCAGAGGGTTCAAGAGGGTTTATTCTAATATTTAATTTTATAAGAGACGCGTACACTGTTCGGTAGCTAAGATTAAAAAGCACTCCTAACATATTTCAAAACAAATTGTTGGAACGTTTGAAACTCGCGGCTGCCCTCTAGCCAGCCTGTACCTTACGAGGTTGCGCATCGCATACAACCTCCTCACAGTACTGTATAGTACACCCACATCCCGCCAGTTTTTCGTAGGTTCCATGTAATAGAGGACGAGCCCACTGTCATGAACCGGGCATATTAAAATCCAAACATATGGCTGTTACTGAGAAATTCCTGATGGAAAAACCCAAAAACATTTTGCCTAACCGGGGGTTCCAACCTAAAGCCCTATGCTTAGTAGTCGCGGTTTTGCGACCACTGGACCAACGTGGCAGTTGACTCCAGAAAAACGTTACAATACTATGGTTACTAACTCATAAGAAAGCAGTCAAGTGCGGGTTGAACTACGCACAATGAAGGGTTACGTAGTTGGGATGAATTTATCCCAAGAAAAAACTTAACATTGTTATTGAAAACTTGTTCTCCCTTACAGAAAGTATGGGAGAACATGTTTTTGCAACTGCAATTATAAGTCGGTCGATTATTACTTGGTATTTTGTTTTCCTTTTATTTGCGTTACTACTGTCGTGATTTTTTTTTTAAACCAAAAGCAACCATTTAGCTGGTAGGAGGGGGGGGGTGGGGGGACACACACTTGACTCTAACAAAAATTAACACTTTAAAGCTTAATATTTCTCAATCGGATCCCTGAATCCAAAACTAGTTTTCACAAACTCACAATATTCATTAATTACAGACAGACGGAGAGATAGATAAAAAGACAGACGGAAATGGCGAAACAATAAGGGTTCCTTGTTTACTATGGAACCCTAAAAATACTAAAGTTAGATATTACAAAGAATCGACTATTTGATAATGTGAATTCACTTGAATATGGGATTGTGAGTACAGACGCGAAAGTTTTGGACAAATTCGTGACTGAACAAATTGTTTTAGATATTCGTCATAATTTTGTTAATATTTCGTTTAGTACGAGGCATGAGGCATGAGAAGTAGCGATTAAAATATAGTTTTTTTTAAATATTATATTTCCTTATAGATAGTAGTAAACAAATCTTAGGTAGTAACGATTTGTTAGGTACTTATTACGTACTAGCATCTGCCTGTAACGGCGCCCGCGTGAAATTTCTTGTTCACCCGTCCCACCCCGTCGCATCGCATCACCCCTCGCGCTAATACTTCGTTTGCGCATAGCGCACGCTTTTTTTTTTTTTCTCGGCTCTTAATTGTTGTAGCGTGATGTTAAATAGCCTTTAACCTTCCTCAAGAATTAGGCAATCAAATGCAAAAATATTTTTTCAATTCTGAGCGGTAGTTAGCGCTTTTAAACAAACAAACAAACATAAAAACTCTTCAGCTTTATTATAAGTATAACGATCTTTCCTCGACTGTAATGGGAGATTTTCACTAGATAGCATATTATATTATATAGCCGCTGTACTCCTACATTTGTACATTAGCGAACATCCATTAAAAAAATGTCACAAAGTTATTCGAAAACTTCCACCAAATATCGCAACACGGCACCATGATTTCCCAGAAAACTATCCCAAATTAAACTTTCAGAAATCGATTCTAAATTACACTCTACCGCTAAAAGTTCTTATCTTCCACCACTCTCCGAATCAACAACGGAGCATGTCTCAAAATTATTCTCTGTTCGACCCTCATCATTAAAAGTTGGGACGTCCACGTCAGCTCCGTGTATTGAGTTAATGTTTTACTCTGGTATTATAAGCACGAGTAACGTAATTATACGTTGTGTTCTAAACTCATGTTGTGTCGGAGAATTAGGTTTAGTTTTTGAAGTCAATCTATAATCATTATCATCAGTGGTGTGACTTTTATTGTCCTTGACTGACGTTGGTAATGAACGTGAGAATACAGTGTCTTCTGCCTGTTAGTTATAAGTGCGAGCTTTTGCTATGGGCCAGCTGTATCCATAAGCACGACATAAAGAGGAAAATATAACAAAGTGCCGGAAAGTTTCATAAATATTGTTGCGGTTAAGAAAATGTGAAAATGCAGAATTCAAGATTACCGGCTGTAATATGGTGTGAGCCCCTCCCATTTCGTATCAAACATTATCTTGATGACTATGTTAGTCATTAAGATAATTGTCATAGTACTGGATATGTGCCCAGCACTAGTATTCATAGTGGCAGCACTAGCGCCGCCATGTAGTCAGAGATATAACATATTGGCGATGAGGATGGGATAATAATATCTCTAACAAGGTAACTAATTAATACCACTATTAGAATTTATATATTTATTTTAGGAAAACTTAACGTGCGTACAGCATTAATTTCTATGAATACACAAATCAACATGGCAACGCTAGTGCTGCCCTTCGGTACTAGTGCTGGGTACATATCCGTACTATGACAATAATGTTTGGCAGGAAACGGGAGGGGATCATAACTTAATGCTTGCTATTACGCTTGAAAAAAAAACTATTATGTTGTGTCAACCTTAATTAATGACTGTCATAAAAAAGACTGTCAAGCTTTCAATACCAATTATATTTCACTTTGTTTTTTCTAAGCCATAATGTTATATTATTTTTTTGGCGGCGTAACATATGCGCAGACATGTTTTTCTATACCTTTGTTAGATACATGATCTACCATAGGTATAAAAAATGTTTTCACGAAATAAAATACGAAAAATGTTATACTCATATTTTGTACGATATAATAGCGACCTGAATTCAGAAAAGATACTTTGACAGTCAATCTTTGATGCTTTCAAAAGGCAAATCCAATATGATTAGATATTAAAAATAAAAGATATGCTTTTTTGTTTTGAAACGTACTCGTAGGCAAAAGTAAGATTAAAACCAAGCAGTATCCTAACTAATATTATAAATGAGAAAGCGAGTTTGTTTGTTATGCTTTAACGCTAAAACGTCTGAGCGTATTTGGATTAAATTTGGCACATGGGTTGACCATGACCTGGCTTTTTATTCCGATATTCCCACGAGATCGAGACTTATGCGGGTGAAACCGCAGGGCGCAGCTAGTCAAAAAAAAATTGTTAACAGTAGTACTGAATTCTTGGTTGAGGAATAGACTAGTCTTTATGATTTGGCTATTCTATTGGAGGAATAGAATAATCAAAGTAGTAGTTTATTTCAAGTAAGCAATTAAAAGGCACTTTTGAACGTCAAAATTTACAAATTAATAGAATTTATTCTAGGCGGCCATTCCAAAGGTAGTTTCGTACGGAGAAAAATGGGCAAGAAACTCGATAACTCAATTAAAATGTATTACAATATTCATAAATTATAATTATACGTGAAGACTGTATCTACTATAAAAATCCCATCTGGTTGATAGTTAAACTATAATGAAGTTTTGTTGATTACCTATAACAAAGACCGTTATGATTTAAATGCTAAATCCTCCGTATTTGAATATAAATTATTCATTTTGTGCATATTTCATTCATTGTGTCAGATGCAAAATGTTTTCTGACAATCTTTTATTTATGTTTTGAATTCATTTGTTTTTTAATACATTATAGATTCAGTATCCATTTATTAACAACTAGCTGCGCCCCGCGGTTTCACCCGCGTAAGTCTCGAACCCGTGGGAATATCGGGATAAAAGTATCCTATGTTAATCCAGGTTATAAACTGTCTGTTTGACAAATTTCATCCAAATCCATTCAGCCGTTTTTGCGTGATTGAGTAACAAACATCCGAACACACAAACTTTCACATTTATAATATTAGTAGGATTAGTGAGATAGGTGTTATTTTCTTAAATAATAAATAAGTTTCCATACAGATTATAAAGTTCACACACAGTACAGATTATAAGTACCATTATTATGCTTTACGAGCTAATTCAACAGTCGTTCAAAATCTACCCCATTGCAGGGCCAATACTCACTTAAATGTCTCGCTGATGGTGGCGCGTGTGTTGGATCATTCGGTTCCCTATAAAATGGTTGAGATGGATGACGCTGATCCACGTGTCATGTTCGTGAACGGATGCCGTCAGTTGAAACTGGTCATCTCTTATCTGCCAGGGCTTATTTTTAATCTTATATTTTGAATTATTTTTGATTATTTTTCGTTTGACATTGTTCTCACATATAGAAGCACCAAGAATACTGTTCCCAGGATTTTGTAATATCTATATACATTTTTAAAAGAGTGTCCTTGGAGTTTCTTTCTCGTTCTTCTCCATAGAGATCTACGAATTGGAATGGGCAACTAGCTTCAACTTTTTGACTAACTAACCGACTCTTTGACAATTCCAAAGTGCCTGTAAATGGTTTAATTGAAATAAATGGTTTGAGTTTGAGTTTACAGAAAAATAATAAGTATTGATAACAACGCTTGCCCAAGCCAGGCTAGCGATTTCAGACTATGTTACCTATAAGTACAGTTACCTCACAATGTTTTCCTTCACCGATGTCAGGTGATTCTCAGAAACTACATACGAATAAAATAAGTCTCATTGGTCGCCACTTGCCCGGCTTTGAACCTACTAACTCGTGCGTGAGAGGCAAAGCCTTAACCTCAGGCCATCACAACATCAGGTGTCTCACAGTGTTAGTGACTAACTGAAGCCTAACTGAAGTCGGCGATTTGAGTTTGCATAGTTATATCGGACGACGCTATGTTCTCCACAAGCCACCGATTTATGCGTCGATCGTCAGTTATCCGCAGAAGCTCACGCGTGAAACATGTCATGGGAATAACGGAAGATGATGAAGACGCAACTTACTTTATTGGGTTTGATAATGTGCTTAAAGAAAAAAAAACGCGTATTCTGTGGGCATCTAAAACGGAGCTCCTACTTTCATATAAATTTATTAAATGAGTTAACACATAATAGGTATTCACACCAAAAGATTGGCATAACTATTCAAGGATGAACGAATCTCTTGGTTTTAGACACTCCGTTAATACAGAAAAATAACACTGCAATGAGAGATGCAATAAGTCCTCACGAAAAATTGTCTGCAATACAGAGAGATTTTTAGCTACAAGTCGCTCCTACGAATGTATGTAGTCCTCTACGATAATATCACCACAGACCCTCAGTTATATCATTCCTGAAACATGCACAAGACGCGTCCGCCCACAGCAAGTCCCATCATGAACTGAGTGGTTCATCGCCTCCGTCATCCACACGCTACGATAAAATTGTGCAAACGCAATCGAAAACGATTTATCGAATAGGAAATGCAACTGCCACCGATCAACTGTGCAAACGAAATAATCTGCTACATATATCATACACACTTTCAATAAAACTGCGCAAACGGACTGCACAGATAAATTGTGTGGCATGAGTAGATTATTAGCTGTATTTAATTATCTACCTACATACCTACACGTGTTGCCATAAAATCGGCAAAACGAAAAATCTAGGTAAATACCTACATACATAAAACTAGTTATGTAGAATTTAGTTAGTTTCGTCAAAATCGGATTTGTACAGATTTTTGAAGAGTTAATCCGATTTTCGTTGTCCTCATTTACCTACCTGTACAATGTATGATTTGACATAGATCTGACGTACAAACTCAAATGTGTAAAAGGCAAAGTTATCAAACAGATATGTTATTGTTTGTATTTTCATTTTACTTTTGTTTTCAACATTGAATTTGTCGGTTTCAAAATTGAGTTACCCAGTTTAATCACTATTAACCTGGATAACTCAATTTTGAAACCAAATCAATCAAACCAACCCATCACATTCCACTGATTGTGATGAGTTGGTTTGATTGATTAATCGGGTGATGCTAAAATATTACTTGGTACTGGATACGAAAATATCATACAGTATCTATTTGTTATTTCGTTTTTTATTTGTTACTTATTTATTTGCTCTCGTGAACATCATACATTTTACAATAGGTGATTTGTCGGTTTTTGTATAGGAACCCTCAGGTCAGGTCACTGCGAAACAACGTTGGTTTGCTGTTGAGTTAGTCAACATTAAATTATCATTACATACATACAACATTAATAATTATTCTATTCATTACAGTAGTAGGACAACTTATTAAAATTAATGAAAAGAGAATGCTTGCATGAAACCTCTCAGTGGGTTTTCATACTTTTTCACAATTCAATAATAATACAATACAAAACCAATATATAACTGCCAAACTGCCAATATGGAACTGCCTCGTTGGTATAGTGATCGCAAGCGCTACTGCTGAGCATGAGGTCCTGGGCTCGATTCCCGGGTCGAGCAAAGTGTTATTGGGTTTTTCCATCTGGATTTTTTCAGTAGCAGCTCGGTGTCTGGATTAGTATCCAGTTGATGGTAATAGGCTCGCCTCTTTTTACATAGGACACATAACTGGCGAAATGTGGGTGTATTATATATCTCTGCCCAACCCTTCGGGGGATACAGGCGTGATGTTATGCTTAAAACCAATATACAAAACTTCAAACCTATTTATACTGACCAACACTCCCCATTTCCCGCACCGCCACATGAAATAGTTGAAAACTTTAAACTCCCCCAAACATGTGCGGTTTTACGTCATTACATATTCATGTATTCCTTAGGTTACTCTTATTCATATTAAAACAATGGTGCCTGAAAATATGTGGTATGAATCTCACGGTAGTATGCTATTCAATGACTTACTAGCTTTTTGCCGGCTGTTTCGCTCGCGTGGAGGTCGGAAATTATCCCACGGGAACGAACTACTGAGATAAAAAGTATCCTATGTCCTCACTCAGGTCATGGTCTATCTGTGCGGGCATCTAAATCCATTCAGCCGTTTTGCGTGATTGAGTAAAAAGCTTGTGCAAACTGGCGCGATACCGCGGGCGCGACTGGCAGCGCTACCCTTGTCGCGCCCGTGATATCGCGCTTGTTTGTGGGAGCCTTAACAAACAAAACAAACTTTCAAATTTTTTATATTAGTAAGAGGAGTACCAAGTCTTGGATTCAGCGAAATTCTTATATATTCCTGCATAAGAGTAGCTCGAGCCTTTTGAAATTTTAGCCTGAATTGGGACGTGCCTACTTGAAACGTACTTATAATTAAGGAAAGAGTATTCATTTCGGCGCAGAATTTTCGTGAGAGTTGGCAGGGTTAATGTTTGTTAAGAAATGCAGGGATACTATTTAAATAATTATACGCAGTGGAATCCTCATCACGTTACTATTTAAAATATGTGTTTACTTTGACGATAAATGTTTTTTTTGTTGTTTGGCGACTTTATTAGCTTCGCTTATTTATATTTAAAAATATAAATAATGTTGCATGCTACAGTCCGGCTGGTCGAGAGAAAGCGTTCCTGACACTTGTCAGTTGGACAATTTCTAGTAGTAATACGGATCAAATTCGGACAACACATAATTATTCGTTTTGAATACTACTAAGTATTGAAATGAACCTCCTGATACTGATCAAATAATTTTAGCAGATTTATTGTCTATCTATCTATTACATTCTATACATTATTATATAATTATCAAAGTCACTTTTCGTATTTCTCTGTATGTCCGCGTTGTTCTTCTAAACTACGCAACAGATTTTCATGAAGTTTTCACTATAGTTTAGAAAATTGATTCTGGAAGGTTTATGTGTATAATAGTTACTATTAAAGCTACGTATAATTAAGAAATCTTGATGTTTTGTCTAGTGTAAAACCGTGCGAAGTAGGAGCGAGTGGCTAGTGTGCCTATATTATGAGATCCACTTTAGTACTGTCAGATTTTAACAATACATCCCTGGGGAGAGAATAAAACTCTTTTGTTATTAAAAGAATACAATTTTTATCATCAGATTATAAATATTTTCAAACCACACACACACTCACGTATGCAGTTGAGTAGCTAGATAAAACGAATGTATGTAGTTCACATAACATGACATAACAACAATGGCCGAGATGAACCTATATTACACCCACATTTCACCAGTTATGGTTAAGTCCTATGTAATAGTTGGCGAGCCTATTACCATGAACCGGGCACAACTCCAGACTTCAAACTGCAACTGAGAAATTCCCGATTGAAAAACCCATTAATACTTTTCACGATCTGAGAATCGAACCCAGGACCTCATGCTCGGACTAACGAGGCAGTAATTAGTAGAGAGGCAGCATTGTTAAGATCACTGAATATTTTATAGGGCCATTTTGTCCCGTTGTACCGTATGCACCATTAGCCTGCACCATCAATGGTGCAGAGGACACTAATTAGTTTCGTTTGCACCATAAATGGTGCAAATGAAACTGCATTGATAGTATGGTCTCATCTGCACCATTGAGAATGGTACAAACGAAACCGCATTGATAGTATGGTCTCATCTGCACCATTCAGATGACACTATACTTATTATCAATCAGGCCTAGGAAGCACCGAGGATAAAAACTTTGTAGTGCCGGTTGCTTATATACTTTTGGGAAATAAAAAAAGGAAACATAATTATATTCTAATGTTAGAAATGATTAAGTCGCAAATTCCAGAATGGAACCCTTCTAAATTTATATCGGACTACGAACAATCGTTTATCGGTGCCGTAAGAAGTGTGTTTCCTTTATCAAAGCATCATGGATGTTATTACCATTTCCAAAACCAATTATGGAGGAAAGCAAAACGTCTTAATTTAAAGAAGTATAACAAAATTAAAAACGTAATAAATATATATTGCATGTACAAACGCAATTAATTAATGGCGACATTAGTGTGCCGTTATTTTTAGAAAAGTTAAGGTAGGTAGTGTTCTTGTCCCGGGGGAGCTCGCACAGGGAGGCAGCGTTGCTGGCGACGGCTGCGGTCTCACAGGTGGTGAGCCGCATACGTCGCCTAGGCCTGGAGGTGGCCCTCAGCAAGTCGGAGGCCATGGTGTTTCATGGCCCCCGGCGGGCGCCGCCACCCGGCTCACACATCGTGGTCGGGGGGGCTCGGATCGCTGTCGAGTCTACCATGAAGTACCTAGGATTGGTGCTCGACAGCCGGTGGGACTTCGGGCCCCACTTCCGACGGCTGGCGCCCAAGTTGCTGGGCGCTGCTGGGGCGCTGGCAACGCTGCTTCCCAATCTGGGGGGCCCGAGCGCCGCTTGTAGGCGGCTCTACGTGGGGATCGTGCGATCGATGGCCCTTTACGGGGCCCCGATCTGGGCGGCTGACCTGACGGCCGGTAGTATCGCAGTCCTGCGCAAGCCGCAGAGAGCGATGGCCGTCAGAGTCATCAGGGGGTATCGCACGATCTCCTACGAGGCGGCTTGTGCACTGGCCGGATCCCCGCCCTGGGACCTCGAGGCGAAAGTACTCGCGTCATCGTATCGGTGGCGCGAGGAAGCGAGGGCGCGGGGTGAGCAACCGATGCAGCGACACATAGAGCTGCATCGGTCTCAGCTTCGCGAGGTCCTGGTGGCGGAATGGCGGGAAAGGCTTTCACGCCCTACCGCCGGCCTCGACATCATCGAGGCGGTCCGGCCGGTGCTCGAGCGCTGGCTCGGGAGGAGGCACGGCTCCCTGTCGTTTCGGGTGACGCAGGTGCTCTCGGGGCATGGTTGCTTCGGGAAGTACCTGTGTCGCATAAACAGGGAGCCGGACGCCCGGTGTCACCACTGCGTCGACTGTCGGGAGGACACGGCGCGGCATACGCTGGCAGAGTGTGCCGCTTGGGAGGAGCCACGCCGTGCCCTCATCTCAGAAGTAGGCAGTGACTTGTCGCTGTCGGCTGTGGTGAATGCCATGGTCGGCAGCGGGGAGTCCTGGGACGCGGTGGTTTCCTACTGCGAGACGGTCGTCTCGCAGAAGGAGGCTGCGGAAAGGGAGAGGGAGATTTCGTCCACTCACCCGGCCCGCAGCAGGCGCACCGGGCGTCGGCGGAGGGCGGATAACGCCCTCTTCCAGCCCCCCTAAATGGGTCCAGGGGTGACGGACTCGGGGACGTCCGTCGCCCCCCACACATCAGGACCCGAGGTGGCGGCGCGTAGTGTTCCACGCGCGCCCTTCTTAGACGTCACGGGGGGAGTCAAACACCTCACTCCCCCCCCTGACCCGAGGAGGCCCGCAGTGGCGGGCCGGCACCAGTCGGGGGTTGCGGAAGATTCTTACGTTCCCGCGACCCCCGGCGTAGGTGTGAGTCGGAACACCGGGGTGGTTTTTAGTCAGTAAGAGTCTGACAGACCCCTCCGCCCACCCCAGGGCGGAGGACATCCATGAGGATTTTCCACCCCGGGAAAAAAAAAAAAAAAAAAAAAAAAGGTAGTGTTCTTGTAAAGTTGCCATTTTTAATTTTAGGCAACAATAAAATATAAGTTGTATCATTATTTTTATATTATTACATGAAGTTGTTGTGGAATTTATTTGTAAAACATATTATTGTTGTTGCTTTTTGGTTGTTTACTTATATTAAAAAGTGGTTCCGCACACAAATAAAATACGACCAATTATTTGTTTTTATTTTACCTATGACTAGGAAAGTATGGTGAAATAGTTGTATTAATATTCATGGTGCAAACGAAACTAATTAGTCTCCTCTGCACCATTGATGGTGCAGGTCAATGGTGCATACGGTACAACGGGCATTTTGTCGACATATCAACGCAATGACACTTGTGAACTGTCAAACTACGACTATGTTTAGTAATTATGAGACTTCTGGAAACTTTATATCAATATTTCCTACGGGAAATACCATGTTCCACTAGCGTGTTAGCCTTTGATGTAGCGGCATCATTAAAAGTTTTTACTTCTTTCGCTGTACTGGTACTCAGTTCCATAGCTCTAGCATTGCTTATTGGTGCGTTGGAGTTTCAGTTTATAGCGGATGGATTGTCAAACGCAGGCTTGCGGTCTAGTTGTATGCGTTGTTGTTAACCTTTACGATCTGGAATACGATTGAAGTATGTTATTGGGTTATGAACGAACTCGGAAGTAAAAATGAAACATAGTAATCCATTTTGGACAGCCGCTTTCTTTTGAAGCTGATTTGCCACCGTTTATTAATAAACTCGTAATGATTTTATGTGAAGACGAACAAAGATTGTAGACAATATAAAATGAATTATTGTCGATGATCCTGGCTCATCATCATCATCATCATCATCATTTCAGCCGAAAGACGTCCACTGCTGGACATAGGCCTCCCCCAAGCACCGCCACTTCGACCGGTTCTGTGCTTCTCGCTTCCAGCGCATTCCCGCGGCCTTCACCAGGTCATCGGTCCACCTTGTGGGGGCTTTTCAACGCTACGTCTTCCGGTACGCGGTCGCCACTCCAGAACCTTTCGGCCCCAACGGCCATCTGTTCTAGGAGCAAAGTGCCCTGCCCACTGCCACTTAAATTTGGCAATACTTCCTTCCTTTAAGGCTAACTGTTCACAAATGGTGGAGGTACAACCTAAAACATAGCTAGCTGCAAACTGTGGTTGTTCACGTTTATTTATGTAGTTTGCTCTTGTGTTATATATTGAGTTAAATCTGAAGCGTGCTCCGACATCTCCTAACATATGTACCTACTCAATTTATCCCTAGCGTAAAATGGTGAAGAAAAATATATCAAAACGAAAATCCTCACGTTGTCAGAAGCTATTTGAAGCATTGTAAATGTCTGTAGGTGGCGCCACCTACTGCTTAGTTGGAAATAAATGACAACTGTTTTCTTACACGGCTTATAAATCTATGATTTCACGTAACATGTGGGCGAATAAATCGCTGATTGCGTTAGTTCATCATAGAGAGGGGCTCGTGGCTAAATAATAACAGCCACATGGGTCGATCTTAAAGGTTAAGCAACGCTTTCCGAGATCACTCCGTAAATAGGCGACCATCCATTATACAGCATGTGACAAAAACCCTGTCCGATCCGAAAGGGGGCGACTAGATACCGCAATAACATAACTTTTTTTTTTTTGTTTATGAATATTGGAACGATATTGCTATTTAAAATTCACGTATAAATTAGCACATTTTCTACATAAGTTATGACTTGTAGACACCCGGTAGACGACGGCCACCCGCGCCCCATGTAATATAATCCGGTAAAATCCCCATTGAAAAAAAATAGGGCGATTTTTTTTTAATCTTTTTAAAATCAAAATCAAAAGTAATTTACTCCAACTAGGCTGAGAATCAGCACTTTTCGAGCGTCAAAATTACATAAGACAGTCCCCCAAAACGCCCACCCTTCACCACTTCCTAGTGCTTTAGCTGGGAAGAAGAAGTGGCGCAACAAACTCACCAGCAGCACAGGTGTCTGTTCTAAAATTAAAAAAAAAAACTGATCTAAATTAACTAAATAAAAGCCTCCAGGCACAAAGGGCGTGCCCGCTTACATATAGCTATTTATAGCTGTAACTGGACACAAACACTGGATAAATGATAAACAAGGACCATCGAAGTAAAATAAATAAAAAGTTAATTACTAATAACATTAACAAAACCGAGATCAGCAAGACGACCAGTCACCACAAGCAGCACCCGTTCACGAGCATAATGCAAAGATCAGCCATTACCCCCCTCGCCATATTTGAGGGATGGAGACAACCCGACCCCCGACGCTACCGCAAGCAGTGACATCTAAGGGAGCATGACGAACCTGCTGCTGGATGCTCAGGCAAAAATAATAATTATCAATTGTCGAGGTCGCTAGCTAACCACATATTGCAATACAACTCATATAGAAAACATTGTTTTGTTATAAAAGACCGGCCAAGTGCGAGTCGGACTCGCGCACTAAGGATTCCGTACCATTAAATAATGGTATAGATATAAAAACGGGAAAAAAATCACGTTTGCTGTATGGGAGCCCCCTTAAATATTTATTTTATTCTGTTTTTTAGTATTTGTTGTTATAGCGGCAACAGAAATACTTACATCATCTGTGAAAATTTCAACAGTCTAACTAACATGGTTCATGAGATACAGCCTGGTGACAGACGGACGGACGGACAGCGGAGCCTTAGTAATAGGGTCCAATTTTACCCTTTGGGTACGGAACCCTAAAAACCACGTAAGTAGATTTTCAGTTTGATTCTTAACAACACCCTCACGGATCGGACAGGGTTTTTGTTACACGCTGTATACCCAGACTCCTCCGTGTCTCGTGACATTTGTAGATCTTTGGCAGTCGTTACAGGTAGTCGGAAGCCTGAAAGTCTGACTTCCAGTCTCACTGGGGTATCGTGTTACCCAGTCGTGGAGGTCAGAATCAGTTGGGTACTGGAGGTCAGACCCAGTGGGGTCATGAAAGTCCAATAGGCGCTCGTCCCTATGTAAAATACTAGTATTCAGCTGCATCCAGTTACATTGGAAGCCGACGCCAACGTAGTTGGGATAAGGTTACGCAGATGATGTCAGTTCATCGTAATTGATGAATACCCTTTGTCCAACCAAATTAAATACTTTTTGTTCATAATAATGAGAAATAATGTGGGCCATATTTAGGTTACCTACCTTAGAAATTATGTTCTTGACTTAGCTAGAGAAAAAGTAGTAAAAAGCGTAGAGATCAGAATGGTGTTTCTTTTTTAATTCCGTATTTTTCCAAATGATAAGCTGTTGAGATGTACAAATGAGTTTTATTTAACATAAAAAATAAACAAAAAAAAAATACATGGAAGAAAAATACATGGTTTTATAAAAAGCTTCTGGCCTACATCTCTGCCTATCCCTTAAAAAATACAAGCGTCACAAGTAATAGAATCAAAATTTGCTTTGTTTGTCCTTAGTGTAACACAGACTTATGAAAATATTATTTCAAAGAAATAAACAATACTAATGAAAGCTTAGAAATAGAAACGTTTCTAATCAGTGTTTTCTTTCAATAAAATACGTGACATTTCGATATTTTAGGTCTATATTGGAAATTGGAAGCATTCTTAAGACATTTCTCCATTTAGGAAGGTCAGGCAATAACAAAATTAATCTTGAAAAGAATGTTATTATCCCAAAAAACTTTTTTACAAAAAATAAAACCGACGAAAAAAGATAACTGAAAAGCGAAAAATAAAATATAAAATAACCTTTTAGTGTAACTAAGCTCCTAAACTAATTTAAGTAACACATTTTGAGGCGGCGCCAAATACACGCTATAATTATGTTATTAATTTGTTTGTTTGGCGCCGCCTCAAAATTTGTTATTTTTTGTAAAAAAGTTTTTATTTTTCGCTTTTGAGTTACCATTTAATGTTGTGGCTTTAATCTAATACCTACCAATTATTTTTTGATTATTATTCTATAAAAAAAATACTTATTTACCTCGGTCGTATATCGAGGTATCGGGATTATTCATAAACGTTGTCTAAAGTTATGCAATTATTAGCGACTGCTTATCCATACATTTTTGACGTCCAACGTTTATGAATAAAGGGGAATAATACAAGGTTAGAAACTTAATTATTTTTAAGTTTTGATCAAATTAAACAGCATAAAAAAGTATTTCAAAAAATATTGCTGTTATGCAGAGAGGAGAGTTTGCATTTACCAGTGTCTCGATAGATGGCGTTGTGCAATGACGCCTTTTTCTGAATCGCGGTGTCAAGATTTTCCACGTTAGAATGACCTCATCCATAAATTGAAATTAAAAAGTATATATATATATATATGTTAGTTAGTGATTAATGATTGAGTAGGAGAATAATTCCGTTAGGCGTTTCGTTTCAGTCAGTTTTAATTTAATATTAGGTTGGTCGTGTAGGTGAAATTTTTTGTTTTTAGTCAGTTTTAAAATAGGGAAAAAAGTTTTAAAGTAGTTTTTGTCCGTCTGACAAATATCCCAAGCCAGGGATTCTTATCTTTTATACCGACATGGGTAGACCTGCAAAAAATGCTGCTCGGATGAGAAAACGGTATTTAGAAGAATCTAATAATGAGAATAAAAAAAGGTTGGAAGCAAATAAAAAGAGAAATAGTTTAACACGTTCACAGGAGAGTTTAGATCAGCGCAAGGAAAGACTTTCAAGGATGAGAAGTTACATTAATAATAGGTTATCGCAAGTAGGTGAAGAGCAGCACGAACATCGCCTTAGATTAATCCACGAGCGACTTTCTAGCGAAAGTGAAGAGCAGCGCGAACATCGCCTAGGTTTAATTAGGGAGAGACTTTCGAGAGAAACAGAAGAGCAGCGTGCTCGACGCTTTGGTTTAATTAGGGAGAGACTTGCGGGAGAAACAGAAGAGCAGCGTGCTCGACGCTTTGGTTTAATTAGGGAGAGACTTGCGGGAGAAACAGAAGAGCAGCGGGCCCATCGCTTAGGTTTAATTAGGGAGAGACTTGCGGGAGAAACAGAAGAGCAGCGTGCCCATCGCTTAGGTTTAATTAGGGAGAGACTTTTAAATGAAACTGAAGACGAATATTTGCTGCGCTTGGATACTGCTCGTAACCGGTCGGCCCTGGTGATACGTAACGAAACTCCCGAGGGTAGAAATAATCGTTTGAGCACCATGCAGCGAGCGGCTCTTGAGCGGAGAAACCAATTTAATGCAGATCATTTTAAGAAGGCAATTAATGTTTATGCTGATTTGCCGTGTTCAATTTGCAAAAAAAGTTTGTATCCTCAGCAACGCGTTAAATTGCAAACTACAAATTTAGGTTCTATATTGCCAGAAGAATTGGTAGCTTTAGTGGATATAATCACCTGTTCACGATGCTCAAACAATATTAAAAAACATAAAACTCCACCACAGGCCTATTGGAATAATATGTCGGTAGCTGCTATACCTACAGAAATAGAGGACTTATCAGAAATTGAAAAACGCTTTATTTGCAGAGTAGTGCCATTTCTTAAAATAATAAAAGTTCAAAATCGTTTGAGTCAAGACTGGTGCAAAGGGCAGGCAATTATTTTTGCTCAAGATGTGGTCGAGCTGGCGGAGCAACTTCCGCTTGAACCTAATCAAGCTGGATTAGTGCTGGTAGTAGAAAGTCTTGAAAATGTAAGGCGTTCTAGAGAGTTTCAAATAGACATGAGTAAACTACAATTAGCCCTGCAGTGGCTTTTAAGGAATAATGCACTCTATAAAGATGTTCGTTTACATTTTCCTACCGTGATTGATATTTCTACGATAACACAGATTGCCGATGAACCCGATGCCAATGAGGAACCAACTGCGGAACGGTCATCTATACCTACAAATAAGTATACTTCCTTGAGTGACAATGTATCTATATTACACGGTTCTTTTCATCAAGGCAATGAACGATTTAGTCCAGATTCTCGTGGGCGGCAATGCACAGGAATTGCAACTGTTGCTAGTGTGGCATTTTCTCTGATCAATCCTAATGTTTGGTGCAAAAGCGACATAGATTACATGTTATTGGTAGGAGATAAATATTATAGAGACTGTATTGCGGGTCGGGCTAACCCCAATCTCGAAGAAGCACATATTGAGTATTTGGCTGCAACTGAGCTTTTACCTAATATTACATACAATAATCGCAAAGTTGATATTAGTGTTTGTTATGAGTCGGCCTATAATGGTCACGTTGACAATGATAATAGTGAAGAAGGATTTCCCAATTTATTAAACGCTCTAACAAATTTATTTAGGGAACATACTTATGCCATACTTACACTGAATAATACAACCGTAGCTGTCCATTGTAGGCAAGAGCCTGAAGGTATTTCTTACTGGTTATTTGACTCCCACGCGCGAGGTCCCAAAGGTTTCAAAGCCCCAACAAGAGGTACTTCGTGTTGTATACGATCTACTTATATGCATGATTTGCATAATATAGTGCGTCGGAATTTGTACCTTAAAAAAAAATCTGTCGATGTGTTAACTATGAATGTCTATTCACTAACACCGCTTACTATAACACCCGAAAATCAACTAGAACCGTTGCAGCATAATAGAGAGATATCCTTAGATCTTCAGCAACAACATCAGTCATCTCATTTTTATCACTCGCAAGATCTGCATACATCTAATATCGTGCAACAATCGCCACACGAAAATAATAACGACATCGAAAATAGACTAATATTATCCCAATTGCCATGCGAGGATGACATATTAGACCTACAATCACAGCAAAATTATAATACTGAACCCATATATATTTTCACAACCAGTATGCTTAGAAATATAGACGAAGGAACGCCCAATTTAGACAGTGTTGTCACCGTGGACAACCCCAACCCAGAAAATGAAGTGAGACTACAAGAAGTTAGAAGAAAAACAGCGCCGCCTTTAAATTTGGAACGTGAAAAAAGAATGGAAGAGTTGGGATGGTATTTTTTATTCCCTGACGGAAGAAATGGATTTGGTGAAGAAAGAGAGGTTCCAATTACTCCACTGGACTACTTCCAAGCACGTGTAATGAGTGTCGATAAAAGGTTTCAGAGAAACGATTATTTATTTTTTGCATTGTCTGTGGTCGAGTATTTCCGAGCTAAAGCTAGTGTTTCAGTCTCATGCAGAATGCGTCAAGGGCTTGGAGAACTCACACCCCAAGGACTTATTGATAACATGCATCTTACTATGAGAAATGTGCGCGGGTCCGCATCGTACTGGAGACGATGCTGTTCGGAGTTGATTGCCATGGTAAGAAGTCTAGGGCCTCCTACCTGGTTTATGACCTTTTCGTGCAATGATTTAAATTGGTCAGATATGATAAAAGCTTTGCTCATTGCGGATGGCCACAATATAAATGATATAGATAGGGTAACATTTCCTGAACGGTTACAATTGGTGCAGAGATATCCAGTGGTTGTTGCCAGACAATTTACAATAAGAGTAAATGCTCTTATGCGATATTTGAAACAGAATAATGACTGTTTGGGTGGTAGTATAGAGGACTTTTGGTATAGGATAGAATTTCAGAATAGAGGGAGTCCACATCTGCATATGTTGGTGTGGTGTAAAAACATTCCTGATTTTTCGACAAATGAAGGAATAAGTGTAATCGACCGTGTTATTTCGTGTTCTTTGAACCCCGATGATATTGAGTTAGGTGATGTAGTAAAAAATGTCCAAATGCATAGACATACTAGCACCTGCTACAAAGACCGTACCAACCATTGTTGTCGTTTTGGGTTTCCCAGGGCTTCAAGTGAAGCTACCTTATGTTTAGGTCCCGATGAAGCACTCGCTAACAACGGCCGGTTTTGCATCCTGAGAAGAACTACTCAAGAAACTATGGTTAATAATTATAGTCCTGATATCCTTAGACTCTGGGATGGAAACATGGACATTCAACCATGCGGAAATATATCTGCCGTCGCGTATTACGTTGCAAAATATGCAAGTAAGTGTGAACCTCATGACACAGGGGACGTTGTACGCCAAGCAGTCACAAAGGCTAAAAGACGGGGCGGCACAGTGTGGAGTCAACTGTTTGCGGTGTCTATGGCTATACTCTCGCAACGACTGGTAAGTGCTCCTGAATGCGCATATCGTCTCTGCCACCTGCCGCTTAAAATGAGTTCCCGAAAAACAATATTTGTGAATAGCTGCATGCCAATTCAACGATTTCGTCTGTTGCGGTTTGAAGGAGACGAAACTTCAATATATAACAATATATTTGACCGGTACGTGTTGAGGCCTGATGCACTAGAAAATTTAAGTTTGGCAGAATTTGCTGTGCGCTATGAAACGATTTCCAATATGATGTGGAGTGAGGAGGATGGAGATATAGAATTTAGAGAACCTATTGATGAGCCCATAAGATATATCCGACTGAGAGATAATTCACGCATGCGGGTACGAAATAAACCGGCTGTGTTACGAACACGTTACTACACCCTTAATAGTGACAAAGATGGCTACTATTATAGCTTAATTGTTTGTCATATTCCGTTCCGTGATGAAAACCAACTTATGTTGGAAGACGAGACTCCAGAATCTTGTTTTCTGAGGCGAAAAGATGAGTTAAGGCCTCTGTTGAATAACGTCAGTGCTGAAAATTTTGCTCATGCAGAACAGGTCATTCAACAGGCACTTGCTCAGGCAACTGCCTTAAATGTTGCCCGTGAAATACGTTCCCAAAATATCAGGGATGATGAAATTGTAAACGCCGATGAACAAATTCATCAATATCAGGACGACTACGATGAAGATGTAGAAGAACGAGGTGCAATGGCTGATGACACTTTTTTTTCTAATATCAACGGCTTAAATATTCAGCAAAAAGATTTATTTCGAAGAATTTCTGCGGCCGTTGAAAAGGATTTAAATGGTGATGTTGAGAAGTTGCTGCTTTTTATAACTGGGGGAGCAGGTAGTGGCAAATCATTTGTGTTAAAATTACTCGTGGAGCACATCAACAGGTGCTATGCGCCTACAGTTGATGCTCTTCAAAAGCCTAAATTTGTTGAAATTGGTTCATTGACTGGTGTCGCCGCCCGCCAAATACTGGGAAAAACTTTGCATTCTCTATTTTCTCTTCCCATCGAAAAAGGTAACTCAATTGCATATAGACGCTTAACTGGTCAAAAGCTAGAACAGGAAAGACGTAAATGGCGTAACATAAGTTGGTTAGTGATTGACGAAGTTTCTATGGTATCTTACGAGAACTTACGAATAATTCATTTGCGGTTACAGGAGTTTAAAAACAACAATAAGTTATTTGGAGGTATAAATATTGTTCTCTTTGGCGACATCATGCAACTGCCCCCTGTAAAAGGACATTGGTGCTTTGCACAGCCACTTTGGGATGCTGCAGAAGTTAATTTATGGCACGCATTTTCATTCTGCGAATTAACCATTAACATGAGGCAACGAAATGACACTGAATTCATTGACCTGTTAAACAATCTACGCGTAGGCGAATTGACAACCGGTCAACTGGAACTGCTCTGTCAAAGGCGAAGGGTAGCTTTAGGTGAAGATTTCAAGGATGGTGTTGTGATCCGAATATTCCCTACCGTCAAGCAGGTTGACGAGTACAATAGTGAGATGACAGCTATGAATTCAAAACACCATCGCATTTATACAATTCGTTCCATAGATGAGTCTCGTGAAGTTGCTACCTATGGAAAGAAACCTCCAGATAATGTAGTTCCTAAAGATGTGAACAATTGTGGTGGCCTTTTATCTGAGGTAAAATTAGCTACCGAATCACGTGTTATGCTGAGACGTAACATATCAGTATCTGAGGGCCTCGTCAACGGTGCAATGGGTATTGTGAAAAAAGTTAAATGGCCATCACTACGCAGGGATCAACTAGAGGAGGGAGAATTACCAGATTTTATTTTAGTAAAATTTGACGATGAAAGCATAGGAAGCAGACTGAAAGATAGCGATGGTTGTGTTGCTATACCTCCAGTAGTTGCAACTTTTCAAGGCACGAAGGGATATGGTGATATTGAGCGTAGGATGTTACCGATAATTTTGTGCTGGGCCGTTACGGTACACAAATTACAAGGAACGACTCTTGATAAAGCCGTAATCGATCTCGGTAAAAAAGTCTTCGCCAAAGGACAGGCATATGTGGCACTGAGTAGAGTAAAAACACTCGAGGGTATTGCTATATCTGACTTAGAACCAAATAAGGTATTAAACAAACCTCATGATGAACGAGCTTTGGCTGAAATGCAGAGACTGAGAGGTCTACTTACAAATCAGCAATAGGCTCGAAAACTGATGTTTGTTTGTAGCAACCCTGAATAATAAATTATTTACTAATAAAAATATTATTAAAGCCGGTACATACCGATTTTTATTTCTCTTAAAACTTGCATTAATCGCTATAATCAATCAGTCTGCCTAGCCTTCCTGTCTTTCCAGTCTAGCCGGATGCAGCTGAATATCAGTATTTAAAAAAAAATATCGCTACCTCAATCGCCTTCTGTCTCCATCGTCAGATCCTCGTATGGCAGTCATACCCCAGCTAGGTCTAAAGTTCTCATCAAAGTGCATAAGCCCAAACACGATGCAGCTGCTGTAAACTGCTGAGGAGCTCTCGCGATTGTCTTCCGTATCCATCATCAGATCAAATCCAGGTCTTCATTATATAGTTGTGCTGTCACAACTACATTATTTGTGTGCAAAATTTCAGCAGAATCGGTTCACAGTTGAAAATTCAGTTGGTGAAAAATCAATCAACCCCATTTTTTCTACCTTTAGGGGTGGATTATAGTTTCCAATTTTAAATGGGACCAACTTCGAGGTATACCCTTACCAATAAAAAAAGAATTTTTCAAATCGGACTACTCACTAAAAAGTTATGCGTGGTCATACATAAAAAAAAAAAAAAAAAAAAAAATATACATGTCGACTTGAGAACCTCCTCCTTTTTTTTCGTCGGTTAAAAATACTGACTCGAGAACTTTCTTCAAAAGAGTAGGTTGGTAGGGTAGGTAGGTAGGGTAGGTAGTAGGGTAGGTGCACAGTAGATAAGTACTTAGTGCTACCCGTGCGAAGCCGGGGCGGGCAGCTAGTACCTATATATAATAAACGTAAGTACTATCAACTTTGTGCGCGCTAATACTGTTAACGCTCCGGAACCCACTGTGGAGCAGGCGCTACATACGAAAATAAGAAGCATTATTAAAGTTTCGCTATGCATTTCAAGAGGACGAGGTCTTTAATATGCGGTTATCACATACCTGATGTTTCTTGAAAACAATCGCTGAATATTCCATTTTGAAAACGAATTCTAAATTCGCTTGAGTGATCAAATGCATCTAGAGTTATTTATCTACCAGCCTGAATAATTTAAGATTCTATTTTGCAACACTCAACAAATATGGCATTACAGAATTATAATCATTAGAATCAGCAATACAACTCCTAAGTGCCAAATGTCATGATTTCTGGAAATAGTCACTCAATACACTTCTATGAACTAAGAGATTTTGCTGATTCCAATGTTTATAATTCTGTAAATCCATTGTTACGGTCGCGAATCATATTTTAAACAACACACAACCTAATACTGACCTGCAAATTGCAAAAAAACGTAAGAAAATTTAAATTTCGCGGGCTTTTCCAAAGCTTTCGCCTTAAAACAAATAATTATCAGTGTATTAAACGTACTTAAAATTTAAAATCCATCACTCCCAAGATCCCCTCAAGATTTATTTAAAGCAATTAATCACTCAAGTAACAAATGGCGTCACCCCGATGAACTGCTCAAAAACAACGCCTATTTAAGTCATTAAAATCTCCAGTAGAATTACTCTACGTCGCAAAGCGGAATGAAAAGGGGGCTATTCTAAAATTGCAGTCCTTTGTTCAAGAACGTCGTTGATCATTTTGTTCCGGCGACCCGTCTATTGTCTACGAAGTGTCCATAAATCCAATGGGAACTACACTGTCATATCAATTTTAATAATAAGACAACTAATTTTAGATTTTGTATGGTTTTGGTAACACGTCTTTTGTGGTAAAACTTGATTGAGTTATTCTTGATTACCGCAAATGAAACTTAAATGAAATTTATTTGCAAGAATTGTAGTACATTACAGATGTGGTAATGCGGTGACGTATAGCATGGCATCAGCACCATAATTAGCCACTAAGTGTTTAGTTTCCCTTGCAGAACAATGCTTGGATCCAGATGCAAAACAGGCAAATATTTGGAATTTCTATGTCGATAATTTCCTTAGTGGAGGGGAGACAAATCCAACAGTAATAGACCATTGTCAGAATATTATTAAAATATTGAAAATTGCTAATTTTAATATAAGAAAATGGCAGTCTAATAATTCAGAAACCTTCAAAACAATTTTTCTAATAACAAAAGCATAAATCAGATCAACAAGTTTCATTACCTTCGCGCTACTCTCAAAGGCAATGCAGCTACAATCATTCAAAGTGTAGAATTCAGATCAGATAACTATGAAATAGATGGGATTTGTTAACAAACAGATTTTGCATGGCGGACGTCGCGGACGCCATAAAACATTTTATTAATGTAATCAGAACAAAACCAGAACAGAACTTTGTAATATATTCCAGAATACACATATTTGTACCAGAATCGTCCATTATTCGAAGCCACACAGCGGCAACAGCCGGAACAGTCGAGTATTTTAACAGTTTCTAAAACAAGTCGCTAAATTGCATTAATTAAATTAATGTTTAAGTCAATATTTTAAAATCTACACGGCGCCGGTATAATTATTAACTAATTCATCATACTGATAAAATTCAATGAACAGCCCTTAATTATTCATTCTAAACCATCAAATACCTATCTACGTAGCAGAAATTTTGATACATATAAAACGTAAATTATTAAGGGTCATCTACGTAGCAGAAATTTTGATACATATAAAACGTAAATTATTAAGGGTCCCGGAAATGATTAATTGCAATTGATCAATTGCAATTTGTATTAATATTGTCAATCACTTCATTTGGTAGACTATCAATTTGCGCATCAATGTATAACAATCACATAAAAATTGACCCTTTATTTTCAAAAGAACCATAACTGCAACGTTTTAATTTTGGAAGCGTTGTGCGGTGCGAACGCGTCAGTAAAACAAAGCACTAACCTGATTTCAGCTAGATAACGCTCAGTTTATGAATCGCGATTTTTTCTTTCCAAGGGAAACGGTTTTTTCTTTCACAATTCTCACTAATTTGAAGCAACCCAGTTTCCCGTTTCCAGTTGCATCGTGTGTATCTATAGTGCAACAGTAGGCAGTTCTCGTCCATTGTCGGAACCGTGTGGAAATGACAACGTTAGTCGCTCGGCGACCGCGGTACCGACCTGTCGTCCCGGGATGATGTGAAATCAGAACGCGAGTTCAACGGATTACCTAGTATATTTTCAAGGAATAGTGATTTGATAAAACGGTTATATGATAAGTGAATTTAGTAAAATGATTTATTGCTACTTTTATAAAAAATAATTTAGTGTAATTAAATTTGGTGTTTCGTAGTTAATATAGTGTTAAATATTCAAAAACTTTGTATTGAGTAAGCTGTTCGTGCTTTCGGTAGAATATTTTAGTGTATATTGGACAAACTTTGAAGTATTTGAATAAACTTCGCTTGTGTAAATAAATTATTTATCCAGGGAATTAAAATAATAAGGTAAGTTCATATAAGTTGCCAAACTTTAATTAACTGTTTATTAAATAGATTTATTTATATTTACTTACACAGCAATAACGCACTAAAAGTTTATTTTCAATTGGGTATTCACTTACAGCATTAACATCATTATTTGTAAATAATCAAAACAAACATACATTCTAATTCTATATTCTAACAAAAAGTGCATTATGGCGCGTAAAATAATTGTCAACTGGAGTTTATAAAACTACAATTAGGTATTGATCGTTTACTATAAAACTACACGCCCTTTCACAAAAATGTCTACACAAACATTTGATAAGTGTATGCAACAAGCAGTGGAAACGGCGTGCAGTTTTATACTAACCAATCTCTACATCTTATCCATTTGAATCTGACATTTAATTACATACTATCAAGCCAAACTCTTCAGAGTGGAGTGTTCATTATTTTAAATATTTTAAATCAATCTGTACTTACTACTAACATTAGAATATAAGTTGTTTTGTAATACTAACACAATATCATTGATATCCGAACTAAAAAAATAATAATTTAATTTAATTTTAATTTCGATGTCTAAATCGGAAACTCAAACTGAAAGCATTTATTTCAAATAAACCAGTTACAGGCACTTTTGAATTGTCAAAGATATCAAGGAATTGAATTGTAACCTCATCCTTTTCTAAATCTGTGTAAACCACCCTTCGTACTACCGTATTCATTAGCATACTCAATATCTAGTACTAAATATGCTAGGTAGATACCTTTTTTAGTTCACATTGTAGCACGTTCGATTTTTTTGTTTTTAATGTAATCTCGTTCGATTTTTATGTTTTTTATGTAACCTATTTAATTATGGAAGTAGCTCGTGTCTGTGATACAATTTTTTTTTTCTTATTTAGGTGTAACTTATTTTATGTCTTAAGCACCAACGATACTATTTTTTCTATATAATGTATTTTGTAATATGTTAAATTTTTTTATTGGAAAATTGTTTTTGTGTACCACAAATATGTTTCTTCCGAAAACAAAAAAAAGCCTATGTGCAGGGTAAAAATCCGCCACCAAACTTCGAGAGAGCTATAAACGTAGGCGCTATTATCTTCACAACACATAGAGTCTTGATAGGAATATCATCTAACGCTCATTGTGCTCATAAACTTCCGACTAGAAATACCAGAGCACCCCATGAATAGACTACAAGCAGAATGTACTGGACTGGCAAGTCCACCTGGCCTTTGTATGGCAACAAGGCCTCATTCAAGGCCTCCATTTACCTACAGCCACATTCATACGCATTTAATTTATGATGCCGCAATAAAATGAGAATGGACCACCATACTGCAAACATTGTTGCAATCTTGGATACCAGCAATGTCTTTTTTATTTTTATATACAAGCAACAAATTTTAGCTTTTTAATTAATTTGAGTAGTGGTAAACCAACAGGCAAATAAAGGAATAAGCACTATTCAGAAATTAATTCGTTTTTATGAGAGGATATAATTGCTGTTCTTTGTATATGAGATTTTCCATTTGTATGTTATTTATAATTATGTTTCCTTTCCCAAAAAATTAGGAAGCATCATCTTATTGAGAGCTTTTAATTTCATTTTGTAGAACGTTACATACCTACTTATAATTAGTATGATATTTAAAGTTTATTTTAATAAAATTGAAAAAATCGTGCATTATTTCGAAGGTTTAAAATAACTTAAAACAGTTGTGTAAAGAAAACCTTCGCGACTATAAATACCCAATTTTAGTACATGAATGAATATCATTTTCTTTGTCCTTTCAAGTTCATTATTACACTCACGGACATTGTAAATGGGCTATTTGACTACGCTATTGCAATTTACCTGACCTCAAATTATGGTAATTTGGGATATTACACTGCCTTTATACGTTGGCAATCTAGCGTCAACAAATTACGTCCAGCGCACTATCCCTAACCACTTTAATAGTCTTCTATGATAAGGGCGGTGAACGATGATCTAAATGTTGCCCATATTGGTCCATATTTCGTAGGCGCGAAAGTTTTGCTATTATAGCTAAAAGTTATACGGTTCCTGATAAACAAGTTTTAATGGCCGGAATAAATTAATGCATAGTTGAAAAAGTAGTATTTCTTTATTCCTTGCGATCCGTTATTTAATAATATCACCCTACATTTGCCAAGATTCATACTAATTCCATATTTAAATCTCGAATATACCTACCTAATGGCACTAAAAAGGATTGAAAAGCGGTAAAAGAATTGTATCCCCCCTGTAATGGCTTGCACGGTTTGCCAAGCTACCTTTGATTTACACTGTAGTGCACTTAAACTGGCCAGTCATAAAATTGATACAGGCTTTATTTCCATTATGATTTGTCTTAGTATTAGGTATTTTTTTTCGCATCCTGTAGCAGTTCATGTTTGATTGAAAGCCAAATCAAATCCAAAGAATATTGTAGCAAACACAAATCAGTATATAAATTGTCTTTAATTTGTCCCAAATTGTCGCGTTTCCTTGGCATTAACCAAGAAAACAATATTTTCGTTAACCAATAAATATGTATTGCTGATGTTATAATGTAAATGGAGATTTTCTTCTAAGTACAATGTACAGACTGATCAGAAAATCAGAAAATAATTAATGTTCATGTTATAATTTGAATAAACAATAGACTAAGGAGGTTGTTTCTAAATAATCGTTGGTTTTTGCAATCTTCATTAAATACTTGTTATCAGTATTGATTTTATGTTATCCTTTGGAATAATTTATCTTCTCTTTTGTCCTAGGAATTAGGCCGCGAACGTTGTTTACAACGCTAAATAATGGGCCTAGTTATTTCTTTAGTGACCTTCATTAGTTTTCATTGTGTAGCAGTTTTTAGCCGAGAAAATTAAAACAAAGCGAACTAATTTTATTTACTTAAGATATTTATTTAGAAACATGTATTATTAATTTACTAACATAATTATTTTATTTATATTCCGTACTCCTAAATCAAATATACTTACTATTGAGTTTAATTTTACATTGATGCTTGTCTGTTTGCGAGTTTGTCTGTGCCTCTGTTTAGAGTAATGTACTATTTGTTTTAGTTCCTACTTCTGACACTTGGTGTCGCTGTCGTTACTCTAGTTGTCACACGTTTCTTTGTTACTTACTGTACAGGGTTTCAATCTGCCTAGCCTTTTCCCAACTATGTTGGGGTCGGCTTCCAGTCTAACCGGATGCAGCTGAATACCAGTATTTTACATGGAGCGACTGCCTATCTGACCTCCACAACCCAGTAACTGGGTAATATTATACCCCTTGGTAAGACTGGTTGTCAAACTTTCGAGCTTCTGACGACCCGTAACGACTGTCAAAAAATCACAAATGACAGCCGGGACCAACGGCTTAACATGCTTTCCGAGGCACGGAGGAGTCTCGGTATTTAAAGATGGTCACCCATCCACCGACCAACCCCAGCAAGCGTAGCTTAACCTGTTGGATCGACCCGGTGTGGATGGTATTACTTAGCCACTTTGCTAGTAGAAAATAAATTTATTTTCTGTTGAAGAAGTCTTATTAATGTTTTATCTCCAAGTCTTACATTTATTTTTGGGCCACTAAAAGTACATAATTAGTATTTTTTTGTGACTTAGTGAACAAGATAACAACGATATTGTCTCTTTATTGATATCCATCGAAAGGTTTTCTGAAGATATAGCCGTAGGCGATAAGACGATACCATCCGTTGTACCTACGCTTTTTATTTCATAAAAAAACAATATACATACTTTGTTTTTGTTGCCTGTAATGAAGTTTTATCAGTTCAGATTTTTCCCAAGTAGGTAAGTTTGGATCCCAAAATATTCGTTCCATATTCAAATAAAATACTTGTAATAAGATACAATATATTTTTTCGTTAAAAACAGCATGGTAGTGAAATTAGAGTTGCAATGGTCTGCAAGTTTATATGGCCGGCAGTGTAACTGATTGACAGCAGGGAAATTGCATTTGTGTCGGGAACATAAGTCTACCTTACTGTTCTTAGAAATTGCCTGGATGTCTAAAGCTAAAAGAGTTTATTTTTAAATGCTTTATACTTGACTTTCTAGAATCAAGGGGCAGCATCCGGTTTTATAGATAGATAGATAGATAGATAAAACGTTTATTTGATGCACACAAAAGACAGCACAACATACATAGACAAGGTTAAATAATAACTAATTACATTAATAAATAGCAACAGGGTGCCAATTTACAAAAAAAAAAAAAAAAATTAAAACAATAAAAGAAAACTAAACTAGACACAGTGATGACAATATTGTCTATGACAAACTTTAAAAAATACGAGTTATACAAAGTGCGGTGTGCGTCTCAACGTTGCACCAAATGGGAGTCCAACTCAGCATGTGTCAGGCGAATATACCTGACGCTGATATTCTGCTGGATCCCTGCACCCTCCCCCCCTCTCCCTGTTTATGCTCTAACAACTGCAGGAACGATCAATTTATCGATACCATAATTATAAGTCAAAGTCCTTTCGTGTCTGTCTGTGTGACCGCGTAATTCTTCTAAACTACGCTACGGATTTTGATAGTGATTGTGTGTTTTTTTATATATGTGGGCTTCCAGTAAATTAAACAGCCAGTTCTTAGAAACGGAGATATTATATTCCAATCTCAAATTAGGCAAGACAAGAGCACATTGCCGTAATATCGACTTATCACGAACCCGACCCGTGAGGAAGTGAGCGAGCATTCTGCCCGTGGCTTCGCCTGCGTTGATGTCGGTTATTATAAACTAAAACCTTATTCGAGAACCACTCTATCCATTAAGTGAAAACAGCATGAGAATCGGTGCAGTAGTTTTTGAGTTTATTGCGTACAAGACGACAGACAGACGCGGCGGAGGACTTTGTTTTATAATTATTTATTATATTAACAAAGAGAGAGACAGGCTATATAAAAAAAGTCAGTCTCCTTACTCGTTAGGTCTTCTATTCTGGACCAAGTTCTAATGACACTAAACTGACGGCACTAAAGCACATAAAGTGTTTAAATTCATAGCATAATGCAGCTTAAATAGTGCCAACAGGTAGGTACCAACTTTCCCTTATCACTAACGAGCAACGCGGCAATTAATTCCCGTCAGTGACATTAGAAACTATACGTAGCTATGTTGGAAGGGTTAAGAATGATTATGGGATTTTTCTACTTTGGGGTGACCTACATTTAGATAAATTTCGCTTAATGGTGGTCATACAGTCATTAGGGATCGCGATAGATCGCGATGAGTTTTAGATTTCATTTCAACAAAAAGGTACCTTATTGTAGTGCGGCCAGCACTACAATAAGGTTTACAATAAGGTTCATTACCGCTTAATTAAGGAATTATGAGCTAAATATATTTAGTTGTTCTTTTAAACTCCGCAACGGATTATGATCTGATTTTAACCATAATTTACAGAATTTACAGATTTATGTGTTTAATAAATTTATAATTATAATATAACTAGCTGCGCTCCGCGGTTTCACCCGCGTAAGTCTCGATCCCGTGGGAATATCGGGATAAAAAGTATCCTATGTGTTAATCCAGGTTATAAACTATCTGTTTGCCAAATTTCATCCAAATCCATTCAGCCGTTTTTGCGTGATTGAATAACAAACATCCAAACACACAAATACACAAACACAAAAACACACAAACTTTCACATTTATATAATATTAGTAGGATAAAGAAATCTTGATATTTTGTCAAGTCGTAAAAACCGTGCGAAGCAGAAGCGGGTCGCTATTAAGCTTATTAAAAAATGCAATGCAAATCCCACAAATTTGTGCATCCGATTTTTCAAAACGACTGTCACTTGTATAAAAGTTTGAGTTCTCGAAGAGTGGAGAGGTCTATATTTCGAATACAGCGACAACCCATCCAAGTGTCAAACGCAGAATAGTTGGTAACCCCTGCGAATCGATGGATCAGGCCCAGGTGTGTAGTTATGTGACCAGTTATACTTGCATATTCCTAGGATTGGTTCAGCCTAGCTGTGTTGGGGAGTCGACGGTGGCACGGCTAAAACAAATCCCTATAACTTATGTTAGCGGCCATATTGCAAATACAGGGTGCGATGGTACTTTGTTCTTGTCGACTGAGTTAGCTCCCTGGCTGTTGCAGTAGACTTTATAGCGGCATTTCAACAGCAGCCAGTAAAACTCAGTTTGATAGTGAGTGAGATTACTTCTGTAGTTGCATTATATACGAGAGTTTTTACACTGATACAACGATAAGAAAGTGTGAATACAGATGTGTGATAATGTGAGTTTTACTAGATAGTCTAGTGGTTTAACGGTTTTGATCAACATTACATCACGCCTGTAATCTCCAAAGGTTTAGGCAGAGGTGTACCTATATTACACCTTCATTTCGGTTTTTATGTTTAAGAGGGATGCGATAAGGTAACCCACAAAATTCAAATTTTTGCAATTCGCAGGTCAGTGTCAGGTTGTATGTTGATTAAAATATGATTTGTGACCTTAACAAATATGGCTTTACAGAATTATAATCATTAGAATCAGCAATACAACTCCTTCCTCCTAATACTGACCTGCAAATTGCAAAAAACGTAAGAAAATTTTAATTTCGTGGGCTTTACCTTGAAGCTTTTGCCTGAAGTCCCAAGTAATAAGGGGCGAGCGTATTGCCATCAACCAGGCGTTTTGATCGGGTAAAAATGGTAACAAAAATAATTCCTACCTACTATAATAATAAGATATACTAATAAGATATTAGAAGTACCTACCTAAAAGTTTCTGTGTAAGCTTATTCTACAGTCGTTTGACATTTAAAACCTGAAGTGTGGCAGTTAAACTCGATTTTATCGTAATAAATTCATTTTTTATCTTATATTACACCACTAGACGCTTCAAATTTCGAAATTAAACCAGCCTGTATTTACCTGTATTTACCCACGTGCAAGAAAGTTTTTTTCGTCGATAAAACCCGCTCAAGACTAATGTCGAAGTTTGAACAATTAATAAATTGGAATCCATTACCAAAGCTGAGTGCAAACCTTAACCTGCGTGTAGGTAAGTAGGGTTTGCAGGGTTTGTATGCCTTTTATTGTGTTATAGGATAATGGTCGTATTTCCTCTTATAGTCCATTAACGCTCAATACCTATTCATATTTTTAGGGATAAAATGTGAAGGTTGAAATTCGGACAATTAAATTTCTTTTTAGATCCGGGTGTTTTAAAAAATGTAGATTTATTTGGTTTTTGTAAGCGCGTTCCGCCTACAAAAGAATGGAAATTAAGCGGAAACAACAAATCGGGTTTATTTTGAGGATAATGTAGAAAACGATTTTGTTTTTTTTTGACTTTTTGTAATCAACCAGAATACCCGTGAAATTTGTGAATTTTTTTTAATTTGTTATTCGTGTTTTTGTTTTCCCATATTCTAAGTGGCACTGCTTTACGTCATGAGCTATCCGAATAACAACAAATATCTGGCCCAGGTCTTAACGGGGAGGCGTGAAAAAATAGATAGAGTCAACGGCACATAAGCGACAAAACGAAGCAATCTATTTTTCACTTTGTACAGATTCTTTTGATTATTTTTTATTCTTATTTACATTTACTTCTGATCTAACCATACAGATTTTAGGCCAATGTCCAAACAAATATTTAATCTCAAGTAAATACTTGACGCGATGTGCTGAAATTGGGAATCAAAGGCGAAACCTTCTGAAAGGTTGATAAAAATACTTAGGTACTTTTATTATGTTTTTTCAACAACACAAAACAGCTTGTAAGAGGGATTTGTAAATTAAGCTTCATTTTTTGCGTGCTTAAAATATGTTTTGTAGGTAGATAGGTACACTAAAATTTAAAGTCAAATAGTGAATTTAACGTAAATTAATTTTAAAACAATTTTACTTCAGTACCTGCCGACGTAACCAAAAATTAATAATATAACTTTCTACCTTGTTTAATTAGCTCGTAAATTTTCAGTAAGCTGCAAAGGAGAATGACATTATGAGCAATGTTCAAAAGGAATTCGGTATTATGCGTCAGGCCCAAGCAGGAACTTATTACGTATGCCGTGTAAAAGAGCTCACAAACGAAACCTCTCAGTTTTCCGAATAATTTAAAGTTTCGGGAAAGTGAGTTAGAGTTAAGTAATGAGAAAGAAGAGATAACATGAGTACTTAAAAAAATTAACGTAATAAAAATTAAAACCCAACTACGACTAAAAAGGTATAAACAAGACACCACAGACAGATAAATTAAAAATCCGGAGTCACACGTGTTAGGGCATAAATCGAACAGATTACGTGTGCCCTTTCATTTGATACCCAACATGATACGACTAAACAATATTTTTTTTTAGTTCCGGACTGTATGTCCTCTAGAGGGCGCCATTTTTAATGTGACGTCACATAGCCTATAACCAACGGACGATCAAGACGCTTCCAACGATACCTCATTTGTCAAATTGTGATAAGTGGTTTAGAAGATAGGAGGGAACAGATGAACATACTTACATACATACATACCGGTCAAAATCATAACCCTCCTTTTTTTTTCGCCATAGTCGGGTAAAAATAAACTATTATGCAGATAAAATATCACGCCTGTATTCCCTATAGGGTAAGGCAGAGGTGTTGGCACATTTAGAATTGTATGCAATAAAGTTAAGAAAAAACTGCACTAGCGCACAGAAGTGATAAGAGTAAAATATTTTGAAATAATAATATTAAGTGCGTAAAAATTAAGAACATTAAATATCACACTATGGGAAGGAAAAAACCAGTCATATTTTGGTGCATTTACAGCATTACAAACTTCGAAATCTGAAACCATTAAAAGTAATTAGGGCGTCGTTCGCGTCCACATGATAATATGTGACTTCGTTTTGTACCTCCTCTTATTCGGACATTCTGATGCCTTATGTCCTTCCTCGTAACATTTTAAACATTTATATTTAAATTTTTCTCCGCTGGTAATTGGGTTACTTTTGTTTCAAATTTTCGCGCTTTTGTTCCATTTCTTTAAACCTTTTTTAATTAATGCATTCAAACTCAACTCAAACTTAAAGCATTTATTTCAAATAAACCAATTATAGGTACTTTTGAATTGTCAAGGGGTCGGTCTGTCAGAACGATGAAGCTAGTTGCCCATTCCAAAGCGTAGTAGGTTCCTATGGAGAAGAACAGCCAAAAAACTCCACGGACACTCTTAAATCAAAATATTGTTACAATAAATTGGTTACATCATTCATGTTGAAATTATACATGTGACAACAATGTAAAAAAGCGGCCAAATGCGCAATTGGCCTTTCTGAAAAACATCACTAAAAAGGTCACTATTATGTCCTTTTATGGCGTCCCCTGTTGTGTTGAGTTAATCTGTGGTTGATCTCCTATAAGTCACCGAGTTTGTCATCTAGTACCTACTATCTAAGACAAATTTCACAAACACTGTTTACAAAAACAATACCTTCACAATCACCTAATACATCCTTTGTTATTAACAAAACTACATCATAACATTAATTACATAATGCGCCGTCATAGTTGGCAAACGTCAAACAAATAGTTTTCTGACAGCTGCGCGCACAGATTACATCCTCACATGTATATCATAGCCATACGTAATCATAAATCGTTTTTCAATTTAAAATCGTAAATTTTTTGTCAGTTTGACTCTTCAAGGAAAATGAATTTATATTATTTAAATATTATTAACTATGCTTTACGCCATCAAATTTAGGCATAACGCTCCCTAAAATAATTGTACAGCTCAAACATATTAAAACACCAACTCTTTCCGTTTGAATTGTCTCTTTCAAGACCGATTTTTCGGTACTTGAAAGCATTCCAGTCGTACTATTTTCGTAATAAAACTTACAAATTCCATGGGTTTTATCAAATACATTTGACGTTTTTCAATTTAAAACCAGCACAAAATAATTTATTGCTGGAGAAAGGGTTAAATGAGGGCAGCCCCTGTTTAACGACGCACCGTGAAGCGCCGCAAAGCTCTCTTGCAACGGTCATCAAGGCGTATAGGATGCGCTGTGCACGCGCAGCGCGGTGGCGCCCTAGACCGGCACTAAGTGAGATACAGCATCACAGACAAAAAGTTTTCAATTTTATTGACAATCGTTTTTTATAGTGTTTTTAGTGGGTGTTTAATTTATTTGTTTTTGAGTGCGTGTTTATTATAATACAATTATTTTTATATTTTTAAGGTAAGTTAATTTGTTAGTAAAAACACTTAGTTTTTATATATAGCGATGCCGGAACCTGTGCAAGTCAACCCGCCACATCGCTTGATGTCCAGCTGGTACCATTGTGCCCCCCAGCCACATCCCCATCACCGGCAAGGTTTGTTTTAGAGGTGTTCTCTAGAACAAACCTTTTGGAAAAAGCTTGTAAAATTAAAAAAAATCTTTAGTATTAAAGAGAGTTCCCCGGGGAGCTTGACCTGCATCCGGTTAGTCTGGAAGCCGACCCTGACATAATTGGGTAATGGCTAGGCAGATCATGATCATCCACTAATTTACTTCCATTAAGTAGGTACTAGTCTATAAACTCATAATTATTTTCACAACATAATTATATTCCGATCAAACACACAAAGTAACATACTTCCAGTTCAACTACACTAAACATAAATAGAACTCATATTTCAACTAAATCACTTAACTTCCTAACTTATCTAATTTAAAGTAAATCAAGTAAATAATGTCATCCAAATACACACATCCTTAGTACTTAGTAACTAACATGTTGTAACTTCTACAATTACCTAAGTAGATCAATTAACAAACTATAAACTACCAATTTAAAGTTTGTATACAGTGAACCGCACGTCGATGGTAACACTTTGACCTTGAGCTAGCCTAGGGTAATATAGCTAGGATAGTCCCTATAAACGATTTTTAAAACTGTGCGCCTGTTCATGTCAATATTTTAGTGTATTAGGTTTAATTAATAACAATAATAACTTAACGAATAACATGGTAGAACTGTGGAGACGACACGAGTTGCGAAGACTGTATTCAGAGGCGTCGGCGTCGGGGCACTGAGGAGGTAACCGTGAATTCAATATGTACTAACAACCTACGACTTTGACAGCTCCCAGCGCACAGATATAAAAGTCGAGTTTTACGGAGTTTCAATATAATAAGAGGTCCGCTTACACTGGTTTTGTAACCACAGACGTGCGGCCTACTGTACTAAGGCGATGGTAAACTGAGTAACCGTTAATTGTGTAGTGTTCAGCAAAGTATTAAGTTCTTAGGAATATAAGTTCTGGTTTGGTGTATTAAATTACCAAGTTACTTAAACTTAAGATTCTGGGAACAGCAATTTCTGTTTAAAACCAGTATCATGTAGCTGTTATATGGCATGATGTTGCGTTGTATTCGACAAAGTCAATAACAATATACCTACTTGCCTGGATCCAGTCTTTCTCCAAAAAATCTGTTGGAGAATCTATTTTCAAATAACATCTATTTTCGAATAACATCTATTTTCAATTAACAGCTATTTTCAAATAACCTCTATTTTCAAATAACATCTAGGTTCATCAATAGGTTTTCTGAAACTAGTAAAACGTCAGTAGGTCCTTTTTTATTTTTTTGCTACCCTAAAGCAGAAACACAACTAACAAAGGTGGTGGCTACCATGGCAGTTTTCCAACTACACACCAGAATCTTGCACTTTTTTGACCACAAACAACATTTTATTAGCAAAAACGACTTTATAGCGTAAAAATAAATACGAAGGGCAATTTCCTATTCGTAACTTTTTTTAAAATACGCACAGACGAGGTGAATGAATGAGATCCATTCATTCACCTCCCCAGATTATGTAAAGCTAGGGTTTCACAGTCTAATTCAAATCCGTCTTTTCCCTGCTACACCGGTTAGTTGCGTTTCTAAACTTCGCCTTTGCAATGTGGAGGACCCTTGGCGAAGTTTTTCAATTAAAAGCAATCGGAGTAAGAGATCAAAATGCCCGCGTTTGGGTAAACTGATTTCACGTTGAAAATGGCTACTTGATTCTCAGAGTTAACTTGAACTTAATCTGTTTTTAGTTGGCTAGTCTTTTCATAGAATAGCTGCTATTTTCTTTAAGTTTTTTTTTTGTATTTTGTATGGTTTGAGCATTTATGAGAGTTTTGGAATAGCTTAGTTTTCTTGGTTCTATTTTAAGCGTAGTTTAGTCCCCATTTCTGCTCATAATGTGTTATAAAATCTTTCAAAGTTAAATGCAGTGAATTTCTTTCCATAAGGTCACACAATACTTTAATTTCCCTGTTAAATCACAAAATGCAGTTAACCGTTATAAACGCATCAACATTCTGTTAAGTTACATTTGAATTTGAATTATGAATCATCACGTTCGTTTAACTTCGGCACGTGAAAACGACAATTTCCGAGCGTGACGTACTACCTACTATTGAATTTGCTTGAGTTAACACATAATTACCTACTTCTGCATCTGAAACTCAGCAGGACCCCAAATATGTTTGCGTGTATAAATAAATTGATATTCCGACTAATTAATCTTTGAAAATAGGTGATTCCCTTAAAACCATGAACCGTTTATAGGAGAATCGAAGGGAAAATCGAGAATCGAATGTAATTAAACTGTGACCCTGTTTGATTAAAATGTTAGGATTTCACTTACAAGGCATTGGGAACAATTTAAGTGAATTGATCAATCTAATGAGAATTTAACGCGGTTTGAGTGTTTCAGACCAGGAGATGGCGGTGACAACGTTATTTATTGAAATGGGGACCGTTGGAATTCTAATACGTTTTTAATTTGTCTTTTTATTGTCTTGGCCCTTTTTTTCGTCTGAACATCTTCTTTAATAGTACGGCTCTATTTAAATGAATACTAATTTCCTTGTAACGGCCAGAAGCAGAAAACAATTTCGATCCGCCCCAGCTAATTTTACAAAACAATCTAAAAGCG
Organism: Lithophane leautieri; assembly: GCA_949152455.1. Classification (NCBI taxonomy): domain Eukaryota; kingdom Metazoa; phylum Arthropoda; class Insecta; order Lepidoptera; family Noctuidae; genus Lithophane; species Lithophane leautieri. Next base: position 11,168,091 of record OX424473.1, on the reverse strand, counting down.
ATGTTGTTTGTTTGTTTGTGTACGTGTTCACAAAACTACTAAACCGATTTTAATGATATATTATTTATTTAAGGGAAAGATATTTTAGTACATGAAAATTTTTGAGTCCCTCGAAAAATAAAATCTATCCAAACAAAAGGAGCCTCAAACAAAGCTCCAAGATTCAATATCAAGAGTAATTACAAAACTAGTGTAATAACGATCAAAATTTATGTAACATTTACTAATACTGTAGGCATTGAGTACCCTATTCAGTGTCTATGGTAATAGTAGAGGGTTCTATTGTCTAATAATATCATAATGTGTTACGAAGCTCCGTCTATGTATAGATTCCTGGATAACAATAGAATACCTCATCTCTTGTAGGTGTTCAGGAAATAGAGGGATTATATGAAGAAGATTGGCAGTATAGTCAATGTTCAATATGTTCAATAATGCGAAATTATTGGGATTCTATGAACCTTCTGTGTCGTTGTGTAAAGGATTTTAGTAATGTTTAGTGTTTAGGTTGTTGAGGTATTCTGAAAATTCATAGGCTTAATAATAGTGTTGTATTTCCCTTTCATCGCAAGACAAAAACCTGTCCCAAAATTGGTTCATTCATTTTAACAATAAGTACCTACAATTGGTGGAGAGGTATCCTCTTGAAGTTTGCCTCTCTTCATAAGAGTTGTAATTAAATTATCTTATTTTTTTGTTCTTATCGAAAAACATCTCTCTGCTTGTTTTTCTCCCATTCAAATCATAGAGGGACCATACAAAAAAAGTTATAGGCTGGTGTCCTTTTTCAAAAATACGAATCATTTATACTTTTCTTTTGCGAAAACCTTTCTGCTTAAATTTTCCTGTTAATATCATAATCAGAAACCATCATCTTCCTTCCCTTGTCCCATGTTACTTGTGGTCGGCGCAACACGTTTTCTTTTTCCATTCTCCCCTGTCAACTGTCACGCTATCATTCACTCCCTTCTCTTACACATCATTCCTCACACAATCCATCCATCTTTTCTTTGGCCTTCCTCTCCCGCTCCATCCATCAACATTTATATTCATCACTCTTTTAGTCACATGTGTTTCCTTCCTCATCAATTGCCCTTATCAGACCAAAAGATTAACGGCCTTTCAACTTTTCTATCCCTGGCGCCACTTTAAAACTTCCCCTTATACAGCGTGCCGCTCTAATGGTGACATTAATTTAACACACGTATACGGATTCGCGTACTTATTTTATGAAAATATTTTAATTTAATTAAATGTTACTATTTATTGATTTATTTACGATTTTTTAAAATAGCATCTTGGAGCAACCTGTACTTACAGAACTGTAGCGCAGAGGTCATTTGCCGGGGTCACGGATCATAACATTGAATCAATGAAATCGTGCAAAAAGTAGGCAAATTGAAGAAAAGAGAGAGCCTATGTGGGCGAGTGGCGCAGGCGGCGCGCGCCCTCCCCGCCACCCGCCCCGCGCTTTTTCTAACTCTAAGTAAGGTCCCTTTTCTACTTTTAGTGCTAGCCGGGCTCGTGTCCTTGACACAGTTTTTCAAATACGATCGTGCGCATAAAATATCGTCGTGTATTGTTTTGTGAACGTTTCCGCGAAAAAGACGCTTACATATTGTTTTATTTATAATTGTAGTGTAATTAAAACAAGGTAATGCGATAAAGACGCTTTGATTTGTTTTCGTCAGTTTTCTACCTAGATAAGTACATCTGCGATAAGGACGCTTTTATTTGTGTTACTAGTGCTTGTAAACCTGTGATCGTGATGCCAAATACACATCCGAACTACACGGCAGCCGAATATGCGGACATGATCCTAATTTACGGCGAATGTAATCAAAATGCCGCCCTTGCGTTAAGGACGTGTCGCGAGAGATATGGCGATTCGAGACAATGTCCCACTAATCCGCGAACTATTGTAGGAGCTCTTTATCGCATCCGCGAAAACCGGCCAGTGGATCCTAGTGCTCAACGCCCAGATCGACCGCCTATACGACCAAATCCAATGAAATTAGATGAAAATGTGCTACAATATTTTGGGGATCAACCCGAAACTAGCCTCCGTCAATGCGCTAGGCATTTTCACGTCCACAATACTCGTAGATCCATCCATAGAATACTAAAATACTACATAATAAGAAAACTTAAAAATTTAAAATAAAGACAAGTAATAAAAATAGTGATTAGTGTTGAATAGTGATGATAGTGGTAATAACTAATAGCAGACAATGATAAGAGATTGATTACGCATCTCCGTGCTGCACTCGCAACGCGCGCGGTGCCGCTGTAGATACTTACATGCCGCGCGATTTCTTAGAAATTAGCCGGTAAAGGATGGACCGAATCGTACAAGACGTGTTGCGTGGTTGCCAGCGCGCGCGCGGCTGCGTTGCCGCTCCGAGTAGAACGTAAAGCCAGCTGGTAAGTAGCTTCATGAATGAATCTTACACATAGTGATCACAATTTTGGTTATGTTTTTATTATTTAGTTTGTTTGAAAATTTTAATTTTTTAATTTACGAATTATTTTATTTTATTAATTTGTTTATGATTACTGGCCACTAGCCCTACCCCTGTGTTCAATTAATGTCACCATTGTAGCGGCACGTTGTATACTCATTTCTTACTTTATCCATTTTCGTCACTCCAGACATCCAGCTCAGCATTCTCATCTCCGCTACATGATCATAATCAGAGACCATACACAATATAGTTGTTGTCATTTCAACTATATATCCTTTTTATTTAGCCAACTAACAATGCGAAACAAATTCGAAAAGTTTCAGAACTGCGAACTCAACTCGAGTCATTTGGGAACCGATAACAGACCAGGTGCATGAAGTTAAGTCTGTTAACAAAAGTTACAGTTGTTTAGCAAAAGTTAGCGCTAATAATGCTATTGTACTGATACAATGAGATCAAGAGTTTCTGAACATAATTTTGTGTTCGCGTAGAAGTCGGTGAAATTAACTGGTTTATACAGTTTTGAGTCATGAATTTTGAGCCCTTTGTTATACAAAATTACTAATTGACATACATAAACGTGTACCTAGCCTAATTAAGAAAAAAAAAAAACTTGTCGATATCACTCACATAATATGTTGTGCAACATTTAAATGCAATTGTAGGATATAGGTAGATATTATAAGGGCTTTTGGGTATGAATATAGAAGGCTATGAGAGTGGGGAGACCAAAGAAACGATTGATGGACTACCAAGATGACGGGTAAAGGCTCTTACATACTGGGGCGATTCGTCGCGCGACGCGAATTTTAACAAAACAATTACTCACGGCGAACAATGTGGCGGCGTCGCGACGCGCGACGAATCGCCCTAGTATGTAAGAGCCTTATTAGAGAAGTATGTACTTAGGTAAGGAAGATAAAGACTAGTTACGCCGACCCCAAAAAAATTGGTATAAAATAATGGAGAATGGTGCTTTTAATTGTCCTTTAATAAGCAAAATAACAACTAGATTTTACATTTTTAGTATTAAAAAACGTTTTTTCAGGTTTTTATTCTAAATGTACCTACTACCTATCCAAATACTTTTCTTTGCCACTTGTAACTAGTACATTTTCGAAGTTTACTCAACCTTGATTGCAGTTCTTGTTTAATTCCAAATATCTACCTACTCAAACGAGGCGCTTTAACAGTTTTCATAGATTGTGTTCATGTTGGGGGCACTGTAAAATGGTGGACAGTGAAAGACCGTCTATCGTTAGGTAGGTATATCGAAGGGTGCGACCCTACCTTCGTGATATTGCATACTTTCGCAACTTTTACTACCAATGTAGATACATAGTGGGTTAGGGTCAGCTTTCACACCGCCCACAGTGCGTAAAAATTTGAATTTTCACGAAAACCTTTCCAAAAACCTAACGTTACACTCAATAACTAGACAACTTTCAGTATTTAAACACTGAAAACAGTTGTCTAGTTTTATGGGTGGAGTAGTACCCACGGCTATACATCAAGCTATACATTTCCAGTATAATCTGACCTCGCATTGTACGGAAATCCTATACAATGCGAGCTCAGCATAAACTGTAAATGTATAGCTTGATGTGTAGCCGTGTGTACAACGTAACTAAATTAAAATACTCAGTATACTATGCCTTATACTTTTTTATACTTTAAACATTCAATAACATCGACACAACGCATAAAAATCTGCCAACCACCGCATCGTCGACAATGTAAAATCGACATCACAATCTCCCCGTCTTTTGCTGCTGACGTTTCATAAAATTGGATCGGCGTTTTTCCATTCCATGTAGGCTAGGCTGTGGACACACCAGGTATGCTCCGCTGAAATATGAACCGTTTTTCGTGTAATTTTATATAGCATTCCCCTGAGGGTTAAGACGAGTTGCCATCTAAATTAAAACCGGAATTTTTAATGCGATTTTCCGTTCGCTCATCGCTAATTAATTTTTGTTCCAACACAGAGCTAATATTACTGGATTATTTCGTAATTAAGCCATATTTTAGTATCGTGGCATGTTGATTCAGGCGGTTCTTGATAATGGTATTGCATTGTCATTTGTGATTTCAATATTTTATGAATATTAATTATCTGTCTTTTATTTGTGGCGGCAAAATAATAGATGGCTGTTATTGCACATTTCGTATAGTCTGTAGAAATAACAAAAACAGATTATTAATCATTGTGAATACTGTGTTATACCACGAGAATAATTAAAAAGAATACATATTTTATTAAAATTGTATGCACAAGTAAAAAAAAATCCGTACAAAGGAGGATTTAAGTCTCGTCTGTCTTGCTATTAATGAAAAAAAAAAAAACAAAACTAGAATGTTTGAGAGTTTTAGATTTGACTGTAAAAAAGCTGTCCCATTGAGCTTTTCTCGCGCCATAAAATACTAAAAGCTTGAAGATGGATGTTATCTCCGTTTTCTAATTATAATTAAACATACATCTTAGGCCTAAAACGAGAATAAAACGATGGTACTTTATTATCGTTGGAAGATATGGCACCACCTCGTTCTAATGGCTTTTAAGCTAGCTGCCTAAATTATTTCTCGGAGTTTTTTTTATAATCAGTGAAAAATAATTTGTAACATTATGTATTTATTAGACTTTTATTGTGTCGGTGGATAATAAACCATTGGTAAACTGTTTTTAAGCATTTTACTTGCCTCACAATCCTACTTTCTACATTTTTTTATGGTTGCAGTGGTATTTTATTTTGTGTTAAATGTTTTACAATAGTCAATATTTTCATGAGTGTATTGTTACTGCTGTGAAATGGAAGCCAATAAATAAATAATGAAAGTCTGAATAATTACAAGGAGGTGTTTCTTTGCCTAAGACTGCACAATAATTGTATTTAGTATCACGGAATTTATTTATTTATAAATCAATAGGTACGCTCAAAAAACGCGATAACTTTTGTAACACAACATACGTAAAATATTTGCTAAAAGTACTTAAATGTTTTCAGCAATCTCCAAATGTACGGGAAAAACACATTAGTAGGATTGTCAGAGACGAACCAACATTCTATTTTGAACCTTGTGTTCACAGCTGTATAATTTTAAGTGGTTCAGAGAGATTCCAGCCATGTGACATGTCATTGTATGCCCAAAAAATGTCGAATAGACAGAGATTTATATTATGGGGCCGAAAACGGACCTATCTCGGTTTTCAGGAGACCCAAATCGTTTATACCAATTAAGTTTTTTCCACATGAGAGTTACCAAAAGAGATTTTTTTCTGTATACAATTTTTATGAAGCGGAAATAGTGACAATTGTAGTATAGTCTCTCTCTTAAATATTGGTTATTACAAAAAGGTCATCGCTTAAATTGAATGGCGTCTGTTAGTAGTTTCTTTACTATATTTGGGCTCTTTTATTTCTACGAAATATAAACTATTGAGGGTAGTAATATTGTTTTCGCTTGCAGCTATATTGCGTTTACTTTTCTGAACGTACGCTAACCCTTATTGTATCGGAAAGTTCGAATAAATATTGCTAAATTTTATATTTGAGCATATATCCTGGATCTAACATTTTCTTTACCTACTGCCTTACAGCCTTACTAATATTTATAATCTCCAAACCGCAAAAATTCCCTCTGATTTGATCTCACTTGATGAAGACGTCAACGCGACAAACTGAAAAACTATAAATTAAATAAAAAGATTAATAATAATGATTAGTATTATAGTAGGTACTCTATGGCGTCTGTCACTGTCGCCACGAAAAAATGTATGCTCAACATTTTTTACATAAAAAAGATAGATATTCACATATCAGATTCAAATTAAATAGTTAAAATCCAAACGATAATACAAGCAAAAATGGAAAACCCAAAAAAAAGGACTATAAAAATATACAAAGAAATAGACTATACATAAACAATGTGAGTATGTAAATAAAGCGATTGAGTATGTAAAAGCTATAAAGTGAAAGAACAGTAGGGAGGTATTTGCCCACCTGTGGGAAACTACAGGCTTATAATAACAATTAAGGACGGGAATTGATTTTTAAGAGTGAATGATGTGGTCAAGTTTTTGGCCAGTCTGCAAAAGCTGGTCATCCAATCCGTAGACATAAATAATTGTTAAAGCTTTCGAAAGAGAATTCAGGCGTTATTACTATTTTTTGCATTAAAATTTTGATTGTAATTATTTCCCGTATAGCATCCTTTCACCCAAATTAAAGTTTACTTACAGAAATTATTGTTTTCAATTAAGCCTGAATTTTCAGAACTAACATCTTGTTTCTCGAAGAAAATGTTTTATTCTACCTTAAGCTATTTAAGACAGATTTTAATTAAGCAGGTCTTTGATCTTTCTTCACATTCGAAATAATTAGAATAGTTACTTCGTTTCAATTTTGCTTTTGGTCTTGTTTGTGGATTTTGAGAGTTATTCAACTTATTTGTTTTTAAATGTGAAATTCTTAGTAGAATTAAAGAGGTACTTAAATATCGCTGACAAAAAGAAAAAAAGTTTGTAAATAAATAGTATGATTTTGTTTCTTGTTTATTTGAGATATATTGCTAGATATACTACTTACTGCGTATTTAGTATAGTTTATGAAAAAATTATAAATGACAGGTCTAAACAATTTTATCTAAAACAAAATCGACAATAATCCAAGTACGCCGTTATTTAAAGTATTCAGTTTTTTCCTTATTCATGCAAAAACCGAGCAACCTGTATAAAATTAATTTACTTCATTACATTACAAAAAAGACAATTTGCTATCAAAAAATTACGTAGCTCTTGTGAAATTTATAGCTGTGACCATGAAAAATCCAATTTTGGTTAGGGACAGGACCTCAAAGTTATTCATAAAATATTTAAAAAAATGGTAGATTGCATGAGCTGTTTATCATCCCACAAAATTGCGAATGTCATCTGAACAAAATGAATTTCGTCGAATCTCTAAGGAGACGGGTACGAACAGAATTTTTTTAGACCAGAAATGTAAGAGATGGTAAGATAAATGGTGAGTTGGTGACAAGATCATATTACTTTTTTATTGTTCTTCATTAATAGTTTTGTCGTAAGATTATAAATGAACACGACAGTTCTCGGTTTTCTCCTACCTTTGACAGTACCATTAAACCTGTAAATATCACATTGCTTGCTTTAAAGGCACGTACACACGAGAGCGAGAGGCGCAAAAAATCGTGCTCGTTTCGACGCACCCGTCATAATGACTGCCCGACAACTCCGTAAAGAGAAAACAAATGAACCTCAAAAATAAATAATAACAATGACACATACACATATTCTGACGTGCAGTATGTAATGATGGATAAACAATGTTTTTCACTAGTGAAGAGATAATAACAATGAAAAAGATTACATAACAAAATATGAGATAAACATAATAAAAGGAGCTAGAAATTATCGTGATGATAAACTCCTATGAGACAGAAACTCTACAAGAGAAAAACATTCGCAGGTATTGTAATTAATATAAACACTGTTAATTCTTCCATAAATCTCCATAGCCGTCATCTTCGTAATCTATCCATTCGACTTCCTCTACTCTTATAACCACAATTATCCCATTCCATAATAAAAACTTTCCTCATAATATGTTCCTCTTTCCATCGCATAACATTACATACATACCATGCCAAATGATTTCCGCACAACTTCTCGGTCACCGCCGGCGCCACTTTTAGACTTCCTACTTGGACTTCTAATTGCTCTCGTATGTCTAATTCCTCATCGGCTGAACTATGAAAGAAGAAAGAAAGAAAATACGTTTATTTGCGGTAAACATGACGCAAAAAAAAGAAAATAAACACAAAAAAATACAAAAGGTTGGGGAAAACATGCCTCACATTCACGCAAAACGGCTATCGCTCAGCATTATGCTGCGACCCTATGCAGGACAGAGCCCCAGCGCTGGTTTTCAGCGACAGCCGGCGCTGACGTAATGACGTCGACCGGTGCGGCACGGGTAAACCATTATTAGGACGATTATTACCCAATAGAATATACAAGTGACGAATATAATACTATACATAAACTATACATAAAAAAGATAAAAATAAAAATAAATAAAATAAATTGGCAAACTTATCGGTTAGGATATGAGAATATCATCCTCCGTTTTACGTTTTGTGTAGTGGCAACATTTCGAAGCGTCCATGCGTCAAGCGTCTATGCTCCTCGTACGTCGTCGGCCGGACTCGGCCGATCGAATCCAACATTATATTTAAGAAATTGAGTGCGTACACCTAGTCAGCAATAAGACCACCCATTCACCCTATGTAAAATTTCTACATTTATTTTTATCTGTAATTCGTATGGTGTACATAATAAAATACATACATGTATTGTATACAATACAATACATACATACATATAATAAAATCAGACGTCATCGAGCGATGTCGGACGAAAAAGTGTACGCCTCGCGTAATTCTATCCACTTTATCGACTTACACCGGTGACAAACCAAACGGAGTCACCGTTTGGTTGTCGTAGCAAAATCTCCATCCCACGAACATAGGGCCCGTTTAGTAAATTAACAAAGTTCCTGAGTTCTGTTGTTTGTCTTTTAATTACTCCACAAAAGTTTTATCATTTTTGATCGACAGAGGAATTTCTGAATGTAAAAACTTTTGCGAAGCGTTGTACAAGTAACGATATTTTTGTTAAGAATATTTGAAGATGTTAATACAGAATCTTTGACTATTTGTTTGTGTATAAATAAGAGAGAACTGAGTTTATTTTGGAAGTTGAACTTGTAATGGACTGTAGGTACGAGTGTTGTGATGAATGGTTCTGTATAGACGTTACTTGGGACCTGTATTTGTACATTTTTACAAAGCTCTTTACTATCCAAGTATTTTTCATATTTTGTGTGATGCGCTTGTACTAGTCCAGTAAGTATCATTTTCCCAAACTAAATGTCGAACTCTACTATCTACGCACCTGCTAATTATAATGCTACTAAGATCAATTAAAATCCATACAATTATCTCAGAAAATCGCCATCATTACGTTGTTTTATCAACATGGTAATATTATTCTCGTATTTCCCTTGAATTTCTCCTTTCAAAATCGAAATCAATAAACAAATTCATATAAAAAGGTAAAACCAATTAAATGACGACATTTATTAAAAAGCATACAACGCGATTCTAAGATAAATTGTCTTTGTATTTGCTATTTATCCCTTGCTGGTATCTCGACGTCGATTGAGCTATTTTTCTGTCACGATGACGAATTTTCTGCCAACACTGTTAAAAGGTAATCATGTTGTTTCGTTTTTTCCTTTTTATGCCCTGGAATAAAGTTGAAAACGACCCAGTAGAGATGGTTTTTAGTGTTTTTTGTTTGCAATTTGCAGGAGAGTGGAAAGTGTTACCTAGGTGAAATAAATTGCTGCGTCACGTAATTTAGTTGCCTAGTTATGATGGTATGAATGATAGACACGTATATGATATGCTCTGTTGGGGCACCCTCTGCAGGGGAAATAAAAGGTTATGTCGACCGATTTAAAACCAACGGAGTTCCACCTGCTATAAAAATAAAATAAAACCAGCATTCATAATAAATTCAACATTGATACGAACACCAATTCATAATCATAGCCATACACGTGGATACAGTACCTAACTTATTTAAAGAATACGTGACTGCACGATCGACACTGAGTCGAATCATTTGAACTTCCCCTCACGTTTCGAACGAAAAGAGTGTGACGTTTCATAAATGTATAAAATACACCCCCTTTACGGTGTAAATATAACATAAACGCCAACACGTCTTCAAGTTAAACATGCTTGAAGTTTATCTTGGTTTTATGCTCGACTTCCAAACGTGGGTACTGAGATACCACAGGTTTATGTTTGTTATACCTCCTTTAATCAATCGAGAAGGAAAAAACGTGAATACGTAGAAATTTATGGTGCTTGAATATAACAGAATATTGGATTATAAAAGTGAGCAAGCGAGTTTGTATCACGATTTGCTGGTGAAACAAATTTTAGAGCACTTTGCATCTGAAATACTCATTACTTCAATGTGTCATTCAAGGTTTGATTATGTGATTACAATTTAAGTTTAGTCTAAAATCTCCAGTTTTAGCGTATTGCTTTCCGTAACAGGAAATCTTCTTCTGCTGTGGGACATTGCGTATAGCTAAAAAACGCGTAATTAATTATAGGCCAGTTCCTTAGTAATAGTTCTTGTTAAAAATAGTAACATAAAACCTCTACCTAAAATATGAAGGAGTTAATTCCGTTGAAATATTTCAGTCAAGCCTATTTCTATCGCTGAACTCCATTGCTCTTTGTTCCAGTTTGAAGGGAAAGTGCCAGTGAATTTTTGAGGCACTTCAGACTTCAACTTTGTCTCTCTGTGACGTAACCCAATGACATTCAAGCCACATGCCATGTTGACGAAACTTAAAAGGTATTGTATGAAAGAAAAGAAAGAAAAATAGGTTTGTCACAGCAACACGTGCATAAAAAGTGGTAATAGTAATCAGCAATATTTTGACAGACGAGCGAGAACAAAATCTATATTTGCGGAATAGAAAAAAGAACCCATTTTTTGGTAACAAATCATTCACATAGGGGAGAAGAGCGTAAATAATAATATAAAATAAATGGATTACCTATCCACGAACCAACCGCGGCAAGCGTAACTCAACCTTCAATCGACCCGTGCGGCTGTTGTTATTAAGCCACGAGCTCATACTACGATTACGAGTAAAAAATCTATGTTTATTGCAGGAGCATAGTTTTGTGGCTTCACTTTTGATGTTCGGAGCGCTCCGTCTCCCCTTTTTTGTTGGTCTATGATAAACAGTGAAAAAGGACGCTGTCTCTCGGCAATGGTTGTCAAGGCTGCGCCAAAAGGACTTACGGTGGCGCGGCGCCCCAGACCGTCAGCGCAACTGCGCCACTATCATAGTGCTTCAAGCAACGTCAATTTTTTTTTACGTCATATTTGTCATTTTAATTTTTGTTTAGTTTCCATAGTTATATTTATTTATATTGTGTAAGGTGTATTAAGAAAAAATTGTGTAAGTAGTTTATTTATGTTGAACAATGACGACAGTAGTGACGCCGTACGAAGCGCCAGTCAACCTGCCACGTCGCTGGATGTCTTAGTGAGATGCCCTCATTGCTCCCAAGCACGCTTTTTTAAGGGTGAACGAGGCTTGAAGGTACATTTGGGTAAGAAACACAAACTCCACAATGTGCCTTCATCCTGCCCGCCAATACCCACTCTTGTAACAACAGATTCACCCTCTCAACCCTTTTGGAAAACCCTTGCAAAATTAAAGACATCAACCCCAGTTTTAAAGAGAGTTCCCCGTGGCGCGAGGCCATTCGTGGCTTCAAGTTTAGCGCGTTGTATCTGTCTCGCCGCCAGAGAGAACTCTCTCAGTGCCTGGGAGCAATTACTCACCTTCCCGTTTAGAATTCTAAATGTGCAAAAAAAATTGGCAAATAAAAAAACATTAACAGCACAAATTAAGGATAATTGTAACATTTCGGCCCAAAGTTTCGACCCTAAATCAACAGCGCACCTCCCCCAAAGAGGTTTATTGCACCATGTGGAGTCTCAACTAGGCGAGGGTGGGTGATATCAGAGGTGCAGCTAGGATCATCTTCAGCACCGATGTGGTTGCGCCGTACTCTCCAGAAACACCTACTGCTCTGCTCTTATTGCTCTGGAGAGCAAACATCCCACCCCGGCAGATGACCTCTCCTTCCCTGACCCACCCGATTCGGAATCCAACTCACTTGAAATTACAGCTCAACAAGTATGTGCGGCCGTGTGCTCCTTTCGAAGTGGCTCCGCTGGCGGCCTCGACGGCCTGACACCCCAACATCTGAAGGACTTATTGTGTTCAGGCGCCGGGGAGGCTGGTGAGTCACTTTTGAAGGAGCTGACAGCCCTCATCAATCTGATGCTCTCCGGCAATGTGAACGAAGCCGTCATTGATATCTTGTATGGGGCAAACCTATGTGCCCTGCGCAAGAAGGATGGCGGCATTCGTCCCATTGTCGTAGGGTTCACTTATCGACGTATCGCAGCCAAAATTTGCTGTGCTTTCTACAGTGAATCACTGGCCAGCAAATTCCAGCCCCTACAGCTAGGCTTCGGGTCCAAAGGGGGCTGTGAGGCTGCGGTACATGCCTTATCCACTTACCTCAATAGCAATAAAGGGGAAGTCATCGTCAAGGTTGACATAAAGAATGCATTCAATTCCGTAAACAGGGACACCTTGTTGACAGAAGTTCAAAAAGAAATACCCAAAATTTACAGTTTTCTCTATCAATGTTACAGGTACCCTTCTAAATTACTTTATAAAGACAACCTTTTGGAATCAGCTGTTGGTTGTCAGCAGGGTGACCCTCTTGGGCCAGTCATTTTTAGTTTGGCAATAAATCCAATTATTCGACAACTAAATTCTAAATTCAACGTATGGTATTTGGATGACGGAACCCTAGGAGGTGATGTAGACACAGTCTTAAAAGATTTAATCTTTATAAAAGCAAAATTCAGTTCCATCGGCCTAGACCTTAACCTCTCAAAATGTGAAATTTATCTTCCCCAAACCACTGACAGACAGACTACCATCGCAAAATTTAACACAATAGCACCAAACATCAAAATTACCGAAAGAAACTCACTTCACCTCCTGGGGTCCCCAATTTTTGACGAATCTTTTCCAACGTTCATTGAGAAGAAGATACAAAATTTCAATGATGTGTCGGAAAGAATTTTCAAAATTAACATTCATTCGGCCTTCACCCTCATCCGGTATTGTTGCTTTGGACCAAAATTTACGTATAGCCTTCGCTCCTCACACCTCTGGAAGCATCCACAACTTTTAGAAAAAGTAGAACAAATTATTAGAAACACACTAACCTCAATCCTAAATGTGGCTCTGGACGACCGAGCGTAGCAACAAGCCATACTTCCCATTCGCTTGGGTGGTCTCGGCGTTCGCAAAATTTCAAGTATAAGTTTACCGGCCTTCCTCTCCTCAGTCCACAGTACTGATAAATTAACCAGGAACATTTTATCTTTCTCACTGGTTGATTTTGAGGTACCGTGTTTGGCTGAGGCGTTGAACGCTTGGAAAATGGCTTGGCCCAATACGGATTTGACCGATAACCCGTCCTCCCAGAGACGGTGGGACGTGCCGCTCTGCAGTATTATACGGAATACCCTGGTAAACACGTCACATAGTACTGTTGAGCGTGCCCGTCTGCTGGCTGTGGGAGAATGGGAGTCGGGCTTGTGGCTTCAGGCGCTCCCGTCATCCACCATAGGCACTATGATGGATGACTCATCGTTTTGGCTAGCTATATGTCTCCGCTTAGGCGCACCTTGTGTTGCTCCGCATCGGTGTCACTGCGGCGAAGCTGTTGACAGTCTCGGGCACCATGGCCTGTCCTGCTGCAGGAGTGCAGGCCGTATAGCACGGCACGCCAGCATCAACGATATTATACGTCGAGCCCTCGCCACCGCCGGCGTACCAGCGGTATTAGAACCAAACGGCTTGGTACGTGACGATGGGAAGAGACCAGATGGCATGACGTTGTTGCCTTGGAAGAGAAAATAAATTTAAAAAATCAGCAATATTAAACAAAATAAAATAGATCTAAGTAAAAATGTGACATCACGGGTATACAGATAAATAATCGGCAGCTGCACGTCATGACTGTGACAATAAGGCTTCCACTCAGCATGATGCTGCGCTATGGGGACCCACAGCACAGCGCTGATTTTCAGTGGTCTCCCCAAATAGAAAAGACGCACGGAAATCAAGGCAAGTTCAGAGATTTGTACATAAAAAATAGTAAAAAAAAAAAACAGTACTATTGCAGTTGTAACAGCCAGATCAATCAAACTGCCTAGCCTTTTCCCAACTATGTTGGGGTCGGCTTTCAGTCGAACCGGATGCAGCTGAATACCAGTATTTAACATGGAGCGATTGCGTAGCTGACCTCCACTACCCAGTAACTGGTAAGACCGGTTGTCTGACTTTTGGGCTTCTGACGACCCGTAACCACTGTCAAAGATCCACGAATGGCAGCCGGGACCAACGGCTTAACGTGCTTTCCGAAGCAAAAAGAAGGTTCGGTATGTAAAGATGGTCACCCATCCACGGACCAACCCTGGATAGCGTAGTATTACCTGATGGATTGAACCATGCGGCTGTTATTACTTAGCCACGAGCTCTTCAGATACAGTTGTAAAAGCCAGATATAGCCTTTTAAATTCCTGAGGAGTAGTTTAAACATAGTAGGACATCTGTTAGTTCTGTAAATCATTTTAATAAAGGTAAAAAATAAAATTGGAAAGAAAAAGTATTTTTTTATGCAAATTGAGAATAATAGGAGAGAATTGTTTACAATTAAAATAAAACTATAGAGACGATAAAAACCATACAGTTTATTCTATCTTTTAAAAGATATCTCCGACACGAAAGTAAAATCATTTTACCATAGAAAAACAAAATAAAAATACTTTCCCGATTTCACTTCGACGAAGTATTTTTATTTTTCTATGATCTTACAATATTAGCACGAGTACGGATTGTCACTCAGAATAACGTTTGTGGCAACAATGGAACTCATCTTCTACGAATACAACACTCACACTAAAAAAAACTCACCACAGACTTACCTACTTACATTCACTAAATCAGTAAAATTCCCGTGATTTCATCAAGGCTAGTCATGCTTATACAAGCACAATTTACGCGGTATCATCGCGTGAATCAGTCTCCACAGTAATTAGTCGATGTTATTTCGCATCACGTCCTTTGTTCCAATCTTCTACGTATATTTCCTGTAGATCGTTATTCTCTGTCATTGGACTATTTTTATAAATATGTATGTACGTTAATTATTTTGGTGCTCGTTACGATTCGCTGGTTTTTTATATTTTTATTCTACGATGGTTTAATATTCGATTATGTAAAGTCGTTTATATTATTCGATTGAAGAACAACCGATATCAAGGACTAACTAAGGTGGTTAAATGTTTGAGGTTGTTAATAATTCTTTGGTAGAAAATAAAGTCTGCTTGTCTGATAAAATTCAGTTTTTTCATCTTTAACTTTCTTGAAAGTCGAACATAATCGATAGGGGTACGTAAATTATCAAAGTTGAGCGAATCCCTGTCAAAATTAAAAACAATACTAGACAATTTATAAATACAAAAGAAATATTGTTTGTTATTTCCATAAAATTGCGAATTGATATTTTCCTCATAAAAACGTGGTTTTCATACGTGTCAACGCATTAAATAATACATACACCCCGCGCCTACGCTTACAATTCAGAACACATGAACAGCTCAAAAAACATGCAGATTCCGGCTTTTATTAAAACCGGTAACATTTGACTCGAAATAACAAAGCACGCTCATAAAATTCAAATATCGTATGAATGACGTCCTAATAGGGTTGTACCTACAACTTCGTATGTTCACGGTTCCTGTTGATAGCGACGTGGCAGCAAATTGTCTTGAGGATAAGTGATGATATTGTTTACCACGATTATGATGGATGGATGTTTGCGAGATAGGAAAATTATTTTTCTGCTTCCAATGTTGTTCTGAAGGACGCTCGGGCTGCTATATTAATTGCCTAAATTCGCCACTAACTCTTCGCGTGGAAGTTGTTAAAAAAGCTTACTGTTGTCCTGAAAATGAGTTTGATATCATCATGAGTCGTAAACGGCGGCAGTACTGCACTGCAATCAGAGAAGCCTAAGTAAAAAAAAGGGATTATAAAAACTATTTTATAAAAAATTTAGGTATCGTTCATTATCATCAACGCGAGCTTGAATGACAAAATTATTGCCAGTCCGCGTCTTCTACAAAATCCACAAAATGCTAACTTTCCCAGTAACCTCAAGGAAATCACATTTTAAAATTATCTCCCATTGTTGAATAATTTGTGCATTTAGATTTAAATAATAGATACCTAGGTACCTACATAAGCAAAGGAAGATGCGCTAAAGTATGCCGTCAAATTATTATTTTTGCAATTTGCAGATGTCTAGTTCTATGTTGATCTAAATATGATTCGCGACCGTAACAAATAAAAATAACAAATAATTATGTATTATAATTCTGTAAATACATTATGTTTTTAATTTCACGGGATACCCTGTCGATTTTGCCTTAAGAAAGAAAGGTTCTCAAATTGTACGAATACTAGATAGTAGAACACCACATGCAATATGTAAGCCACAGACGACCTGACTAAGCCATGCCTACTAGATTTACTTGAATGAAGTTTCTCTGTTTGTTGCAAATGTTCTGCATGTTAGAATTCCGTTTCGGCCACTATGCAACGTAATTTGAAAGCCCCTGCATTGTTGTATGTTATTACAATCAAGGAGTCATTTGTTGGAGGTAGACCGCAAACGGAGGTGTTGACTCAAATGCTTGTAATATTATACATTTCTAACATTGTTAGTTAGTAATTTGTTTAGGTACTGTGTTGGATGTATTTAAATGGATTATTTATTTATTTATTAAAACTTTATGCACAAGTAAAAAAAACTACTGTACGAAGGCGGACTTAATGCCTGAGGCATTTTCTACCAGTCAACTTTAGGGTGATGCAGAGACAGACATGGCAGGTGCAACAAAAGATAATACATATAACTTGAAAAATAAGGAATACTAAATAATACATCCATAGATACATACATATAAACAAAATAAACTTAGTCAGGAGAAATAACGACAGGTAGAGGATTATTGAAGATGAAGTCTCTGTAAAAGTTAATGGTAGGGTTTCTGTGCACAATTAATAATACCACATAATATCACGCCTGTAATTCCCCGAAGGCTTAGCAGAGGGACAGTGTAGGCTAAGATTTAAAAAAAAAATCCCCGAAAGCTTAATACAATTTCAATTTTGAAGCTACGTTTTTGACACCTGGGCTCCAAAGTTATTGGTCGCGCGTTATTAACTTTTAAATTAAAATAGACTTGCACTCATTAATGAGGTACTCTAAAAGGCTTAATTGGACTATCAGAGCTTTAATTATTTAATCATTAATGTGACTTTCAAATGCAGAGATACAAACTTATGAATATTTAAAAGTCGTTCAATTGTTGCGTTTAATTCCATAAAATAATAAGTTCTTTCGTTTTGTGCGAGTTAGAGTAAATAATTATTTTCATGTTTTTGCAAAGGAAAACCGTAAAGAGAAACGATTGAAACTAACATCTACAATGTTTTCTAAAGAAGATAATTATCTCAAAAAAGGTAGATCAAAGCTTATTAAGGTTGCTTTCTTTATATTCCAATTTGTTAAAGAAAACACTTACAAAATACCTATCTTTCCCAAGGACTAAGCAAGGGCATTCAATAAATTATTCGGTAATTATATCCCTAAAAGGTCTTTATGTAAGAGGGTAACCTTAATTAAAACAGTACATAACGGACAATGTATATAAGATATTTAATTAATGATTATACCTAGTAGGCTGCCATCTCTGCCTTTCGGGTTCCCGTTAAATCAGTTTCTCATTGCCCTGTAATATTGACGGGGTCCCGCCGAATGTAAGAAGATTAATTTTGTTTTGACAAAAAGGTATTTCGGCATCTATGAGACTCCTTTAAGAAATCATAAAATTTGATGATAAATGTAATCACAAATGATAACTTTATAATCATCTAGAGGAAAAAGACGCATGAATAAAAAATTACGATCGCCACTGAAAACACGGTTGAGGTTCCATCAAAGACGAGTAAATAGGTGTAATTGGCAAGGATGGCTAAAAAAGCCATGGTGGTGATGAATTTGACGATGCAATTGACCACAAAACTAATACAACACGAGGTTCGACGGCCAAGACAAAACTCAGTCGGTTCCATGACGGGCGCAGGACATCGATGACAATGCAGAAGTTTTTCTAAGAACGCCAATATGCACGCTTATCTTGGCGACGCAAAGCAAAAAGCTGTAAGAACTTAATAACGCTCTTATTAAGGAATTCCCAGATACTATCGACAGCAAGGCGTCAAACCGCTTTGTTGCTTAGTAAACAACCAATCAGTGGTACTGAAGACCGCTCTTAGATTTTTTTAAATATTAGAGTTATTTCTGTTTTTTGTTTTTGTGTGCCTGTCCTGGGGTCAAACAAATTTATTGTTTTTAGTTTTTCTTCCTAAATAAAGTTGAGAAAAAAAAAGTGAAAAGATGAAAGATATCAATGTATGATGAACAGGTATCAATGTATTAAGAAAAGTTACTCATCGGTGCACTGGCAGTAGCAAGAGTAGCCTAACCTCACATATCGAAGTAACCGCGAGTCTGTTATTAAAATATCATCCTGAAATAAGGTTCGCATATAAACACACTGCTACCACAAATCCTGCAATATCCACAGCATATTATTTCTCATATATTTATAGTAAAACATTTTCCTTCAGCTATATTGAACATATAAAGTTCGTGGAAGCGACCAAACAAAGTGACTGCTTACTTTTCAAAATGTATCCCTTTACTGGGATTGCGTTGGCAGATATTGTGTTCTATTTCAATCTTCACGGGGTAGTGCTTTACCTTTCAGTGGTTTCAGTACGAAAATAGAATTCATCACGGAAGACTTTTCTGCAGTACGTGGATGACATTTCAATGTAGGTGTGATCTAAAAGGGATCTAGGTTAGAATAGCGTTAGCTCAACCTATGTCGATGCAATGTTTACCTTATTTTTATTCAGTCAGTTATAATGGCTGAATGAATTATTGAGAAATTGTAAAGACTTTGGGATAAGTAAAATCTACTTTGATTAAATGTGTTGAAAACTCGAGCCATTTATATAAAATATATACCCCTAAGGGGCCCATCTTCAACAGAATCCCAAAAAAATATTTTGCCCATCTTTAACAGAAACTTCATCAACTTTTACGTATATATTACTCACTGGAGCGTTAAAAACAAATTCTTTTTTATTTAAATTCTTCATAAAACATTTCGTATTCTTACATTCGTTTAGTGATGTGTAAAGTATAAGAAATTTCGTTAAAACTGTGCAAGAATATCTGAAACTGATGGAGCGACGTTGTGAACGTAAAATTATTTGAAGAAATATTAAAAATATGTTAAACTTGTCTCGAATCGCAGTACCAAGACGTAAAATTTAATAAGAAATTCAGGTGCCTCATGCATATTTTACTTCATGCATTTATGGAAATTCTTGGAGAGGAGGAAGTGCGAGCCTCTCCATAATACATCTTATTACAGAATAATGATGAAACATTGTGATGTATTATGTAGATTGTCAGTCTACATAATAGGAGGAGCTTGTGGTTAAGTTACGAGTATAACAGCCGCACGGATTGAACCATCAGGTTAAGCTACGCTTGCCGGGGTTGGTCCGTGGAGGGGTGATCATCTTTACGTACCAAGACTCCTCTGTGCGTCAGAAGCCCGAACGTCTGACAACCAGTCTGACCAAGGGGTATCGTATTACCCATTTTCTGTGTTGGTCAGATAGGCAGTCACTCCATGTAAAATACTGGTATTCACCTGCATCCGGTTAGACTGGAAGCCAACCCCAATATAGTTAGGAAAAGGCTAGGTAGATTGATGTAGATTGTCAATAACGCGCTCACTTTGTCCTTTCTTGACAAAACAGATCAAAGACGGCCTGATAAAAAATGGTTACTGGCGTTTTTGGACAATACTAAGTAACACCCAAAGGATTACTGATGTATTGACTACTAAGGAGAAAATTTTGAGAATTAATACTACCTGGAGCAAGCATGAATACAATATATAGCTGCCATTATTTTTGTAATATGCTTGCTTAAAGGAAGCTCGCCTTTTATTTAAACTTTGGCGACGAGATAAATAGTAAAATAGATATAGACTTGATTGAACAAGGTCTATAGGAAAAATAGGTGAATGCTAACCAGCAACTGGTTGGCGTATATTGAACGCATAGAAATGTATTTCTTGGAAGTAAAAAACTGTACATTGAATATTTTTGAAAAACAGTAATTGATACGAGCTATGGGAACGAGTCTGGGAACGAGACTGGGAACAAGGTACGAGGACTGGAAACGAGTCAGATACTGAAAATTTTGTTTTAGTTCGTCTGGAAGTCGGTTGACGCAAAATCAGCAGAACGGATTTGGATGAAATTTGGCACACAGATAGTTCATAACCTGGATTAACACGTAGGGTACTTTAATCCCGGTAATATGTTCCCGTGGAATATTTTCTAACATCCACCTACGCGAAGCCGCGGGGCATAAGCTAATTCGGTACATAGAGACCCATAAAAAAAAAATGTTGTCAAAGAACCATTGTACATGCCATTCAAAAATTTATAACCGACGAAGCCGTCTTGTCATTGTCAGAGTATATTCCATAGAGGATGTGCAGTCTATTGACTTACAGAATGCAAATGAGGATATGCTCTATTTCTGATTGAATAAGATGTGTGCTTGATAGCGGTGTTACTCCAGCGTTGCAATACGTAGGTAGGTACATAATATGGACACATTGTGGCCCATTATTTTATGGCTGAATTGATTTTAGTTCATCAAAGGCAAACAGATCGTTTAGAAGATGTAACTGATAATTTAGCATATGTCGAAAATTTTGCCGATATCAGATCTTTTGTAATTTTATTTTATTTATTTATTTTATTTTATTAATTTTAAGAAAACTTACAGCTAATACATTCGAGTAGTCAGAAGTAATATGTAGAATAAAGCCAATTACAAGTTTCCACTTATATAAACTTTTGTATAAAATTACTAATTAAACGAACAACACGGACGACGACCGACGATTTTATTAATTAATTATTATTTAATTGTAAATAGTTGGCACGTATTTTCCGATTTTTTTCTTTCGTTCCAATAGTTAGGTTTTATTTATCTTCTTTATTTAAGATAATTTTACTTAGTAAATCATTGTCTGCGTTTGTGCATTTCATGGTTTATATAAACGCTGCTAAAGTTGCCATGGGAGTAGGCAGAAACTACAGAACGCCGCCTGCTAAGATCTTTACATAGTCTTTTTGCTTTTTTACGTTCATACATCAGTCTGGTCACACACGCACGCCAGTTGCAAGTACTGCACGCACCTTATCTTTCTGAAGAACATAACCAGTAGCCATAAACAATTTTGATGTTTAAACGTCACTTAACTTCAAATAACGTTTATAAATAATAATAATCAGTCTTTGTAGTTTTTCTAGCTTTCTCGAAAGAAGTTATCTAACCGTCTTATAGCAGTCTTTATAGTATATAGTCTTTGTCTTGTAAATTGTCCAGTTTACCCAACAGGACAGTTTGTTTCAAGACTTAGGAGACAATGATAATCGTTAAATTTTCTCAAAGCGATATAGCGGAAATATTTAAACAGTTACTGCCTTAGATCCTCGATCTCCATAAAAGGATCGTAAATATACATACATATTCTCTTATTTAACATTCTCAAAAAGCTTTGTTAAATTCTGAATACAACAATAGCGGCTTTATATAAGAAACCTGAGTATTGACAGTGGAAGGTATATTGCTACCGTTAAATCTTGTTTACACGAGACGGGTGCTAAAGTAACGTATCAATAAAATATTACTGGCTATGAAAAAATAGTTCGAAGTATGCAAGTAATTCAAATGCTTTTCATTATTTATAGTACATTACTGTCGCAGCCTGCAAATGGGGTATTGACGGACAAACGTGAAAATGTGGGCCGAGGCGAAGCCGTGAGTCCAGCACACACGAGAGTCCATCAATGCCTGATTGGGGCCAAGACTTGTACTATGCGCGGAAATTAAACCAGTAGGTAAATTAATTACAAATTCCAGAATCAAAATGAACGAAGAAGAAAGTTGTTACTGTTTGTTTCATACAAACACAACAAAACAAACGAACATACGAAACCGAACCTCGTTACGCCCACACAAAGACAAATTGCTCTAACAACCATACAAGGCACTTTTCTATTGTCAGAGCAAATCGAACGCGGCCCTATTCCGAACATCGTGCCGTGATCGTTTCGTGTGAAATAAAACGCTTCCCGTCGCGTTCAAGTTCCGCTTGATAAATTGCTTTTTTCTTTGAACGAACGATGGCTATGCTCACATCTTAATCTTAAAAATTCCTTAGTAACCGACTGTTGTTGTAGATGCGTATTTCGTCATGAGCAATGTTTTTGTCTTTTATTGGCTGGGAACTGAAGTCGTAAAATGAGGAGCGTCACATTTTTGAACGTCGAGGAAATTCTTCAGAGTTCATGAAGAAAATTCTTTGGAAAATATTTGTTTAATTGAGTGCCGTAATTTATCTGATATTTCATAGTCGTTTAGAACAGGAATGTGTAACGAATTCGCATTGTTACACATTCATTTCCATTTACTATCACAAATGTATGCAAACTGGATGTAGCAGTTAGCATTTACATACTCGGTCTCATATGGGTCTAATTTATTATTGTTCGTGATAATTTCAAGTCACATTTTTATGTTGGTTGTATAAATTTCGGAAATCATTCGATCTGGAGGCTTAAAACAGTCACTTTGGCAGAATCATAATAGGAAAATAATATGAATCATCGTAAAATGTCACAAACTGACAATTCATAATATGATCTGCGTGCCATTCATATTACGAAATAATTCCAATAATTATATGAATTGCTTTTGTGTCAAATTATGGGAATTGCTAATGAAAGCTGGAAATTCAGGAAATAAATTACTTATAGAGGAATTGCTAATGTGGCCGTTTTAGGCCCGCTGGGATGCTGACTCTGTTTCAGGATTCCCAACCAGCTGTGAATGTTACCGTCGGATCTTTTTAAATCAAAACTTTCTGCCCGCGATTTCGTTCATGTGGAAGTCGTAAGATACACAATGTACATTTTTATGAAACTCTCCCGACCCATCGCGTCGCATCGCATCGCCCGCTCTATTGCTTCGTTTTCACTAATAGTAATTTTTGCTCAGCTCCTAATGGTCGTAGCGTGATGTTAAATAACCTAAGCCTTCCTAAAAAATTGGACTATCAAATGCAAAAATACTTTTTCAAATCTGACTGGAAGTTTCAGAGGTTAGTGCGTTCAAACAAACAAACCCTTCAGTATTATTATATTAGTGAAGATATTATATTAAAAAGTATAGATAAGCTTGCATTAAATCAATATCAATCGCTTTTTATCGTCTTTAAATAAAAAGATTAGTGAGAATTGCCTAAAGACGGCACAAATTCTAAATCCGTAACCCAAAGCTCTGTAAATAAACATTGAAAACTTTCCTAACCCAGTCTTGGGTGAAATCGAGTTAGTTTCAAACTTGATGTCGCATCTGGCATCCAATAAACATCCTCGTCTCAATTGAAATATTCTGTTTGCGACTAAAATTTGTAGTTTAGTTTATTTGCTTTCGTAGTTGAAAGTTTCTAGGGATTTAAAGGCTTTGTAATTATTTGGTAACAGGATTTTGACAGTTACGAACTATGATTATTTAGAGGTACGAGGAACAGGGTGTAAAGTTCAGTCGTCCTCTATTGATTGGGGAGGATCCCCCGACCTCCGACCAGACGGGTGTCGTGTCTGGCGGGCAACTACCCAACCATTGATGTTGGAATCTTGTACATCTATATATGTCGATCACGCGGTAAACTCTAATTGCGCGATGCAGGATTTAGGTTTTTGATGCATAGGTCGCATGTGGTGATGTGGATGCCGTCAAAATTATATTAATAGTGTGGATTGGTCACTAACAATGATACAAAAAATTCAAAGTGTTAACTTAAAATTATATAATCAAGTTTTAGTAACAATTGCAAAAAACACCATGAAATCTATAAACTGTAGTGAAGAAATTAAATTTATTCCAGTTTTGTTTCCTTATTTTATTCTTCCATTGGATTTCCTTCGGTTTCTTCCGTTCTGTTTCTTATTACGATTCCAACAAGTACAAAAAAGGAATGAAGTGAATCAGTTGCTAATATTCGTTTTGCTCAAGATTCTAAGAATTGAAAGTAGGTCACCGTGTTGCTGCTTTCAGTTCATCAATTCAAAACCTAATTATGGTACATGTTCTAGTCGTTGCTGTTGAAACTGTGTTAGTGATTATGTATTCTTTTACTTCTCAAACTGTTATGTATAATATAACATTTGCTAGTAAGCTTATTAAAAAAAAACTATTAACTCACTATAAATTATTTGTAATACCAAAACATTCACTGCACCGCTACCTTGAATAATGGTTAAACGATTGTTAGTCGCCCATTGTTATAACGTAGGACACTGTTGTCGCACAATGAGGTCATTAGTTACTAGGCAAATGCCCTTACTATCAACATTTAATGGGAGACATCATATTTAGTAGTATTAAGCTAGAATTTACTACTAGCAAACTATTTAATTTACTTACGCTGCAGGAGAAATTTATGCTGCTTCTTAAAAGAGTAATAACTCTTATGTATATTATATAAATACTCTCAAATCTACTCGTAATGAGGAATAGCAAATCTTTATAAAAGAAAAAGTTGCTGATGTCACTTAGTCTGGCATTGTTATAACCAAAAGATTCGCATTGTGTTTGTTACCAACTATGAAAAGGCACACAACAAGACTAAATCTCATGCAGCGAAAGATACCAGAACAATAAATAATACCTCCATAACATTATCGTCCACAAAACCCGTCACACAAGCAAGCAGGATCTAAAGCCATTAATATTTGAACCAAAATTGTATGCAAACAAAACCCCTAGAAAACTTGTTTGCATATTCATTAATATCACATTGTTTCGTAAAATTTAATATGGCTCAGTGTGTGTTAAACCTTTGGCGAAAATTAATTCAATTTTGTGATGACATCGTTGTGTGATGGCTTTATTGATAATATCTTGCGTGACGATGCTTTCCCAAGCCTTAGTAGAGGAATTTTGGCCCTCATAATTGGAAGCAGCCATGCGTTGCTTTGTCCTTTGATAGAGCATTTTGGGTCTATGGAATAGATGACAGTGATTAGGGAACTGTCAGGTCTGGGTGAAGAAGATTACGCAAAATGGCAAGTGCAAAAAAAAACTTCATAAAAACCACAGGCAATTTTAGACTGTCAGGGATTCTGTCAGTTATTTTGTTTTTCATCAGAATAATCGTTATTGTTTCTGAATTCAAAATGTTTTGAAGTAAAAAATACAGGTAAAAGAAAAATATAGTTAGTACATAGGAAGCAAGAAATCTCGAAAGCACTTAAGAACTTTTTAAAGCTTTCCTTCGTATTTCAATGCTAAAGTTCGGAATGGAATGACACCTTCGAAGTTATGAAGTATTTACATTTCTCTAGATCCTAAATTCTGGGACCATTCTCCGTGCGAACGACATCCACGGCCTTTCATTACGTTCGAAAGTCATACTTACTGGAAAAAAAAGACGTACGTCTTGGAATGGCTGGAACAAAACTGCTTTTTTCTGCCGCCGTCTAAGAATGAATTTTTTACGTTAAAAGTTAGTGATTGGAATGTCTGACTTTATGATTTTGTGAAAGTTTTTCGTATTTATGTCATAGAAATGTTAAAATCTCATACTAAAAAACATACTGTTCCATACTAAAGTTTAATACCTACCTACTGTTCCAAACTGTATGGGACAGCTGCTTTTTTCTTCGCGATTTCAAAATTGGTCCCATAGTAAAAGTTATTCGGTTCGATGGTCTAAATCACCTCTTAAAGTTTGTAAATTTACTTTTTAACACCTTATCTACGGAAGACTATCAGAATTTAATAAATTATCAATTTTTGCAATAGAGTTTACAGATAAATTGAGACGCAAACCGATCAATCGAAGACAAACACTCTCAAGCAACCCATCATGCAACAAACTCAGAGTATTTTCCGATAGCATTTACTGCCGAACGATTCACGTAAACAATAAAACTAAAACGAACTCTTACAGTTACAGCATAAAATTCAATTTAGCTCGGCCACTGCTCAATTTGTCTAAGATTCGTTACAAACAAAAAGTATCCTACAGCAAAAGTTGAAATGATAAGGCATAACTGGGGACACAAGTGCTGTTAACAGTCGGGTAAACAGCGGCTGCAAAAGTTTATGCCAGCCGAGATTTTGTAGGACGCCAATAAAAATAAAGTAGGTACCTTTTAGATATTAGCATTTTAATATTCAGATGGATAAGCTAAATATGGAAGGTCCGCAAAATCTTCTGAACTCTCAAAATAAAAAGGATATTATTTGAGACGAAAATATTGTTTCTCGTAATGAAATCCGCGGCTCAAAGGAAATCATGGAAGTCGAATTTATTGAAATAATTTAAACTTTCCTGTGGAGTCCTGAAGGAAATTTTATGCTTAATCTCTGAACGTGAACGACAGTTAATCGCTTTGACGCATTAATTGAATTTTGATTTTCCTTCATTCAACGAATAATTTACTTACCTGTGCATTGAAACCCATTTTTGCAGCTAATTGAGGCTTTTACGACCAAATGATTTTTCAACGATAAAGTAACTACTACCTAAAACTCTTTTGTTTTTGATTTTTCCGTTCCTGTAATAATAAAATATCAGCGGGCTGCATCTCATAAACCGTAATAAGTAGACAGTTGAAATTTTCACATATTTGGTATTTCTAATTGCCGCTATAACAATAAATAGTAAACAGTAGTATGGGAACCTACAAGGGTTTACAGCGTTTTTTGCTAAAAAAAAATACTGTACGGAATCCTACCAAACTGGTACGAAATTAGTACGGAACCCTTCGTGTGCGAGTCCGACTCACACCTGGCCGGATTTATTTTTAATACAATTCACGAAAAAATTTACAAAAAACAACAACCGGCTTCCAAACAAAACACTAAAAAGTGAAAAATAACAATAATTTCGGAAGTCGGTGTATTTGGTTTAACATCTTTTTTAAAGTCGGTTAAATACAAGTTTTTTCCAACAGCGCAGCGCCACCCTGTCAACGTCATTCGAGCACCAAAAGGTAGTGTAACAGTGTATTTACACTGTGCTACTAAGTAACTAAATTAAACTACCTATTTGGGTTATAAATAATCGGCTAACCACTTGAATTATTGCCCCAAAGAAGGAGATAAGTGTATGTAAAGAAGTTATAGTTATATTGTGAATTATGATTACTAACTTAGCTTAATATTGCAATTGTGGTATTTACATCGAGACTTACGCGGGTGAAACCGCGGGGCGCAGCTAGTATTATAAATGTGAAAGTTTGTGTTTGTGTGTTCGGATGTTTGTTACTCAATCACGCAAAAACGGCTGAATGGATTTGGATGAAATTTGGCAAACAGATAGTTTATAACCTGGATTAACACATAGGATACTTTTTATCCCGATATTCCCACGGAATCGAGACTTACGCGGGTAAAACTGCGGGGCGCAACTAGTTTAACCTAATACTGGGTATCAGGGGACCTCTCACGCAAACGAAGACAGGTGATAGCACTGGTATTATCTGATACTTCTTCTTCTTCTTCAAATCGGTCCCTCATTACTACTTTAATTAATTTACTACATTACCTTAGTTTTATCTTATGTAGTAACTTAATTTGATAACTTGTTTAGGATTCAAAATTTGGGTTTATGAAAGAAAGATTGGCTTTTAGATTTAAAGTATTTTTTACCATGCTATGTAAAATTTCAAATGATTGTTGGTCGAATTTTGAAAGGCTTAGAAAGTTGTAATAATCTTCGTGTTATTTTAAAGAAATACGTTTTCTTGTCATAATGGATTAGTTGAAATAATAGGTTCATGAATACATAGGCTTTATACATAGATTACGAATATGGTTGAATTAATGAAGGTAAATATGAATAAACTAACAACTTCTTTCACACAAGGGTGGCGATGACAAATGTGGTAGGTAATGATGCCTAGAATGATTAATGAGGAGGAAATCTGTGATAGATATGAAAATGGAAGCTTCTCAGTTATCACTAGATCTATATTTTTATTATTATTTTGTGAATAAAAAGGCTGCATTAAATAGTGGACTACGAATTACAATTACGAATACTGAATTTGAAATTAATGAAACTGGAAAAGCCATTGTAAATCAAAACAAATTGTTTCATCCAAAAGATTTAATGTCATCCAAAATAAAATACGAGTAGCAAGGACAGATTGTGGGTGGACTGCACCGTCCATTTAAGCCATTGTAATAGCTGTGACCCAATTGGGAACGTCAGTAAACACGGACGTTCCATGAATGGCAAATATGCTACATTGACAATGGACCGTTGCTGTTGCTTTGTATTAGCCATGACAAAACAACGGAATACAAATTTTGCCAACTGTCAAAATTGACGGTTTACAGCAAATTTTAGAGAAGATGGAAACCAGCTGCTAACTGAATACATTACCGTATTGATTTAAGGAAATGGTGTTTTGAGTGTGAATGCCAATGCTTTTCAGTATAAACAGGTCACATTACCAACATAGGTACATAGTTTTCCTAAGGCCAGCCTAAAATGCAGTCATTTCAACAATACAACACAATAACTGTCGTTATTTGATACGAAATTTACAAACAGTTTTACTGAACAGAAACTTGATCAGGCTTTTAAGAAGCTGAGGATAATCTTTTCGATAAAAGATATTCACATATTGAACATTAAAATATCGCTTTGGAATAACAAAGACAAAATAATACTTGATTTAACCTGAAGGGATTTGGTTAAGAATGATCCTTTTCGTTAAGGTAATCTTCATTGTTTCTTGAGACGTCCTTATATAACCTTAATCCCACCAAAAGGATTTCTCGTAAAATAGATTGCCCTGATTGCTGGCCACGACAGTCATGTACAATTTCTGAGCGTTTTTCATTATTTACAGATTCTCTTTTAAATTTGAAAAATCGTTCATCTTTTTAAATCATTATTTTAGTTAAGAAACGAATTCAAAAGCAAATATTTTCTCGAAATTCTCGCGAATATAATTAAAATACAAACACTAATAGTGTTATTTAAATTAATATCCCGTAGCGCAATAAAGTCTGGGTTCACGTGTGTTATTATTTCATTTTAACGTAAAATATTAAACTACCCTCTCGGGTAAAATAGCAGGATAGGAAAATGCTACCGTTATGATTATTTAGGTCAGAATAATTAAATATCTTTTAATTAAATGACCAGGTAAAACGTTGGATAAAGCTAAATAATTATATTTTCGTAATGAAAAGGTCAAAGTCATTATATTTGATTATGTTGTTATCAGAATCATAAAAAGCCATAATGTGTAATCTGTGTAACAATACCCCTTGAGTTATGTATCCAAATGCTATCAAACTACATTACCCTAACTGAATTTGTTGTTTAGGATTAATTTATAGAATGTTTAGATAATTGCAACAAATAAATAATTTTGCATTTGCAATATTCCTACCCTGTTTTTTTATTTTATTGATTTAAATTACAATTATACCATTATTTTTGGAGAAATAGATCAAAGAAAAACAAGGCTGCACCCCGCGGCGCCCTAGGCCCGTGCGTCTGCGCCAGTGCGCCACGTCCGTCAAGCTGTCACCAAATAACATTCACAGACAATTTTCCTGTTATCGTTTTATTTTTGTGATTTTTTCATTGTAAATAATTATTTAAGTGTACATTGTTCAGCGTTCACATTTATTTTTCATTAAGGTAAGTGTAATATTAAATGCCGGCTGTAGCGACGCCGGAAATAGTGCAAGTCAACCTGCCGCATCGTTCGCTGTCCAGATGAGATGTCCCCACTGCTCCCATCCACGCTTCATAAAGACGAACGGGGGTTGGCAAGGTTCATAAACAACATAGTGTACCCTTGTGCCCCCCAGCTCCGTCCTCAACATCAACAACTCCAGATAAAAGTTTGTGGAAAATATTAGCAAAATTAAAAAATTCTACCCCAGTGTTTTCCTAGGTTCTCCGTGGGGCGCGGGACGGTCCGTTGCACTGAGTTTGGCGCAATATCTCCATCTTGCGACCCAGGAGAACTCACAAAATGACTGAACTCGCTTGGGAGCAATTACTAACTTTCCCATAAGCATGTGCATAAAAAATTGACAAATAAAATACATTGACAAATCAAATTAAAAATTAAAGAAAATTCTAACAATTCGACCCTTAGAACCTTATATGAACTTTAGATCCAAAATTACTTGCATTCAATAACCAATCACAAAAAGGCTTATGTTCACATGTGGAATCCAAATTAAGTGAAGGTGACATCAGGGGAGCGGCCAGGATATTGTTCAGCAGCGATGTGGCGGCTTCCTACACTCCAGAATCGCTAACAGATCTAGCGAGTAAACACCTAGCGCCTGCGGAAAGTTTCCCCTTTCCCGACCTAAATTCAATCTTCCTAAACGTTTCGGCTCCCCAATTGATTGCAGCTATGGGCTCCTTCCGAAGCAGTTCCGTCGGCGGTCTCGATAGCCTGACTCCACAACATCTAAAGGATCTATTATTGAGTTCAGGCGCTGGGGACGTTGGTGAATCGTTTTTGAAAGAGCTTGCGGCCCTTATTAACCTCATACTCACCGGCGGTGTGAACGAGGCCATCGTTGATGTCTTATACGGGGCCAACCTATATTCCCTGTCCAAGAAGGACCATGGCATTCGTCCCACCGCCGTTGGGTGCACCTATAGGCGTACGGCAGTCAAAATATGCTGTAAGCTATATAGCGAATCCCTTACAGCTAAGTTTCAGCCCTTGCAGCTTGGTTTCGGCTTGACAGGGGGCTGTGAGGCTGCCGTGCATGCCCTTTCCACCTTTTTAAACGTACAATGGTGAGGTTATCCTCATGGTTGGCGTTAAGAACGCCTTTAACTCTGTCAACAAGGACACTGTTGGCTGAAGTGAAAAAGGAACTATACCTATATTTTTTGGTTTATTGTGGAAGTGTACAGGTACCCCTCTAAATTATTATAGAAGGGCAATGTTTTGGATTCTGCAGTAGGATGACAACAAGGTGGCCTTCTCGGGCCATTCATTTTCAGCTTGGCTATTCATCCAATCATCCAGAAGCTAAATTCAATATTATAGTAATGCTGCCAGCCTTTTGGACACTTTTCCTGTTGACAGCGATGCGGACGAATTTTTTGATGCACTATAATTATTTCCCCCCTTTTTTATATACTTGTACATATTATTATTATTTTAAGAAGTCAGCCTTTAAAATTATTTAAATACGTGTCTATAAATAAAATAATGACTTCAATTATAACACCTTTACACTCATCCAAGGCGATGTTAATACCTGTAAGCAAATTTACAAAGAATTATGCAATTTTTGTAAACATGACAACGTTTATAATATTATTATCAAACCTATTAAAATAGGTAGGTGATAATGTTTGGGATGTTTATAATGGTCGATATAAGGTTACATGTCATATAACTACAGTGAAAACCTTTTATATTTTGTATCAAATATAGTCAACTTCTCTACAAAACCAAAGTCATTGGATCTCAACCTTTTATATCCAGATATCCCAAAACAATATCATACACTCAACACCAAATGACGAGCATTTTTCTTCATAAAAATTCAGGATTGGCGACCGCAGATACTTAAGCCATGATTCATGCTTCCTCATCACTCGAATTGTCAATTTTTCTATGTCTTATCCCCTCATAAATTGTGACCGCATATATTTATCTCTTCCACTATACTGCATAAAGGGATGCCATTTTTTCATTATTACGCACTAAAAATATATGATACAGCTGATGTCTTTTAGGGATGATGGTCATATGAAAATATGATGAGAAGGATATGGAAAATGTAGGAATAGTAGCCATTTTGAGGGGTCATCGTAACTAACGTGTTAAAACGTTTTATTAGCAGATCCATTTACTTTAAAATAACCTAAATGTAACTTATACTAAAGAGTTCATTCTAGTTGGTTTTAATATTGTAATTAAAATATTTATCTATGAATGTAACGCTGATGAAAGCATGACTATAATATGAAAGAGCTGAACGCTAAGGTGTAAGTGAGACAGATGACGTATGCCAAAGACGTATGCTTAGGATGACGTGCAAGATGTTAGAAAAACCGGCCAAGTGCGAGTCGGGCTCGCGCACGAAGGGTTCCGTACCATTATCTACAAAAACGGCAAAAAAAATTCGTTTGTTGTATGAGAGCCCCCTTAAATATTTATTTTATTCTGTTTTTTAGTATTTTTTATTATAGCTGCAACAGAAATATAATATGATCTGTGAAAATTTCAACTGTCTAGCTATCACGGTTCATGAGATGCAGCCTGGTGACAGACAGACAGATAGACAGACAGACAGCGGAGCCTTAGTAATAGGGTCCCGTTTTACTCTTTGGGTACGGAACCCGAAAAAGGTAGAATGACAGTTGCTTTTTGAATGACAGGAAAAGACGGTATCTAAGGTTGTTTGCCCACCGCTACGTCAACGGGACGTCAACGAGAACGAGATGACGGCGCCGAAGTAGCGACAAAACATTTACTATGGGCGCGTGTCCATCGCACGTCCGTCAACCGAGCGCTGGAATTCCAGCCCCCAAATTTTCAAGTAGTTCGACGCGACGGTCTCACCGTCGGCGGCGGCGGTGGCATCACACTGTCCGCCCGGACACCCAGACAGTGTAAGACGTGATTTTTTAACTAGGATATATTTTTATTTGTAATGTTTGACTGGCCTACACTAATATTATAAAGAGAAAAGTACTGAACCGATTCAAAAAATTCTTTCACCAGTAGAATGCTATATTATCTTTACCACTAAGTAATATAGGCTATAGTTTGTATCATGGAGGCAAAACCGCTCGCGGAAGCTATTTTATTTACAAGAATAAACCAGTTTGAGATATTTCTTTTAATTTTCCTCTGACCTCAGCCCTTTATTCCTACATTTATGTCAATCTAGATATTGCTGCATTAAGTACGTCTCTAGGAATTTGATTTTGTCTTGAGAGTTTTCATTCTCTTTGTAGAGTAAAATTTTGTTACAGATTCCTTAAGAGAGACTGAGCGATAAATTCTACACCAACATTTTTGGTTGACCCATTCATTACATATTCAGGGTTGACCCAATAGAACGCCTCATTACCTAATATACATATTAGGTATTATTCTACCTTTTATAGGAAATGTGAAACTCTTTGATCCAAAATATTTATTTACATTATCGATATTCTTCTTGTGTATGGAGGAGCTCGTGGCTACGTAATAACAGCCACACGGGTCAATCCATCAGGTTAAGCTACGCTTGCCGGGGTTGGTCCGTGGATGGGTGACCATCTTTACATACCGAGATTCCTCCGTGCCTCGGAAAGCACGTTAAGCCGTTGGTCCCGGCTGTTATTTGTGGATCTTTGACAGTCGTTACGGGTCGTCAGAAGCCCGAAAGTCTGACAACCAGTCTTACCAAGGGGTATCGTATTACCCAGTTAATGGGTTTTGGGGGTCAGATAGGCAAAAATAAAAAAACGTGGTATGTAAAATACTGGTATTCAGCTGCATCCTGTTAGACTGGCAGCCGACCCCAACCAACATAGTTGGGAAAAGGCTAGGCAGATGATGATCAATATTCTTCATGTAGATATTATCTTTCAGAGGTTTTAGAAATCGAATAACTGTCTCATTATTCTATTTCTTCATTTCTATTATCTAAGAATTTCTTTCATCGTGTAAATTTGAGATGACGGAAATTCACATAATTACCTCCTGGGATATTTAATGCCAACAATATCAAATTACTCACAACATTAACGGGAAAATCAGGGAAAATTAAATCGTTGAGACTTCTTAAAATATTTTGTTTTTCTTTCATCTTACTGCGGAACAAATTGACGATGAAAGCATTGCGTTGTTTTTATTTTACTTTTTTCCTTATATTTTTTCCCTCTTCTACACTGCTTTACGGGCTGAATTAATTCGTAATATTCAATGTCCCAAGTTAGTGTACATTATATATTTACGGCATTAAACCTAAATTCTTACTACTCGTGAAAAATGCTTGATACCACAACCTCCAACACAACCTATACGCTATGCCCGTGCAAGATTAAAGTGATGCCACAGACGTGCGGCCTATTCTACTTATATTCATTTAGACGTGGCACCCTAATTGCGGAACACACATTTATTTAAATACGAGGGTTTTGAAGGAAATTCCTTTTCCATTGCTTCGTAGGTTCGAAAAATTGGTCTGCTTAACAACGAAAATATGGCAATGAACCTTGCTGAACTGTCAAAATGAAAGGCATTGCAATCAATTGCCGCCATTGTATGTGTGTTACGCAATTGCCCCGCTGGCCATACTTAGTTCCCAATCTCTCACACAGAAATTATAAATAACAAAGTCTTTTCAGAGTATTCTCCAGACTAAAATTCTATTGTAGCGAAATTAAGTCATGTCCAGAGCCTGCTCTCATTTCACATTTTGTGACCTTTCCTTGTTGCTTATATTTTAAGCTTTTCTTTTTAAAAGCGTAATAAGGCATTCTTTTGTTAAACATTTGAGATTATAATTTTCTAACCGTAGGGTCCCTTTGTTTCGTTTAGAAATGGGTTTGCTGTTGATATTGCGATACCTAACATGTTTAGGCTTAACTGTATATTTTCTACTGTTATTATTTTGCTGGGTTATTCCGTTTCTCTTCAAAATTGAATGTAATTTTTGTATGAGGAAATATTCAAAACAACTTTGTTGCTTTGAGTTTGACTTAATTATTTCCTCAAAACAGAAATAAAATTAATTATTCAAAAAGAAAATATTCGTCTCTTCCTGGTCCATTCCTAATATGATTGGATCTACATCCAATGGAATGAGATTATTTTCTTCTTTTTGGAGAGACCTAATCCTTGGCAAAGGAGTAAATGATATTATCTAAGCAATTTTTGAAAGCTGTAAAGTAAAAAATGAGTTATTCCGATTCAGTAACTATCGGGCACATCAAGTCATAGAATCGCACATTTAAATGCGCCAAGGACACTATAAAGATTGCTTGGATCGTTACACGTGTCGGTACGAGAGCCTCGCTACCTATAAATGCAGTTATCTCTACGAAGCACGTGTCACACCGAATGTATAATCCTCCTGCTGGCTCAGGTCAGGTAATGTTTTATACATATCCCGTCTTGAACACACTAATCGAGATTTAAAAGACTGGAAACACGGTCCTTTTATATTTTATTTAGGACAAAGTTTACTGCTCCGTTGGACTAGTAGTCGCAAGTGAGACTATTAAGCGTGGGGTCCAGGATTCGATCGCTAGCTCGGGCGAAGTGCTATTGGATTTTCAACGTCTGGCCTGAAAAGTCGGCTCGCACCCATTACACGGGACTATAAATAGCTCTTCAGGGAAAACAAGGCCGATCTTATGTTATGTAAAGACAAAGTCTGACTTCTGGAACTTCGAACTTCGTTGGTTGATCATCACAGGGGAAATTTGCGTAGTTTGAGGAAAGTGTGTATTCTAATCTCTGTCTCAATCTGTCAAAAAAACCTCTCATTTAACTATATTTTTGTTTTCTTTTTGACATTGATTGTCGCGGCGGTGATTTTGTGACTTGAATTTGAACGTTTTTAAGTACAAAGATTGCCCTTTGGTTACCCTATTTGTCTCACTTGGTATGGCATCAGTCTCCTAATTTATATTCTACATGACTCTTCTTAGAATTTTCGTTTGATAAAATCTTATCTAGTAAAAGTTACTTTTGGTATTGTGACCCAAGTAATAAGTCCTTTATTCAGGCAAAGAGAAAGAAAATAAAGATAGTGTCACGATGTCTGTAACTAATTCTCACAAGAAAGTTAATAAATGTGCTTTCTTATGTAGAAGTCTTTTTTAGGGTTCCGTACCCAAATGGTAAGACGGGACCCTATTACTAAGACTCTGCTGTATGTCTGACCACTTTCTATAATCATCGCTTCATTTCCATTCTATTTCAAAATTTAAATTTGGAATTCGCTTAAAATTTCCAAGATTTCCTAAGACTTATACAAGTGGTTGGCACTCCCACGCATAAAAATTTTGATAAAAAAACTGAGCCCCTCTATCCCTTGAAACATTATCTTTTCCTTTATCTACATCATTGCACTCATTTATTATCTCAGCAAATCACTGCTCATTTTTCCACCTAAAACTATACTTACATAATGCACAACCCTAT
Source organism: Lithophane leautieri (assembly GCA_949152455.1). Taxonomy (NCBI): domain Eukaryota; kingdom Metazoa; phylum Arthropoda; class Insecta; order Lepidoptera; family Noctuidae; genus Lithophane; species Lithophane leautieri. Next base: position 11,131,448 of record OX424473.1, on the reverse strand, counting down.
TTCATCTCGAGGTTCCCAAAGGACATGCTATAACTTACATTCCTGTTACATTTTCAAATGATTTAAATGCTACAATTCCATTCTTCTTCTTATCGTGTGGTTAGCGACTAACCTGGTATCAGAGTTTTAAAGCCGCCCATGGGTCTCTGACTTGGCTTCACATGCCGTCGACAAATATCTCTCAGGCATGTTTCCCCACGATAATTTCCTTCACCGTTTTTGAAGAAAGTGATAATTATACAATACGCACATGAATCCGAAAAGGCAGAGGTGCATTCCTTGGGTTCGAGCTCGAGAACTAAGATTTGGCAGTCTGACGGTTACACCACTAGGCTATCACTGCTCTCAAAATTCCATTGAGCTGTTGTTATAGCGTACACATCATCATTTTCTTTATCTACATCATTTATTATCTCGGCAAATCTCAACTCATTTTCCCACATCAAATAATTCTTACATATAGCACAACCCTACATTTCATCTCGGGGTTCCGAAAGGACATCTGCTATAGTTTACACTTCTATATCATGTACTTCTTATCCAAGACAGCTATTAATAAAAAATTGAGCTCCTTCAATTCTTGAAATTACATCATATTTTCCCTTATATATATCATTTCCATCATTTATTATCTCGGCAAATCACAATTCATTTTCCCACATCAAAAAATTTATACATATAGCACAGCCCTAAATTTCACCCCGGGGTTCCCAAAGGACATATGCTGTAGCCTGCACTTCTACAACGGGACATCCAACAGATTCGCCTTGGCATACTGCCACGCCGTAACAATATTATGCGGAATCACGTATCCAGATTGTGTGCAAATTTGTTGTGACCCAAGAAAGTGTATTACTGAGATTTTTTCGAGTATTTCCTTTTAATGTTGCCGTTTCTTGCTTCGGAAAACTGCGATTACTTTTCTATTGTGGTATTAGTTGTGTGTAGTTGTTGCTACAATGAAATCGTTTTTAGGAATTGAAAATACATTAACGGTCTGCTAAATGAAAACACTATACCTATATACTAGCTTGTTAAAATACATTGATATATTTGTATTGATACACTGAATGGTTAAAACACCATCATCAGTAAATTTAATGCATTGTGACTAAATAATATTCGTTATTAAAATGCTATTATGTTTTGTTACAGGTAAGACTCCAGAAGAAAAGAATCAGCAACACCGTGAAGGGGTTGACCCTTTTAAAAGCACTGACCCATGAAAACGGGCACAAGTACAACTTTACATTTTCCTCCCCGATTTACACAAAAATACACATGACGTCATACAGAAAAAACAACACAATAGGAACAGAGGTTCATTCAACTGTAAATAAAAAAGAAATGTAAAAAGCCACGATTGCAGTACATATGCTTTAAAAGAACCCCTGCAAAGGACACTCAGAGCACAGCCTTGGGCTACACATCGTGTTTTTACGGATGGTAGCGTAGTGGATGCGGCAGTTTGAATATGAAGTAGTGAATTATGGGAAAAGAAAAGGGATAAAGAAAAATTTAACAAAGATCATGTCTTGGTAAAAATGCCGAGTGATGAAGTAGATATTTCTTTCGTAAAAACTGTAGAAACTAATAACTATTCTCATACCCCACAAAACCGTGTTTATCAGTTGTTTAGCCTAAACACCTTTTAAACACGACATTTCTGTATGGAGTTTGACATAAAACTGACACTAGACACGTTTAACAAGTATCTAAGTTTTTGTGGTAAGGAACCTTTTAAACACGACATTTCTCTATAGAGTTTGACATAAAACTGACACTAGACACGTTTAACAAGTGTCAAGTTTTTGTGGTAAGGACCCGTAGAATTTAGTTCGACGTGATGCAAGAAAAGAGTACCTGGAAAGATTTCAGGTAGGCGTTTGTCCAGTAGTGGAACATACTAGGCAGAAAAAAAAAGAGTGTGTGGGGAAAACATCAGGAAAGCAAGGCAATGAAAAGAAAGAGAGATGAAAAAATGAATTTATCTGACATTTTGTTAAGCTATTCAAAAAATGTGTAAGTAATTGACATTTTGACAACCATTTGATGATATTCTAATTCCTCCTTACTTAACAGTCTTCTTCCATCTACTCCATTTTGATTCGATCCCTCAAGTGCTCTCAATCTCAAGTGCCTTATCCAAAACTTACGAACTCATTTTCAAGGCACAGCTATTGGACACGGAGTAACATTGCCTCTTTGAAAGAAAGTGCCGACAGAAAAAAGACCTTGAAAGTAAAGCCTGAAAACTCATGTAAAAGGCTCTCCGTTATGGCAATATTTTAAACTTTTACTTGACTTTACTTATGAACATTATTTAACAATAAATAAACTTCATAAAACCAATTTGCAAACCTTAATAACACCATTTTCGTTTAAACTATTCAATTATGTTAAAATAACCACATTAATTTTACTTTGTGTTAAGAATTTTGAAGTAAGTTTATAATAAATCGGTTAAAAGCAAAGGTCACTGTAATGTAGGTGTTAAGTTGATTCTACTTTGTAAAACTACTACATAAATGTACGTACATTCACCCCTTTTTGAGGAAAGTTCAACCACCTATCAAAAGATACATTGTAATGGTTTTAAGTAAGAGTTCTGAGCGTGTCGTTATCATAGATCTTGACTCCATATTTGAGCATCACAGTAATCATGTTTTTATGATTACTGTGATACTCCAATAGGGAGTCGAAACTGTCTCTCCTAAATACAGATGAAAAAATTCTGAGCGTGGCATTATCATAGATCTTTGTCCTTCCATCACAGTTTTTTAATAAAACTAGAGCAGTTGCATAGCATCATTTCCACGAAGGAACATCCATCTGGCCACATTATTAATAGTTTTTGGCATTTCCATAGCGGAAGTATTTTTTTTTAAATTCTTTAATCTTATGACTGCACCTGAATGCTACAAGAAAATCGCAGTCCGTAGCAACCAACTGCGACTCGTGGTAAAGCTCTTAGATTTACAAAACTATGTCAACAATTATCCACGTTCGCACGGGCGAAAAAATATCGAGGCAGGATTTTATCGTGCACTGGATTTTCAACTCTCAGTATTGAGCCGAGTGTTGAGAATACAACAGAGTGCATCCTAGCGCGTCAAAAAACACACTGTTGGATTTTCAACTCTCGGCGCTAAGCAGGGCGTTAAAAATCCAGTGTGCGAAATAAATTGCCGCGAGAAAAAATCGCCAGCGCGCACCTGGGCTTATCAATATCAACTACCAGCCACTTATATCGATCAATTTGAACTAGCCGTTGAGATGACCTCTTCTTCCACAGAATCGAAAAGCATGTACTGTGACGTATCGTAGATCAAATTATAGGATCATGAGCTCGAATCTGTCTAGATCTAACGTGATGAACGATGCTGCTCATGAACTTAGGTTGGCAATTATGGACGTTATGGTTGCTTAGGTTGGCTACATTGCTTGGACTTTGATAGATTGAAGGAAACAATGTCAAGTGTATTGAATTTGGTGCTTTCTGGGAAATGAGAACACACTTACTGTTATTTTAGTAAATGATCTGTGGTTCTCTCTATTCTCTCTAGTAGGAAGCGTGTGTAACAAAAGAATAAAATTGGATTTCCAAGCTCGGATTTTACAATCCGTTTTTATTTTCAACTTCATACTAAAATATCAACAGTGCTGTGTAGGTTGGTACTCGATTTTAAGATGGTCATAGGAAATGACAAAGAGCTGTGATAAAAGGTGTAAAGTCATAGTAAAATCGGATGCCAGCAATCCGCTGAGTGAGCTATCAAAGCAAAAGGCTGAAACCTGACACGAAAGTTTGAACTTTTTAGAAGACTAACTTTCTGATAAACATAGTGGATAACAAATATTTAAACCATAAATTCGCCCATGTCGCATTCGCACACGTCAAACGATGGTCGCGTATCTGTTTCGTTTTGACACCTTGATATACACACTGAGATTTGATTGTCATGGAAACAATTATTGTGTAAGTTTGCTGTTCTCAGTATGGACACTAGGTACGAAGCGGTTTTCGCGCGACTCAGTACGGTGAGGCTAAATCTAACGATTTAAATCTTTGCTAGACATAGTGACAGAAAACCGACCCCCGCACAGAGGCCAAACAAGCGCAAGCCAATTACAATCTAAACACTAATAACACGTGTAGGTTGTTTCTCATACGCCTTTAACTTTTCCAGCTAATAAATGGCAAAACATGGTATGAGTAGGTTAGTAACTGTTTCATAATCGTAATACTGATGACATAATGTGTTTATGTGCATACGTGCCTATGTGTTTTTTATTTGCTGGCTATTTCCTTTATGGTCTAATAAAGGTGTTATTGCGGCTTAAAACCAGGCACATTTGCTTTATCTATATCGCCCATAAACACTTTTATAAGCCTCATTTTTAATGGTAGGTGGTATATTGTTTTAATTTATTTTTTCACCTATTTAGTTACACACCTTTCAATTAGGTTAACTAAAGTTTTATTAACACCAGTCCGTTATAGAATATTCAAGAATTAAAATTTAAAATTATTAATCGTACTTCATGCCAAAATCGTACTATACAAAATAACTAATATCGCATTAAAAGTCACACAAATACTGAATGGTACCGAAACCTTATAATAATAACCATCTAAAAGTCTCTTATAACATGAACCAAACCACATCTTTCTAGACCAAACCATACATTTTCTTTCATTCAATCTCCTTGGCTAAACAATATGGCGCTAAATTGAAACTCAGCTGCTGTGAAACGTGATCTAGAAAATCGAAAGATTGAACGTGTTTTATCGATATTATTTTATTGTTTGGATAGAGACTTATCCTTTTTGATGGAGTATGGTTTTGAAATATATTGAGAAAACTATACGAAAATAAGCTGGTTTTTGACCAGAATATGAACAGCTGGAAATAAATTTACATACATTCTTACAATTTTGGTATCGGTAATTTCATTCAACAAGTTAAGCTATAGAAAATTAAAGATAAATAATTATGTAAGTACACACGGCTACACATCAAGCTATACATTTCCAGTTTATTCTGATCTCGCATTGTTGCGAGGTCAGCTTATACTGGAAATGTATAGCTTGATGTGTAGCCGTGTGTACATAATATACGGTCGAGTTTCATTACCATCATTAGTATCAGCCGTTTTTTTTTTTTTATAGCGGCCGTTTATTGGACAAGCCTTATGTGATTTTTGCAAAAATTTGAAAACATAATTATTTTCAACCCCTAACCCCTTAGCACTTTTAATAACATGCAACTCTTGTGCAAAATTTCATGATTCTAGATTCAACGGTTTTGTCTGTGTGGAGTCTATCAGTGAGTGAATTCAAGATTTTTATTAATATAATTTTATATTAGATTTTTACCGACTTCAAAAAAGGAGGAGGTACTATGTTCGGGATGATGTATGTTCACCGATTACTCCGCCGTTTGTGAACCGATTTAAAAAATTCTTTTTTTGTTCAAAAGCTTATACTTCTGAGGTGGTCCCATTGTCACCAAGTCAGGATCTGATGATGGGATCCTAGAGAAATCGAGGGGAACTTTCAAAAATCGTAAGGGCAACTAGTGCATTCCTTAATTTATTCATTAAGTATTTTACAGCACTACAATTTTATGAAGGCCTGGAGTCGATCTGATGATGGAGCCGAAAGACAGTCAAGGGAACTCCTCAATGGTTTACAGCAGATACCTCGTGTTTGGGCTTGATTAATTTGTATTGATAAAAACTTTACACTTTGATGGGTTCTGACTGTCGTTAGGGGTCTGATGATGAAGACGAAAGACAGTCGAGGGAACTCCTCAGTGGTTTACAGCAGATATCTTGTGTTTGGGCTTGATTAATTTGTATTGATAAGAACCTTACACTTGGATGGGTTGTGACTGTCGTTAAGGGTCTGATGATGAAGACGAAGGACGATTAACGGAACTCCTCAACGGTTCACAGTAATTACCTTGTGTTTGGACTTAATTCATTTATATTGATAAGAACTTTGCAACCATATAGGTTGTAAGTGACATTACAGATCTGATTATGGTCACCTTATAATATGATGATGAGGGGAACTATACAGTGTAAGCAAATGTATAGTGTTCACCCTTATATTCTTGAGAAGGCACGGGAGTCTCATTAGCCAGCCGGTTTCGTATAACATCTAAACGATACTTGCGCTGTTCAGACGACTCGCCACTTAATCGTTTTTGAATAAGATTGAGTCGGCAGATCTTATCATTTGGCGACTCCTGTGACAAATGAGAATGCATGTAATTTCTCATCTGAGATAACCTAGCATGACAAGCTAACGGTGATTCTTGGGAACCGGACATAGCACTCCGTTTGCGATTCTTAGATAGGCGTTCTTTTTCAGCAGTATTAGTCTCTTTAATTCTGTTTTTCTTCATGCGGGTGGCTCCTTTAGTTGGTCTACCCATGATTACAAAAATCAAATTACACAAAAAATTGAAAAATAATAAAACTTTAAAAAAAAAATTGACCGACTTCAAAAAAAACAAAACAAAAAAGGACTACTGTACTAAAAACCAAAAGACAAAAGTACTTCTTTAATAATAAGAGAAAAATAAAAAAATAACTTTAATTTCGGAAGTCGGTGTCTTTGCTTTTAATTTTAGTTTTTGGCCACCGACTTCCGAAATTAAAGTTATTTTTTTATTTTTTTATTTTTCTTTTATTATTAAAGAAGTACTTTGTCTTTTGGTTTTTACTACAGTAGTCCTTTTTTGTTTTGTTTTTTTTGAAGTCGGTCAATTTTTTTTTTAAAGTTTTTTGTTCATAATTTTAATATAAGATTAATTAAATTTAATACAAGATTTTTATTTATAATTTTAATGTAAAATTAATTTAATTTAATATAAGATTTTTATTTATAAGAAGACTATGGGATAGGCTGGTATCCAACGAAAATAAATCCATTACAGGAGTGCAAAACGCTGTAACGCACCCTTTAGGTACCTGTTTCACCCGCCGCCGACCAGAGGGCCAATTCTCTTACAAAAAACGTTCACATTCGAGTCGCAATATGTCAAACTTGTCAAAAATGTTGTTAAATAGATGGTTTTTTTTGACAGATTGCGAATGACATGCGAATGTGAACGTTCTTTAAAATAAGGAAATTGCCCCGCAGGAATCGTCTAGCCATCGACAATTTTCTCGCTCAAAAAAACGTAAAATATAATTATGTAGTTAAGTCCCGTGTCAGAAAAAAGAAACAAACTTATTAATAGTTGATCGCTAGCTGGTCACACTGCTGACGAAAACTTTCTCTTATTGTCCGTCTCTTGAGCGAGAAAATGGTTGATAGCTAGTTGCTTCCTCGTCGGCGCGCGGTGGTCTGACAGGTGCCTTACCAAAGCGTTCACGACTGGCGATAGTTAATTACGCCCGGCGCAGCCTGTGTGGTCAGTCCGTCTACCTTGCTGACAGGCTAATCTATTTACCTTGCCATGAGATACTTCTTGCATAATTTATGCTCAAATGAGGGTAGAAGAAGTAGATAGGCAGTGTTAAAGCAAAGCCATCATTATTCTGTAGCAAAATAATGGAATGGAATGATAATGATAATGGAATGATGCACAGACTTAATAAAATCCAAGACGGAGCGCTGCAAACAATACAGTGAAGCATGCTAAAACTACACCAGAGCTCTGTGCATACACGCTCACACACACGAATATACAACTGTTTACAATGACACTACAATCAAACTACACCAAATTAAGTGCACACATGATTACGAAACCGGCCTCACGTCAATGTTGACAGCGCTCTGTCTTGATTTTTTATTTGGTCTGAGGGAATGATGATATACATTCTGTATGGCTCCATCTCTTTTTCGCACTAGAACATGATGGCAATAAAAGCTCCTATTCCGCTTTTAATATTCCTGGCAGGCTAATTCATTTATCATGTCATATTGCATTCTCTTATAGCTCATACAAAAAAGGATCCAATTTAAAATATTCAGCACCCAAAAAAAAAGGGTTTAATCCAGTATTTCTGCACAACGTGGCCTAAAACTAAAATACGTAATTCATAGACACAATTCTAGCTGTCATTTTGACGGATGGTACAAGATGTCCTACGAATGGCAAGCGCCATGATTAATGCGTTCCCAGTTCAAACAGCTTCTGCAATGCTGATTCGTTGAAATAATTTTAGTGGGGGCATGTCGATTGTGACCTGTGGATGATGGAACGTTCAATGTGCATGTGAAATGAAAGATTTTTTGCTTTGTTTGGGTTTTGTTGATTCCTTTGTTTTTTTTATCTGGAGCGGTTATGACTTGAAAACTTTGAGATCAGGGTCCGCCTAGCATTATAACTTCATTTTACACAAATAAGTACCTGTCGTGGAATTTTATAAGGATTATAAGTTGAAAATCTTTAGCTCATATTAATTATGTTAATGATGCCGTATGTTGCTATTAATATACCTACCTGGTATTAAATGAGTGAATACATTAAATGGTTCGCGGAATCCAATGCTAGAATATAAATTACTTAAGTCAAAATACGCTATTGTGTGTAGTGTAGGTGGTCTACATGAAAATAAAACAACGTACGAATTAATGTGAACCCTAAAGGCAAAATGTTTGTAATTGTTCCTAAAGGGCATTCATTTCTAAGTTTTGGCTTAGTTCTTTGCAACAATCTAATTAATTAAATAAAAGAAGTCTTCACGCTCACGGCGAACAGGACCAGTGAAATGGAACACAGCACAATATGAGCTTTATGTGCTAAATTATGAATGAGTTGGCGCCCGCAATCTCATTTATTATTACGTAGTCGAGTTCATTTCAGGCCCAAAACTTTTAGTCAGGTGAAAAATCTAGTCTAGGTAAAATGGAATGTCCTAGATTCGTAGATTATGCTGGAAATGCGACAAGCTATTTTTATAAAAGATACACAAAATTCCAAACATAAGTATATTTTAGCGGTTAATCACCATGGTATCCAAGAGCATAACCTAACTCATGTAATCAACAACCATAACACACGATCTATGGCTGCTGACAAATTGAATGTACCCAGAGTCACTAGTTACTATGGTGACCGAACCCTAAAAAAACGAATACCGTATCTATTGAACAGTCTGCCATCAGACATAAGGAGTGAATTAAACAAAAATAGTTCTCAAAATAAATTAAAAAAATATTATTTTAAAATATGTTAAAGGTTAGTTTACCTAAAAATGATAATTAGTTTTAAGTACAAAGTCCATTGAGTGTATAGAGACTCACCGACCCCACAGTCAAACCACTACACTACGGTTTTGTGGGGCTTAGTTTATTAGTTATACTTACCATAATGTGAATACAGATAAATAAATAAAATAACCTACCAATATCTGATAAGCAAAAAAACACTAGGTACCTACTTAATACTACCCATTATACGTACATCCACATTAATACCACCTTTACACATTCCAAATCAACGGTTTACCAAGTATTTTACTAATCCCGGATATTTGAAACAATCCCAAACATATTTCAAAAATGTTCGAATTACCTGCATGTTACTACCACATTTTTAGCCGCTGGGCAAATATAGCCGGGCGAAATATTTCATCAAATTTTAGCGGTAGGTACTCGACTACTCTTGCATGAATTTCAGGGAAGTTATTTAAACATGAGTAATTTAATTAACACAGATGAGGAACGTATTGTTGCATCACTATTGTTATACCTAAGGATTTTCGCTCAACCTGGTTGCGCTTTTACATTGTTTAAAGTGTATTCGTCAAAGACTTTCTAATTAACTACAATGTCTTTTGGCCCGCGCGCGGCCCGTCTGATAGCTTAGCGGTTAATTTCATCATATAATTTATTGGAATGGTGAATTCTTGTAAAGTTTCGGAAATGAATAACGATAATATTTTAGTAATTGAGTCTTATTCTTCTTTTCGTGTCAAAGTAAAAAAAACAATCTGCCTAGCCTTCTCCTTATTATGTTGGGGTTGGCTTGCAATTTAGCCGGTTGTATACCATTATTTTACATGGAGCAACTGCCTGTCTGACTGTGCCGATGTACATTTGCTTTTATAATGTTTCAGCCCAGTAAGTGGCCTCGCAGGTTGCGGCATCAGTGGCATTCTTTAGGTCATCAAATATGCAATATGTGAACGGGTACTTAGGACACTCCAGCAATAAATTCTTGTGCTTCTGGCATTCAAAAGGAATCACTAACTTCTGTGAAATAAAACAAGCACAACCAGCACCCTAATTGCGTAACACACGATCTATCACAATCTGAATTATTTTGAAGAATATTGTTAATTCATAGCTTCGTATGTTCAAAAAATTTGTGTGCACAACATGGTAAATAACGCAATGAATGTTGTTAAACTGTCAAAATGAAACAGACTGTGATTGATGGTACCTTATGCTCCGCGAGACGATTTCAAAAATCCCTTATCTGTTAATCGACTCCAGGACTCTGCGTCCGACTGGACGGTTATTTCTATGATATTTCATTACGAAGGGATGCAATTAGGATCCTGGTTGTGCTGTATCTGCATTGGGTTAAGGTTTTACTCTTGTCTTGCAGCTAAAGACAAACATTATAATGATAATGACACTTAGGAATACGAGCCGTATCCAGTCAATGTAGGATCGCTTGACGGCGGCCTATGTCCAGCAGGGGACGGCTTTTGGCTGAAATAATGATGATGCTGAATTAATTACTAAACTAAGATGTTCTTTTATACAGATTATTATTCCATCGTAAATAATAATAGTTAAGCATTTGCTGTGCTAGATTCTAGTTTTGATAGAGCTAGCTTTTTATCATGAGATTTGGGTATGGAATGAGACTTCACTAATTATTTAATTAAATTCATAAGGATTCATAGCTGCACGCAAATAATAATAACAGTTTAGCATTTGCTAAGCTAGATTCTAGTTTTGATAGAGGCGTTTGTTATGATTGCATTTCTAGAGTATGATGTCGAAAATCTTTCATTTAACACTGCTTTCCCACAAGTGCGAGCATTATTAGTATTCCATTATTATATCACCACTTTCCATGCTAATTGGCTCTACTAAATCAGAAAATAATAAGCGTATATTATACTAAGCTTAATATCAAAACGTAATCAACGACCAACGCATGAGTTAGGCTCCCTGCGAAAATGAACCGAGGGCTTAGCGGAAAACGGAATTTTATCTGTAATTAGTAATTTGTTTAAAGAAAAATGTAAGGAGCTTACTTTGACATCCTTTCTATTGTATTTAGGGAAAACAGTCATTATGGAATAATTAGGAGCCCTGGTGGGGGTTGAATCCTTCAGGACCAAGGTAATTTGGAGACATTATACTTACCTACCTATAATTTGAAAAAACCTATATCTATACAAAATCAATCAATCTGCCTAGCCTTTACCCAACTATGTTAGGGTCGGCTTCCAGTCTAACTAGATGCAGCTAAATACCAGTATTTTAAATGGAGCGGCTGCCTACCTGACCTCCACAACCCAGTAACACGATACCCATTGGTAAGACTGGTTGTCAGACTTTTGGGCTTCTGACGGCTCATAACGACTGTTAAAGATCCACGAATGATAGCCGGGATTAACGGCTTAATGTGCTTTCCGAGGCACAGAGGAGTTTCAGTATGTAAAGATGGTCACCCATCCACGGATCAACGTCGGCGAGCGTTGCGTAACCTGATGGATAGACCCGCGCGGCTGATAAAGCTTCTCCAAAAAACCCTAAATCTATACAATACATAGTTGCTGTTCGTGTCTACAATGAGAGCTTGAAAAGTTCTCAGCTTAAAATTCTCAAACGGTATCCAATGGCACAGATAATGCAAACTTAGACGCAGAAATCGAGCAACGGCACACTACAGAAGAGTAAACTTTACAATTGAAGCGCACCGTTGTCGCGTCGACTCACATTTCGGGTCACCTGAAAGTACATTTAAAGCAACCTGCGTGACTGATTTCTTTTGGTGTATCAACCAAAACAAAACAGTCACGCAACGTTCGTGCATTGGCGTTGTCAATTTGGTTGTCGTTGTGCACAAGTTTATGAATTGAGACCTTGTGACAAATTTTCAAAGTAATTTAGCAGTACTTAAGATGATTCGTTCCGTATAGCCTGCAAAATAAACAAAATAATTATGTTTTCCCAAAGAAATTTTGATTTTCGCGGTTTTTCACCTTAAGTAATGCTAAAGCAGAGCTTCAAAACTTCAAATTCTCAATTCAGAAACCAGGTTTTACCGACTGACTTTTAAGCATGACAAAGGCTATTTTTATTTAGCTCGTTTCAAGTCTACAAGATTACGTAGGTAAACAGACTTGTTTAATACAAGTCTACAAGATTACGTAGGTAGACTTGTTTAATAATTAATCACATTTTTCACGTTCATTTCCTATTTACCTGTCAGAACAACTGTCCTAAGAAAATTACAATTTCCGTTACCTTGGATCTTCTTTATTTATTTTCTAACTCTTAGTACAAAAAAATAAAAGCTTTTCTCGGAAAATGTATTAAAGCAAAAGCTCTTTGGTGCAAATGTTTACTTATGTTTGTCGTAGACGTTAAGATTAAAGGCTCTTACATACTGGGGCGATTCGCCGCGCGACGCGACGCTGCCGCATTGTTCGCCGTGAGAAATTGTTTTGTTAAAATTCGCGTCGCGCGACGAATCGCCCCAGTATGTAAGAGCCTTTAAGAGTGGTTAGTAGGTATTTGAGAAAATGCGTGCAAAGAAAAACGTCTGGTTTTCTATGAGTAATTCTGTCCTACTGATTTTAGCATAAATTAAGATTTGATTTGATAACTTACTTAATTTTTTATGAGTAAAAAAAAAAAGAAAAGAATACGTTCTCGGTAAAACATGACTCAAAAACACAAAAAATAACAAGTTGGGGGAAACATGCTTCACATCACGCAAAACGGCCATCGGTCAGCATAATTCTATGCCAGAGCGTTTTCAGGGACAGCAATAACTTTTTATTTATTTGCCAAAAAAAACAAACAACAAAAACATGTAAATTTTTTTTTTTTCGATATCATAATTGCTAATTTTCAGACTTATAACTCAACAACTATATTTCTTCTAAACAAAGTTACATAATGATTAACCTCACTAAACTTTACTCATAAGTTTGTACAACCGACCCATCAGCAACACACGAGTTATGAGCGTCCTGTGGAAATTAATCGAGCAATTTGTGAAGTTCAAAACTAATTAGCTTAATATGTTCTAGTGATGGGACACGTAGCAACCTCTTAGATACAAGTTACGTATGTAAACACTACGTCACAGGGATCTTTTGAATTTATTAAGATCTTATATAAATCCCTATAAAAATACTAATATTTTAAGTGCGCTTTCGCACTTAACTCTTAACTTAACTCTGGCTGCCTGTCACCTTTTCACGCCTCAACGGCTGACATTTTTTATCCCGGCAGTACGTTCCCGACGTATAATTACCGACCTCCACACAGGCAAAGCCGCGGCAAAAGCTAGTAATAACATGAAAATGTAAATTGTGTGGTTTTTTAACATTGATGGCATGTTCGATTAAGTCACCTCTAAAGTCAGAAATACGCATGCCAGTGATTCTTAACATTTCTTATTGAAATAGCCGATCCAATAATTAGGTTTAGGAGGTCAGATGGCTTTCGCGCCAATAATGATTTATTCAGTATCTATTAATCCTGGAAGCCGACTCCGTTTTAGAAAAAGGCTCCAAAATGAAATGAAAATGACTCTTTTCTAAGAAAAACATTCCCAGACTAAATACCCCACAAAGTGATTTCAAATTCTCAATAAAAAAATGCTGCTTCATTAAGTAAATAAGGGTCAATTTGTGTATCGTTCCATTTTATTTCTGCTAGTGTGCGAATTAGCTTAGCTTTACGCAAAGTTTAGCAACTAATTAGCGCTATGTGGACTGGTCATCATAATGTAGGAACACCATGTCGTGTTGGAATATCAGCCGATATTTCTAAGATTCCTGAAAAAAAAAATTAACAAGGTAGATGTGGTCGTGGGAGAAGTTTTTTCTTGTGCTTTGTAAGGCAGATTGGTTATAGTATTTTGTAAATAATGTTATTAAAGGTATTTAATCTAATTACAATCAGACAAACAACCGACGACTCTTGAACCGATGAACCCTTTGTGCAAAGTTAAATTAAAGCTGGACCAATGGGTGGAAACACGGCACAGCCATTTTCCGCATGACTGACAAATATTCAAAGTCACAAATTACATGACAAGGAAAAATACCCAACACTCATGTAAATGCGAAAAAACTCGTCAGAAAAGGACAAACTTTGTAACATAACAAGTCGAAAAGAAATCTCACTCCAACTGAAATAGGCATCAATAAAAAGAAACTCGATAAAAGAAAGTTACCAGTGACGGATACGGGACAGTCCCACTTCAAACACGATTGGGGGCACCGTACTCAAAGCAAACTTCTAAATGTATACAGTAAAGCTGTTTAAAACTAAGATGGCGGTTCGAACGACACTTTTAGTTTATTGGTACCAAAAGTACCTTAAAGTTTCCAAATCAATTACCGTTTGGTACTTATGATTTATGGATCGCAAGTTGCTGGTATTACGTCTTTTGCAGTTGGTTGCTCATAAACTTTGGGGATACGAAAAATACGCTTAAATGGTGGATTTTACACGTCATTTGTGACTTTAACGAGCTTTAGTCGTTCATTTGAAGCCTACTGAAGATCTTATTTTAAAAGTTTTATACAGACTGATCATGAGCGTAAAGCCTTTTGTAAAATTATGTGAAAATATTCCTGTCCTCATTTACGGTTGGGGACTTTCAAATTGGTGAAAAAACATAATCAGACGAGGGCAATTCCCGTAATTTTTAAGAACGTTCGGATTTGCCTCTCGTTCGCAATCTGTCATAAATACAACCAATTTACCATCATTTTTGACAAGTTTGAGAGATTGCGACTTGAATGTGAACGTTTTTTAAGAACGAGAATTGCCCTTCTGTTATAGTATCATAATATCAAGTGATTCGCTTGGCTGTTGCTATTACAGCTAACCAATCACAGCACCTGAAATTGACAGCCGATTTACCAATCAGAGACTTCAGAAACCGGAGGATGGCTACATTTGAGATATGTTTCCCATAAATCCTATTTCATATTTCCTCTTACCCAACATTATTTGAGATTGGTTCCTTAATGTTCCCGCAGGGTTTTATTACGAGATCTCTACTGAACACGCACCGTTTCGAATAGTACTATCAGCTCGTAATCACCATTTTCGGAAATCGATTGATCGTAAACTGGTGTAAAGTATGTGATAGGTTTATGTGGGTAGTCGAGGGTTGATAAGAAAATACTTATTATTGAAGCTAACTCAGAAGCTACCCAAGCAAATTTAATCTAATGTGTATGGAAACAACTCGGAAAAATACTCTATCGAAAAAAAAAACCGTTTACAATTGGAGAAGATATCGCTGAACTACATTACATACACAAAAATATTTACGAATTAAGAACCTCTTACTTTTTGAACTCGGTTAAAAATAGACCTTATAATACGCTCCCTCACTTTGTACTTGGAACGACCAACATAAATAACATAATATTTTTATATAAGTAGATACTAAAATATAGTTCATTCAGGACGCAAGACATGTAAGTTATTCTAAATATTTGCTTAGGATCTTGTTATTCAAAACCGAAACTTGTATAGGAGCAACACATTATTATGCTTTATGAAATATTGAAAAGATCCATCTTGAGCCGCCTTTACAAAATGTACCAAAATATAATTTACCTCTATGAAAAGGATATTGGATGGTCATATTATAAAAGCTGTACGTATAAGAATACCAAAAAAAAACTACCATAACTCAACCAAAATATCGTTAGTTTTTCTGAAATTCATTTTATTTTAATTGTTTACATCAAGTCTTATGTTTATTGTTATAGCAATAAAATAAATTCAATATCTATTTGTAAGTGTAATGTGATTGATTAGATGGTTCAATATTTCTAATTTTTGTATTATAATTATATTCGTTAGTAACGGATTGCCTCGTTGGTTGTAAGCGCTACTGCTGAACATGAGGTCCTGGGTTCGATTCCCAGGTCGAGCAAGTGTTATTTGGTTTTTTTCACCGAGAATTTCTCAGTAGCAGCCCGGAGTCTGGATTCGTGCCCGGTCGATGGCAATAGGCTCGCCCCCTATTACATGGGACTTAAAAATTTAACTGGCGAAATGTGGGTCTACTATAGGTAAACCTCTGCTCAACCCTTCAGGGAAACAAGGCGTGATGTTATCGTCATTTTCCGTGCCCTTTCGATTTATTTTCGTTTATAGAAATAGGTAAATAATTATGTAGAATTAAGCAAGTCATACTTAAAAAAAAACAAAAGAGGAATTGCTTTCTAAAGTAATCAATATCAGCACTATTATTAACCAAAAAGTTATTGGCAACACTAAAACAATTGTTTCAAACCCTTGATTTGAAGTAACTTTCATGAAAAATACTGCGTTTCATTGTTTTGAACATTTCATATTTCTCGACGTTCTGAGCACTCTTGGCGGCGCTCACGGGTGGACGGACTTAGGAGCCAAGCTTTTAATACTAGGAAGGCTTTTCTTTGATTTTCAGAAACATCTGTATGTAATTTTGAACGTCGAAAACGAAAGAAATTTTAACTTTTGTGGCTAGTGGTACAGTATAAACATAATTATAATGTGGACTAGTAGGTTCATTTATATGAAGTATGCCCAAAGGTGGTTTCAGACTATGCTGTAATATATAGCATATAGCATTATAGTTCATAGCACAATAATATTGCTCGCCATACATTTATTTAGAACACGTTCACACTTTGCTATCCTTACATATTATAAAACAAAGTCCTCCGCCGCGTCTGTCTGTCGTCCTGTACGCGATAAACTCAAAAACTACTGCGCCGATTTTCATGCTGATTTCACCAATGGATGAGAGTGGTTCTCGAGTAAGGTTTTAGTATATAATAACCGACATCCACGCTGGCGAAGTCGCGGGCATCAGCTATTATTATATATTATTGGAAAGGTATGGCGAGCGATATTTTTGTGCCATGAACTATAAGCTATACGCCATATATTATAGCGTAGTCTGAAACCACCTTAACAAATGAGGGAAACAAATGAAATGATAGAAAAGCCCAGTTCTGCTTTTATTCCATTGGAGACTTCTGAGTAGAGAATTTGAAATACAATACAAAAATAAATTCATGTTGCGTTCAAAATTCGAGATTCGATATTTGCCAGTACACGTTCAAAAACAATACAAAACAAATGGAAATCGAACAAGGAGCTGTTTCGGGAACAATTATAAACATTATGATAGTGGATTCATATTCATTAATATTTGAACGGTGCGATGATGGAGGTCGATTGAAGTGGGTTGACTATGGGATTCTAATTGTTCTACCATAGTGTTTAATTGGCGTTAAGAATAATTATAATATGGATGAAGTTTATTTAGGAACTTGGTGTCAATTCAGGTAGTTTTGCCATCTTCGATGCATTCATAAAGAGTTATAAGTTAACTCCCTTAGTCTTATCAACTTGAACAATAAACAATTAAAAGGAATCCACTATTCATCCACGTTCAACTTTTTTTTTTGCTCAGCGCGGTAGTTACTCATTTGTGACTGACTTTTATTTCTTTATATAAGTATTAAAACTTCTCGCATATAATAAGGTACAAAGGCAGACTTATGCCTTAAAGACTAATGACTTATCCCTTGTCTTTAAAAAAATATTTTTTATTATTGCTTTGGAATTACGAAAAGTCGACATATTTATTAAAGTCGACTAATTATTTCTTACTAATACTTATGTAAACTTAATTCCACTAACCACTTTGCGGAATCAAGACATATATTTTTCTTTCCTATGATTCAATAAACTCCTCAAACAAACAGAATTCTCCGTTCTCCATTCATTTCAGATAATCCGTACAGCAAACAGCCATTTATAAAATCCGTACCTGCAAGTTCCAAACAAATTGAACCTGTCAGCTCCCATTACTCTATAGAAATTGGTTCGAACCGGACTGAATTTCAGACTTATAAACGAGGTGCCAATTGGGTGAACCGATCCCTTGCTAATGAGAAAAAAAAACCTTGAAAATATGAATAGTTTTGCGCCGTTTAAACGCGGAGAAAATTCTAGAATCAGGCTTTTTTTCTAATGAACAAGTTTTCGGGCCATTGGGCGAGAAAGGCTCGATTTTTATTGCTTTCCAGTTATGTACCGCTTTTGTAGTTTTATCGCTTGTTTTTTCAACTGTTAAAGAGAAGGAAAACAAACAGAGGGAAACTGTATTGGATAACGTTTGAAGCGCTTTTACTCAGACTGTTTTTTTTTGTTTTGTAATTTCTGGGAATGTGTACTGTAAGGAGTTTGTATGCGAGGCGCAACCTCGCGTGGTACAGGCTGGCTAGAGGGCAGCCGTGTGTTTCGAACGTTCCAACAATTTGGATTAAAATATGTTAGGAATGCATTTTGTTTTGGTTGATGAGTCTAGCTTGGCTACCGAACAGTGTACGCGTCTCTTATAAAGTAAATATTAGAATAAACCCCCTTTGAACCCTCGCCGTCTTTGGATTTGCCACCTCACACACACCCTCACACCAAGATAATGCTCTCAGACGTTATAGTACCAACCTAAATAGGAAGGTAAGGATCGTATAACGTAGTATCATTTATCTGCCTAGCCTTTTCCCAACTATGTTGGAGTCGGCTTGTAGTGTAAATGGATGCAGCTGAATACCAGTATTTTACATGGAGCGACTGCCTATCTGACCTCCACAACCCAATAACTGGGTAATACGATACCCCTTGGTAAAACTGGTTGTCATACTTTCGGGCTTCTGACACCCCGTAACGTAGTATATCACCTAATAAAGAATAACTGATAAAAAGCGAAGAAAAATGTCTAATACAGTTTCTGAAAATTTTAGGTTTGACTTGGACAACACAAAATCACGTAATGACAGCTGACATGATAGCGCGGTGGCATAATTAGCGGGGTATCTAGTGGAAGCAGAGTCTGTAAAAAAAAAAAATATATATTTTCTTAGCAGTTCTTAGCTTTAAAAGTATCTTCGGTCAAGCCACTCGTATTATTTTCCTCATAGATAAAGCTGTAGAAGTGTAGACTGATAATAGGTATTGTTTATTATGGGATATTGCTGCAAGCTTTTTTACATAATTACATTATGCTATTTTAAAATGAAAGAGTTGTGCCCGCGACTTGGTGATTTAAAATCAGAATAAAAATACAGTCCCCTAGATTTTCCACTACTTTTTAAAATAATTATTCTGCAAGTGGACATTTATCCTTACATGTTTTAAAACAAAGTCCTCCGCCGCCTCTGTCTGTCGTCCTGTACGCGATAAACTCAAAAACTACTGCGCCGATTTTCATGCTGTTTTCACCAATGGATAGAGTGGTTCTTGTGTAAGGGGTTAGTATATAATAACCGACATCCACGCTGGCGAAGTCGCGGGCATCAGCTAGTTCAATTACAAATTGAATTTGGTCTGTGTTTGTCTAAACTATTTAAAATTGCTCTGTCAAGAATAAATAAAATAATCCGAGCATTTTTCTACAGAACGTCCTTTCGCCCCATTGGGTATCCACTCCGAAGCAAGTGATAGGAAGTGTTTGCGCATGGATTTATTGCTTTCTAGGCGTGTTTCCATTATGCAACGTGTTCATAGAAGTGGAAAAATGTGAGGCAAGTTTAAGCATAGACTAATTCCATAATGTAAAGATGAAAAGTCACTTTGAGTGCTGCCATATTTTTAAAAGTAAAAAGTTACATCGAAAAGTTCATAGAATATTCCCTGGGTGATTTTACTTTGTAAGGAGCATATGTTTCATATTTTATTTTGTAGAAACTTAGTTTTCACAATGTCTTAAAAATTCAGGTCACGTCAAATATCTTGACGTTTACTACTGTATACTTTTAAGCTGTTGCTTTATATTTAGATTACAAACTTTACCCGCAAAGGTAATAAATTTCGATCTAAGTACGTATTTGAAATTCTCGCTTAGTTTTACAATGGTAGAATTTTAAATAACTTACGTACTTACATAAACTCGCCGCCTTCTTCCCATGGGGGTAGGTAGAAACTTTAGAACGCCACCTGCTACGATCCTTACATGCCCCTTTTGCTTCGTTTACGTTAATACTGGTCATCCAACCACGCCGGTTACGAGTAAATAACAATAGGAAGTATTTTTGGGGTAAAAAAAACCCCTCCGTATCAAAACGTCCTAAAAGAAAATGGTCTTATTAGCAAAATAACCCAATCAAAACGACACTTTAGCAAAATGACCTATTAGCAAATCGTCCTATGAGCAAATGGTACTATAAACAAAAGAACGGAAATGGTACAGTCATACCATACCACACATAAATATGAGATTTTTAAAGGAATAATATTATGTTAAAAAGAACCATTTTAAAATTAGTGTACCAAAAATGAACAGAAATATAAGAGAGACACACAAAAATACAAACACAACCTTCCGTATCCAAACCGCATTTTAAAAGCCTTACGTAACAGGCTTTTATCCTCCAGCAATTCTATTGTTCGATATACATGGGTACAAACAAACATAAATACGTGTAAGTATATATATATTATAGAGAGCAAAAAACACAATATCATGGTTTAAAAGCGTACGTAGCGTGGTTGGAAAATTTCAAAGATATGTATAATTTTACATAAAATCTCCATTTCCAGAACGGAGTCGTTTTTACTGCAGCACAGGAACAAAAGAATTGACGTTTCATTTTGTATAAAAAATTATGACCTTATTTATTTCGTTTAGACAACCAACAACGACACAACAATTAAAATTACGATATTCGTTTTAAATAAAGCAAATATTACCACATACTCCACCAGATTTAAAATCCACTCAAATCAACTGGCAATGGAACATAAATCAATCGCAGCTACCTTCACAATACTGAAAAGACGGGCACTTATTAAATACAACCAGCATGAATGAACCCTAGTATAGATCGGATGGGGCAGTGGCTTCGTACTTCAGGGGAATGAGGAACAGGGTGTAAAGTTCACTCATCCACCATAGAAAAGGGAGGATCCTCCTACCAGACGGGTGTTGTGTCTGGCGGGCAACTGCCCAACGCTTGATGTCGGGTTCTTGTATATATGTCCATTGCACGGTAAACTTTCATTGCGCGATGCAGGATTTATGTGACGTCAGAATTTTGTGTGACGTCAGGTTTTTGATGTATAGTTCGCATGTGGCGATGTAGATACCGCCACAGTACCATGCAAGATCAGTAACCATCATCTAAATATTGCTGAATGTACGAGGACAGATTGCTGCAGTGAAAGAAAAGCCACAATGATTAAACCACCATTATGTACAGTAATTACTCTCATTTGGAAATTCCAATAACTTGAAGCAACGAGTCTGCTACAAAATCTGGTTGAACTATAAAGTAGCGACATTTTTTACGATGTCCAATAAAAAGTGATGGCTTTAGTAATACACCTCTGCTGCTTCAACTCAACACAATTGGATTTTTATCGTCCAATCAGAATACAGCAGTATGATACAAGTAGTAGGCAGCATTACTCATAAACGTTTATTGCAAATTGTGTTTTTGGTATATTTTTATCATTGAGTATCGTTGTCTTCTTAATAGTTCGTTTTAATGTTTAAATTTTTTGCTACATTAAAAAAATTGGATCCCGTTTGTTTGTCACACAGAATTTTTTTTTTGCCCATTTTATTTAACTAGGTTTTATTCAACTAAATTACAATACACATTACGGTTACGGTTTTTAAGTCTCACGAATACTTTAATTTGTCACTCAATTCATTCATTTCATCATTGTGATCTCATCAGCTCTTTGCCCTTATTCCAATATAATTTTTGTGCATGCATGCCTTCTTCTTCCATACTTGTCTTGTATAGTCACCTGGTTTCTCGCGATATCGTCTTTCGACATTTAAGAAAGAAAATACATTTATTTACCACATAAAATGTCAATGTCAATCAATGATCAAATCAATGTCATAAAAAATCAAATAAAATGGGTGAAGTGACATGTAAAAAATTAGCAGGAAAGTGTGCCTCATGGCTGCGTTAAAAAGGCTCAGTTCAGCAAAAAATGCCAGACAACTATAAACCGCCTGACGCGGGTTTTCAATAGGACCATAATTTTACTTCACGGCGATCTGAAATATAATTAAGTTTAACACAGTAGTATTTCTTACACACACGTGGTAACATCGCGATTTTTAGAGATAAAGATATTAAAAATATATTTTTAAATAGAATTGTTTCACCTCATCGTTGGCAACACAGGAATGTCACTTTTCTTTTCGCGCGCTCTGTGACATCGCATCGAAATAGGCTCTCGCTAATCAAATTATTATTTTAAATAAGTTTTTCGGTATTATTTACTAAAATAATAAAATGTTAACTTTGTTAAGTGATGGCAAGTGTATTAAGTGCATCGTTAGTGGAAACCTGAGACTGCCGCGGCGTTCACCAAAGACATCAAGGGGAGCAGCTACAAACATCAGAGGCACCCTTAGTTCTGACTCCTGGCCAACATTGGATGAACCATTAACCTGAGGACTCCCAGAACATTAATGTGACGAGAATGCCTGGCTTTAACTGACCACTTTGTACGTGATACAAGCATTATGATGGACAACAATGCACATTGCAGTGCGTGATGCAAACTTTTTGCATTATCTCTCCAGTGGACACGAGATGTCCTTAGTAACATTACCTCCATGTTACTTAGCTGGATGAAAGCTACCAGAGAGGCACGTGATGCCCTTAGCGATGTTACTGTACATAGCTAGCTGGTATGCGCTTGTCAACTACCCCTCCAGTGAGTACATACTCTCCGAAACGTTATTTCCACGTTACTAGCTGGAAGAACTACCAAGGTGGCACGTGATGCCCTTAGCAATGTCTCTCCACATAGCTAAACCTGGTATGTTATGTACTCGTCATAACAGGTAAGCCACATTTTTATGACCTAGGTTAAGAAATTGTGAAAAGGTCCAATATGCTTTTAATTTATGAGTATGAAAGCTGCGAGACAGCCTGACTTATTCCTGCACATTGTCTGTGGGTTATTAATTTGCAAAGCATTATACTCTGAGTGCGAGATTCTACCGCACCTGGATTGTTATCAGTAAGTACGCGATACTTTAACAACATTGATCCAATGTTGTTAGCTGATAAGCACATATTTGGCATGGAATGGATTAAGAAATTGTTAAAAAGATGGTCCAATATGCTTTAATTTACAAGTATGGAGCTGCAAGACAGCCTTAATTTGTCCTGCACATTGTCTGTAGGTTATTAAATTGCAAAACATTTTACCCAGTAAGTGTGGGATTCTACCGCACCTGGATTGTTATCAGTAAGTACGTGATACTTTAACAACATTGATCCAATGTTGTTAGCTGATAAGTACATATTTGGCATGGAATGGATTAAGAAATTGTTAAAAGGTGGTCCAATACGCTTTTAATTTACAAGTATGAAGACTGCGAGACAGCCTTACTTCGACTTGCACATTGTCTGTAGGTTATTCAATTGCAAAACATTTTACTCAGTAAGTGTGGGATTCTACTGCACCTGGACTATTATCAGTGACTAGGGGGTACCCTATGCATCATGGCCTGTTAATGCTTAACACGAGATGAATTCAAACTCAAAGCATTTATTTCAAACTGTCAGTCAGAAATAAACCAATTACAGACACTTTTGAATCGTCAAGGGATCGGTCAGTCAGAAAGATGAAGCTAGTTGCCCATTCCAAAGCATAGTAAGTTCCCATGGAGAGGAACGGGCAAGAAGCTCCACAGACACTCTTTTAAATCAGAATATTGTTACAATGATCATAGCATGTTATCTCAATACTAGGTGATCTAGTTTTCGAATCAAGGATGCTCATAGTGTGTTATCTCAAAAAGAGATGATCTAGCATTTTCATCAAGGATGTTAACACAATGGTTGCTGCTCATAGCAAGATATCTCAATACTAGGTTAGTTATCTAACTTTCACATCGAGGATGACATTATGGAAACACACTTCATCTTGACTGATTACCTCTCATCAGCTAATGCTACACATGCCTGCTACTAAATGAATGAATGTTATTACATTTCTGTTTATAGCTATGTTGCTGAGTTGTCAGTTTTAACAAACAAATATATCTAAAAGAAATCACTGTGTACAAAATACTTAGTGACTTATCTAAGCACTAGGTGGTTTAATTATCCTAACAAATTGATAAATGATATCAATTTTGTAAACCAAACACTAAAGCAAAATTTTATAATTTTACACTCATACATTCAAATACTTGGTTAACATGATTCTACAATACTGGCTGATGACAAATGCTGAGATATCTATGGAAACTCTTGATTTCAGATATAACTGAAATGGACCAAACACAAAGTATTAGTCCATGCTGCCCTATTTATTCATAACAAGATGGAAAACATACTCCATTCTACATTCCATAAATAACCTGCACTGGTTACTTTCACCATAGGTAAAACAAAGACTGACCCTATGCTTATGAAGAACATAGACAAATACAAACTGTTGAAAGACTTGACTGATGCAACAATGTTCACTTTCACTAAATTAAAACCAAACAAAAGTAATATCATACCTAATTGACATGAATGTTAGAATGTTAAATTATTCTACTTGCTAAACAAACTCAAGTATACAATTCTATAGCTACAAACAATAACAATTAATCAATAAACATTAAAACCACAAGACCCTATGTTAATAGAGAACCTTACCAGCTCTATTGAGCAAATGCAAAATTAACACAACAAGAGTGATATGTTACAGTTAATAACAAATTAAAACATTTCACAACTAAGTCAATAACAGGAATCAGCCAATATTGAAAACAAAAACGAATATTGGTGGAGAACCTCAACAACAACCCGGAGTATATCTACACTCCAAAGTAACAACTCAACAAAACTGATACTAAAATGCACCAATCAAATGCTGACAAAACAACTATACTCCACTGATCTTGTTATTGGTTGTGGATACAAAGATACAGTAAACGATTTGATACCTATCAAATTCAATATTTTAACTATTCAATACCATTATAGCTAGTATATACAGAGATGAATTAAAATGCATTACAGATCTACAAAGAATTTATCAGAAATACATATTTCAGACTCAAACAAAATAGAAAATTCAACCTCATTCTGGACCTATAACTGATTATAAATGATTTCTCTAAGTAGGTTTGTACAAACTGATAGATTGACTGAAAATGATAAAGAAAGTTCCCAGTAATAACTCTAATAGATAGGCTGTAATATGATTCCATCTTACAGGTACTGCAAGATTCTTCCCATTATCAGATAACCAATAAAGAGTTAATCATATAGTTACATTGTCTGAAAAATTCCACATTAGAACTTTTATACTTTAACTGTACCATATAGCTCTGCTATATTTAAGTACCAAATTACTTCCCAGTAGTGACCTATCTACCCTGATTATTTATTTGTCAATATATCAAGACTGCTGTAAAACATTTACCTTTAAATACCACTATAAACATATCAATAAGTGTAAAGTCAGTTTTATACAAAAACATGTGCCTTGAAATACTTACTTACATTATAACAACGGTTATTAGTGATCTTAGTCGCATTACATAACATCAGGCCTGTAAGATGATCTTATTCACAGTTTATAAAATTGAAATGTCTAATTAAACATTCAACCATTCCAACTGTTAATCTAAATAATTAGTGGTAGATTCCAATGATAATTACAACATTAAAGTGAAATTGTCGGAAAAAAGGGGGGGGGGACAGTATGATGTGAGGACAAGGTATCAATGGCCTGTGGTTAGAACATGAACAAGGTCGGGTACCACAATAATCGGTGTAGCCAACATGAATGAATTAACTTCAAATTATTTTAAACTAGAACCATCGACTCACCAAGTGCACACCTTAGTTAATTAATATACAACTCCCCCACTTAAATATAATATAACTCATTCCACTATTTAGTTTTGGATAATATAAGTTCAGGGGAAAAGATTCATACCCATAAATGCTCTCAAAATGAATCTAGTTTTTTTGACTAGTTCTTAGCTTGTCAATTATACATGAAATAGACACTTTCACCATATGTAAATTAGAAAGGAAAATACCTGACTTTGGATATGCAAAGAAAAAAAAAAAAAAAAAAAAAAAAAAAAAAAAAAAAAAAAAGCTACCTGACTAACTAATGGGTTAATGTAAACTAAATTTAATTATTCAGTTTACTAATGGTAACATTTTTTATTGCCCAACTGGGCAGTAATAAACTAATAGATTCCGTGATAGCTACTTCTGCACAACTATGAGGCCTGTGCTCATTATTATCAAAGATACCATATTTTAACAATAACAATAGCAAATTATAGGAATCGGCCATAAATACACAACATAATTATAGAGCTTAGGAGCTGTAAACTCATGCATTAAGCTTCACACCGCATCTCAAATAAGTGAATGTTTACGTTCACAGAGATATAGACTACGACTGCTATTTCCAGTCCTAGAAACTTTCAAAAGCATTCAATCTAACAAATATCTTCCTGATCTGATTTTAAGTACAGAAAACAACCACATTACAAACTTATGGGAACCCTACAAAGAAGTTGAGATCTAAAAAATTATACACTGATTCACATATACTACCATTGCTGACGTAGAAAAATTAAATAAGCTAAGTGCATGCAAATCGTAGACATTACAACAAAAGTTACATTAAATTAATAAAATTGATCTTAACTTATATTTTTAATTTGATACAATAATATTGATTCAGATTATTTGAATAGTATTATTTGTAATGCCAAAATATTAATTATTATGTCAGAAATCATAGAATATTAATTAAAATGTCAAAAAGTATGACTTAAAAATTCATTAACAGAGTAGAAACATGTCTAAGAGCCAAGTAAACGTTTTACATTTGAATTTATTAATTGGTAACATTCTCAAGCCAGGTGGTAATTTATTATACATTTTTACTGTCATACAACTGGCATTTTTACTGTATAGTTGCAATCTCTGAGGAGGTACTAGCAATTCCCCGGCATTATTTTCTTCCGTCTTTGGGAGACTTGCTCATTTAATAGGAATAAATGTGGGTATTTTTTAACAAATAAACAAGCCAAAAAAAAAAAAAAAAAAAAAACAAAAAAAAAAAAAAAAAAAAAAATTAAGGCACGGGAGTGGAAGAATTTTTAATTCTTTAAATAATGGCCTGCAATGCAATGCAATGGTATAAGTATTCTGCTCCGTTGCCTGTCCTTTCGACTCTAATGTCGACTCTGTGGACCAATGAATCAAATACTGAGACTGTTTTAAAGTTTTATAACTAGGTAAGTACCAATAAGTGAGAAGGACATTAATTCTTCCTCTCACAGTACAACCCATACAGCAGCCCAACAAAGAGATGACATCAATTGATTCAGGTATAATGTGGGGTTACTGGTTGTCAATCATGTTTATTTTTGTTGATACACAATAGTTTATTATCCCTTAACAAGCAATGCTAATGAAGGAGAATAGTAGAGCACCTAATTATAAACCAGAACATTTATAACCAGATAATTTATTATATAACTGAATTATTGCAGTTAGCTCTAAACATCTACTGTGTTAAACTTAATTATATTTCAGATCGCCGTGAAGTAAAATTGGGAATCAAACGAGCTTACCTGTTAAGCGAAGTCTTGATTCTAATTTTACGAACGGCGATCTGAAATATAATTACCCGCCCGCCACTGGCTTACAGCCCCAAAGCTGCAATAATTAGCCTACTTAACTCACCTATACTTTCAGGAAAATCTAGTGAATTTAAGTATGTGGAACCACTCTGTACAGAAAACAGAGATTGTTCCATACCTTAAGGATCTCTAAAATAAGTGACATTCCTGTGTTGCCAACGATGAGGTGAAACAATTCTATTTAAAAATATATTTTTAATATCTTTATCTCTAAAAATCGCGATGTTACCACGTGTGTGTAAGAAATACTACTGTGTTAAACTTAATTATATTTCAGATCGCCGTTCGTAAAATTAGAATCAAGACTTCGCTTAACAGGTAAGCTCGTTTGATTCCCAATTATACGTGTTAATCTCTTATTATAATTAATGAAACATTAGGTTCGGTAATTCCAACGAATTTGAGATTTTCCAATTAATTTGCAATTTCAGGTTGGAATGTAATTTTTTTAATTTGAATGTCAGGTCATGTGACGTTATTAATTAGTTCATTTTATAAATAGAATAATTTTATATGACTAAAATATTGGTCGTGTAAGGTGATTTATGTATGACACTTGATGTTTTCCTTGATTAAATTTTACATAAAGATATACGGGTAAGACTTGGATGAGACTCGCACAGACCTCGAAGCACAAAAGGAAGGGAACTATATTCAGCAGTGGAACAAGGCATCCAGTGATCAGCTATTTATCATGCTGATCAGTTATCTATTTTGTATGCACGTGTTTCTGTGACAAATAAACCGATTTTTCTTTCTTTCTTCCTTCAATGAATGAAGGATGATGGTGAAGAGTACAGAGACCGAGAATTATTACATTTTCATACCGATCACGCCTAACAAAATTAAACCTTATTCTTGGTAAAAACATGTTTCTATGCGATATTAAAAATTTATATTGAGCACCAATGTTCATAAAATGATAACCGTTTTGGAGAACACCATCAAAGTGTGCTCAAAATGTTATGAAGCTCTCAATTCAAGTTGTTATCAAATTTAATATATCGTATAACGTTTATTAAAGGACGTTTTCATATTTTTCAACGGAAATGCTCCGCGACAACTTGTGTTTATAGTTCATTAGTTGGTGAAAGTTTCTTCCGTCCAGTTGGATATAAGTTGTCTATAAAATTTCAAAATGGATGATACAACTTTCGTTGTAAAGAGATGCGAGAGTCTAGAGAAAGCCCTAGGGATATCGTACCAGCATAAACTATCGCTAAAGCAGCGCGGTCGCAATTCGCCTTTTCCCAACTATGTTGTGGTCGACTTGCAGTCTGACCAGATACAGCTGAATACCAGTATTTTACATGGAGCGACTGCCTATCTGACCTTCCCCAACTTAGTTACTGGGTAACACAATACACCTAGGTGAAACTGGTTGTCAGACGTTTGGGCTTCGGACTAGCCGTAACGACTGTCAAAGATCTACGAATGACAACCAGGACCAACGGCTTAATCTGCTTTCTGAGGTACGTACGGTCACTCATCCACTAATCGACCGCGGGAGCATAGCTTAACCTTCGATCGATCGGTGTGACTGTTAATATTCAGCCACGAGCCTCTTTCAAGTCGCTATAATAAGTTAGATAACGAGTTGGTTAGTGAACAAACCACCCGTTTTAATATTTTTATAACCTACTGGTAGAAATACTATGATGTTCTGTCTGTGATCTGTGTGAGAAATAATCTACTGGTAGAACTACTGTTTTCAGTCTGTGACACATGAGAGAGAAAAAAAAAATTAAAACTCCACTTAGGTACCTACTAAAAATATTTCGACAACGAACAAGTCGACCCCAGCTGAGTATAAAATCTATTACCCTTTTATGGCACAAATTGAAAATTATATTAGCATATTTGTGTCACTATTAACACTAAAATATAATAATCATAATATTTTTTTATCTGTCGGGGCTTGTAATTAGCATCTTGGTTCTATATTAGGTATTGTTATTATAAATATGTTATAAGTCTGTAAGCCTTCCGAAATAAATAAAAATATAATAAATCTTTCCCCAGACGTGAGAAAACTGATACCAAAATAGATTAACTCCATCTTATATGACGAGGTAACATTTGTATCTTATATTTTGAAACAAAATGCGACAAAAGCTGTTATTATGTCAGTTCTGCGAAATGGCCCGAGATAGAGGTGAACAAGGAAATAGCACTTGAAATAAAATCTTTTTGTATTTGCGCAACGAGATATTCCTATAAAGAGTGTCGATTAAAAACTACTAGCGACCCGCCCATGCTTCCCGTGGGACTTAACGACACGAGATTACATTCATTTTATTGTGAATTATTTGTATAGCAGACAAAAAAGAGATTCTCAAGTTAACCTTAAGAGGCTATCGTTTCGGGTAATTCGAGTAATAATCAATAATAAAATGTTTCTTTATTTAACTAAAAAAACGAAAAAAAAAATGTTTTATTACCATTCCTTAATTATTTTTGTCATTTAGTTTTTGCCAAGAGTTATTTATTTATTTCATTGTGTCTGGTAATTAAAACATCTTAATATTATTAATATATAGCTAAAGGTACTACTCCATTGTAAAGGAGTATCCTATTTTTTTTTTTTGCTGGTGGTTAATCATCAAATAAATTCTTCCGCTCTGGGCGGAGCGGGAGGGCGTGTCAGACTTTTACTGGCCAAAAACCCACCCATGTTCCTTCAGTTGCCTGTTGCCAAAGGTCCCGGTATCCCTTTCGGATTTTCCCGCAACCCTGGCAGGCATCGGTCCTAGCGGACCCCGGAGTGTCCTACGACTCCTTTCGACTTTTTTTTATTATTGATAGATTTAATCAGTATTTATTAAAAACTTCGCTCAGATAAACCTCCACCCTTTGCAACTTGGCGCTGGAGATCAAGCGACGCCAGTTCCAACAGCTTTATTGACCCTAAACAGTGGAAAACACTTTTATTCACTGCACTTTTCCATATAAACTTCGCGAAAGTGGATTAGTGAACTGCAGGGGTAATGTATATTGTTTTGGTTTATATACAGTTTAGTTATGTGCATGAAAGTATATAAAAAAATTGGTTTTTCCTCTGATAGGTACATTTATCACTAAAAGTATGTAGGTAAAATGCACTCTTAGAGTCCTATTAATTTTGCCCACCTTAAATTACTCTGTATGCAAAGCCAGAAAACTTCAGGCATAGTTTCGGATTAATACTAACGAAATTGAGATGCTATTTGCGGAAAAAAGCCCGAAATCTTTTACAGTTGTATACAAAATTTTGATTTGGTTTAAATCATTGAGCAAGGTTTTACAAAACCCGGCTATAAGACCTCAATGGGTCCGAAATATAGTTATTTACTTAAAACAACGGGGTCTTTCGATCTGACAGTTTGACACCTCAAAGAAAATTTATTTATTTAATTTAAATCCAATCAAAAACATAAATGTGAAATGGGAGCAAAATATCAGCAAGCCAACATTAAAACTATAGACATACTCGTAGAAGTTATCAAACAAAGAAAATAAGTTGATTAGCTAAATATAACAGAACGTCTATGTAAAAACTAGCCAAGTAAAATTTTCAGCTTCCATTCATCCTAATTGCTTTGTGTAAATAATTCGACTATTCAATGAAGTTATATTTTTAAATAGCAAACATTGTTATAGCAGAAAAAATAAGAAATTTTGTTTAAAATTTATTTTAGAATGCTGTAGGTATGTCTTTATATATTTCAGGATTACTTGGCACACATTTTGTTCGAATTTAAGTAACCTTTTTTAAACACACCTCATTTTATACAGTCCACTATATAAAGTTAAGTTTTTTTGTCATAATGTAAAAATCTTTACAATAAATAGCAATGAGAAAAGACGTAAAGTTTTTATTCAACTCACAAAATAGAAAAGGACACTCAATGCCCCCAACACTTTTAGATCTCAATTCTTTTGTCGACAACCACAATATTGAATTTGGCTCCCATTTCACATTTATGTTTTTGATTGGATATCATTACTTTTTGTAAAGAAATTATTATTATTCGTCAACTAAAAGTGTTCTGTAAAATCTATTTTCCAATATAAGTAGCAAGATTGTGTAAGAATGTATTTCTTTCGTAGCACAATTAGACTTTGACGAAATGACGAAAAATTTGAAATTCTTCGCAGCCGCTATTTTGGATTTACATTTTGAACTCACTATCGGCTTTGACACACTCGAATACACAATACGTAACGTATCGGTACAAGTACGATTTATTTTTATTTTTATATGGGCTATTAGCTTTAGCCCGCGGCTTCGCCCGAGTAGGAATTTTTCCACGGGAACGTACTGCGTCACGATTCTGTGGAAAATCTTACCACCGCGATTCAGAAAATCGCGTCATTAGCATACGCTGTCGAATGAGTACACTGGCAAACTCAAACTCTCCGTTGCAAACCAAGTAGTACCTAATTAGTTTTGATCGAGTGGACAGATCTTAATGAATGAAATAACTACTAAGATTTCGTGTCCACAACGCCGCAGTCACACTGGCGCGCGGTGCCAGACCGCATGCTAGTATATACGAATGAATATCACCCATGGCGCAAGGGCGATATGCACCGGCACCGCAACGATGCAGGAGGCGCGGCGGCGCGTACCTTTTTCATTTTCATTCTGAGATGTTCTGATTTTTTTTCATCTTGTGGTCTGGCCCTGTTGCAGCTCCAGCATCATGTACAGGAAGCCTAAATTCACCTCAAGATACGGACTATGACTATATTTCCAAACCCTTAAATCCTCGTGACGCCGGGCGCGCCGCACTCCTGCTGCCCGCCTCGCGGAAAACTTAAACAGCCCATTGGCTGTTTAATTGTTAGTCATTACTAACAATTATTATTAATTATTGGTTGCCTAAGTTTTTTAAATAATCTGGCATACAAAACGATGAAAGCTCCCTTTCATCATGGAACCAATTCTCCTGCGAAAGAAAAAGTTTTTGCTATGATAATTTCGTAAGGCGCTAGGTATGAATAAAAGTCGATTATTCGGAAAATATTTCAAATTGTAAAAAAAACTGTTTTCTGATTTTTTCCTGTGTATAGTACAAGTACCAGACTGGATACCAAATTTCAACTTTCTAGGTCATCTGGAAGTGGGTTAGGTTTTTGATCTATAGGTAGGTATTTATATAGGTAGTCAGTCAGTGATAAAAATGCCGATTTTTAGACGTTAATATCTCAACAACCGTTTGAGCTGTATTTATGAAATTTAGGGGTTTAGCCTTTTCCCAACTACGTTGGGGTCGGCTTCCAGTCTAACCGGATGCAGCTGAATACCAGTATTTTATATGGAGCGACTGCCTATCTGACCTCCACAACCCAGTAATTGGGTAATACGATATCCCTTAGTAAGACTGTTTGTCAGACTTTCGGGCTTCTGACGACCCGTAACGACTGTCAAAGATCCACGAATGACAGCCGGGACCAACGGCTTAACGTGCTTTCCGAGACACGGAGGAGTCTCGGTATGTAAAGATGGTCACCCATCCACGGACCAATTCCGGCAAGCGTAGCTTAACCTGATGGATCGACGCGGTGTGGCTGTTATTACTTAGCCACGATCTCCTCTTAGGGGTTTAGTTTATCTAAGGCGTTATTATATTATTAATAAATAAACTAAATTTGATGTGTATAAGTTAAATAGATTTTGAGATATTGAGGGGTCAAAAGTGACTCCAAATGGTTCGTGTAATATAATGTTAGGAGCTGAGGTGATGGAAAGAAACGATCGGTTCAATGGACTAAATCGTACTGACTTTATTGTGGGAAGACTTAGATACTAATACAAACTCCTTTAATAAAAATCAATTGCGGGCAACTTAAAAATATTACATTTTGAATACCAATCACAGCACAGCACGTATAAGTCTGTAGTTCTACGAATTCACGACGGGGGCGCCACCATCGTGGTGGCGGTAGCAGAACGCTAGGGCTCCGTGATCGGCCGCTCGGCCGGTGCGCGCGACGCGCGCCCTTTGTAATATGATGCAGCTACAATAACACACGGCTGCTGTCTTTTTTTGAACTTTGGCTTGACACGCTGCCGCGTGTCTAGATTTTATCAACTACGCTTACGCTAGCATAATTATGAAGGCAAAACGATGCAAAAAATAATTGTATATTTCAAAATAATATAAAAAAACACCAACTCTTTCCGTTTGTACTGTCTCTTTCAAGACCGATTCTCCGGGTCTTGAAAGCATTCTAGTCGTAATATTTAATAATAAAACTTACTAATTCCATGGGTTTTACCAAATTAATTTGACGTTTCGCAATTTAAAATCTACACAAAATAATTGCTGTAGAAAGAGTTCAAGGAGGCCACAACCCCTGTCAACGACGCACCCCGAAGCGACGCGAAGCTTCCTTGCAACGGACATCAAAGCGCAAAGGCTACGCACAGCACGCGCGGCGCTTCGGCGCCCTGGGCCCGCGCGCTGCTCCGCAGTGTCCAAGCTGTCACCAAGTGACATATCAGCAGGGAACATAAATACTCACTCATCTCAGAATGACAGACAGAATATAGGGAAAATCCTCAATTTTATTCTATTGACAATCGTTTATAGTGTTTTTATCAGACATTTTTGTGTAAATAGTCGAAAACTGGGTTTTTTTTTTTTGTTTGAGTGTATCGTGTATATAATTATAGTTTATTTTTATATTTTTAGGTAACTTTACCTGTAAGAGTGTTTTTATATATATGTTTAATACCAGCTATAGCGACGCCGAAACCTGTGCCAGTCAACCTGCCACATCGCTTGATGTCCAGCTGGTAAGATGTCCACATTGCTCACAGGCACGCTTTTTTAAAGGCGGGGTTGAGGATACACTATGGCAACATCCACAAATAGGTACCATTGTGCCCCCCAGCCACATCCCCATCAGCAACACCTCCAGAACAAAACCTTTGGAAAAAGCTTGCAAAAGGCTTGCAAAAGGCTCGCAAAATTTAAAAAAAGCTTGCAAAAGGCTTGCAAAAGGATCGCAAAATTTAAAAAAATCTACCCCAGTATTAAAGAGAGTTTCCCAGGGCGCAAGACGGTCTGTTGCACTGAATTTGGCGCTAATTCCCATGTAGGATTCTGCATGTCAATGCAGTAATGCTTTTGAACTATGGCCGCGATCATTTGAACCGCGATGCTAGTGCTGTGAGAGCACTAGTGAATTACGTCTTTAGCAAAATGAGAGATGTACCTATGTATACCGGACGACTCGGGCAGCTGCCTGAGGGTAGCCCAGCTCTGCTACTCGCAAGTACCGTCCACGTTGAAGACAGCGTCCGCATTTCTCCGAGTGCTGATGCACAACAATTCCATCGTGTTGTAGGCACCATGAATACCTTCTGGAGAACCGTATCGCTCACCGACGAACAGAAGACTGGGCGTCTTAGGCCTCTATAGGAGAGCCGATGGTGGAGCACCCAACTGGCCAACCGGTAACCAGTAGTTGTTGGAAGAGACTTCTCACTACACAGTCTCTGCTGATTACTCAGCCTACTTGAATCGGCTGATCGGATGATCAAGAGCTTGACAGTACTTTTAAGTACTGTGCAAGCCTTTTTTATGATTTTTGACCTTTTGTCTATGTTTTTTCTTTATTACTTTTTGATTGACATAATTTACACTTTTGTTTTCTACCTTGAACCAGCGCCTTTGATTTCCAACATTAATAAGTACTGTCCCAAGGGCGGAATAAAAAATCTCTGGTCAAATAAGTAAGTCCAGTAGTAAGCTGTCAGTTTTGTATTAAGAACGTTACCTTGTTCGAAATACAAAAATCTGACTCGAAGCATGAAGCTCGGGCTAAAGTAGGATCTCTTTTTAAAATAAGATAAATGGAGTCTCCTGGTCCAGGGTTGGGAATCACATTAACCATAAAAAACTATTTTTCATTTCAGTTATTTGTGTATTAAATTTTACAATTAAAACACAGGACACAAGCTATGTAGAGTGTGACTGATAATAACATCATCATTTCCAATTTTAGTTCAAACCGTAAAGTAAATACGAAACTAATTTGTATGGGCCAACTACTAACTGTTAAGTGTTAGGTAATTATCAACAACCAACCAAGCTAATATTGTAATTATCAACAACCAACTAAGCTAACATTAACTGGCAAACCACACATAGGTACAGTTGATAGAGTCACATATTTGTAATACACCTCAAAATATAAATATATTTATGTCTACAGATTAATTAAACGAACACTAAAACAGGAAATCAATATTCAGTTATGCAAGAATTCAAAGGCAACAATCATTTTATGGACCATGTGACAAAAGAGTATTAAAGGATCGCAATGAGGTAGACCAAAGAACCCCAGAGTAGTCAAATGGGAAACGCTGACCTTATCTAAACATTTTTTTTTTAAATTTGACCTTTTAAAGTGGTTCCGATATCCTATTTACAGAATAAATAATTTCATTTAATTTCTTTTCAGAAGATAAAACTGTATGTACTTAATGGCTATAAACATTTAATTTGAAACAAAAGGTTAAAAAAAATGGTAATTCGGACAGAACAAAGATTCCCGAAGGTGCAATCTAGCAGTTAATAGAAAACTAAAATAGCTTTCACAAAAGCCTGACCTAATATTTCAGAAACAATATGAAGCCACAATTTTTTTTAACCAACCGATGTATTGGTCCGCGTCTAACCAATTGCCATTAGATTTTTGGGCACCTTTTTCAACAAGCTTCAATATAGAAATAGTTCTGTTTGTTTACACCGGGTACTCACTATTAACGTAGTTTGCTATTCCGAAAAGTGTTTTTGTTCGAGAAAATGTATTTATATCTGGAAAATGGCCTTTAAATGTGTTTATTGACTGATGTATGAAGAACACGAGGCTGTTATGCAAGGAACACGCAAGGATGCCAACTGGCAGTAATTGAAATGCAAAAGGTAGAATGCCTTTGGGGATATCTTCACATCTTTATGGGTAAAACCAATTTTTACAAGAATCTTTAATTTTTCAAAAAATAAGGAAGGATTTTTGAAAATGCGTTCCTCTCAAGATTAGGGGATGAAACTTTGTATGGACGTTTGTCATATTCTCCAACGGGCCGCACGACATGTAAAAAAAAATTCTATGGGACCTGTCCGACCTTAGATAATTATAGAATAGAATAATATTCCCCATTGTATATTTTGTAGTGTTTGTTTTTTCCTTTTAGTATATATTTTTGTGGTGTACAATAAAGTATATATAAATAAATAAATAAATAAATAAATAATGAAGAAGAAGAATCCCACATATCTTCACAATTTCAATACTACATTATCCTTTGCCGGAAACGTTTTCATTCCAAGTCGAAAAATTTAGTATTTTCCAATATCGCCCCCGTTATCGTCTCGTAAATATTTATAGCGCACACACAACGCACACTGAGAAGATTAAATCTTTTGCATTTTATTTCATTGGATTTTTTCGTTTGACGTGCAAAATTGTAGACATTACCGAGTTCCTCTTCTTCGATGACGGATGAATTTAAGTCCCTTATTCCTTCTTTCATGGAACTAGGTTGCTTCTTACACTATCGATGAGTGTACTGTTTGTAATGTGTAAGCTCATTGTAGTCTTGTTTGTGTGAAAGAATAAAAATAGGAAAGGTCCTTAGAGCTTTTGAAAGACGAATGCTCCACAATAAATTGTTCTGTGTAGACTCAAGTTTGAACATAGCAGTATACCTAAATGTTATGATAGGATATTTTAGAGTTTAATGATCTTCATAATTAAAAATGTTTTGATATTATATTTAAGTAGTCTGTTTATGAAAAGCGAAAGTAGGGTAGGAAACACAAATGTTTTGGATTCGGCAATTCGTCATTTTGTTTTATTTTTTTGTTTACTGGTGCAAATCATCAAGTAATGACGTTATCAAGGAAACTTTTCAGGAACTTAAAGAATATTCCCATTTCTAAACATCTCAAGTTTGAATTCCATCTCTAAACTAACTGATCCAATTCAAACTTTCGGAGCAGCATACATAATAAATACCTTTGAAATATTACAACTGTACCGTCGTCGCATCGTTGTCAAGGTGATATATTTACATATTTGAATTAGAAAGCGGGAACTAGGGAAAGTCGGCAACTCTGGATTCGTGTCCACACGGAATGTAAACCGCGTTGATTTGGCAGTGGGTTATTACTTATTAGATTTACTACAGTGTTTGAGCGGAAATAAACTTTTGTTGAAGGAAGTTACTCAGGAAACAACAACATACCTACTTAATACTTAAGACTCAATCCAAAGGTATAAATACTTCTTAGCTATAATAACAAAATAAGTAAAAAAAAATTACAAAAACATAATAAAATTATTAGGTACCTATTTCCAAGTGTTTTTCTATCGATTTTAATGGATTATAGTTGTGTACCAGCCTATTATACATTATCAGGTATTATAAACAATATCTAAACCATAAACGTACTTTACAAAATAATAAATGTTCGCACAGGTACAAAGCCGAAGTTTTCCATAATACTTCGGTTATAATTTTTGTTATGAATAAACAATAAATACGGGAAAGAAGTATCCATTATATTCAACGAACCGGTGTTTGTTCTTTCCGCATGGGAAACCACGATTTCCTCCAATAAATAAATAATGAGTATGAACGAAACATTTACCAAATACTGTAACCGTACATTTCCGATTATTCACCATGTATTTTATTTTAATTCGTTAATACTTAAAGTTGCATTTTAAATAACAACATTTCTTATGCTTAACAAAATATAAATTGCACCTTTAACCATTTAAAGGGCAGAAACGAAATTTGTAGTTGACTAAGGTCGATTTTATCAATAAAAAATACAAATTACGTTTCTGACTTGTATAGGGTTAACAAATAAATCTCTTCTGGAGATTAAAACTGTGCTCACGATAACTTTTCTAGACCATTTATTAATAATATGGCCAGAGTTCTACATTGGCTAATCAGGATTATGCCGAACAGAATATAGTTTTAAATTGTTTGTGTGATAATATTTTTTGTTAAAGTTATCACTGATACCTTTAACAAAAAATATGACCTTCCTGTCATCTTCGGCACAGTCGCGTAAAAATAAGTGTTGTAGTAGCAGTGAGTTGAAATGCTAAGTTATAGATTTTAAACAAGATTTAATGGGGTTATAAGCTTTGCTTAAATTTAATGAGTAATGAATTGATTAGCAACTGTTTACAAACTGTTTACAAACTGTTTGTAAACAGTCGCAACATTTCCGCCGCGAAATCATAGCAGCGAAACCATGTAGTTCAAATTGTACTTACTCGCGTCATGTCCGATTTGCGTAGCGGAACATGAGGCGAGTCAGTACAATCTAACTACTGCATATTTACTTAATCATAAATTTTTGACGTTTGAACGTCACTGAACATTAAGCAACGTTTATTAAAAGCCCCTAAATGTGCATAATATATATTGATATCTACCAACTCGCACCGGGCCCGGATGGATGGGCACACTCCCGCACCAGCACACTCCCTCTCGAAGAGAGAAGGCCTGTGTGTCACAGCAGTGGGCACATTTTAGGCTAATTATGATGTGTGTGTTTTAGTCGTTATGAGATTGACTTTTTAAGGTATTTTTGCTACGTGATAAAGGGCATCAAGGTTGGAGTCTCCACTTTTACGGACTTTTACGGAGCAAAACTGTTCACTCCAACATTTTACAAAAACGTTTATTTCAACAATAAGTGCATTTATAAAAATGGGAGTCGTTATTTTTGTATTCGCACCTGTGAGTGCTGCGGGCACTCATATGTACTGTGATTACTACCACCAGCGGGTAGCGTAAAAAAAAGCTTTTTATAAAATACTAGCTGT
Organism: Lithophane leautieri; assembly: GCA_949152455.1. NCBI lineage: Eukaryota > Metazoa > Arthropoda > Insecta > Lepidoptera > Noctuidae > Lithophane > Lithophane leautieri. Next base: position 11,091,690 of record OX424473.1, on the reverse strand, counting down.
TGCCCGCGACTTCCTCCGCGATCCAGAATGAAAATTAGCCTATCTCCTTCTCCGGGTCATGGTCTACCCATGTACGAAGTTTCATCCATGTCCGTTTAGCCGTTTTAGCGTGAAAGCGTAACAAACAAACAAACTCATTTTCGCATTTTTACCCGATTACGGCGAAACAAAAAGGAGGGTTATGATTTTGACCGGTATGTATGTTCATCTGTTCCCTCATAACTTTTAAACTGCTCATCATAATTTGACAAATGAGGTATCGTTGGAAGCGTCTTGATCATCCGCTGGTTAAAGGATAAGAGACGAGATTCATAGAAGAAGAAAAAAATCAGGGACTACACCGTCTTTCAAACTGGTTTAAAAATAGTGGTAGGAAGTGCGATATAATTTTTGAAGGAAACACTTTTGTACTTATTGGGTTACTATTACGAAAATGTAAGTAATGTAATGATTTCACACCAAATATAAAGAAGAATACCGAGATACGCAAAATATATTTGCCTAGCAGTGTGCATAAGACAATAAACAAGTTGTCAAACATTAATTCACTCTTAACGAGAACTTAGAATGATAAGAAAAAGATTGAGAAGACCGCCTTGTCTTCGCCTACTTACGAAATAACCAATTTTATTAGCGTATGAAACTACTTTCACCTAACTACTAACAAACTTCAGAACTTGAAGAGACACTACAAAATGATAATCCAACGAGCCACTCCCCTAATTTGCATACTGATGATGATGTATTAGCCAAGCGCTTCAGTGGAAAGGTCAAGGTTAAGGTTATAATGAGGCTCGATAGCGAAGAGCGACTTATCGTTTAAGAGAGCGCTTTATCGCTTCAGAGAGAGAGAGAGTGCTTTATCGGTTCAAGCGTTTAGATCTTGAATTCTGACGTAGTTAGCTGATGAAGTAAGGATTTTTTTTCTTTTCATAGCTGGTGGCTATTGGAATTATGTTATAACAAAATAAAATATTATTACAAAGAAAAATACTGCAGTTCTTGAGGCAAGAATTAATGGCCCCGTAGAGCGGTCATGACCATGTAGTTTTCTTTCTGTATAAATATTGAAGATGATTAAATTTTCCATGTTTGTAATTATTTATTTATTTATTTATTTAAACTTTTCGCACTCAAAAAAGAGGTACAAAGGCGGACTTAATGCCTTAGGCATTCTCTACCAGTCAACCAAGGGTGGTGAAGAGATTAGATGGCAGGTGCTCTGACTGTGACGAACAAAGAGAAAAAATAATAATAATTAATAATATAATATTATATCATAATGCATAGATAAGACAGGTTTTACAGAATAAGAAGCTATAAACTTATGATACATTTACCTACATACTGATTCACCATATATATACCTATAATATATATATATATATACATTAATAATATACAAATTCTAGGGAGAGAGGTGTAGATATGACTCTACTCTATTTATTTTTCTTTATTTACTCTAATTATGGTGTTTTTGTCAGAGAAACGGCAAGTACATCCCACACTTAAGATTTGCAGAAATGACATCTTCATACTGGCTGAATCTCTATATGACTTGCAGCAGACACTGGACGACCTAGTTGATTCTTCTGTGCGCATTGTCTCCGGATGAACTTGGACAAAACCCATGTTATGTTCAACAAACACGGCACTCCGGGGCCGATTGCGGGCAAACTCTGCAGTTTGGTAAGAACAACTTTGAGAGGGAGGTCAGTAGGAGAATTCAGCTGGACTGGACAGCGTTTGGGAAGCTTCGTTAAGACTTCTCGTCGCGTAATCCACAGAGCCTTAATACGAAGGTCTTCAATCAATGCATCCTGCCTGTTATGACTTACGGAGCCGAAACGTGGACACTAACGGTACAGTTGGTCCATAAATTCCAGGTCGCTCTGCGAGCTATGGAACGGGCTATGCTTTTAGTCTCTCTGAGGAATCGGAACGAGGTGATCCGGCAGAGAACTAAAGTTGTCGATATAGCTCACAGAATAAGCAAGCTGAAGTGGCAATTAGACGTGTTCCTGAGTGGAGACCGCGAATCGGCAAAAATTGGTAGGACGCCCTCAGGCTAGGTGGAGCGACAATCTTCGCAGGGTGGCCAGCTGGATGAGAGTTGCCGAGAATCGAGCTAAATGGCGTGCAATTGGAGAGATAACTGTCCAGCAGGGACTATAGGCTGATGAGATGATGTCAGGAAAAAATCTGTTGGTACCTATTCTAGATGCAAGACTCGTTTTTTATTACCCGATGTTTGTTAAAGCTTCTTAGTTTTGAATAAGATTTCCTCCATAAGTAGTGTCAATAGGTATATTACCATTGAGCGTTAATATCTCATTAAGAATTTTTCATAATCATAGAATCCCATATAATACCACCAACTTATATTAATTTCATTACCAATCAGATTTCAATTTGTAACTATAGATGCTCCACTAACTAGAAAAGCGTTCAGCACATTCATCATCCCTAATCACAGCATTACACAAATCGGATATGCATTACGGGTGCAGTCATCTGAAATCGCGTCAGCCTGCTCTCGGATATTGCGACACTTCCGTTCGATTACACGCTAACCACGTTCAACCTGTCCTTATACAAGTTCATACATCATAATCATAATTGTGTTCTTTGAAGAAAAAGAAAGAAACATATTTTAAGGAAGGAAGGCATGGAAGGATAGATATGATTGAAAATAGATTTTTGTAGATTAGTACCTACGTACTTGAGAGTACTACAAGGATATTTTGGCCACTGGGTGACGTTGACATTTGTGTGTTTGTAAAACTGTGTCACAGAAATTATATCGACAAAATAGGATGGCGACGTTAATTCCGATTCTGTCCACGCGGCACAATATTATAACGTTGTAGCGTTTTGTACGATTAGACATACGCGTAGCAAGCTTAACCTTGAAAGAAGAAGTTGTCACTGATTTTTATTCGGCTTCTGTTTATGATTGGTGGCAGTAGATCGACCAACTCGTGCTGAGCGTCATCCAGGCGTATTTTAATTTGTGAGGTTATGTGGCTGGCCAAGAAATGGCCCACAGTGTCATTTATGCTGGACACACCCCCATATAAAGGCCTGCTACTATGCCAATGAATGGGGAGAGACAGCCCAAAACAGATGGGGGTCAGAAGATTTCCGAGGAGTATAACTGGGGGAGGCTTTTGAGTTCAATTACCATATCGACACCGTAGACATAATATCAGACTAAGCAATCATACTAAAGAAGAACTGTTTATGGGAGATTCCCCAGCTGCCCTCCTCCGACAACTAAGAGTGTGGTGATGCACTTCCTAACGACGGAGGTGTTTGACTGTCGAGAGATAGTCAATTTAATAGATACAGGTATAAGTCCTACAGGACTGGAAGGTAATGTTCGCTGTGCCGAAGTAAAGAGAGTTCAAGAAAGTAGATGGCAGGTGCTACGAAAAGATGACCCCAAAAATGAGAGCGTAACAGGTGGTCAGCGAAAAGAATATAGCGGTGATTATTCATTTAAGTACATAAAACACCAATCAATGACTCTATCAGAAGAGCAACTAGCAAAGATCCTACTTTGCATGAGCAACCCCGGGGAAGAGTACGACAATATGAACATCTTATTAGACTTTTCCTCGTGGTGCACACATTTTAGAGCCGAGTTGCTATCCCCTCTCTTTAAGACGTTAGTCTCTTTGTTTGGCCTACACCACGTCTACAGCTTCACTCATGTGTTTCCGATGATTGCAGCACTATTATTTCAGGATAGATCATGACCAGAAACCAAAGGTTTCCCCTGCTGAGGGCCTAGACAGTGTGGGAGGTCCTGAGGCATGGTTGGACGGGTTGCGTCAGAAGGGGCGGACCCTTGCTCTGGTCCATATAATAGTGATAGCCCACACCTGTGACACAACCACATCTCTCCTAGGACAGCGAGACAATCAGGCCATCGTCCTGTGAATACCATCCCAGGAGTAATAATCGGCGCGAGGTCTCACTCCTGAAGAGCATACCCAACAGATTTTCAGTTGCATTTTGACGGTTGTCAACGAAAATATTATTAATTTAATTTAATTATTTTTATACAGAAGAGGTAGCCAAAATTCGTTATAAGATTGATAGAGTGACAACCAGTACAACGGGTAGACGGGTAGACTAATACATAATCATTTAAAAAGATAAGGAAAGGTCGAATAAAGTTTGGTCCCTATGGAGATCATAGAAGTAAACCACAACACCACACACCACATTATATGAAAATGGATTAAAGAAGAAAAGTAACCAGCAAACAAATAATTAATTACAGAAACCAAACACGAGAACAAGTCAAACACAACGGTACTTAATACGGCAACAAATGAGGCGAAACAGTTTAGCAATTAATCCCAGCGTTATCGCGAATCATCAGTGGTGCATCGAAAATTCGATTAACCAAATGTGTCCAGCCGTTCGATGTTCGAACGTGTGAAAAGACAGAAGTGGTGGCACTCTAATTGGACATTATTTCCGAGTTCTGAGGCCCGAAAGGAATAGAATTTCGGAAATTGTAGGGGACAGTTGCTGTTTGTCGAATTTTATGATTGAAAAATTTTTTTAGGACTCTTGGATGTGAGTGATCATAATTGCTCGTTGTGTAATTTATGTTTTTCACTATCTAAAGAGAGTATTCCACTTTATTTTATGGGCTGTGTATTAGCTTCTACGGTATGTTTTAAACTAGTAAACTTACCTCCTTCATCGCCGCCACCAACTTGCTCTCTAAATAATATTCCTGATGCTAAATAACTTAAAGTTACGTAACCAATAAATACCAAGTTTATGATTGATCTACGAGTAGTTATTGGTTAGCTTGGTATTTCTAGTGCTACAGTGTTGAATACAGAAGTAGTACCTACATTGCAATTATGAAAAAATTTAGTAGGTACGGTCAGAGCTGTATGTAGCCTTTTGGGCAGGTTTTTCAATAGGACGTATATTTTATGGATAACATTTTGCCCTATGATAGCGACAATCTTGATCAAAGAAATCCTAATTAATATTATAAATGTGAAAGTGAGTCTGTTTGTTGGTGTTTTTTTGTTTGTTATGCTTTCATGCTATAACGGCTGAACGGATTTAGATAAAATTTGGCAGCTTTGCTCATACCAAAGGTAAAGAATACTTTTTATCACGATATTCCCACGGGATCGAGACTTACGTGGGTGAAACCGCGGGGCGCAGCTAGTAATTATAATTATGCTCCCATAACAGACAGTCGTTTCTCTTTCTAATTAAAAACGGTTTTGCCCCTGCCTTGGTATTGCCCTTGATCTGCCATACCAGTAAGCATATTATGCTTAACATGGTTCACTTCTTACGCTTTTTGTTTCTGTAACACTTCTTGCTTCTATTGTTATTTATTTATGTGATATAACAGATAACGTATACGCTTTTTCTGCCTTGGTGTATAAGTAAATACGACTGTCGATGGCAGAATTTTCATTATAAAGCCACTGTCAATACAGTGCGCAGGATATTGCGTAGACGGCGAAAACTTTGCGAGAACGCGAACGAATAACTATCGTTCACGTTTTCATTTATTTTTGAGTAAACACTCGTGATGGCAGTATTTGCTTAAAAGTTGGCCGAAGCCACACAGCTAGGAACATCGGTTCGTGCACGGAACTGTTTCCCTAAGCAAAGCAAGCGTGTCATACGAACGTGAACCTTATTCTCATGTATTTATTGCTCACGCACGCGAATGTGAGCTAGATTTTTATATAAATATTAATGGTATACGAATAAAGTTCACATTCGTATGTGACGCTTATTTAGCAAAGTAAAGTCAAAGTGTGGTTAGTGAATCTTGCCCTGAGTCATGCAGCGTGACACAAGGCGTTAGTGTGACCATTGCAATAGAAACTATACATGCCTACGTTGGTTTGCAAGGAGCGTGTCACTTATCACGTAGCATAACAGTATTCGAAGCACAAAGCTAGCTGTATGTTTTCGTTACGGATTTCATCTCTTTGAATTATTTGGAAGATATAGAAGACGTTAACAATGAAAGAAAACAAATCATTCGATTTTTTTGACCAAAACTTATACAGCTATGCAAATAAATGAGATTTATTTTTTGAAAGGCGTTGATCCGTCGTTCTATACACGACAAACTGTTAGCCAAACTACAAAAGTTTCCTAGAAATTGTAGTAACTTCAAATTTTGACGGGTTTCTATATACAAGCATCGGAACCCCTTTCAATGAAGCAGTAAACCATTTCACGGAACACCTTTCTCCTTGTCCTGCTTTTGAAACAGTTTCAGGTCGTGATTTCTAATCAAGTTCTCTTTGAGGTTTAGACATTTCAATACGTCAAAGTATTGATTAGCAATATTGCACCGATGGAGAGACGATAAGACTGCAGTCAATGCAGATGACTCATCGGAGGGATTGTTGATAATCCTAATCCTAATAAATGCGAAAGTGAGTTTGTTTGTTACGCTTTAACGCTAAAATGGCTGTACGGATTTAGATGAAATTGGTACATGGGTAGACCATAACTTGGAATAGGACATAGGATACTTTTTATCCTGATATTCCCACGGGATCTAGACTAAAGACTCCCACAAACAGTTTTCGTAAAAAAAGTTGGAACTTTGACCATCAATTTAGATATGGTCCAGTACAAAAAATGATCACAATGCCGGGGAGTATAGTTACTCTCGGCTTCGTTAGTATCTTTTTACACCAGTTATAGACTAGATCTTCTTAGGACAAGATTTTTCTTTATCAGCCTCTATCGTTCCCACTGCTGGGACACAGGCCTCCTCTCGGTGAGAGGCAGTGGGCCCAAATCCACCACGCGGGCCCAGTGCGGGTTGGTAGATGTCACATGTCTTCGAATGTTTGGTTCTAGGAACATGCCGGTTTCCTCACGACGCTTTCCTTCACCGTTTTTTGAGAGCAGTGGTGATGAAATAATTTACACAAAGTCAAGCGCCTGTCTGGGTTCGAAGTCGTGCTAACTCTGGGCCACCACTGCTCTGCTTATTTATTACATTTTAAATATTTGTTTTTAATAATACATGGCAGTTATCGAGATGACAACTAATACAGAAGTGGCAGAAAGGGACATATTGCGCCGACCGCAAATAAATTGGGTCAAGGGCAGTAGCATGATGAATACCATATTTATCTAGAGGCCCAAATTCTATAGAAGACGTATTAATAACTGACATTATTATTTCTCTTGTAAAAAGACCTTCACCTTTAAAATAGTAACTCCATTATTCCACAATAACAATTTCTTTGATAAATATATTCTTATGATAAAACCGCAGAGAAAGTTTCAAGCGGCACTTATCCCAAGAGATTTGTGTAACAATAAAATAATAGGTAACATTTGTAAGACCAAACTTTCATCATTACAATTTGTTATATTTACATTTTATTGCTTTCTTTTACGATAGAAAGTAAAAATGTAGTAAAAAGTAATGTTGCTGACTGTAGTATGTTTGAACTTTGAATTTTGTTAGTACAGGAGTTTTTCTACGTCTAATATTGTAAGATTAAGCACTTTTACCGAAGTGTACAATTGTGTATAAATTGTCTTCTTACTGCATATCACCAGTTTTATATTTTGCTTAATTATTTTATCATAATCTGCAGCTGAGCAGTCCACTGGAGAATGAAAAAAAAAAAGAAAAAAAAAGCATTTATTCGCAGAAATCATTCCTTATCACCTAAATATTACCTCTGCCAAACTGCACAGCAGTTTGTTGGCAGACGCAGCTCCTTTTTTAATAAATTTAAACATACTCAACACTTTTTCACCTATAGGTACGCTAAACTATTAATGAATTCTCAAACAAACCAGTTTTCAAATATACTGAATATTTAAAAACATGGACATGACCTCTGTAAACGCATGCCATTTATGTCGATCCGTGGCTACTCAAATAAAGCTGTCCTGCTGCCGTCTGCAAAGATCGTAATTCCGCCAAGCCCGAGGGCGTCCTACCCAACGTTTGCCGTTTGCCGATTGCATAACAGATTCTTATTACCATCCGCATGATCTCAAGTTATTAATTACCTATCTATCTAAAATATACAACTTTCAAAGCGGAGGCAATCACCATCTTCATCTCTCGATTAACTGGCAACTAATCCCTGATTCGAAATAGAACTAAATTGATCAACTCAAATGCACTCGACTTCATGAAGAAATATCAAATGTTCATCCAAGCTATCGAAATGACGCGCTCCCGGATATTACAAGTCAGAGCTAAGGTGGGGGCAATTTAACTAGATCCGTGCGAGGTGTAACTTTTTTATAGTTTTTGCTGTGAAGTGACGTAGTTGCTTTCATTTGAGAGAATGAGAAAGGAAATGACGAGTGACATGATTTTGCACCGTTGCTTATCGGCAGTCGTGATCAAATTGTCTTCCAACTTCTGTCCGTATACTGGAATCACAACTGTTATTCTTTGACAGTTGTATGAAATGACAAACACGCGGAGAAACAATTTATTTCCCTGACTGTACAAACACGACAAAAAGACAAAAAAAATATCAAAATACACTAGCTTCCGCCCGCGGCTTCGCCCGCGTGGTATATTGATAAAAAAGAGCCTATGTCCTTTCTCAGGCTCTAGACTATCTGTGTACCAAATTTCATTTAAATCGGTTCAGTGGTTTTGGCGTGAAAGTGCGACAGACAGACAGACAGAGTTACTTTCGCATTTATTAGTAAGGATAATTATCATAGACAGGAATATAATTATAATGGTGGAATCCGGTAGCAGCAAAATTAAGCTATGACCTCAAAACTCAGTAGAATTTACTTAAAATGGGGTTTTCTTCAGATTAAATGTTTGGAAGTTAACGATTCGAGGACTTTGGCAACCACAATCAAGTATTGGCAGCTAATTTATTTGGCAACACCTACAGATTTTACTTGGAAGTTGTGTTCTTATTGGATTATCTTTGAATGAACTGAATTTTCGAACAAAAGGAGTTTATGAAAGACTTTCTATTCCTTACTTATCTTTTAAGATTTTGTAAGTAAACTCAGTAGTATGGCTGTTGACTACTTAATTTGTTATTAGCTTCGTTAGTGAGAATAGGTTTTTAGTATTTCAGGGTTCATTAAGTAGGTGTTTATTGAAAATTTTGATATGCGAAATTTTATTGTTATGATTCTTTTAAAAAAAAAATACATTAAGCTTGAAAATAATTCGGTCCCAGACGTCCTTTAGTGATAAAAATATGAAAATCCATTCTAATTTATAATGCCGATATTGCAAAAGATGAAAAAAAGTTGCAAGATCCCAGAAAATACAGTTATTATGAAGCATGACGACATCGATATACCATTATAATAATAGACTCAATTTACCAAACAATAGAAGAAATATATTCGTTGCATATTGTGCAAGATCAGCTAGCAATTTGGACTAAAGCCCGACATCTACACAATCTGTCTTTCGTGACATCGTTAGTTGATCTGAATTCCAATTTATCTGAAATGCAGGCAAATAGTCTGCGACGCGCATCAAGCAATTTGTTTATTGATGAATGTTTTAAAGCATTTTGCTACACAGTTTTTAGGGTTCCGTATCCGAAAGGTGCCCATGACAATTTAATTCAGTAGTAAAAATGTTTCCCAGTCACCTAGGTAGCAAGTTGCTGTCAGACCAGCGTTCACTATATTTAAGGATCGCCATTAGGAAGCTATTTTATTTAACGCAGCTGTCTGTACCTTTAATTTCCTTACTATTTTCTTTATTGAGAATCAGCTAGTGATATAGTCCTATTCATATATTTTTTTGATTAGGCTGCCCTTTTTAACCGACTTCAAAAAACATTACCCTCCTTCTGGAGTAGTCGGGTAAAAAGGAGGAGGTTCTCAATTCGTCTGTAAGTATGTTGTTTTTGCGTATTTTTTACGCGATTACTTCGCCAATTATGAATTGATTTTGATGATTATTTTTGTTTTGTAGGTCCCATTTAAATTTTATTAACTTTGCTTGGGTACTTTTTGAGTTAGCTTCAATATTACGTATTTTCCCACTAAACTTATATGGACGATGTTTTAAGTTCCCCTCACTGTTATTTACCAAAATTAAAAGTGAAAAAAAAAACTTCTTATTGGTAAAATATTCAAATAAAATACGTTTATTTGTGACCATAAAATATATCTGGCTTACATTTGGTGGTAAAATGAAGCAAAAGGATTACATTTTCAAGCGAATTGATGAGCAACAATGTTTATATTCGATCATAAAATCCGCAGAATTGCCCGCTACAATAATTTTAATACCTAAAGTGGTGGTACACTGCAATAAGAAGATTACGTTTTTTACCCCTTGGTTTTCTCAAGTAATAACAAGTAACATTAAACAATAAGTACGTAAGCATTGATTCGCCGACTGTACCATTCACGATTTCAGTCAAGACAGAGTCGTACAACTTTTATTTAATAATAAAAGTTTAGGGAAACTTGGAACTTGGGGAGACACCCAAACTTTGGGGTAAATTATTTTTAGAATTGAGAACACGTCTACCAATACTCTTACCCCTTTTTGATGTACAAGCGTAGATGGTTGTGTAAATGTGTAGCCATCCATTTGTAATTGTATTTGTACGGGGTGGACGAACGAGTTATAACAATGAAACAATAATTTTGTAGGTGTGAACAAAATATGTATGTGGATTCAGAATGGAGATTTTAGGAGATTATTGATAGATTTTAAGTGTTGACATTTTAAATAGTCATTTCCTTTTTTATTTTTGTATAATTTTATTTTTTTTGAGAACATTTTGAACAAGTTAATAAAATGCAAATTAAAAAAAAACCCCATCAACACATGTAATTTTACAATGAAACAACAATTTTATTATTAATAACAAGGGTTGGCAAAAAAAAAAAACTGAATATAACAATGATTGTGCAAACCTTAAAGTTGCTTGCTTTGAACGAACGGAAGTATGGTCTATGGTTCAAAAACCTGATATTCTCTTATTCAACACCTTGCCTACATCATCAGAGTATTTGCACCGTCTTTTCTATAATCTACTTGTCTAGAAAAATCCAAACTCGGTTGATCTACAACTTATAAGGCTAAATTCCTGTGACCATCTTTCTGGGACCATCTTCCTTCGACTATGTTCATCTCTAAGTCAACTATACCTACTCACTGAGACTAATTGTATGATCCCAAACACGATGTCTGCTGTAAGTTGTTGAGGAGTTGACTATTCCGCAGACTATCCTGACTGCAGCATTAGAACATGGTTACCACATATTTGGAGTGTTAGGAAAATATAGTAGTACTAGCTGCGCCCCTATATATATATAATAGTATGTCTCGATCCCGTAGGAATATCGGGATAAAAGGTATCCTATGTCCTATTCTAGGTCCAGATCTACCCCTGTACCAAATTTCATTCAAATCCGTTCAGCAGTTTTAGTGTAAAAGCGCAACAAACAAATAAACAAACTCACTTTCGCATTTATAATACCTACTAGCTGCGCCCCGCGGTTTCACCCACGTAGGTCTCGATCCCGTGGGAATATCGGGATAAAAAGTATCCTTGGATTAACAAATCCAGGTTATAAACTGTCTGTTTGCCAAATTTCATTCAAATCCATTCAGCCGTTTTTGCGTGATTGAGTAACAAACATCCAAACACACAAACTTTCTCATTTATAATATTAGTAGGATTAAGTTAGGATACCAACTAATTTCAAGTCGGACGAGTTAAAGTAATATATATTACCAATGTGTGGCTGAGATTACTAAACCAATCAGAAAATACCTGATTATCTTCAAAATGTCTGAACAGATCTTTAAGAAACATAGCTAGGAACCGACCCGATAAAACCAGCCTTCTAGTAAAAACAAAGCATTGAAATTGGACCACCCATTTAGGAGCTATGATACACAGACAGACACGCAGATGCACACACAGAATTCTATAGAATATGTAAATTCTAAGCAATTACAACAACTCAAGGATGTTATTCTAACATAAAACCTATATATATCATTCTAAGCCGATTGCCATTCCTGAATTTCAGGAAACCAGTTCGATTTCAAAGGGTAGTTTACGTGCTCCTCTAAGTTTCGGGTATTTAGTGCTAGGAATAGAATATAGATATGTACCTAGTCCTTTGGGCCAGTCAGAAGTCAGGTTCCGGAAACCATACCTCCAATAAACGATTTTGAAACTAACTTCGAAAATAGCGTTAGAGGAAAGCTTTGAATGAAATTCAGGAGTTTCATCTAGTTTATAAATTTTATAATATTATGTTAGAGAAATGAAAAATGCTTACTGAGTTTTAATATAAATATTAAAAATGGAGGGTATATTTGGTTACCAAGGAAAGGAGTGAATGAGATTTATGTCGCTTTATGCAGTAAACAGATAAAATATTTATATTTAGATTGTTGGAGTCAATTTAAAATTGCCGCTTTCTAGCATAGTCAACATATCGTTGTTCTTTTTTTTTTGTATAGCAAACCTTCCTTACTTGTCTAACCAATGTGTGTTGTAATAAATAAAACATTTTCGTATTTTACCAAATTCGTTTAATTTTACAGGGTATGAGCCCAGTACGCTTTTACTAAGTCTAAGTAGCCAACTAATTAGCGACCTGAACCTTAACCTCATTTATTTCATTGCTCAAGAAGGCTTTTTTATTTTTTTATGTTTCTGTTTCTTTTTAAGGGACGTTTGCAATAATAACAATCAAGTAACGAAAGCACTAGTAAAGCTTTCGTATTTAATTTTACAGGTTATGGGCCCAGTACGCTTTTCCTGAGTAGCCAACTAATTAGCGATCTGAACCTCAACCTCATTTATTTCATTGATCAAAAAGGCTTTTTTTTTTTTGTTTTCTGTTTCTTTTCAAAGGACGTTTGCAATAACAACAATCAAGTAACGAAAGCACTAGTAAAGCTAGTGCACTAGTGAGAAGAATTAACATCAAAGAAGAGCTATTTCACTGTAAGACAGAAGCTGCATCTGGAGAAGGTCAAAACTATTCCAGGCATTTAAAACGAAGGCTTTATTAGATTGAAAAATCGAGACACAAAACGTTCAAACTTTACAAGAAATTTCGAAAATAAGTAATAAACTATTAACTAAATTATCATCCTCGTAAAATATGGTGGAACGAATTAGACAAAACAAGCGACCAGCCCTGAATAGAAAGAGCGGGAAGTCATGAGAAAAGGTATTTGCCCAGCAGTAGGATATTGCAGGCTGACAGTAACCAAAAAATAATTATCTGCATATTTATATTTTTATTAAATTCAGTTAACATTGCACAACATTTTTATTATATTTCCTTCATTCTCGTAAAATTAAGGATAATATTATATAAAACATATTACATTATCTCAATAAAAATATTTTCCCTCATATAATAAACATACTCTACGTCTAATAACAAAATACGAATTCCAGACACGAGATATTCAATTACAATTACAATGATATTTATATAAAAGCTGTGTAAAACCTCGTTTATTGGAAACAAAGTTTAGAAACAGTTGCTCAACAGTGTTTCCTGCGACATCAAAATGTTGAGGACAAGAAAGATATGCAACTTAAGAATACCACTTTGAATATGTATATTATAAGAAACTAGCTTTTGCCCTCGGCTTCGTCCACGTAAAATTTTTAGTTATAACATTAAATATCCTATGACACTCGGCAATACTGTAGCGTCCCACTAGTGAAAGAATTTTCGGTATCGGATTAGTAGTTCCGACAATTACCCCCTACACACAGGCTCACAAATTTTGACCTTTTTTTTTTCACTTCTCGGATACTAACATCTGTAACGCCCTTTTTTTTTTTTTTTTGAGGTTGGGAAATCATCCAATGACTTCTCCCGCTCTGGGCGGAGCGGAAGGGCGTGTCAGACTTTTACTGACTAAAACCCACCCGTGTTCCTTCATTTGCCTGTTGCCAAGGTCCCGGTATCCCTTTCGGGCTTTCCCGCAACCCTGGCAGGCATCGGTCCTATTGGACCCCGTCAATTTTGCTGACATCTCTTTGAGGCGCGCGTGGGACACGACGCGCCATCGACCCGGGCCTGGTCCTTATCGGACGGCGAGCTGCCCGTTGCTCGCCGTCCGCAAGCCCGCGCCTATGGTGGCCGGAAATCCGCCTGGGATTGCCGACGCCCAGGGCGTCTCCAACGGCGGCGGTTAGGGGCGTGAGGGCGCAAACTTTGCCTTTCCCTCACGCGTTCCGCCTCCTCCTTCGCGAGCATTACTGCTTCGCAGAAGGAGGTGACGGCTTCCCATGCCCTCTCGCTCCGTACCATGGCCTGAACCAGGGCCGGACGCGAGAGGTCACTGCCGCCAATCGCCTCCGCGAGGACACGGCGGTGCTCCGCCCAAGCAGGGCACACCTCAACCGTATGCTCCACCGTGTCCTCCGGGCGATCCACACAGTGGTGACACCCGGGCGTTTCCTCCCGCCTAATCCTACACAGGTACCTCCCGAAGCTGCCATGTCCGGTGAGGACCTGTGTTAGGCGGAAGGTGAGGACGCCGTGGCGCCTCTCTAGCCACTCCTCAAAGAGGGGACTTATCGCCGCTATTGTGGCGTGCCCAATCTGTAACGCCCTGGCTCTTATACTAGGAGTTCCTGTATCACAAAGGCCAAAATGTGAGTCTTTATAATATCATTATATTATAAGTAAAAATTAATAAAACATTAACTTGGTGCCAGCAACTCTGCAGTGTGTTCCTTGCAACGCAAAAACATGTTGCTACAGTGTTTCCAACTTTCGTTTTCCAATGAATACGGGGCTTTAGGTAGGTACTTTTCACGTCACTTAGCGCGCGGCAGCGGTCCCGGACGGACGTGTTTGCGCAGTGTTAAGTGTTCTCGTGTGTTTGGCTCAGTAGAGCCAGTGATCGTGTTTTCGTCGCGCCCCGCGACGGATGTCATAGTCGCCTTGACTATCTTCGATTTATTAGCTGTGTGCCTTTTTCAAGGCACAGCTAGTATAATTATTTCTTTAACAGTATATCGTTAAAATATACGTTCGACGGTGATTTTTGCCCCTTCCGGGTAAAAAACACCCACAGTTTCGTGGTCCTCGGTGGATACCTTACGGTGCCAACGAAACCGAGGGGGTGTTGACCCAAACGCACCCGCCAATCCCCATCAGGGTGAGGCAGAAAGTTGGACGGGTCCCAGTGTTCGGCCTTGGGGGATCTCCTAGTCGGCATTGGTGACAGTTTTCCTTTCACAGCAACACACCTGGTGTCGGTTGGGTGTGTCTACCCCTTCGCACCAGACCCAGTTAGGACCCCGTTGCACAAATAAGATAGGCAACGGGCCAAAGCAAGCTTAGGGCTCACCAATAGGTTACACACCTCCCTGTCTATACCCGACAGGGAGGGTCACACATCCCCGGGCAAGTCCACCCGGGGAGTTAGGTGTTAGGGCAAATGTTAGGTTCCCCTTACATTTCCTCCCTTTTACTCTCTCTAGCCTAGTCTTCCTACGACTATGGCTGTCGCCGTGCCTAACGACACGGCCCGCCTCATACTTGAGTGTCTCAAGGCCATCCTGGTCAAGGAAGGCATCACCGACAAGTATGCCGATGAAGTCTCTCGCATCGAGCGAGCGCTCAATACCCCGATCGACCCTACCATCGCTGGTTTCAGCGATGTTTTAGTCATTCCCCCTGTCTCAGTTAGTCTACCATGCTCATCCGGCCTCACCGGTGAGATGGATATAGACGAGCCCGCTTCTTCAAAGCGGGCAGATACCCCCATGCCCGCTTCCTCAAAGCGTGTAGCAGCGGCCTCTTTCCCGCTACATTCCGACTCGGAGGATGTCTTATCCTCCAACTCTACGTCCCAAACCGACGACGATGGCTTCTTGCCCGTCGTCGGCAAGGGAAACAAGAGGAAGAGGAAGAAGAAGCATAGCTCCACCCAGGCCACCAAGGTGGCCGCGGTCGAGGAGCCCGTTTCCGATAGGGAAACAAACAACGTCGTCATCGATGACGTCATTTCCCCTACCCCTACCCCCGTAGCGCAAGTCGCCGGTACAGTGCCCAGTAGCACTACCGTTGTTGACACCGCGATTTCCCCCTCCACCTCGACCGCCGCGATAGTAGCACAAGTTGCTCCGGGGCCTCGCTCAAACAAAAAATCGCCCCCTCCCCCCGTGTTCATTCAGGACAAGGGGAAGTGGACCGATGTTTCCAAATGGTGTTGCGATCAAAAGATCGCGTACACCAATGCCCGCAATACCCAACAGGGTATCAAAGTGACCATCCCTACGTCTAACGACTACAGGGATCTCACTAGACTCCTCCGCTCCAGAGGTGTGGCATTCCACACCTTCTCCCTACCGGAGGAGAAACAGACTCGCGTGGTGATTAAACGTATACCACGCGAACTCGCCACATCCGAGATTAAAAATGATCTCATTTCACAGGGCATCCCCGTCGACGAGGTTCACCGCATGCATCGCGCTCGCAACGGCGAGGCGTTCGACATGGTCCTCGTGGTCTGCCCCCCCTCAGAGGCCCGCCTACACCCGATATTCAATGTCAAAGCCATCTGCAACCTGATGGGCTTTGACATTGAAAAACCCCACAAGAATGCCACAGTCGGTCAATGTCACCGTTGCCAACTGTACGGGCATTCACAAAAACATTGTTATGCCACCCCCAGATGCGTCAAGTGCCTGGGTGAGCACGGCACGGCAGAATGTTCCCGTCCCAAAGACCGCTCGCTCTGCACCGAGCCGCCTAGCTGTGTGCTATGTGGCCAGTCAGGGCACCCAGCCAACTACCGGGGCTGCCCCAAGGCCCCCAAAGCCCCCTCCTCCAAACTGGCGAAGCGTACAGACGCTCGCCAGTCGAGGGAAGCTCCCTCCGCCTACAAGGCCCCCTCCGCCCATATCCCAGAAAGGCTCAGCCCCCAAAGGCCTAGCCCCTGGAACCAACTCCATCACCAGCAGGCCTTCCCTGCTTTAGGGTACCCCAAGCCCCAGGTCCCCCCCCCACTCGCGTCCCCCCCCCACTTATGGATCCCCGTCTTCGCGCTCCTGCGCCCCTTATTCGTCCGATTCCTGCTCTGATAGCAGCGCGCCCTCACCCCCCTCCCCAGGCGGCCCCTTTCGATCCATTCAATGTGATCACCTCTACCTACATGACCTTCCTCACCCCACGCGCTAGGCAAATGGCCAACGAAATCGTTGCTGCCAGAAATGCCAACGACGTAGGTAGGATTCACCAAATTTTTAATGCGTATCCCGAGATCACGCAAGCCATGTCCTCCCTAGCCAACCACCCTACCCCCCATAATGTCTAACACCACCGTAGCTAGGTTCAAACCCCGATCCCTTAACTTAGGATTTTTCAATGCCAACGGCATTCAACGCCAAAGAGATGAGATCGCGGAATTCCTCCGCGACCATCAGATAGATATCCTCTTAGTACAGGAAACATTCCTCAAACCCCATAAACGGAACCCTTCTATCGCAAACTATCGTATAGTTCGCAACGATAGAACCCGTTGTCACAAGGGCGGCACCCTTATATATTACAAAAAGGAACTCTATTGCATCCCAATAGATCCTCCCTCTCTCTCTCGGATAGAAGTCTCAGTATGCCGCCTAGGCATGTCCGGCCATCAGCCGATCACCCTAGTCTCTGCTTATCTCCCTCCCTATTCCTCCGCCACGGAGAATCCCCAGGAATTCTCCAATGACTTCACCGCCCTACTCGGCTTGAGTGACTCCGTTATTATAGCGGGTGATCTCAACGCTAAACACCCGGCCTGGAATTGTTCCACTACCTCCGTTAGAGGGCGACACCTATTCGACCTCTCAAACTCCCATAACTTCGATATCATCGCTCCGATGACTCCCACTCATTTCCCCCACGAACCCAGTCACTCCCCCGATATCCTAGACATGGCGATCCTTAAGAACGTCAACCTTAGGTTAAACTCTATAGAAACGGTGCACGAGCTCACCTCTGACCACCGCCCAGTAGTCATGAAACTGGCCCCCCGCATAGGTCTCCCCGACCCCACCCAACCCCCCGCCACCAAGAAGGTAACGGACTGGAGGAAAGTAGGCGAATCGCTGAAATCCAACACGTCCCCCCAATTGGACTCTATTCCCGAACAGTTCGATTATGTCGCAGACACGACGGCCGCGATCGACTCGCTCACGGATCACGTACAATCGGTTTTGAACAATTGTTCAAGGCAAGTTCCAGTGGTGGACGACCACCGCTTCAAATTGCCGGCCGATGTGCGTGATCTGATGACTGAGAAGAACGCGGCCACCCGTGCTTACAGCAATTTCCCATGCTCCGCTAACAAATCTCACATGCGCTACTTACAGCGTAAAGTAAGGACACGCATTGCTGAGTTGCGTGAAGCGGGCTGGGATAAGATGCTGAGCGATCTCGAGCCCACTCACCAAGCTTTCTGGCAACTCCAGAGAAATCTCCAGTCCCAACAGGGCGCTTCCATGCCCCCCCTAGTCCGTCCCGATAAGACCATAGCCTTCGACGACTCCGACAAGGCGGAATGCCTAGCCGATAGTCTCGAGGCTCAATGCTCGCCTAGCTCACTGCCTGTAGACCAAGCTCATCTCGATGAGATTGACGCTGAAGTCGAACGCAGAGCATCTCTCCCCCCCGTCGAAGACCCCGATGATCCACTGCCCCCCATCACTCCTGATGAGGTGCACGAGATCATCAAAGGTCTTAAAACGCGTAAAGCCCCCGGCTCAGATGGACTCACTAATAGAGTGATCCAACTTTTCCCCGCACACTTAATAATGCTCTTGACCATCATCTTCAATGGTGCTCTCGGCAATAATATCTTCCCCCAGGCATGGAAGGAAGCCACCGTTATAGGTATCCCCAAACCCGGCAAGTCCAAATCCGATCCCTCTAGTTACCGTCCCATCATTCTGCTCAGGGTTCTCGGTAAAATCTATGAGAGGCTTATTTATAAGCGTCTCAGAGACTACGCCGAGACCAAGGGTCTCATCCCGAACGAGCAATTTGGGTTCCGCACCCAACACTGCAGTATCCACCAAGCCCACCGCATAGTCGAGCATATAAGCGAAAGCTTTATGCGAGGCCTAATGGTGGGGGCGGTGTTCTTCGATATAGCGAAGGCGTTTGACAAAGTCTGGCACAATGGCTTATTATACAAGCTATACCAACTCGGTGTGCCCGATCGTCTCGTGCTCATCTTACGAGACTTTTTGTCAAACCGCACCTTTCGTTACCGCATAGAGGGTGCCCTATCCTCACCCCGTCCCATTCGCGCAGGTGTCCCCCAGGGCTCTGTCATATCCCCGCTCATCTTCACGCTGTTTACTAGCGATATTCCCAAAAGTAGAAAGGCACAGTTGGCTCTGTTCGCAGACGATACGGCCATCTACTTTAAGGCCCGTAGTCCCGTTAGGATTCGCGACACTCTCCAAACCTCAGTCGACAAGCTCGGCGAATGGTTCAGGAAGTGGCGAATCGAGGTCAATCCCGATAAGAGTCAGGCGGTTCTCTTTTCCAAACCGCGTACGAAACCCACCCTCCCCGAGCCCATCACCATGTTCGGCAAGCCGATCCCTTGGGAGAAGCGAGCCAAATATCTCGGTGTAGTCCTCGATGACCACCTCACTTTTCAAGAGCACATAAAGCAGGTTCGCTCGCGAGCCGCTTTCGCTCTAGGTAGGCTTCACTCCGTCCTAAATGCACGTAGCAAATTGTCACTTAGGTGCAAATTGCGTATCTACACTGCGTGTATCCGTCCCATCATGACATATGCCGGTGCCGTCTTTGCCCACACTAGACCCCGCCATATTCATAGGTTACAAACCATCCAGAACCGATTCCTCCGTAGAGCTACTGACTCCCCCTATTATGTCCGTAACGAGATCCTCCATCTCGACCTTAAAATCCCCACGATAGCTCAATTCTTAAAACGCCTCTCTAAGCTTTTCTTTGACTCCGCCGCCAAACATCGCAACCCACTGGTTGTCGAGGCGGCCAATTATACCCCCTCTCGCATTAGTCATACCCGCCGTCCGAGGCATGCTCTCACCGACCCCGACGACCCCATAACTCTCCTCCAGGAGAGCAATAGGGCCACCAGTACGGTTCTTAAAACCAGACGCCGTCCTTCATTCCGACCTCGACGTCGAGGACCTCCTCGACCGCGACCCCGATCTAACAGGATGACGACTCATCCTACTCCTCCCCGACCCTTGTCTGTCGACGGTGAAGCGCCCGCACAGGCGGACGCTGAGCCGCCAGTAGTAGTAATAGTTAATTTAAACTCCCCGATCCAGCCTGTCCCCACTAGCTGCCCTCCCCCCAGCGACGCCCTAAGCCGAGGTCCGTACCCCACAGGGGGTGCCCTTAGCGAGCCGTCGTTTAGTTTATAATTAGTTTTAGATTAGTTTTTAAATGCCCCTGGCTGGAGGCGCTTTGAGTTAGTATCATAGCTTAGAGCATCTTCGCAGGACAGTCCGGTTAAGTAGATAGTACCCCTTGTGGTAAAACCTACGAGATGCCAATCATAAAAAAAAAAAAAAGGTACTTTTCACTAACATTCATAGCGAGCGCTCGAAAAATATCAACCTATTGAATATAAATGGGGGCATTTAATTGGAAACAAGGAATACGTTTTCGGGAGACCTCCGAGAGGTATTATGTAAATAAGTTTTCCAGTGGTTTATTAAAAAGTATCCCCGCGGTGACTATTACTCTGTATTGCTAGATACTCTACGTTTAGTATTTGGAAAGAACCAGCTATTTATATAAAATATGTATGTACCTAACATGGCACTGGTATTTCCCAATGGGATCAGCAGCGATGTAGTGTAGGTTCACTATCATGGCCCCAAAGACGTTATTCAGTCCAGTTTTAATATAAGTTTATTACCATTTATATAGCACTAGTGATATAAGAAAAAACGCAAAGACTGCCTTTTATTGTTATCACACTCATGAATCAGACTAAGAGGTACTTGCGGCTATGCTTGCAACAGTGAAAATTATTTAAATACAGAGTCTTGTATTTAACATTAGTACAGTATATACTACAAGCAAATTGCGTGCCGTCAAAATTATTTAAATACAGAGTCTTGTATTTAACATTAGTACAGTATATACTACAAGCAAATTGCGTGCCGTCAACATTATTTATATACAGAGTCTTGTATTTAACATTAGTACAGTATATACTACAAGCAAATTGCGTGCCGTCAAAATTATTTAAATACCGAGTCTTGTATATAACATAGGTACAGTATATACGACAAGGAAATTGCTTGCCGCAGATCCTCTATGTTAATAAAAATAAAATAAAACTCTGATTTCCCTAGAGGTTTAGCAGGTTGGACAGAAGTTGTTAATTCTGTGTAAACTCAAGACATTTTCCGGAAACATGAACTGCATCCTAACTCCGTATCACCGGCAATCAGAAATACTTCAACTGTGACTTTTGAAATATCGAATAATTTTTGTCAATGGTGTAGAAGTAGAAACTAGAAATTCTGTATCGATACGAGAGATAACAGAGAAAATATATTAACCTAGTGGAAAATAATATAGAGTCTACAAGAAAAATCCTTACTAATTCCTAAGTAACTGTTATTAAGTTTACTTAGCCAAGTGGTATTTTTCCTTGTATCAACCAAAAAAAATAGAATAATATTTATCTATATATTTATCAGGTACTTAATATCAAAGAGCACTTTAATGAAAAAACAACAAAAAAAATGCTTATAAATTTTATAAGAGGTTAAAATGCGTCCTTATTTTTACCCGACTACGGTGAAGAAAAAAGGAGGGTTATGATTTTGACCGGTATGTATGTTCATCTGTTCCCTCCTATCTTCTAAACTTCTCATCACAATTTGACAAATGAGGTATCGTTGGAAGCGTCTTGGTCGTCCGCTGGTTATAGGCTATTTGACGTCACATTAAGTCACACGTAATGTTCGATTTATGCCCTAACACGTGTGACTCCGGATTTTTTATTTGTCTGTCTGTGGTGTCTTGTTTATTCCTTTTTAGTTGTACTTGGGTTTTAGTGTTTATTACTTATTTTTTTTTTGTTAAACTTGAATTTTTAACTTCACTCTTTGCTGTACTTGGAAAAGAAAATGTAAAATCATGAAGTTCATTGAAACAAAAAAAAATTTTTGGCTTACTTTGTAATAAACCCCTTTTTTTTTTAAAGCAGTTTGCTGGCTAAGAAATTGTAATATCTATTTTCCTTATTTGTCTATACGTGCTTATGATGTTATGGGTATCTAAGTATAACTACTCCAATAAACATTAGGCCTGATAATCCAATAAAGGTTTAACCAATAGTTTTAGTGGCAAAGCCGAGCCACTTACCCTCGGCAACTCGTTAATCCGATTTGCGGCTAACTGCACCGGCTTTTAGTAGTGAAGTTATAGTTAATGACTGTATAGTTAGAAACAGAAATAGGTATAAGGTTAAGATTTATGATAAACTAGCTGACCCGACAGACGTTGTACTGTCAAAATTTCAATACATAGAAAAAACACTTTCAGTTTGTGGCGAGCTATCTAATTTTCTGGGCAACATTTTAAATTTTTCTTACGCTAAAAAAAAACCTTTTATGGAAAATTTCTTGAATTGCCATTTTCATGAAGTAACTACACTGTATACAATGTACACAGTATAATATTAACGTGTTCTATTCAATGATGGGCATCCCCATAATCACTACAGTAAATGCTTAATGTTAAATTAGTATAATTACAAAGCACGGCGGACATATTTATTGTTGCAATTAGTTGTTACACTGGTCCATTAATAATAATGTTACCCTTAGGATGTAGATTTTTCTGTGTTTTATGCTTACTTTCACCTTAGAAGCACGTTTCCACTTCAATAATTATGGTGCAGTTTCCTTGAAGACCTGGGGCCGCCATAGAGCGACTGCAATTTACCAGCGAATGGCATCACTGAAACGTTTTTTATGAAAGTAAGTTAGTGTGTTTTCCTAGAGAGCTTTTTTTGACACCGTAACGTCAAATCCCGCTGTCATCATGACAGCCGTCACTGCGGCCGTTATTTGAGGTAGCCACCGCTCTTATAGGAAACAGTCTCACACTCTCCGACGGTGTCGGGTTGACGTCCCATCGGACTATGAGAGTGAGGGAAGACAGAGTGCACCTGTGTTTGCTCACACCCTTGTGCACTATAATATCTAAAATATCTCTCACTATAATATCTCCCGCGCCGAAGGTTAGTCTCCATTGAGATTGGTCGCCATGGCCGAAGTACGGTCTGGAGAACTATGATACAGTAGCTTAATAGTGAAATGTGTTGACATTTTCAAATAACATCTAACCCCCCAACCCCATTCAACTTCACCAAATAGTCTAACCAAATGAACACTAAAATAGAACACACTAAAATAATATACCCAACATAAATACACGTCCTAGCGTAATTAGTTTTAGCGGTTAGCTGGTGGTTCTCACAATTTGTGAAGGAACTAGCTGCTTAGTCGAGTACGCCGGCACTATGTACCAGGACTGTACGTGACTTCACGTACATCGGAGGTATAAAAGAGTGAATTGCACGGTAGTGATTATTAAAAGTAAATAGAACACGGTTTTATTTGGTTTTATCCTTTTGTAAAAGCGATTGAGATTGTATTTTTATTTTGTTTGCTTTTCCGGGGTTGAATAGGAATGTATCGGGTGTTTGAACTTTTTGATTTTTAGTAATAATTTGAAGGAACTGGATCAGTTTCAGTACGTTCAATGCATACACTTATTTTTAATGCATGCGTTTATTTTTAACACGTTTTAACTTAGTTAAGAGTACATTGGAATATTTGTATACTATACATAATTATGTTGTGGTAGAAAGTTCATAAAGAACTTAAGAAAAAAAAAATACATTAGGCCAAGAGCTACGCGGTTGAGGCAAAGAAAAAGGGAGCAGTCAGAATACTATTATAAATGCAAATATTATTAGAAATATTACCGTTTTATATGAAATAGTTACTCCTTTCAACCTCTTTTCGGACACATTTCGCTAAAATATGGGTTATATCCTCTACTTTATCACACTCGGACCACACCGTACTATGTAAAACTACATTTCTTATAAATAAATAATTTATGATTCTGATTCATATTCTGCAAATCACTGATAACACAAACCATGTGAAAGTAAAAAGGTTGTGAAATAGTCGATTCCGAAAGTCCTTTCCTACAGATTTTGAAAGAAGAAAAATCTCTTGATCTGTAGGTACCGATCTCTTGCATTTTCCAATTTTTTAGCTCACACGCAAATAACAAGAACTTTGCAAATCCAAGGGGATTTGCAGTGTCATGCAGACTTATGCATAGACCGCTATTGCCTTGCTAAAACGTGAAAATAGGTACTGCAATTTGTCTTCGTTTTAGTGCACCTTACAAGGTTTGTGTGGTGACCTATTCCTCCTCCTTAAAAAATATGGGATTGTTATTTGTCATATTAATGTCCTTATGTAAACAATATTTATCTAAATAAAATTAAAATATTGTAGTAGGTATGAATATTGCAAATATAAATAATAATTTAAAAAAAAAAACAAGTAAATAGAACAATGTGCAACTGCATTCATTTACGTTATACTTATATTATAAAAGGCAACTTAATTAGAATAATTTCAACCATCTAATTTCTTCAAAAATAAGAGAACCACACACTAATGTAAAAGTATAAAATCGATACATATTCTACTTACAAGATAATTGCCCGAGAGTATCCAACTTACTACTAACTTTAAGAAATTAGTAGGCATCAGCTTACAACCCGAACACAAAACACTGCGACTTGGGATTTGAACAGTTCTCGACTAAGGCTGTAAACTGTACGTGATGCCTGGTCTGTTTTAGGAAAGGTTGGTTAAATTAAACATAACATTACATCACGCCTTGATTTCCCGAAGGGATGGGCAGAGGTGTACCTATAGAACACCCACATCGCCAGTTATGTTTTAAGTCCCATGGAATTGGGGACGAGCCTAATGCCTCAAATTAAGACTCCGGGCTGCTACTGAGAAATTCCAGATGGAAAACCCAATAAAACTTTGCCCGACCCGGGAATCGAACCTGGTACCTGATGCTCAGAATTAGAAAATTAAATGTTCAGTAACATAATAAACTTTAGCGATAGTTTGAAGGTTGAAAAGACAAGCAATAGTCCAATAACTAAAACACGGACTTATAACAAATGAGAGATCGTGAATTCGACCCCCACCCGTTACACTATTAATGTTAGCCCATTTCTAGTACTGGCAACTAGAACAGAAGTAATTAGTGTCTTAAATTTTTTGTCACCATAATCTGTCTTTTCTCAGCTATGTTAGTACAGGTTTCCAGTCTTACCAGACGCAGCTGAATACCCGTATTTTACAAGGAGCAACGGCCTATTTAACCTCCACAAACCAGTAACACGATAGATACCCCGTAAATCACCTACTTATAATAATTATCTAATGATTATTTAACGAGTGGCACATAACATTGTAACAGTGAATAAATTTTCACGGCTCCCCCTAGGCCAAATATTTTTAGATAATCGGATAGCTCATGACCAAAAGAGGTACCATAAAATAAAAAGATCTACTAAAAAAAAAATTATGGAACAACGTGAAAGTCGCGGGTACTCTGGTACCCAACAATTTCCAAGCTCCCTTCATATATTTACTATACATTCACATCGTCGCTAAAAAGGAGTGATTAGCAAAAAGGTTTGCGCGAACAATTCGACCTTATGTGCCCAACTTGGTTCAATTGTGGAGTCGGTATTCAAGGCCAATTGTGTGTAACTGACAAGTGGACAACAGGACGAAGAACCCATCCCTTTCACGTTTTTGATACGGTGACCTTTTCATACAATGCTTTACTTTACCATACACACACACACACACATAACATCACGCCTTGTTTCCCCTAAAGGTTAGTCAGAAGTGTACCTATACCTCCACATCACATTTCGCCAGATAAGTTTAAGTCCGTGTGACTTCGCCAAACATTTAACCCATAGAGATATAATTATAGTATAGAGTGCGCGCAACAAACTATGAACAGTAGACACGGGTTTGAACAACACGACGTTCCTCACCACACTCACTCACTTGTCAGTTCGAGATTCATTCATTTGTATGTCACAGTGAAGCGGAACAAAATTTTATTTTGAGGTCTTGTCTTGGGACATTCAATCATTTTGTATGGGACATTTGAAGTGCCTCTTGTATGTCCTACCCAACACTAATCCATAGCTCACTTGTCTACGATGCGCACTATGCGCGCGATTTGTGCAATACGCGCACTCTATGTAATATTATATTATCTCTATGAGTTACTACAAGAAAACATTAATACTTTAGTTGTAGCTAACTATACAAAGATAATTATGTTAAGTTACGAAATAAAGGTTTTAGGAATATGTTCTTGAAACATGTAAAATGGGCTTAAAACAGTTCCGATACTTATAGAGATATGTGTGACGATGTCAATAAATAGAATGTGTCGGTTGCGGCCGTTGAGGGTAGTCCTAGTTCTATTGTTTATCGACGATGGGCGGACGACCTAATTCCACACTCTTTTATACGTGTAATGACATACATTCACACCATTATTACCGTACATCGTTGTCATAGATTCAAGTGAGCAGTTACTGTCAAGTAACAAAGCTGAAGTTGGACTCTGCGTCCAGCGCTCGGCGTTTCAACACGTCGTGTTCTGGTTCGCGACTGGTCAATCGTCATCTTGAGGATGCCTCGTTGAGAGATGAAACACGTGTCGATTTCTTACAGGGTTTTATATTTATTATGACTCTTGAGGAATAGTTAAGCGGAATAGGTTACTAATATCGACGTCTATTGTATTTTAAGTAACGAAACAGTATGGTTCGCTACTTGACAATCTATATAGATTCTTATAAATTAAATTTGCTTTTCGTGTCTGTCTGTGTGACCACGTCATTCTTCCAAACTACGCTACGGATTTTGATGCATTTTCACCAACATTTAGAGAATATATTCTGGAAGGTTTATGTGTAATAAACATTATTATAAACTTACAGTCATCTCGATGTTTTGTCAGTTGCCCACTCGAGTTTCACAGCTTCTCTTTGCTTCTGTTTTTAAACCGTGCGAAGCAGGGTTGGGTCACTAGTAACTGTTGAATAAAAGATTACGGGGCATTGAAGACCGTTCTGAAAAGTCTAATTTCTACTCGATTCTGGTACTAGGATGGCATGGAAATGATACAGGAATTTCTGACAGCGAGGACATTAATGAATACTGCGAATTTTGCACATCGCACCTAAAAAACTTGGGATGAGCTCAAGTTCAAGCTGGCTAAGTAATTCCTAGAATCCCAGATACATAAGTTGTGAAAGCCGTGCCCTAAAATGAGACACGAGGTATGAAGAACAGCAATGAATCGTCCTTAAATTACATTATAATTATGAAAGGAATAAATAATAAGTAACACGCAGAAAATATTAAAAGACAAAAAAATTACGGAATTAATATTTTTTGTCAATATTTATGATTCCACTGTCCATATTACTCAAGCATTGAAACAAAAATAAACACAGGTTTTTATTTCTTTACTTTCTCGTCAGAAAATATAAAAAGAGCGAATGAAACAAAGTTTTTCATACCCATATTTGCATTTACTTTGACGATCTGTTTATGTGCATTCCAGAAATGGGTTCTGGTTATGCAAGCTCGAGTTTTCTTGTGACTCGCAGATATTGAACACTTTTCTTGTGATTTCTTTTCAGCTCATAACGTCGGAACCTCTCTTACTTCTTAAGGGTCCAACTCCAAATCGCAAATGAAAATCAACTGTTCCCTATATTTTTTGGAGATAAACCTTTAACTGTCACTAACGAGACACAATATAATTTGAATCGTTATCGCCTTCTAAAGGACATTCGACAGTTGAGCGGAAGCGGTCATAAATATATGGAGCAGCAGATTTTTTCACGATTTCATGGCTGAGAAGCTTTCAGGGTAAACAATCGCAGTTTAAAGGAAAACTATAGTGGAACACGGCTTTAAATCGGTACAAATAATCGGTGGCATCCATTAATTTATTGATTATATTTGTACATTCCAGCCTTATCATTGCGATGCTAATCGTATAACACTGAAAATAATATAAAATGCGCAAATGATTGGAAGTGCGTCAGTGTTTATTTATTAAAAACTTATTCATTAAAACTTTATGCACAAGTAAAAAAACTACTATACAAAGGCGGACTTAATGCCTGAGGCATTTTCTACCAGTCAACCTTAGGGTGATGCAGAGACAGACATGCCAGGTGCAACAAAAGACAATACATATAACTTGAGAAATAATGAATACTAATTAATACATACATAGATACATACATAAGTTATAAACAAAATAAACTTAGTCAGGAGAAATAACGACAGGTATTGGAGAAAACGAATCCATCTAATTAACGCTGGGATGATTCGCAGTGTTGATAAATGATGGTTCCGTTGTACCCTTTGTGTACGGAACCCTAAAAACATCAATACTAACCAACAGCTGCACTGTCCATAAGTTCACAAGTACTTCTATCAAGCTATTTAGTTCCCATAGAACATATTGAATTTCCTAGAGTAAACAAACTTAAGAGAGTAAACCTAGGCCAGGCCTAGAGACAGTCAATATTTTCTCTAGGTTATTGGAAACGGCTGCGAACTAAAAGCTGTAATATCTGCTGCTGTTTGGAGATTGTTTTCAATAAAATGAATGGTCGGTCCATTGAAACTGCCGTGTGCTGTTGGCACTTAGAAGTTTACTCCTACATTCATTATAGGTGTTATTTGGACTTCGTTGGATTTGACTTCGTTAAAAACTATCTCACATTTACTTCCCTAAAGCCACCTATTTTTTTGAAATTCAGACACCTTATTAAGTATTATATTTTACACATTCCTTGTCTTGACGTTCCTTGTATTTATTGGGCACGTGATGACTTTCCCGATAGCCTGAGTTGAGAAAAAGTTTTGTTACAAAAAAAAATTACATAACCGTAATTGGATCGTCATAAATTGCTTAGTTAAACTACTGTGACAGACAGACTTAATTAACCTATGAAGACATCGCCAAGCGGTTGGTCGACTCTTCACGTGACCACAGGGCCGGCCAAAGAATCAGCATTGCCATACAACGTGGCAATGCTGCCAGCCTTTTGGGCACTTTTCCTGCTGACAGCGATGCGGACGAATTTTTCGATGCACTATAGTGGCTATTTCTTCCCCCCCCATTTTTATATACATTTAGGTAAATTGATTTTAATTTAATTTTATGTAATGTAGGTAAGTATATTAAGATAATTAGTGTATGTTTTTTATTGTTAATTTGCCATAGCAAAATAAAAAATAAGTAAGTACTTGCAAAGAATAAAAATTAACCTTTTAAACTTAGTCTCCTACATTTTTATACACCATATTAAACTGCTTATTTTATATGCAACATAATAGCCATCTTACCTCGTTACTCTTGCTATCACATGCGATTAATTTAAAAAGGAATTGCTAATAGTTTCAGAGTATACGATAATACTGTTTACCACTTTCTATCCGATAAACATTATTATAATGCAGTTTGAGATTAATCTGTTTATCAGTGACGGTAATGCATTTCGGACTTTTAAGCGGATTAATGTTTTATTAGTTTAATGGACTGGAAATTGTGGGGAAGGACTTTGCCTAGCAGTAATGGTAGGGGGGGCTGACAGTAGCAGTCATTTTCAGGTTCGATTGAATATGATTTGTATTGTATATAATATAATATAATAGCCACAAAAATACACGCAGTTTCGAAAGCTTATTCGAAAACCCGATGGTTATTTCTGCAAAATATTTATTTTTAAGACCTATATTAGTGCCCAATAAATTTACGAGCCAATAATTTACTGAAATCAATTTTCATCAATTTAAAAACATATTTTTCTTTATTTTCAGGTGGCGGCGCGAGCCCGGGCGTATCAGTTTCAACTCAGGTAGGTTTAAACTCTTCACCATTTCAGGTTTAAAAGGATTATATTGGAGTGCCCGTAACCAAAACGTGAATGATTTATTGAAAGCTGGCCTTTAGAGGTAAAAATATAAAATATTTATCTCCACGCAGTGATGTGTCAAGGATATTGGATGGACAAAATCACGCATCTGTGCCATAAAATGGCAATCGCCAATGGCCAGGGAATTGAAGTTTAATAAAAACCTCCACTGGGTCCTATCTGTTAGTTTAGTGAAGGTTTAATGCGAGTTGTCATAAAAGTTCTACTGAAAACAAATGACGCAAAACATGGAATCATCGATATGACGTAGATAGATTAAAAAGAAGCAGGGGTAGTATTATGAAGTACTAATGCCATCATTAGTCCACTGCGAAAACGGGATGGTGCTAGCGGCCTTGTCTAGCTCCGTCTCTCTCTCACACTGGAAAAATGGTGGCATTAATATTTCATAATACGGCACCAAGCTCTAGTTTAAAACAAGAATCTTCCCCAAAAATAGTTTCACAAAAACGTCCCGTAGTTAATTAAACTCTAATAATGGAAACTATGGAACAAAAGTACTTGGTAACTATAGTTGAAGTAAAATGTTGCATACTTATTTATGAATTTGATGGGTTGTTCTATTGAAATTCTGATTTCTGCGGCTATAACGACGGACGACGCGACGATGTTATGTCAAGTTGCATATTAAATTGAAACCACCATTTTATTTTAGGTAGTCTCGGTTACTGTTGTTGAAAACCATTTCGATAATTATTTTTTACTTTATTTTACAAATTTTGATAAAGCTTTTCGTACCACTGGCTCTTTTTTTTATTGTATGAAATAATATCACAATTTTGTTGGTTAGAACTTATTTCGTTAACATGTTACCAACCAATAGATAAGTATTAAGAACCCCTAAAATGAGAACAAAGATTTTGATCAGAAAGCAAACTTAACGGCTGAGTCAGTAACTGGAACATTTTTGCGTACCAATTAAAAGATCGATTTTTTATGAACCTATTACTTTTTATAGACCAATAAATTGTGCTTTTAACCCTGGTCGTATCTTTTACAGTTCACTGCGTATATTATGAGATAAAACACAGACACAATTAACAAATTGTGCCACAGTCCATCCTCGTGGATCAGACAATAACATGGGTATGGTTCGCAAAAAAAAAAAATTCAATTTCATAGGATCAAAAAAAGGTCACTTAGGATATTAAATTAATTAGTGGAACTTGAATTTGCCTGACTAGCAATAAGAAAACCACCTAATCCGATGATCTCCTTTCAATAGAATTAATGAATTAATTATAATTATGTATTTATTAATAACTAGCGACCCGCTCCTGTTTCGCGCGGTTTTTACGACTTGACAAAACATCGAGATTCCATAGATAAATGTAACTTTAATACTAAAGTATTATACACATGAAACTTCCGGAATAAATTCTCTAAACGATGGTGAAAACCTCATCAAAATCTGTTGCGTGGTTTAGAAGAACAACGCGGACATACAGACAAACACGCAAAGCGACTTTAATTTATAATATGTATAGAAATATCGCTGTTAAGTTATTAAGTAATTAAAGCTGTGTGATGTCAGACAGTCAGTCAGTAATAAAACTGGTATTGGTCTGAAACTTATTTATATTGGTTTATGATTCTACGACTGAGTAATGCAAATTCTAAGTAGTCGACCGAACTGGGCGGATTGAACGAAACGTAATGTAAAAGATGTGAGTCAGAAAATCAAAGTGTGTGTGCACTATTTCATCCGAAATCGTCTGATAACGTCCCTGAACTTGGTGTACGCACTCACTTTCCTTTACATTGGTATCAACCGAGTTCGTCCGATGACGTACGAGCATAATTCGGCCGATCACAGATAAGGTGTACGCCTCGAGTTAGGGCTAAACAAGTCATGGATCTCAAGATTCTCGAAGAAAAATGATACAATTCAAACGAGATCATCGCTTCAGTCTAGCCACAGTTCCTATTAAACCTGTTATACCTACTAAGTAATTGTTGAACAGTACCTATTATCCCAACAATCGTATCTATACGGAAGGAAACCTTTGTTAACGTTGACACTATTAATTGAGATTATCTTACTCGTCTTACCTTTGAGATTTCGAAAGCTCTTGGTTAGGGTATTCTATTGGTTGTTTTTCTTTATGGTTTCACTAGCTATCTTGATCTTTGGCTTGGCTTTCGATGTTGAGTTTGCTATCGAGATGGTTTATATGGATTATGGAGTTGTTGGCATTCATTATAAACCATGTCCCATTAAGTACCCATTTACTGGGAAATAAACATGCATAATAAGTAGCCAAGTAGAAGTTGTTAAAATTGAACCCGATAATAAAACTGAGTAGTAAGTATTTTTGAGAACTCAACCAATAAAACCTCTTAAAAGAAAGGGTCCTTTTACAAATCCCAGAGGTGGAATTCTCGCGTGTTTTCCGGCAAAGAAGAATAAAAACAACTAAAAAGTAAATCAAGAACATTCAAACTTGTAATTAGCAAGTTCTCGAGTCACTTATTACTATTACTTACTTATTATTATTATTATTATTTACTTACGTGAGAACACAGGGAAAATTATAAATGTTACCGAGTAAGAAGTTGGTCTAACAACAAGTGCAGTTTGTCAAGTCGCCGACTACTTGAATATCAAGTTTGTCTTAGTCGCTAAACTTCATATTAGTTTCGTTATCTTTACACACTAATCCTAGAGCGGAAGGAGGGCTCATCTAGAGGTTTGTGTTGTTTGATATGGTTATAAGAAAATAGGAAGAAATTTTCATCATCATCATCATTTACCGAAAGGTCTCCACTGTTGGACATAGGCGGAGATCTATGTCCAACAGTGGAGACCTTTCGGTTTGCGATGCCTGGGGGAGCCCAAGCATCGGCAAAAATCATCGCATAGCTGATATGATGACTAATAATTGCGATGATGCTTAACGTGGGCACCAGCAGACTGTTCTAGCCATCAGAAGAAATTGTATATTTTAAGCATTTTTCTTGTCATTTTGCGAGCATAGGTATGTGAGCAGTGGTGACCCATTGGTAACGGGTCTACTTACGAGTTGTCGGTCGTGGGTTCGAACCCAGCCACCACAACTCAAAATAGTGAAGGAAAACATCGTGAAGAAACCGGCATATCCTAGAACCAAAAATTCGAATACTTGTAATGTCTACCAAGTACCAACTCGCAATGGGCCCACGTGGTAGATTACAGCCCACTCCATCTCAAAAAGAGGAGGCCTGTGATCCAGTAGTGGCAACTATATAGGCTGATTTTTTATGCAGCTACTCATTTTGAACAGTTATAATTGATTGATATTAATACAAATATTTCTCACTATTGTACAATTCAGTTCGTATAGCAGAAACAGCAACCCTATATACAGTGTCAATAAAACAAAATAACTCCCTAAATGTTTAGAAAAAGCCTCAGCATCAAGTCAAAGAGTTTCACAAACAGATTCCGCAAATCCACTTAAAACTTCTCACGTCATACTTAAAGACAAGTAAAAAAGGCGTGAAATTTTACTTTCTAAAACAATTGTTCGCCCAATTTAATCAGTCGTGTTTTCTTTATCATCCTATTACCAAAACTCGTTTAAAACGCGATTTTCTTATAATGAAATTCCGTCTGGATCATAAAGAGAAACCCTTTATTTTAAGACGTCAGGTAAATGCCCTTACAATGGTGCAAGGCATTTGTTGAAGCGAGGATAACGTTATTTAAACTTGTCTCTACCTGGGGATAATGAATCGAGAGTTATATTTATTATGTATGTATAAGAGAGATTCCTAAGGAGTTGCTTGCATATGCTTTGCATGCAACATACAAAGTTAAGTTTAATAGCTGACAACATCAACACGTCACAATTTTTTTCATAAAGCTTCATAGTTTTATTCATTTTAGATGCAGTTTTTTTAAAATCAGAAACCTGAATAAAACCTAAAATCTTTAAAATTAAGATATAATCTAGAAAAGAGAACCAAAATCAATAGACTTTAATAAAAATAACAATAAATCATGCAAAACATATCAATATCCTTAGTGAATCCTTACATATTACAAAACAATGTCCTCCGCTGCGTCTGTCTGTCGTCCTGTTCGTGATAAACTCAAAACCGACTACCGATTTTGATGCTAGTTTCCCCAATGGATACAGTGGTTCTCGAGGAAGGTTTTAGTATATAATAACCGACACCCACGCGGACAAAGCCGCGGGCATCAGCTAGTATACGATAAGAATGAAAATGTTGTAATAAAAATAATGTTGACAAGATCAACTGCACGAACATGCCCGGGACTGCTGCTCAGCTCCGCGTCGATGCCCCCTGTACCCCCAGCCTCACCGTGAGCGCTGTGATGACGCTGATTGCGGTCGTTGCGTCGAGCTCGAGCGACGAGTATTTTTCCCCGCCAACGTCGCCAACACCTGTACGTCGGCGGAGTAGAGGCCGGCCGTGAGGAGCTTAGGACTTAGGAGCCAACCAACCTGGTCCCCACTGCTGGTAGTTGTGTGCAGCGTATGAGATGGACTCAGTCTATGAACGAAAACGTCAAACGCGCCTATTACGGGTCTACAGAGGCGGGAACTAACCTTACTGCGTACCGTGGTAGGATGCTGTCTCTGTTTCAGGAAATAGTGCCAACCCTCAACGTCTCGGCCCAACAACTATCTGATCAGATCCAACGCAATCATAGGTTGAACGATGCCGCACTTATTAGACTGCGCTCAGAGGTACTAAGCAACCATAATCGTCTAAACTCTCAACAAATCGCGGTACAAGCGTCAATTATTGATGCAGTCCCAAGGAGGAGGATGGTAGGGTCACCACAGTAATTAGCCAGTGCAACGTCCGATTGAGGAGCGCACTGGAGAGAGAGAGACAGTTATTTTCCTCAAAGCATGTATTGTGTTGATTGTGGAATAATTAATATTAAATACCTACAATAGAAGGTATTTAACACATGACGCATACATATTATGCCAGCACCTAATGCACTTGCAACGTGACAAGTGGAGCCTTCTAGCGCCAACAACATTAAGGTAGGTCACGCCTTTGTTGGAAGCCAGAATATGGCTGCTAAATTGCTTGGCGTGTAGCATATTATATGTACCTATACTATGTCTATGCATTAAAACAGTGAGTGTAAACTATCGTGTCCTACTTCAGCAAAGATTCCAAGAACATCGTCTATAAAGACAACAAGACAACAAAAGAAATAACTATAGTCATGTGATTAGCAGTATTGTAATTTTATTAACTTTTACTGTTACGATAGTAGAATATGACTACCTATGCCTGAAAGGTACTATAAGTAAGAGTAACCACAGTCTATTAGCATGTTTAGCGGAATCTGGTGAGAAGCCGATAAGAGATCAAGAAAAACATTATCAAAGAAACCGCAAACTAAGTTAACTCTTATTCTATCCAATGTCTTATTAGTCTTATCTCATTAACTAGATGTGTTGTGAAATTGACTTTGGTTCTAATTAAAAAGAAATTGTTTTAAAATGAAAAAAAATTCACTCATGAAAAAATATATTATGAAAGTCTATCTTGTGTGTGATCCTTTTATTTTCCAATCGTTGTCGATATTGAAGTAGTTCCCGACCCAATATGTAATATCTGGCGACCGTGATAATGGATTAGGCAAAAGAGTCAACGAAAATTATACGCGAACTCACGCGTCTCAGAAAGCTAAAAGCGCATTATTACCCGAGTATGAGAGGCTAGGCAAACTGTTCGTCGAGCTCGCCATCGCATTACAAATGCGGTAAAGGAAAGAAATAAAATGTAACATTATTGTTTTAAATATTGCAACCAATAATACCAATAATAATACTAACACTGAATTTTTAAATGTTTTTATATATTTTTTTATTCTAATATTTAAAAATATAATTTATGTGTAAGAAAAATGAAATAAAGAAAACTAACACTGATATTAAAATAATTCCCGACCAAATGTGTAATAGGGTGTTTAATTAGCACAACATCTTCATTTACAGAGACATCTTTTATAAATTCTATATTCGTGGAATGTCTGCTGATGAATATTAAATCGCGTCCTCCTGTGACTTAAGTTTATTTTAGGAAAAGGAACAATTTTACTTGATTTCTTGGAATTATCTACCCAATTAGGAATTTAAATTGATAAAAGCCCGTTGATATTTTTTTTTAAGTTTTTTGTAATATTTGATTATTATCTCTTTGTGTTTTTTTCAATTTTAAAAATTGTCAAATCATAGACATGTCTACAAACATTTCATTTGAAAATGTGCGATCTCTTTCACTAAAATAATCCTTATTCAAGTAGAGATCTAGATGAATTACGTACTAGGACGTTGTAATAATGTTGTAGTTATTACTTTTATGAAATACAAAGTAAAATTTATGAGAGAAAATTGGTTTAGATTAAATTCATTGTGCGATGCAGTTCCTTGTTCCTAAAAGCTTTTAAGCATATTTTAGCTATCACAATCACTGAGCGTTATCTCAACTACTATTCCGAGGAATTCATTTAAAATTTAAATCTGCTTTCGAAAACTTAGCGATGCAAAAAGGTAAAGGTTTTCTTAACCGCATTACAAATGCGGTAAAGGAAGGAAATCAAATTTGACATTATTGTATTTAAAATTGCAAGCAATAATAATACTAACACGACGATATTGATGACACCAGTCAGTACACCTAATCCAAAACTATCGATCTATCGAAGTTAGCACTCTACTCAATGAAAGAGGCGCTAACATCCTAACGACTGTGCATGGCCCACATATGCCTGTAAAACCGCTTCTAAACGAAACGGTAGAAGCCTTTTAACGCGCTATTGCGCTTTTGCAACGTTTTAACTTTAACGTAAAACTGTTGCAGTACTTCTCTAATTTGTACCATTACTTGGTAACGTGGTTATAGAAGTGTAGTAAGAGGTATATTTGAAAGAATTTTTATGTATAATATTTATTTTCGCGTGATAATAGTAGGTAGTTGATCTCACCATTAGATTAATCTGTCTAACTGTAACAGAAATCAAAAATGGATCCACATAATATGAAAACCAGTAGCGTAGCCAGAAAAACAGTGCATTATTATGCTAACAATCGCAAGGTACTAAGTAGTATACGTTCTTTAAATTTATTTCTCATGACAGAAAGAAATGATATAACAAACTCTTGATTGATGAGACAGCGTTGTCCACGAAATTGTATGTACAAATATGTAAATAAACAAATGTGCAAATGTGTATGTAACAAATATATAAAAATGTGCAAGTTTGTGTGTTTATGCCAACTTTTACATTTATAATACTAACTATAATATTTATATTTAAAATTGGATTACAGATGATTGAATTTATCAGCAAATGCATACAAAAATTGATTAAAAAGGGGTTACGACGTTCTATGCTCAACGCAACGCGACGTCCTTCTTTAAAAAAATACATACTTATTATTTACAAAATGTAGATACAAACAAAAACGCCTAGGCATTGATAAACTACAGCTAAAGGCATTCTCTTGTTGAGAGTTCTCAAGAACGAGATGAGTTACAAAAGTTTAAAGTTTTTTAATAGTTGGAACTCCTTTAGCCGTGATTTCGAAACTGTATGCGACTTTTGAATCGGTAATTTAGTACTTTTTTTCTTTTGATTGTATTGAAATACGTACACTCCTGTTTTGTTTGCTGAACTCAAGTACATATAACATTTTCTTCGTACTCTCCACTTTTACACTACTGGGATAGGACTGTTCTAATCTTTTTCAATAAGAAACAATAAGGATCGCTTTGTTTTAATTGGTTTTAGTTTGACCCGCTGTTTTTATTGATCAGTATTCAGGCGGAACCTTCTCTTTGCTACCTTTTTTTTGTGCATTCTTTTTCTATTTTAAAATGACTTTCGTACTTTTTTTCTATGTACCTACATACATTCATAAATATACTCAATCCTTTTTTCCATGGGGTGGGTAGACCTGTAGCAAATAAAGACTTGCTACGATCCTTACGTACTCCTTTTGCTACGTTCGTCAATATCAATGTAAAAAAACAATCTTATAAAGTAATATAAAAATAAAACAAAATATATTTGGAT
Source organism: Lithophane leautieri (assembly GCA_949152455.1). Lineage (NCBI taxonomy): Eukaryota > Metazoa > Arthropoda > Insecta > Lepidoptera > Noctuidae > Lithophane > Lithophane leautieri. The sequence continues at coordinate 11,053,501 of OX424473.1, read as the reverse complement.
TCAGATGTTGTCATTTCCATAAATATTTAATTAGAAATAAATATAAACATATAGATGGCTTACAAAGCCACGTGAGCCACAAATGCTGAAACAGTTTAATGAAATTGATGCCTAGTTTCATTAAACTATTTCAGATTTTTCTCACCGTAATAGTAATAATTTAGGTTCTCTTAATTAATATTCAGATCTACTGATAAGTATTCCATTAAACTTCAATTGTTTAATGGAAACTGGTGGAAATTCAATTTCCAATCCGCTTGAAATGCCATATCGTTTTGTTGAAAATGTTACCGTAAGACTATATACGCTTTCATCGTCATCATTATCATCATTTCAGGCAAAAGACGTCCACTGCTGGACGCTGGCTTTAGCGCATTATATTTAGTAGTGATTAGTAATACATAGAAAGACAAAGTGTTGTATAGATACATTAAGCGTCAGGGAAATCAGAACAGCTAGCTAAACGCTGGTTTACTGCATAGATGATGACCACCTGGTAACGGCCCCTATTTAAGAGTTGTAGGTCGTGGGTTCAAACCCGGCCAGGCGCTTTACTTTGTATCTTACTCAAAACAGCGAAGGAAAACATCGTGAGGAAACCGGCATGTATCGATACAAGATGTGTGAAATCTACCAACCCGCATTGGGCCCGCGTGGTAGACTATACCCCACTCCCTCTCGATTCTCGAAGAGAGGAGGCCTGTGTCCCAGTAGTGGGAACATTATAGGCTGATTTTGCTATTTAGTAATAATTTTATCACAATTATTTACCGTTTTCTGCAAGTGTTACTCTTTGAAACCCTATTAAAAAAAAAAAAAAACTTTTATTACTCCCAGAAATGCACGAACATTACATTGAACAAGAAACAAAAAAGAAAATGGCTTAAGCTAAGTGTTCAGTAAAAAAGACCCTTACCTCCAAACTAGGTAAAAACCTTTATCTTAGAAGTCAGTGTACCTTCAAAATTATGCATGGATATAAAAAAACAGAATTAAAGAGACTAATACTGCTGAAAAAGAACGCCTATATAAGAATCGCAAACGGAGTGCTATGTCCGGTTCCCAAGAATCACCGTTAGCTCTTCATGCTAGGTTATCTCAGATGAGAAATTACATGCATTCTCATTTGTCGCAGGAGTCGCCAAATGATAAGATCTGACGACTCAATCTTATTCAAAAACGATTAAGTGGCGAGTCGTCTGAACAGCGCAAGTATCGTTTAGATGTTATACGAAACCGGCTGGATAATGAGACTCCCGTGCCTTCTCAAGAATATAAGGGTGAACACTATACATTTGCTTACACTTTATAGTTCCCCTCATCATCATATTATAAGGTGACCATAATCAGATCTGTAATGTCACTTACAACCTATATGGTTGCAAAGTTCTTATCAATATAAATAAAAAAAATTGACCGACTTCAAAAAAAACAAAACAAAAAAGGACTACTGTACTAAAACCAAACGACAAAAGTACTTCTTTAATAATAAGAGAAAAATTTAAAAATGAAAAAATAACTTTAATTTCGGAAGTCGGTGTCTTTGCTTTTAATTTTAGTTTTTGGCCACCGACTTCCGAAATTAAAGTTATTTTTTAATTTTTAAATTTTTCTCTTATTATTAAAGAAGTACTTTTGTCGTTTGGTTTTAGTACAGTAGTCCTTCTTTGTTTTGTTTTTTTTGAAGTCGGTCAATTTTTTTTAAATGTTTTATTATTTTTCCATTTTTTGTGTAATTTGATTTTTGTAATCACCATGGGTAGACCAACTAAAGGAGCCGCCCGCATGAAGAAAAACAGAATTAAAGAGACTAATACTGCTGAAAAAGAACGCCTATCTAAGAATCGCAAACGGAGTGCTATGTCCGGTTCCCAAGAATCACCGTTAGCTCTTCATGCTAGGTTATCTCAGATGAGAAATTACATGCATTCTCATTTGTCGCAGGAGTCGCCAAATGATAAGATCTGCCGACTCAATCTTATTCAAAAACGATTAAGTGGCGAGTCGTCTGAACAGCGCAAGTATCGTTTAGATGTTATACGAAACTGGCTGGCTAATGAGACTCCCGTGCCTTCTCAAGAATATAAGGGTGAACACTATACATTTGCTTACACTGTATAGTTCCCCTCATCATCATATTATAAGGTGACCATAATCAGATCTGTAATGTCACTTACAACCTATATGGTTGCAAAGTTCTTATCAATATAAATGAATTAAGTCCAAACACAAGGTAATTACTGAGAACCGTTGAGGAGTTCCGTTAATCGTCCTTCGTCTTCATCATCAGACCCTTAACGACAGTCACAACCCATCCAAGTGTAAGGTTCTTATCAATACAAATTAATCAAGCCCAAACACAAGATATCTGCTGTAAACCACTGAGGAGTTCCCTCGACTGTCTTTCGTCTTCATCATCAGACCCCTAACGACAGTCACAACCCATCAAAGTGTAAAGTTTTTATCAATACAAATTAATTAAGCCCAAACACGAGGTATCTGCTGTAAGCCATTGAGGAGTTCCCTTGACTGTCTTTCGGCTCCATCATCAGATCCACTCCAGACCTTCATAAAATTGTAGTGCTGTAAAATACTTAATGAATAAATTAAGGAATGCACTAGTTGCCCTTACGATTTTTGAAAGTTCCCCTCGATTTCTCTAGGATCCCATCATCAGATCCTGACTTGGTGACAATGGGACCACCTCAGAAGTATAAGCTTTTGAACAAAAAAAGAATTTTTTAAATCGGTTCACAAACGGCGGAGTAATCGGTGAAAATACATAAAAAAAAAAAAAAAAAAAAACAATCATCCGAACATAGTACCTCCTCCTTTTTTGAAGTCGGTAATGAATTAAGTCCAAACACAAGGTAATTACTGTGAACCGTTGAGGAGTTCCGTTAATCGTCCTTCGTCTTCATCATCAGACCCTTAACGACAGTCACAACCCATCCAAGTGTAAGGTTCTTATCAATACAAACAAGATATCTGCTGTAAACCACTGAGGAGTTCCCTCGACTGTCTTTCGTCTTCATCATCAGACCCCTAACGACAGTCACAACCCATCAAAGTGTAAAGTTTTTATCAATACAAATTAATCAAGCCCAAACACGAGGTATCTGCTGTAAACCATTGAGGAGTTCCCTTGACTGTATTTCGGCTCCATCATCAGATCGACTCCAGACCTTCATAAAATTGTAGTGCTGTAAAATACTTAATGAATAAATTAAGGAATGCACTAGTTGCCCCTACGATTTTTGAAAGTTCCCCTCGATTTCTCTAGGATCCCATCATCAGATCCTGACTTGGTGACAATGGGACCACCTCAGAAATATAAGCTTTTGAACAAAAAAAGAATTTTTTAAATCGGTTCACAAACGGCGGAGTAATCGGTGAACATACATAAAAAGAAAAAAAAAAAAAACAATCATCCGAACATAGTACCTCCTCCTTTTTTGAAGTCGGTAAAAAGGGCGAATATCCAAAACCATTTTGTTAATTCATCTTTTCCCATAGTTTACAGTCAATGTATATTTCAAAAGATTAAACAAAATACGGAATTTCTCGTCTTAAGCCTTAGTGCAAATGATAAGGCATTAAATCTACGGAGCCCTGTCTCATTCAAATTGGTACGTGACAGGAGACTGACAAGGTACCAACCTATAAACACGAAATTAGCTGACATTTGTCTTTTAATTCTGCTGAGTGAGCTATGAAGCAAAGTTTTATTGTACTTAAGAAACTGAAACTCTGATTAAACTTAGATAATTTTATTAATAGCTACAGTTTTTTGGAATATAGAACTAAGTAGAACACAAGTAACACGCCTAATAATATGTTTATAGCAAGATGTTCATTGCACCTACAATGCACATAATATTGTAGGCGTCTAGGCTTCTCGCGTTGATTCAGACGTTGATAGCTGTCATTGTGTGCACTGGGATATTTTATTCGCCAGAAATAGTTTTAGATATTCCTTACTTCAACATGATAACTGAATAGCGAACTTACGAATTATGATGGGTTGGCTTTATAATAAAATCTTGGTATCGAAATTATAACAATTTAACGAGTTACCAATTTGCCTTTGACATTTTGCATAACTGCGAGCGTTTGTAAACGGACGGCGCAGTTTGTCTGCGACATTCCACTGCTGTAGTCCAACAATGATCTCTAACGAACGTGGCGAAACAGAAAATTAACATGAAAATATTTTATTAAATCTGACACGTTTTAAACATCTTTCACACGTAGTTCGATCCGTGCCTTTAAATCGGTATATCTTCTAAAACACGTACCCTTAACAGTGACGTAGAAGACATTCATTTTTATTGCTTCAGTAATATTGCGTGGCACTCTATAGGCAATAAACCACTCTCTCTCGTAATTACTATCAGTAACTCTCAATGCCAGACGGCTGTAGTTATAATTGTTCCATTCGGCAATGGATAAGTTTTCTTGCGATAGGCGAATGCTTTTTTGGGAGTAAACAAAAGACATTTTCATGTAAAATAAAAATATATTATATAATGATGTTTTAAGTTCTTGTCACTGTTATTTTAACTTATCAAGTAGTGGTATCCGATGTTAGATGGTTTTTTACTTTTTAGCTGTGCTCTTTAGCGGGATTCGGTCGTGGTCCACCTGCTTAGTTCACCTGGGTGGATCACGGGCACTTTTTCTTGCCGGTGGATCACCTCAGTCCACCTAGGTGGACCACGGGCACTTTTTCTTGCCGGTGGTCCACCTTCATATTAATATTGCAATCTCTGTCCTTTTGAACTTTGTTTCGTTATTGATAGAGGAATAATTATCCTCCTTAGTAAGATGACATTCCTTTGATTGAGCTGTGACTTTACAGTCAATTTTTATTTCATGTAATGGACTTAACAGAAAAAAAAAATGTCTCAAAATTGTGATAAAGATTTTGGTGGAGAAACTCATGTAGATCCTGAGATATGTTTTATTAATAGAAAAGGTAGCACGGTTCTATTGTATGGGCATGTCAGTTTTATAAAGTAAAAACTTTTAAGAACGGTATGGTGCTATGGCGTTGTTCTCAATATAAAAAAAAAAATGCAGCAGAAATATTATCATGCAGGTTAATACTTATTTATCGTTGCAACGTTTAGATTACCTATTTTAATAAAAAAACTGCCTTTCGATTTCATCTAGTTTAAAGGCCTCGTTTACGGAGACGCGGGGCGTCGAGCGTCGCATGCGGCGTGGCGTCTCGCGGCGCGTCAGATGTTTTTTTCGTTTACAGACAGGCTGCGTGTGCAGCGACCCGCATCATCACACGCGCATACACAAACATATGGAAATTTACGATGTTGTTTATAAAGACGCAGGGCGTGACGCGGCGCGTGCATTGAAAGCAGGGGACGGGTATCGCTGTCAGTATTGCCGCGTGCGACGCCGTGGGCACCGCCGCGGGTGTCGCTACGTTTGACCGTGAGCGGAGAATTACAGGAATAGCTGGTTGCAACGCTGCGTGCGCCGCCGCGATAAACGTCGCGTGCGAAGTGGCGGCGTTGCCATCCGCGGGCTCCGTCTGCATTTCAAGCAAACGCGTGTAAAATCGCTTCTCCTTAAACGCTCTCATACAACGCCATATGTTTGAATTTAGTGCGGACCGCGTCGATAAATCATTAATTTATGCATTAATGCCAAACAAAAAGCAAGATACTTATGCTATTGTTTTCGAACTCATTAAACGAGAGCTGCCTAACATCAAACCAGATAAATATCATTGTGACTTCGAAAAAGGAGTTATAAATGCAATTTCGGAAGTTTTTCCACAAACAAAATTAACAGGTTGTTACTATCATTGGAATAAAGCAATATGGAAAAGGGCCAAAATTTTAAAACTTAATGGTAAAAAGGAAAGAAGGCTGGTAGGACTGACTGCAGTTTTGCCACTTTTGCCGGCTGAAAACATGACTGAAGGTTTAAACTACATAAAATCGGAAGGCAGTAATAATGATAAAATGATACCGTTTTTCAAATACCTAGATTGATTTTGGATGAAAAAACAATTTGAATCTGTATTATCTGTTTGGTGAAAGACATCGCACAAATAATGTTACAGAATCTTTCCATTCAAAACTGAATAAAAAAGTAAAGAAAACTAGTACCACCATTTTGCGCCTTCTGACTGAACTGGAGAGTCTTGAATCCAGACCTTCCAATAAAAGGAAAATCAAATATATAACTGATGATGACGATATATCAGAAATACAATTAGAATTGTTAATCAAAGAAATTTCTGTAGGACTCGCTTTGGAAAAGTTACGTTGATTGTCTCAATGATAAATCATTATTTTATTAATTAAAGTTTTTTTCCATATTAATTTGTTTTTTCGATTTTCATTTGTTCTTTCGGCATTCATTTTTCAATTGTAGTAAAATGACAGGATCAGTATCAGGAAGAGGATTTTATTTCCGTGGAATTAATTTTAGGTGGACCATGGCCCATAGACATTTTTTATTTTCCTATTCCTCATCATTTAGGTGATCCACCGGCAAGAAAAATAGCCCGTAGTCCACCCAGGTGAACTAAGCAGGTGTACCACGACCGAATCCCGCTCTTTAGTTCAGAATTTTAGTTTTTAGTTTGTACAAAGTTTTTAAGGGTGTATTCCACCAATGAATCTGTGTACGCGATCAGCACATAAAAACCGCGTTAAGTGTCTATATTCCACAATAATGATGACACTGACAGCTCTTGGTACTGCGATTACCAGTATCACAGAAATTCAACATCTTTCAATTTGTACTTAGAACTTTTAGAAACATTTATGCTCACATACCTACCCTCAACTTTCGCTCGCCTTTAGATCCTAAACATGGATGTATTTACTTTTATTGCCCAACCAATATTGCGTCACAATCTTTATGGGCAATAAAGCACTCAAGCAATTTCAATCAGGAACTTTCAGAGCCAGTTCATAGTTGTTCCAGTTAGTGCTTCAATGCGTTTTATTCGCGACTTTTGTACGGATTATTTAGGGGATGAGCAAACCTCCAAACTACTATTTTATTTAGTTGAAAGATTGAAGTTTTCACAAGAGAAAAGTAGTGAATAAGTGCATAAACCAATGATTATAAGTGACGCAGGTTCATAGTGGAGGAAATCTACGATAAGATAGGGATAACTATAGAAACGGAAGTTAAGAATATCACATATTGGGAGAATGGGGAAATGTGTCTGGGCATGTCTTCACGAGACTTTCTAGGAACTTCACGCGATTAAACATCATACCTACACATTATAAATTAAAGTCGCTTTTCGTATGCAACGGATTTTGATTTTCACCATCATTAAGAGAATGTATTTCGGAAGGATTATGTGTCTAGCTAAGCTACATCAATAAAGAAATCTTGACTTTTTTGTCAAATCGTAAAAACCGTGCAATGCACTAGTAGCCCTAGTATTTAGGTACTAGCTGCGCCCCGCAGTTTCACCCACATAAGTCTCGCTCCCTTGGGAATATCAGGATAAAAGGTATCCTATATCCTTCTCCAGGTCATGGTCTACCCATGTGCCAAATTTAATCCAAATTCGTTCAGCCGTTTTAGCGTGAAAGCGTAACAAACTAACAACAAACTCACTTCCATATTTATAATATTAGTTAGGATTATATAAAACAAGTTGTAGCAAAGTTGTCTAGATTATTATGTATTTTGATATCGTGTAGGTGACGAATTCATGTAGCGCATTTGTATATACACTGTCAGCGAATGATTTTTTTTAGTAAAATAAAGATACCATCACCTTTGTCATCTTCTAAAGTGATGCTCGGTAATCAGAATATGATAGGTATTGTATTGTTTTAACAGTCCTGAAAATGTATCTTTGAAATATTAATACCTGCTAGTATTCGAGAAAATAGGAGCAGGCAGGTTTCATGAAATTGTAGGTTCTAAATATACTGCTGTTTGTTGTTAGTTTCAAACTTGTGTGTGGCGGTACCTACATCGCCACATTCGAACTACGCATCAAAGACCTGACGTCACAAAAATCCTGCATCGCGCAATTAGAGTTTACCGTGCAGTGAGCATATATACAAAAATCCAATATCAATCATTGGGCAGTTGCCCGCCAGACACAACACCCGTCTGGTAGGAGGATCCTCCCTTTTCTATGGTGGATGAGTGAGTGAACTTTACACCCTGTTCCTCATACTCCTAAAGGTAGGCTATTTAATATTTATTCTATGTTCAGTTCTGTACCTACTTGTTTATTTTACGCAAGTTTTGATGTATGGAGAATTCAAATGTTTTTGTTATGTAGGGATTTAATACATATTATTAATAAGGTTTTGAAGTGGTTAAGTAATAATAGCCGCACGGTTCGATCCGTCAGGTTAAGCTACGCTTGCCGGGGTTGGTCCGTGGATGGGTGACCATCTTTACATATCGAGACTCCTCCGTGCCTCGGAAAGCACATTAAGCCGTTGGTAGTGGCTGTCATTCGTGGATCTTTGACAGTCGTTACGAATCGTCAGAAGCCCGAAAGTCTGACAACAAGTCTTACCAAGGGATATCGTATTACCCAGTTACTGGGTTGTGGAGGTCAGATAGGCAGTCGCTCCATGTAAAATACTGGTATTCAGCTGCATCCGGTTAGACTGGAAGCCGACCCCAATATAGTTGGGAAAAAGCTAGGCAGATTGATTTTTTAATAAGGTGTTGAATACAATAAGTATTTATAGTAAATATCACGGTAGCTTGGACCCTGCTCCCGACACCAGCGGACTTCTATTTTTTTATGTTTTTTTTTATATCATCATTTTAATTTAAGAGACATTTAAAAATGTAATTACCTAAGAAAGGAAATAAATAAACGAAAATCACAATAGTAATAATACAAAAATCGCAGAAGTTATTATAGTTTCACGCTCAACTGTCGTATTGAGCATGAATGTTGCGTGTTGATTCGACGATGCCACTCATTTATCGCTTCAGTTTTCTAGTACGCATCAGGCCAGAAACTTATATTGTGTAATGATTAAGACTGAATTGTTAAGGTGATCAACAAAATGAGCTAAATGTTCAGTCATAGTATATTTATAAGTGTATAATAAAATCATCCATTACAACAGTCCTTATGGACAAGAGGAATGAACATTGGACCGGTCAATAACCAAAATGTCTTTATCAGTGTTTAAGTATTTATTTTATTAAGAGTTTTGTAAGTATACTTATCGCTAGCTAAAAAAATTAAAGTAATTAAAACTAAAACCCAACTACGACTAAAAAGGTATAAACAAGACACCAGAGATAGACAAATTAAAAATCTGGAGTCACACGTGTTAATAAATAAATAGTTATTAATAAATTAAACAGATTACGTGTGACTCCGGTTTTTTTTTTTGGAGTTACAATATATAATTATATATTTTTGAAATGTGCTCATTAAGCCCTTTCATTTAATACCCAACATGGTACGATTAAACATTTTTTTTTTAGTTCCTTACTTTATGTCCTCTAGAGGACGCCATTTTTAATTTAATGTGACGTCACATAGCCAGCGGACGATTAAGACGCTTCCAACGATACCTCATTTGTCAAATTGTGATGAGTGCTTTAGAAGATAGGAGGGAACAGATGAACATATATACATACCGGTCAAAATCGTAACCCTGCTTTTTTCTTCGCCGTAGTCGGGTAAAAAGTACGAACTTTATTTACATAACGTCAAAAATCTGTAAAGTCTTGTGATCGTTAATCACAAGTCCACGGCAATTCCACATAATCAGGAAAGTCCGTTTTGTAACAAAAACACTAGTTTCTACAACTTTGCTCACTCAATAAAACAAAACTAAACATTTTTCACTGAGAATACCATCTCGCAATACTACAAATAAATTATGAAAATAAAATGTAATTGCACTGAAAACCAAAAACGTTACCCTGAAGCAATCCCTAGCCTATGCAAACTCTAGAAAAGTCATTTGACTCGAACTCATTATAAGTACTCGATTGCCTGTAAACAATTGCCTCCAAGTAAAAATAATTATTTATTGTTGTTTTTAATAGACCGTGTTTATTACTCAAGAAATTTTTGCTCCAGAAGTTTGCTAGTTGGTATTTTATTACCTATTTAATTTAATTCTGAACTTAGTAGTAGATGCGAGAGTAGCGTAGATCTTTAAATTATAGTGACTTGAGTTGTAACAGAGCTTTAATTATTCAAAGAGAAACCATCAGAAACCATACTTAAATGTGCAATATGTATCTGGCGCACCTAGACAGCCAGATAAAACCGCTTCGAAGCCTGACTAACATTTTTACCAACTGCTGACGCCGACTAGTGTCGACGGCTGCAGTTGCCTTTACCGCTGACAACGTGCTGCACGTATATGAGCACTAATAGGTATAGAATGGAGGTTATCAAGTAAAGAACGCAAAAGAAAAATATAATTCTACTAAAATATAGTTAGCTAAATAAATTTCTAGGTAGGTATCCTAAAATTCATTCACCCACTTAACAAAAATGAAAACACACAAACACAAATAAGATCTTCATGAGAAAAACTTTTTCAATAATCAGAAACAAAGAGTTCTCACAAAACCTGCTCAAAAGAAAGTGTCGGATCATTCCTTTGCCTGCTGTAAAACTTGGTTGCAATTAAACTTGAACCAATAGATGGTATCAGCGGCGATGCAAATGTCGGAAGTTGTGCTTCTCTGAGCCTGTAATTTGTAGAAATTCAGTTCGTTTGAGAGAAGACTGATAAAACTTTACTCTGTGATTGGTTTCTGCTGTCCGTTGTTTAGTGGTACTTTGATTGAAAAGTTGAGTTTCGTGAAGATAGTTGTAGTGAAAGACGTCTTGTTTGAGATGCTATTCTAATGAACTTAGATTTCGTCTCTCATTACTTCAAGGTAATCCAGGGTGGTCAACCAACCACCACCATTGCCAGCCATTAACCCATTTACACAGCCATTAACCTGTTAATGCGTTAAAAGGTTACTGGTTTTGGTCACGATCCCGTCGAAAGGTTGTAGGATAGGTAAATTATTCCCTATATTTAAAAACAATTTTTTTATGCAAAATTAAAGAAAATAAGTATTTCTTGCAAAACGTTTTTTTCACTGCCACTCCATCCGAAGACCTTGTAGTGTATACTTATATGTTTGTACAAAAAATAATCTTTAGTATTTCTTTTCAGGCGGACATAGCACATTCGGCCAAAGGCTACGAGTCAGAGGATGAGAACGCGGGGAGAAAGTGGCAGAGGGCCAGCGACGAACGGCCAGCCAGTAAGACTACCATGTACTCTAAGCAGGTGAGCAGTTTCAACTGATTATACCACCCAGTGACCGCTGGGCCAGTGAAGGTCGCGGGAATCCGCTGGACGCGAGAAGCACAGGACCGGTCGATATGGCGATTCTTGGGTGACGCCTATGCCCAGCAGTGGACGTCTGACTGTTATAATAATGATGATGTTGATACACCTGGTAACATTTTATTATTCTCATTTCGATATGAGCTTCGTAAGAATAATATAAGAAGCTGTGGGATGTTTACCACTATGATTATTACTAAGCAAATCAGCCGATGAGTAAGTAGCGTGTAAGGAAGCCACGAGAAACTTGCCTTCTTTGTGCATTAGTCAAAAAAAAAGTTTTATAAGATTCAGTAGGGACTGCCCAAGTAGCAAAAGCTTCTATAACCAAGGCATTTTATCACCAAACAGTGATATAGTAACCCTATAATGGTAACCATTGTAACTGCTTGTACTATAAAGGTTTTTAACAGAGCGTTTTGATTCTATAAGATTAAAGAGCATTTAAGTTCTATAAGTTAGCTCTTAAAACGCTTACAGGACCATACAAAAGAATCTTTAAAGTGTTGCACTGTAATAGATATGAAAAAAGCCATGATGGTACTATTTAGTACTATAGATGATCTTACTGACACTTGTATGTATCTATTTTGCACTAATAATACGTCAAAATAACTTTTACAGTGCTAGTATTGTAGCAGTATCGAAAATACTATTACAGGATCAATCTGCACTATAAAAGTACCTTGCAAAATCATTACGTAACCTGTAAGCTTCTTAAGAGCTCCTTCAACATCGCTATGGGATAGATATGTAAAAGTAATGAACACTCTTCTATAGTACTAAATAGCACCATAGCGACTCCTGGTGCAGTTGCTAAATAATTTAAATTCTAAATAGCTCTATTGGTGAGTTTTTGTTACTGCTACGAGACCAAACCGTAATATAAATGTACTAAAATCAATAATTAAAGGGCTAATTAGATCTATACTAGATTTTCAGTGTCAATTATATCACTAGTATTTCATAAATGGTGGCACACTGTCGACAGATCTGCTTAAAAAGCTAAAGGTTTAATAATGGATTTGAAATCTTTGCGTCGGTATAAAGTGAGTGGCCGTTATAAAAAAAAGGTGAAAAGTCGATATACACAATCAATACAACAGGCTCATGCCCAAAATGTAAATACTGGTCAAGCGGCTCCAGAAAATATAGCACATGGTTCTGTACAAAATATATTTTTTTGTACCACAACAGGACTTTACCAATAATGTTCCTTTTTCTCAAGTCAGTATTATGGATGAAGAATATGAGAGCGAGAGCACCTCTGTTCAAAAGTTCCCCTACATCGGCATGTTCAGACGAGGAGAGCATTAAAGATGATCAATTACGCAGTGACATTAGAAGATGGTGCGTCACTTACAATATTCCTCATCAAGCAATTAAAAGTTTGATAGAAATAATAAACAAGCGCATTCCCAATGTGTTGTCAAAAGATCCAAGGACGCTATTGAAAACAGATGTTAAAATATGACTTTTAAGTCTGCAACTGTTTTACTTATCAAAGAACCGACATTATTACGCGGCTGATGGATGATGGGGTCTGCCCGCATGCGATGAGATAGTTAGAACTTTTAGTTTAGTCAAAATAAATTAAGAGGTTGCATTATAGACACACACAGGAACATTATTTTTAATGAAACTATTATTTATAGCTACACATTCGTGGAGATTTCGTGACTGTATTGGGCGATAAACTGGAAAATACCTAAAGTTGTGTATTTTCTGTTATAATTCTGACCAAAAAAACACAAACTGTATGTTAAAACTGAGAATTATTTATTACCATAGTTGCACACACATTTGAAAATTCCACACGAAATAATATTTTTTAACAGTTAAAAAAATTATACCTACTTAAGTTTTCTAGATACATATATATATTCCAAATTATGTCCGTGTGCATTTAATGTAACTCCATACAAATAAATGTATTTTGAATACACTATTTTACATTTGGACAACGAACCCTAATTCGCTTGTGGTGAAAATAAGATGGCTGCTGTTTTCTGCCTTGATAACACATTAGCAGCACGGCTGGAGCCAATATGTACTATAGCAGCCATAGTCGGGACAAGTCCTTAATTTATTAATTAAAATTTTATTAAAACATAAAAAATATGAGGGCGCTTCGTCAAATTTTAAATCAGCATAATGATTTTATCAATACAATTATTTTCGCAAGTGCAATTTATGGCAGAGTTACATTTTTTTAGTATGTACTTATTACATATTACGCTAAGCAAACATGGCAAATAACATAAAGAATAACTTACCGATTTATTTTATTTTCTTGGGGAACACTCACGACTCTCTGTATAATATATTATGTGTATAGTCTATGCTCACGACGAAACCACAACACGAACAAAATGCAAACAAGTGTGATAATAAAGATCACTGGAATCGTTTACGGTGCAATATAGCACTATAAACATGTTTTGGTTACTTTAATAGTGCAAATTTGTGATATAAAAGTTGCAGACAGCACTATTTTAGTACTAAAAAGCGTTTCTCGACACTTTTACATTTCAACTATAGAGCTGATTTATCACCGTAAGAGCCTTTATGTAATGTTTTTATAATAAATCAGTGATAAAACTAGGGCCTTTTCGGGGTTTTGTAAACGTTTACAACACTATTATAGTACTAATCTTGAACACTATATAGCACGTTCTAAAACGTTCTCAGGACTTTTATAGTACTAAATTTTGTTACTTGGGTGACTTATTTAAATCCCGCAAAAGCTGAACTATCGCTATTTCACAATACTGGGCTATAAATATGGTCGAATATTTAGTTGCTGTTGCTTTTGACACGAAAGCCTTCCATTGGTTTCCATTCCATTCCTTCCAGTATCTATAATGTATTAACTACCTTTGGATACGGAACAGGTAATCTCAACAAAAACTATTTTAGATTGTAAAGAGTATTTTAAATTAATGACGTATGCATCATGCAGTTATTATAAAATATGAAAACTCAATTGCTTTTACTTTAATTATAAAAATTTAAAGTTTAGTTCAAATTAGATAAGGTAATAAAATAAATGGTAAAATTATTTGTTTTAACCTTTATATCGGTTGTCAGTCATTCAATTCATCTTGATTAAAAACTAAAAGCTGAAAGCTAACAGTCTGCTCAGAAATTAATTGGCTTTCCAATAGAACCGAGAATAAATTGATTGTTTTCTTGAAATTTATTCATTTAGAAACGTTTAAAATACTAAGCTATTGAAGAGTGCTTTTATTATAAGACTTTTGTTATTATCTTATAAGGCATAGATAGAAAAAAAATCAGCTGTTCCTTATATTTATGTTCGCATAACTCGTAAAAATATAGGGAACAGCAGATTTTTTTTTTGCGCTTTCAGTGTTCGTACCATAGTGAAAGTTTTTCATAATGATGAGTACAATGACCCCTTAAGAGATTTCGTGTATTTAAAGATAAACCTTATACCCATACCTATAGAATATGAATTTTGAGTGTGAATTCTTGCAGCTGTCCATGTCGTATTTCGAATTGAATATATGTATTCAACATTACCGTTAATCATAATATGTACTAATATCTTTCTTATTAATATCACTTCTGTTTGATTTGGTAGAAGTGGAATTACTTGTTATGTGCCTAAACATGATAGATATGATAAGAATGGAGTTGATAAGATAATAATAATAATAAGATAAGTACAAACAGATCCTTACTATATCTCTATATATTCCGCACACAAAAAGCATCATGAATGTACCCATTAGAATCACAGTAGTTCTAGTCACTTTGACTATGAAAGGATTGAGAATGTCACAGGTATTATTTAGGGGAAAAGAACAAGAAGCAGCAAGGGCAAGATTTAGAATTAAAGCTTTGATAATACAGATTACCCGCAGGGCAGCATGTGGCGAGCTGTTGGGCAGTAGCGACCCCACGGACCCTACCTCCCGGGAGAAGTCTCGTTCCTCATCTCTGGCTTGCCTTTATTGGCCGGCTAGAGTGAACACTAACGAGGAACAGAGCTCTCACCTCATTCTTGCCTTGATTGGCCGGCTTGAGTGGAGATTCGCTAGAGCAAACGTGCTCGGAAGAAGGAAGTATTCCAGTAAGATGCTGGTAGGGATCTTGACCGTACTTCCGGGACTGTCCTGATAGCCGTGGAATACCTCTCCACTCCTCTCAAGCACCTCAGGAAGTGTTGTCTCCTTGTCGCTACGTCACTATGTGCTAGCGACCGTTTTCGGGGGCCCATTATTGAGTGTGTGATACATTTAAACGAAAATACCATTAGTAATCTTGGCTATTATTCTGCTAAAACACAAGGTAATAATTAAAAGTAACAGACAGAGAAATAAGCATGACAAGACGTCAAAGTGATGACGGATGATACCATAAATAATAACATAGACACACTACATTCACCCCCACCAGTTTTTCTGTCGTTGCTAATTTAGTTAGTGAGGCAGTAATCTCGAAGATTAGCTGGTGGCCTCCTTTCGCGGGAGGATCGACGCAGAGGTTGTTCTACAATTTCGTGCTCCGGAGGCTCCTGCGTTGGCTGTTCGGCTAGTTCTGATTCTGGAATTTCATGTTCCGAATCCTCTTCATCAGATTCCAGATCCTCGGTAGGTAGTGGTGCTAGTTGTCTATTAGAAACAGTGGTCTCTCGACCATCAGGCAAGCGGACAAACGAGTAAGATGGATTTCCATGTAACAGCTCCACTTCGTCTATGATTGGATCATATTTTGAAGTTCTTACATTTCTTTTCATAAGCACTTGACCTGGTGACAATAACCATGAAGGGATTGATTCTCCTGTCGGAGATCGTCTGGTGTGGAAGAAAAATCGCTCATGGGGTGTCTCATTCGTCGCTGTACATAATAGAGATCGAATCGAATGCAACGCAGTAGGTAACGCTCGTTCCCAGTCCGCAGTTTGCAGCTGTCTTGATTTCAGAAATAGTTGGATTGTTTTCCAAAGCGTTCCATTTAGCCGCTCTACTTGGCCATTTCCTTCAGGGTTATAGGGAGTTGTCCTGCTAGAAGCAACATTATAAGAATACAGAAATTGTTTTAGCTCTTGAGACATAAATGCTGTACCCCTATCTGAATGAATATAGGCAGGAGAACCAAAGGTAAGAAACAAGTCTTTGAGACACTTGATAACAGTTTGCGCCGAAAGATCGCTACATGGATATGCGAATGGGAATCTTGAGTATTCGTCAATGATAGTGAGAATGTACTTGTTATGAGTGTTAGACGGCAGAGGTCCTTTAAAGTCAATGTTCAGACGCTGGAAAGGTTCGATAGCTTTTATTAAGTGACTCTTGGTTTTCATGAAACGTGGTTTCAATTCCGCGCAGACACGGCAAGATGCTGTCATAGACTTTACATCGTTAATCGTAAAGGGAAGATTCTTTGTACGAACCCAATGCGCCATTCTGACTATACCCGGATGGCAAAGGGAATTGTGTAATTCATATAATTTATTCGTGTTCATTACAGCACAAACTCTTGATAGAGCATCTGCAGAGACGTTTTCTTTGCCAGGACGATATATCACATCGTATTTAAAACACGAGAGTTCTAAGCGCCACCTTTCGATTTTTTCATTTTTTATTTTGCTGGCGTGCTTTTGATTCAGCATAAAAGCTACAGATTTTTGGTCTGTGATTAATAAAAAGTGTCTTCCAAGTAAATAATGACGCCATTTCCGTAAGGATTCAACGATCGCATAAGCTTCTTTTTCAATGGATGGGTGTTTTCTCTCTGAATCGTTAAGAGAACGAGATAAAGAAAGCGACAGGCCTGCTACATTGAGATAGAGTGCCAGCGATAGCGTACTCAGAAGCGTCAGTTTCTACGGTAAGTAAATCAGAATCATTTATGGCTACTAACGCGGCTTTGGCGATGTCAGATTTCAATTGTTGAAAGCATTCAATTGATTCTTTGTTTAGCGGAATGTTTGCACGAATCAGCGATTGTATTTTTGAAGAGAAGTTTGGTATCCACTTCGAGTAGTGTGCAAACATACCAAGAGTTCGTTTAAGACTGCCGCTGTCGTTTGGCAATGGTAGATCCAAAAGAGGTTTAAGTCGATTCTCGTCAGGTTTTATAATATTATTGTGAATTGTATACCCGAGTAAGTTTATTTCTTCAGAACTAAATTTACATTTTTGTTCATTTAAAGTCAAATTGTATTTAGTAACTGCATCCATAAATCGTCTCAGATTTGTATCATGATCTTCTTTTGTTTTGCCACAGACAGTGACGTCATCAAGGTAAGAGAATGTGCCATCTAGCTTTTCAGATTCTATGATAAAAGACAAAGTTCTTTGAAAGGCAGCTACGCCATTGGTTACACCGAACGGTATTCGAGTAAATTGATATAAATTTCCGCATGCTTCAAAAGCTGTCATAGGTTTTTCTTTCGATAAGATTGGCACTTGATGATATGCGGATTTTAAGTCTATTTGACTGAAAAAGTTGTATTTTGAGACTTTGGATATAATGGATTCTATTTTCGGCAAAGGGAAGGCATCCAATTCAGTGTACCGGTTTATAGTACGAGAGTAATCTATTACCATTCGTCTACGGTGACTAATACCTCCCGTTACTAAAACCTGGGCTCTCCATGGTGACATGCTCGGTTCGATTATGCCACTCGCTAATAACTTAGATACTTCCTCTTTAATAAATCGTTGATCTTCTTCTGAGTAGGACCTAGACTTGATAGCAATCGGCCTTATATCAAGTGAGAGGTTAGAAAAGACAGAGACTGGAGGCACAGATGCTTGCATAACGTTGCATATATGTAAAGGTTCTCTTTCACCTCCGAATTGGAATTCTAGCGACTGATGATGTTTCAGGAGATCATGGCCAATGATTACATCAGCACACAGGTTCTGCACGATGAGGAGAGGATGTTGTTTATAAGTATGTTTGTCAAGTTTGATAGTCGCATGACATAATCCATTGACGAATGATACATGATTAAGTGAAGCCAAAGAAACGGTTTGATTAATGTTCTTCCTTCTCAGATTCATTATTCTCGATAAAGCCTCGTCGATAAAACTTACAGAACTTCCCGTGTCAATTAGTGCTTCAGCACGAGATTCATTCAATAATATAGGTATAGTTGCTTTCCGTAGACTGGACGGAGATGCAGCCGAAATACAAGCGTAGCTTTCATCATTGTTGGCCGCTACATTTGCGAATGGTTTCGAAGATCGACATACACGTGCCAAGTGCCCTTTTTTAGAACAAAATTGACATATGGAGTTAAATGCAGGGCATTTGATGCGTTGATGCAGAGTATTAGAACCACAAAAAAAACAACGTCTTCTCCCTTGTGTCATGGCCGCTAAGTTTGAGCTTTGGCTTGGTTCAGAAGGTTGGATATGATTATTCGAGGTTATAGCATTAAGTTGTGATGAATCGAGCGTGTTTACAAATGCGAGACTATGTTTCTCAGCCGAATCAATTGCAATAGCTTGTCGAAAAGCGTCATCTAGGCTTAGTACCGTATTTTCTAGCAGTCTTTGGCGTATCTTTTGCGAAGAAATTCCTGATATGAATGCGTCACGTATGTACTCTTGCTTATATTCATCAGCAGTTACGCTTTTAAACGAAAAATCTTGCGCGAGTAGTTTCAAAGCTTGGATATATTTGGATATCGATTCATCTGATTGCTGTTTGCGAGTTGACAAAACATGGCGTGAATGTATTTCATTGGAAGGTTTGATATATATCTCATTAAGCCGTGTAACAGCATTGTCAAACGTATCGCATTCGTTAATAAATAGGAAAATCATAGGAGAGAGATGATTCGCCAATATTTTCAGTTTCATAGAATTAGAAATACTAGAATTCTCTTCCATTATAAAATTAGAGAAAGTAGTATAACCAATGCCTCCATTTTGAATCAGCCGCCACCGTGCCGGGTTCGATATCGAAACGGTCCGGTCGTAAATATCGGAGCATGCTTGGAGATTTTTCGGATTTTTGCGTATCCGGTTTTGTATCATTTTTAGACATATGTGTTTTAGCAGAATAAATTGATACATTTAAACGAAAATACCATTAGTAATCTTGGCTATTATTCTGCTAAAACACAAGGTAATAATTAAAAGTAACAGACAGAGAAATAAGCATGACAAGACGTCAAAGTGATGACGGATGATACCATAAATAATAACATAGACACACTACAGTGTGCAAGTCACCCCCTGCCATATTATCCGTGTATATATAAAACATTGATCAGGCAGGGGACATAGTCCTTCAATAGTTTTAGGTAACCAGTCCACTATAGCCACCCAAACCCATAGCCCAATATGTTTTGTTTCCATGTTCTGCAATAGTCCTACATCATCCGGGGGTTGTCCTTGGGTGTACTTTCATAGTGTATACAGATATAATCGTCGGGTGGTGCCTCATCCCATTTAAAATTGTCTAAGGGGCCTCTGCGAGTTGGCTTCGGCCCCTCGTACGCCTTCCAAAAGACCGGGACCCCATGGTCCCGAGATATGTAAACATATATAAAAATCAATATAATAATAAGATAATGATAATAGTGGTAATGCTCATGACGATTTTGATACTCTAAAAATAGGATATTGTCCTTATTGAAATAAAATTTTTGATTGATTAATAAAATTGTAGCAGCTTTACACAAAAATACTATACAACTTTTGTAAAGTAGGTATTTAAATCGAATTTAACGAGAAAACTCAAAAAACGTTAACCTATAGGATTCTTAATAACATTTTATATCTTTTATCTAACTAGCTGACCAGACAGACGTTGTCCTGTCCAAACAATAATTCACTCAAAAATCTCATTTTCAGTTTTCCAAATTTTTCAATTTACTTGGCAATTTTTCCAATTTTACTTTCCCTAAAAACCTTATTCGGACTATAGTCTATGAATAAGGTTTTCAGTTCGTACATTCTATCGAACATTAAAAAAAAAAGTTAACCAAATCAGGCCAGCCGTGATGCGCTAACAGCATTTCATTTTATTTATAGCAAACGCAGCTGCCAAAGAAATCCTAGCTCGAACAGATAGGATTGTAATTGAAGAGGAAGTAACATGCGGAGAGCCTGAGTGCTGCAAATGCTTGCAATCCGACGTTCCCTTGTTTTATCGTAAATCCCATTCAACATGACACGTGTACTATGTGGGGAGGAGGAGCTCGTGGCTATGTAATAACAACCGTACGGGTCGATCCATCAGGTTAAGCTACGCTTACCGGGGTAGATCCGTGGATGGGTGACCATCTTTACATACAGAGACTCCTCCGTGCCTCGGAAAGCACGTTACGCCATTGGTCCCGGCTGTCATTTGTAGATCTTTGACAGTCGTTACGGGTCGTCAGAAGCCCGAAAGTCTGACAACCAGTCTCACCAAGGGGTATTGTGTTACCCAGTAACTAAGTTGGGGAAGGTCAGATAGGCAGTCGCTACATGTAAAATACTGGTATTCAGCTGTATCTGGTCAGACTGCAAGTCGACCACAACATAGTTGGGAAAAGGCTAGGCAGATGAAGATGACGTGTACTATCTATCACCATCATCGTAATTTTGCAATGGTCGAGATTCCTTCTATATTTCTGTTTCAAGAATAATTAAAATTGTGGACAGTAGGTAATATTTTGGTCGAGATCTCCAAAGAGATAGGCAAGGGTGTATAGCACCAGATGGTATGGTAAAGCTTCCGGGCTTGAGAAATGCAACTAATATATATACTCGTATATAATATTATAAATGCGAAAGTGAGTTTGTTTCTTTGTTACGCTTTCACGCTAAAACGGCTGAACGGATTTAGATTAAATTTGGCACAGCGGTAGACCATGACCTGGAATAGGACATAGTATACTTTTTATCCTGATAATCTCACGGGATTGAGAATTATGCGGATGAAACCGCGAGGCGCAGGTAGTTCCTAATAAAACTCAATAACACGTTGGTCAACCTGGGGATCTACCCTGGACACCATGCTCATGCGTTCTTGACCGCAAAACACCTGAGGCACTATCACTTTGTTTTATATTCCATGGTTTTATTAAATTTGAAGAAGTTTAAGACCAAATAATTTGTCTTCAAATAACAGTACAAAGTTTCAACGATATGGACAGTTGAACGTTCATTCAAATAAAGGCGAAGTAGCTAGTAGATAGAGAATCGATTTTGATGCTCAGTTCAGCTTTGGAATACGGAGCAATTTCGTATCGGGACAAATATTTACACAGCCTACAGATATTACTTACCGAGACTGCGGGCTTTCATTGGATAAACTGCGATGACAAACATAAGATAATAAAGATTAACTGGATCGACTAGACAATAATTATAATAGAGGTGTGCGGAAAGTGTAGAAACTCAGGTGCCATTTTTAATTAAAATAAATATTATTATGTCGTTTTATTTTTAATAAAGTACATTTCAATGTTACATTTTTTATATAGAGAACAGGATCACATGGTATAAAAAATGTTCAAACAATATTTTGATGAACAGGTATCACGGTAATTGGATACAGGATTAAAAAATATTAAAATTCCAGTGCAATGAGAATTGTTATTTTATCAACGTACTGATATATACCCTACTATCTCAAAAAAGAAGCTGACAATATCTAAAGCGCGGTCACTGTCGGATTGCATAGAAAAGAAAGAGAAGCACGAGGACACAACCCTGGTAATTTATTGAAAAATATGAAGCAATTACCTATTTTCAAAAATCTATTGATGGACTACAAATTTAAAACTATATTACGTTAATAATAATTATGTTGCTTGTAGAATAATCTGACAAAATATCACAGACAAAAACAAACAAAGAACGATTGCATTGATAATAACATGGTTTTTAATCATTAAAATTTTTGGAGGTATTTTCGTGTTTTTTTCTATCTAGCAAATTAGTTGTATTTATGTTTTCAATACACTATCTAACAAACATAATTATTCTGAAGAATATCATAATTATTTTTCTGATTCTGTTTACTGCAGTGGATCATAAAAATATACTTTTAGGCTTTATAAATCTTGCGTTTAGCTCCTGTAGTCCCCTTAATTGTAAGAATAGCGTCTCCTGCCCACGCGCACTTCTATGTATTTGGAATGAAAATGTTTCCCACTTTGTAATGGCTAAGTGGGAGTAAAACTTTCTGTTTCCAATTTCAATTTTGATGAACACTGATTCAATATTGTTTGAGGAAAATTTGGAATTAAGCTTCAAATAAACAGAACTCTTGGTAGGTAATATCAATCTAGTTCTTGTTCGATTCGTTTTGTTTCCTTAGTGTAGCACCACATTTTGCCGAACTTATGCGACAGAATTTCGGTGTGTTGACCTCTTGCAAAGCAATGCTTTTTAAATTGTCTGTAAACGCAAGAGAAGGTTATTTACAATTTCTGTATTTTTAAGAACGCTTGCATTCTAACGTCTACAATCTTTAAAAAATACCTCTAATTTTCTTATATTTTTGACAAGTTTTTGACATTGATTATCGCTGAAATGAGATTGAGAAAACATTAATTACCCCTTCCCTTTGATGTTTTTTCCCTTAATCCTTTATTAAGCAAAGTAACTTCGCGTAATTATCGGCAGGTGTATCACTACCTATGCATATGCATATAGTCAGACTGGCGTGATATTATTATGGAAAAACATGTCATGGTATATTTATGAAATAACAAAAACAAAAAGGTTATACATAATTAATTTATTAATACGGTTAAGTTAAATGGTTACGTAACAGGTACAATGTGTTGTGATTAAACCTCATGTCTATGGCAAGTAGACTTTGCTTATCTTTGGGAGCTGTCAATAAATTGACGTCATGTCTTAGCGTGTGCAAAATGTCCGTACAAAAATTAATTATAATTTTATTTGATTCTACTGCAGTTTCTACATTAAACACCCTCTCATATCAGGTTATGGGCCCAGCACGCTTCCACTGCGCAAATTTGAAATCATTATCCTTAAAACGTGCAAAAATTTATTAAGATACTTATCTATAATAAATAATTTGCCTACTCTTATTTTTACAATGATTAATATTACATTTTAAATCGGTACGTTAATAGCAGATAAATTGTACCTTATCCAAACTAAATGAAAACCAAACTACGTTATCCATAAGTAAAGGAATATTAAAACTTCCAACTTAACCTAGAACTTACATTAAGAAGGATATTTGCCTAAAATTTAACATTCGTACAGAATGAGATTATCTATTTTTTCGCTTGGCTCAGCTGAAATTAATACACTCAGCGCTTTTTCGTTATTTCAAACAGCTTAACTTTTTCCTAAGAAACTTTATTCTGCTTATGTGTAGAAGATCTTTGCCTATTGGTTTCAACATTATAGTTTTTAGAGCAACATTGCAGAAGTATGACTGTCTATTTCCAAATGATACAAACATTATTTTCATTTATAGTTATTACAATTTTAGTACATCATCTGGCTTGCACTGATAAGGGACATGCCAAGGCTCTGTTACATACACCAATTTCACTGATCTTCGTCACACCAAGGCTACCCTTAAGTCTTTGTATCGACTACTTTTGAGATTACATCTTTTTTAATCCAGGTTTTTTTAATTCATTTATAATTTATAATACAAAATAATTTTACAGTATATTAACACCAAGTCGCTTAGATCTATGCTAAATGAAAAAGAAAGAAAAAGTAATATCAAAATGTTGTTAACTTAAAAACATAGACGAAAACGTACACTAAAAAACAACAAGAGTTTCCTTTCTATGTTTTCCATCTAATCTCTAAAATAAACCAAACATTTTTCCTGACCAGTGTACCACTTATCAACGAAGTAGATGGACTTTATAAACCCATTTCTCTTCTTTTTTCTAGGAGTTCCGGGAGCAATACTGCATCAACAACAAACAACTGGATCTGCTGGAACTGGAGAAGTCCAAGAAGGATCGATTTCTCGGATGTCTCTCACAATACCATATCGAGAGTCCATGTTCCAGAGCCAATAGGTAAGACCACCACATATTCGTCGTATTTTAAGTAACATGGTATGGCGTTAATATAGTCTAAGTTACAAAAAACAACCGGCTAAGTGCATGTCGAACCACGCACAGTGACCCTTCACTGTGCGTGGTTCCGTAGTTGGGATGACCTTATCCAACAAACTTAACATTGTAGTTGAAAAACTTGTTCTCAGTTACAGAATATATGGGAGAATATGTTTTTGCAACTGCAAATTTAAGTTGGTCGATTATTACTCGGAAACTTGTGGAACCTACGTAGCGGTGATAGTTTTCCTTTCAATTTCGTTATATATACTACTGCGGTGAATTTTTTCACATATCCAACACCAACCATTTAGCTATGGTTTTCACAAACTTAATTATTTTTAAACGACGTTTTTCCAACAATACCCCACACAATGGCATCGACGAGAAAAAAAAATACCATCCACACTCTACGAGTAGGGGAGGTACCCTAAAAAAAATATTTTCAATATTTTTTTGCCACTTTGTCGGCGTGAGTTATATGTATACCCATACCAAATTACAGCTTTTTAGTACCAACAGTCTCTGAGCTAAGCCACGGACAGACGGACGGACAGACGGACATAGCCTTATTAATAGGGTCCCATTTTACCCTTTGGGTACGGAACCCTAAAAAACCATCCACTGCGCATAATTTAAAAAATCGAAAGAAAATTATGCAATATACATATATGCAACAACTTGAAAAATAAATCATACTTGGATCATAAGACACACAAACCTTATTAGCTGCTACTGCAAGATCAATGACGCGACGTTCTAGAAGAAAAAAGTTAAGAAACGACTTGACAAAAGCAAAAAAAAACTAAGCTCCATACAAATACATCATCCTGAAATATTTTCTATCCTGCCAAAAGAATTCTTTTTCCCGGATATAAATGTTAGCTAGGGAAGTATGCATAGAACAGATACAGTCGTTAACAATGCGTATGCGGAACCCGGTAGTTCTTTATGTAGTCGAAGTAATAGGGAGTAAGAATCCAACATAATATTGTTGCCAGACGGATTCACGAGTGAATGAATTTTATCATGCAAGTCATTCTTTCATATTATTAATCGTAATAATAGGAAATAATAAAGATAATTCTACTGTAATATTACTACGTCAATTCATTTTCATAAATTCCTCCTTGATCAGTATCCTAATCTGAAAGCTTATCTAGCCGAAACTTACGTTTTTTTAACGTGGGTTGAGAATGTACCCATGCGTTTGAAGGTTTACTGTGTAACAGCTCTTTTAAACACCTCCTGTATCGTAAAGGTGACGCGCGCAGCTTCCATGTGCATGTGTCGAAAATACAAAAGTAGATATGTCAAACGTCCTGCCACGGTTGCGGGAAAGTCCGAAAGGGATACCGGGACCTTGGCAACAGGCAACTGAAGGAACACGGGTGGGTTTTAGTCAGTAAAAGTTTGACACGCCCTTCCGCTCCGCCCAGAGTAGGAGAAGTCATTCGATGATTACCCAACATCAAAAAAAAAAAAAAAACATGTCTAATGAAATAAAAATATTTATTTTAAATAATATACCTAGGGGATATGCCCAGCAGTGGGTGAAGTTGGGCTGTAGATTATGATCATGATGATGATAGTGAAGTTCTGCGAGTCCACAGCAGCCACTTAGACAACCATAATGGCTATTGAGCTGGTCCATTTTTTCATGCTAATACTACACCTACACGCCCATTTCATTGTGTACTCTATCCAGTTGAACTTGTAGAGATAAAAATACCACTAAATCCTTCTCAACACGGGTGAACATGTAACAATTTATTTATGGAAAGGTTATTTTAACAGACGTGTAAATGTTACCCTTTCAGCAGTTCAATATGTGTGAAAGTGATATGGGGCGGAAGTGATGTATTCGTTTATTTTTATGTGGAAAAACGGAAGTGTTAAAACTATCTAATGAAGCAAATTATTCAACTTCGTTGAATATAAGGCTATTGAATTTCTTAGTTCAATATACGCCCGTCAGCGGGCTAATAACAGAGCTGTCGCGATACGTCAACACTCCCCTCCCGCACTGGATAGCTACCACAGGCACCGTCTCAGTTAAGCGGCCGGTCGGTGGATATCTTGTTAGGAAAACTTAGAAGCAACCCGATTTTCAGCAGTAGCAAAGACTCCCATTTGTTCAAAATGGGATTTGATATAATTTTAAGAAATCTGTGGGCTCCGGGACGGTCCAAATATATTGGAAGAGGTCGCATATTATGTATGCACTGGCCTGTTGCACATGCCTGTCACCGATTCAAATTATTATAGTTACGGCATAATATGTTTTTGTACTGTGTCACTTGACTTGTGAAAAATATTATTACCACGAAATATACTTAGTAATTATCAGTCCATTGCTTATTATTGCCTCTATTTTTCCATTAAAATCTTCATAATTTAAGTCAACTTGATTTAGTTATAAATCCTTACAGTCCAATTTAATTTCCCTAATCTGCAACACCTGTTAAGGCCATAAATAAGATTTGAAACAAGTATAACGGCTATATTGCCTTATAGAAACAGAATTATGATCAGTAATATATTGAACTAAACGCTTGAGACTATTGCATTATCCTTTTGATCGCTTTCATAGTCACAGTAATGGGAACTAGGGATGTCTAGCAGTAGACGTTTACAAGTTACAAATTAGTGCAATAATGAAGACAAGATTGCAAAGATATAGAAAACTAGATCTGAATCAAACAAGGCAAGGGAACATTCCGAGCGCTTGAATCAGACTGGCTTACGAATTGTCGGTATTAGTTCTTAGTTGGCGAGTATTACTGCCTGGTTTCATTTGCTTTTGGGTTTTGGTAGTCGATATACTTAGCAGTAAATAACTCTCGAGAAAATCTCCAGCGAGAATTAAAAATATTGAATTCTTATTGACGTTTATAAGTATTGCATTTGTCAGGGTTTTAATATGGCATGTACGTAATCGAACGTCAAATAATTCTCATTTTATTTTCCTAAAAATATTAAATAACCAAGTAACTGTCACAAACTAGGATGTAGCGTTCGCCGGCCGCTGCTGTGGCACCGCTCGCTTCACTCGCTCATATCGCGCGCGGTTTGTTATAGTTCTAACCTTACCTGACCCATTTGGTTGGGGTACCTTAGCTTAGTTACTGCGACCAACTCGGTTCGCGCATGGTTCTACCCTAGTTTACCTTCTGCGAGCAACTGTGAGAAAATGCCAGAAGGTTGAGACCAATACGTTTTTAGAAGTTCATTCTTTTTAAAAAGCGTACTTACATTATATATTGTACATTATTAGTCGAAGGTCAGTCAATACGTTTTTAGAAGATCAATTATGTATTTCCCTTGTATCACTTTATTGCAGTTACTGATCTTCTACTTTACTGAAACTGTTTTTTGCTATTGTCTATGATGCAAATTACAAATATTGAATCCTTCGTTTTTTTTTTAATTTTCCTCTCAAAACAATATTCTCTACTTAACTTCTGAAAATCTGTTTCATCTTGTTTCGTCGAGTCCCATCTGAGCTGTTTAGCCGGAAACCCGCCATGCATAAGATATGAGCAAACTTGACCCATTTTGTACAAGTTAATATAAATATTATTCCCCTGAGGCAAAGTTTGTATTAATAAAAATACTGTTCCCTCTGTGTCCATAAAAATATATCTTCGGGGATCTTGTAAGCGAAAATATAGAATATTTTATTTTAAGAATAATCTTGACCGTGTTATTATCATTTCAAGCAAATAAAAGACCTTTCTTAAAAAATCACAAAGGATGATCTAATATTATCAGAGGCGTTGAATCACGAAATTAAAGTTTTTTTGTGTAAAGCCAGGGCCATCCTTATTACGTGCTTATTTTCCATTTCATAAGAACTATATAACAACGTACCTAACCTACCTCACTTATCGAGAACGATCAAAAAGAAAACAGAACCTACACCAAAATGTTTGTCAAACAATTTAGGGATATTAACAGAAAATATCTACGCGTACCTAATACTCGAGACTCACTCGAGTATCGGCGTCTGGTTGATTTGGACGATAAATTACCTTCTTTTAGAAGAGGCAAAGGTAACAAATTGAGCATTTTATTATTCTGCACCCTTGTAATCGTATTGGGCTCAAGTGGAGGTCAACGGGCACTTTTATATTTATGCTGGCTTTACTTTTTCTGGGCTATATATTTTGTTAAGCTGCTTTTTGTAATAAGTTAGGTGGTGTGTTTTGTAGCTTGCTCCTAATTCAATGGAAATTCAGAAAAAAAATACATTAATGTGAGTTTTTTTTTCACATTAAAATTTCTGAGCGACTTTGACTCAAACAAGTCAAGTTCAGAATGTCTAATTGTTGAATTTGAATGTATGAATGATGGTAATAACCACATCAAAATTAATTATGAGGTTTCGAAAAATGAAGCGGTCACAAAGACTGAAACGAAATACAACTTTAGTTGCTAACTCTACTCGCTCCTCGTTAATTTCCTGGTGTGACAGGTGCCTAAACCTAGGGCCACTTAACTACGTAGGTACACAAGTGACAGTTATCTTATAAAGATTTATAAAAACACTATCATCTATCCTGGTAAAGTCCGAATTTTTATTTTTATTTTGGCTTGAAACGGTATATTAGCAACGAAACAATAGTTTGAGTTTGGACTTGGTTTTTAATTTTTTTTGATGTTTTCCTTAAATAATTACCTATTTTAAAATTAGAAACTGTGACTTGGTTGACACCAGTGCGGACTCGTTGTCACACCAAATTGTCACACCAGTGTGAATATCAGTATTCTTTCAAGGTTGAAAAAAAAAGAACTTGGATGTTAAAATGACTTTTGTAGATAAGTACAGCTCATACCAAGAAGTAAATATAACAGGTTAATACTATTAAATATTTATTTTGTGCAAAGAGTTGCATCATTTTAATGCAGTTTTCTGCAAATCCATCGCTGGCACATGGCGATCTGGTTTATATGTCTAAGTAAAATCCATCTGCCTAATAAAATTTATATTGTGCATTAATATTTCATTACCTTAGTAAAATTGATATTCGTATAAAGAAAACAAAATGTGGAGAACTATTTTGTTTAAACGGCACCAATATTACAAACAAAGGTCTAAGTATAAAACGAATCACTTTGGTACTGTCGTAAACAGCGCAATATTGCAAAATTCTCTGGTTCTGTAACGATAAATGTACGCGCTCGGGTACGCGCTTCATGCCCAAATCCAACTTTGTTATTCAGAAATGAAAAAGATAATCATTTATTTCCAATTATAGGGTGAAAAGGTTATGAAAACAGTGTCGTATGAATAGTTGTAAACCACAAGAGAACCAAAATCAAATAGCACTTTCAATTAAAAAATTAAAAGAAGAGGCACTTTTGCAGTTGTTGCCTAAAAATTTGAAAGAGCATCAGGGCTTGGTTGCCTTTGTAGCAACCAAGCCTGAAAGTTCCGCAAAGTGTAGCCTGTACAATGCTCGAAAACGAAAACGAAAAGTCTGTAATACCAAAGGGATCGGGGATGTAGAAGTACCCGCCATATTTTATGAATTCCTCGTTGCTGACTATCAATAAGAAGGAACCAGATATATATTTTTTTTCGAACGAAGCCACAGAACTACTGAAAACGATAAAATAATATTTTGTAGACGCACCTCTTAAGAGTTGTCCAATTGTGCAATTATTTTCTATTCTCGGTGACTTCGGTAGCACACTCCGTTTCGGGTTGAAACCCTTGGGCCTTGGGGTCCGAGTGCTCATAGCTCGTTTCACGAAATCTCCAAACGGCTATTTGACACTTCCCGTGACTGGGGTCTGGCTTTTACCTTAGTCAGAGGATAAGCATTGCCATACAACGTGGCAATGCCGCCAGTCTCTTGGGTACATTACCACCCGATACCGATGCGGAGGAATTTTTTGACACTATATTTTAGTTAATTTTTTTTATTTGTTCTGGTTTTTACCTTAGTCAGAGGATAAGCATTGCCATACAACGTGGCAATGCCGCCAGTCTCTTGGGTACATTACCACCCGATACCGATGCGGAGGAATTTTTTGACACTATATTTTAGTTAATTTTTTTTATTTGTATAGTTAGTTATTTTTAATCAGTAATTTATTTTATTTTTATTTTATTTTATTTTATTTAGTATATAATGTAAATAGTATATTTTGTTAGTTTATGTAGCTTAAGAAGTTTGTTATAACTCATTAAACATGATAGGTTTTGTCCTATAAAATAAAAAAACGTGGTTTCTAACAAATATTTTTATTTTTTTTAAAACAAACTGCGTCTGTACCTGTGTGCTTGAAGTATTCAATAAATAAATAAATTATTGTACTTATTGATAATGGTAATGGTTTTTTATGCTTTTTTATAAATATTTAAAAATGTAATTCATAATTATGTGTTTACATGAACTAAAGGAATGGTAATGGCAAGTAGTAAATGGTGCGGAAATATTAGCGGTGTGACAAACAAGAAAAAAAAAATTGTCACACTGGTGTACAATCTGGTAAGACTACGAGTATACGAGCACCCGGTTGAAACATTTTTATACATTTAAATGATCCAGATAATTTTATTGAACGAAACCAGAATAAAACATTGTGAGGTCTCCACTCAAACAAATTCAATTATATTTTCCTGACCTTTAGCACTCCTGAAAGCATTTAAATATCTTCTCTTTACCATAATTATCTTGATAAGATAATAAACAATACTTATTCTAAAGGTGATTATTTTGTTCCAGAGCATCATTTCTATCCGTGTGTGTCAGGAGGCGTGTGCCCTCAGATGAGAATCTCAACACCGATTATGCACCAATACAGAGGTATCCCAGGTAAGTCATAGTGATTATTCTAGCGGTCAGCAACCATTGAGCAGTAAAATTGAAAATGAACTAAATCAAAACTGAAATAGAGTTGAAAATAGCATACGCGAACACATAACAACCAATCTTCACCGGCCTAGCATAGTGGATTACAGCCCACTCCCTCTTTTAGAGAGAAGGCATGTGCCAGCTGTGAGAACGTTATTCATCCGTTATCAGCCTAACCCAATTATGCTGAACACGCGCTTATGCCAGGACATTATCTCTTGTAGGTTATTGTCAACTCTATTTTTGTAATGATTAAGTGCAGTAGTTAATTCATTCAGGCCTGACTTTGCGGAAATCCATTATAAAATACAATAGACGCAGATATATTTAGTAACCTATTCCGCTTAACTATTCTTCAAGAGTCATAAAAAACCCTGTAAGAAATCGACACGTGTTTAACCTCTCAACGAGGTATCCTCAGGATGACTCATGTCAGGATGTTCTGCGTCTAGCGCTCGGTGTGGCAACACGTCGTTTTCTGGTTTGCAATTGGTCAATCGTCATTCTGAGGATGCTTCCTTGAGAGGTGAAACACGTGTCGATTTCTTACAGGGTTTTTTATGACTCTTGAAGAATAGTTACTAAATATATCTACGTCTATTGTATTTTATGATTAAGTGCGAAAACTGCTCTAGCATTTTGCTGCTCTGTGGGCGCTGGCCGTAACACATTGGTAGTGGCTGTGTAACATTTTCCTTCAGTACTCAGTTAAAGATATTTCTGTATCCACCAGGTTCGGCCAACCAAGTCCGGCACCACCCGAGCTTTGTGCATACGACGCCGATTTGGAGTGCTCATACTTCCGCAGACGGCCACGGTCTGTGTGCAGCCAACCTGACCCCAAACGCTACACCTGGATGCCAGAGGATGAAGACTTCACCCGGATGGAGTGGCCACAGTCAGTACTGTTATTCCTAATACTCGAATTATAAATTAAATTTATTTGTTAAAAGATAAATGTTGCCTGAGCCCGGTTTAGAACTGGCAGAAAAAGCAAAGGAGAATGACCAGTAATCTATTTTCATTATCAGATCACTAAATTAAATAAAACATCACAGGTAGGTTACCAACAATGCCAAAATAGCTTAGAGTGAAATATTGAACCAAATACCAGTGAGCTAAACTATCTTTTCGGCGACTCATCGACACGACGCTTGCTAAGAGAAAATTCCAAACCTTTCATTAATGCCGAATTTGCGTACCCACATAATTTGACCAACAGAACATATGTGACTGGGTTTCAAACGAGCAAGAAAGCTATCTAAGTAAGCAACAACTCGAAAATTGTAGATCCTTCTATTTTTGGGTACAAACAAACGACGACGAGACGGAAAAGGGCAGAGTTTTGAAATTTACATAAGCATAGGGACAAAGAACGATTCGTCTGTCTTCACGATTCTTCTCGCATAATTGATTCTGAGGTTACGACCATTAAGTCCCAGGAATAAAAAAAATTGGGTCATGAAAAGATACAATACTGACGATTCCTGAGGCATTTCCATAAAGACAATAGAACGCAACTGGATCACGTTCCAGATTCAAATGAAATCACCATTTTATTTGTTTTTGTTTTGATGATGTATAACATAATGTGTGATTGGTTGATCTGGAATATAAAATATACAATATACAATACAAAATAAATACAATCCTACTATCCTACTAATGTTATAAATGTGAAAGTTTGTATGTTTGGATGTTTGTTACTCAATCACGCAAAAACAGCTGAATGGATTTGGATGAAATTTGGCAAACAGATAGTTTATAACCTGGATTAACACATAGGATACTTTTCATCTCGATATTCACACGGGATCGAGATTTACGCGGATGAAACCGCGAGGCGCAGCTAGTACAAAATAAATACAATGATCATTATCATTCATGAAGGTTTATATACAAAGCACTTAGATTCTTTCTCCTGTTTTAATCAGGTACACGATTGTCACAGATGACAATACACGTATCCCAAAAATATCATAAAAACTGTCACTTAAAATCCTTTTCAAACGGGATATTGTCTACTATTAGTGCTTAGTTACAGTAACTAACACCCTTCTATATAATTATCTCATACTATTTAGTTTGCAAAAAAATCTTATAAGTAATAAAGGATGTTGGGATATTTCTGATTTAAAGCCCAGTGTTTCGTAAAAAGGTTTTATTTATATGTATTTAATTCAGAAGTTGAAAGGAAAAAGTAACGAATGATTAATGTTTTGGTATCCTTTATCTCTGTTATTCAAGCTTTTACTTACATTTACAAGGTGGCTATTTTCTTTTTTGTACCTTTTTGTAGATCTAGTATAAGATTGGTCAACAATGAATTGAAATGGATTTTAAAGGTAGCCTAACCTTAGCTTTAGAGTTAGCGTGGCTAAAAAGGCTAATGTAATATCTTACAGATTTGCGCAGTGAAGATAATAGGAGGCAACATAGTGTCGTTGTCCTCTCGGATATTTATGTTTTTATTTTGTACTAGCTGCGCCCCGCGGTTTCACCCGCGTAAGTCTCGATTCCGTGGGAATATCGGGATAAAAAGTATCCTACGTGTTAATCCAAGTTATAAATTATCTGTTTGCCAAATTTCATCCAAATCCATTCAGCCGTTTTTGCGTGATTGAGTAACAAACATCCAAACACACAAGCACACAAAGTTTCACATTTATAATATTAGTAGGATAGTAGGATTCTTGTGTCATTTTATTTCAGTCCCTTCGTATCTGGATCTTTTTCTTATTATTAATTTTGACTGCCCTCCAAGTTTCTAGCTAATAGTTTAATCTAAGACTCAGTTCTCAAGTCCAAGGCAGTCCATCATCAAAACGTGAGAAGAATTTCCTAAATGCATGCGACACGTAACAATATTATAATGTAATTCTAGACAGGCACTAAGAAAATGGCTTCTTGCTTAATTTCTTCATTTCAGTTTTACAGTATTTTTTCGCAATTTACATAAGTAGGAGCTCTTAGGACTTTCGCTCTTCATGGTTTGAAATCTTTGTATCAATCGACTTTATAAGTCCGACCTTCGTAGTGCCTACTACGTATGTTGTAAAACAAAAGCTCCTTATTTTATCAGCACGGCACGTTTCTTCTCTATAATGAAGGTATTTTTACTTCAAACATAATTTATCGAAGAACTTAAGTTATACCTGCGAAGCTGTTTTTGTGAAAAATCTTACTATTGATATCCTGCATTTTCTTCAAAAACCGTACAAAATTCAATCAAGTTACAGAAGCAACATTAGAGTATTATGTACTATCCCCACAGAGTACGGAGACGTCTCGGCGGCCGCTGCTAGAGGAGATATTTTCAGAATTTTCCATGCAAACCAAGTGTGTCACCGACTCGCACTATGACATTATAGGAACTGACGGCTTGAAGGCGGTCCATGACAGAACTTATGCGCTCAACGCACTTTCGGCACCACAAATTTTATTAGTACTGTCGTCTAGTCGCTGCTGGCGGCGATCCCGTACTCTATGACTGTCCCAGATAAACTATCCTCCATTTAATATCTCGGGCTAGTTGATACAAATTCAATAAACTCTATGATTTATGTTTCAGATCGGTAATAGAAGATAACGCGGGTTGGCCCCAAAATTATAATGTGGACCAAATCGCGTCAGTCAGTCGAGGAGGCTCGTTACCTCGACCACCTTCTATAATTCCGTAAGTATTACAAAAAATATTTTATTCTGATGTTTAACTTAGTACCGGTAACTGAAAGCACAATCGATCAAGTTTTCTTATAATTATGTATACGCGTGGTGGATTACGGCCCACTCCCTCTGTGTGAGGGAGTGGGCCGTAATGTACCAGGCGGGCCCAGTGCGGGTTGGTGTGTACATGTCACATGTCTGTCGAATTTTTGGGTCTAGGATATGCCGGTTTCCTCACGATGTTTTCCTTCACCGTTTTCAGAGCAGTGGTGGCCCAGTGGTAACGGCCGCGACTTATGAGTTTTAGGTCGCAGGTTCGAACCTTGCCAGGCGCTTTAGTTTGTGTAAATAATTTAAAAACTAAGGCTTGTATGAAATCAAAACGGTCTGGGTTACAGATTCAAGGCATTGCCTTAAGAATATTTAGAAAATTCGTTATAGTTCGTTGACTGTGATAACTTAGAACTTTTATAAAAGACAGAAAGAGAGATCTCTAGAGAGGCCTCCTGTAAAAGTAAAAGTTTTAATTTTAACTAAGTTATCATTCGTATTCTTAAATCTTATGCAAGTCTTTCTTATAATCAAATATTATTACAGTGTCTGAAGAAAATTGAAGTTCTTTTAATTAAAAGGGTACAAATTAAACCTTGAGACGTTGCCTAAGAAAGTTCGATATCCTTTTAGATATTATTTTCTTAGAAAATGTTTCGCCTTGAGATAACAACGCAATTTAATGTTCTTTTGACGATGTTTTTTTGTGTTCAATTTCGTTTTTTTTTTATCTCTTTCTCAGTATTTTTCTTTTGAAAAGAACCTTAGGACGACCTAGACTGGTGAAGGAATTGTAATATTTTTATTAAGGAGTGTAAATAAAACATTTCTATTTTATTCTGACTCGAATATTTTTCTTGTAACTTGCGCAAAGGAATTGCGCGTCTGTAGCGACCGAACCAAGAAAGTGGGTTCTGTTTGTTACTTAAATTCAGTATTTTTCTTTCTAGAGTGTCTCTTGTACAGTGATTTTATAGTATCATTATGTTAAATAAGGTTATAAAGTCTTTGCTTTATGGAAAACTGGAACCAGAAGTTGCGTCAATATAGTAAGTAGGTACCTACAGAACTGGAAATAGTTCCTATCCGGAACGAATGATCTGATATTTAAAGATGACTGAAGAATTTGGCTGGATATTGAAGTCTCAACGAGTTCTGGTGGTTGTAATTAGAAAGATTAGAAACCCGAAAGTCTCGCCATCAGTCTTACGTTTACGTTTGAAAATCGGAATTAGCCAGTAATTGGTTAACAAAGGTCAGTTTGCTTTGTGTAAAATAATTCTATATCTACCGCACATAACCTCAATACTTGACTTGTGGAGCATTTTATTTCTGTTTCATCCCTTTGTGACGTAATATGTCATGCGGTGTAAGGTCAGTAAAAAGGTCAAGTGATGCATACTATGAATCTTTTGAACACGTGTATGCGGGATTTTTATGTTACAATGTTTTAGTTTTTTTTGCAACATTGCATAAAAGAGCTTTGCTACTAAATCTATTGGCTAGTGCGAAAAACATTTTCAAGATTAATGAAGTACATAGATCAGATAACTAAAACTATTATAATTGCATGTTTTGGAATGAGGCAGATTATTTTACAGCATTATGTGCAAATCAATCATTTTCAGCCACTGACTGAACCTATATTTATTCGTTCATGCTTACTTTACGGGCAAAATCGAATGATGGCTATTCCATTATGGCCTCAAATTGTTTTTTAAACACTCCAAACGCAAAATAGAATACCCGTTTTGTTAGCTACAACAGCATAGAACATAGTTTTACGTAGTTTCAATCACTATTCCGAGTTTTAGTCGGAACTAAAACTAAACTGTACCAAAACTAAGCAACTCGGAAGCACATGCAACATTGTGTTGTTTTTAGCAAATTATTTTTTGCTGTTTTTTTAATAACCTATTTTTTGGCGTTATGTGTATTTTGCTTGAAGTTCTGGACAAACAATTATCTGTATAATACCCTCAAAGAAATTATCCGCCTGAATTACGTTTATTAAAATAACAGTAAAATTAATTATTGGAGCCATAATGTAATTAATTTTGCTAGATCTATATGGGATTAACTAGACATTAATTATGCAATTTTTTTCGAAATTGCATGAAGTTAATAAACCAATATAAAATCTAATTATCTTATGATGCAATCAAAATTAATGGCTTTGAATACGAAATTGAACTAATGAATAAATTGGTGGACCAATTTCGATAAAAATACATAATATTTGCAGATTTTAGCACGGAGTATTACATTACCAGGATAACACATACTACTTATTAAAACTATAATTTTTATTTGACACTAGCTTCGGCTCGCGTCTTCGCCCGCGCGGTATGTCGATAAAAAGTAGCCTATGTCCTTCCCCAGAATGCCATCTATCTCCTTGCCAAATTTTGTCGAAATCTGTAACGTGGTTTACGCGTGAAAAGGTAACATACATACAGAAAGACAGACAGACAGAGTTACTTTCAAATTTATAGTATTAGTATGGATAATCATAGTGTGTGTTCATGTTATTTTCCGAGAAAATTTTTGACTACCTAGAATACTTTTGAATCCTCCCTTTCGCATAATTTATGATTGCTGGAAGCGACATCCTTACATATTATAAGACAAAGTCCTCCGCCGCGTCTGTCTGTCGTCCTGTACGCGATAAACTCAAAAACTAATGCACCGATTTTCATGCTGTTTTCACCAATGGATAAAGTGGTTCTCGGGTAAGGTTTAGTATAATAATAACCGACATCTACGCGGGCGAAGTCCCGGCCATCAGCTAGCAAAGAATAAATTAAACTCTGCTTTGGAATCGAGAATTCTCAATAACTTTTGTTTTCTATCTGCATTATCACGATTTACCAAAAATAATAAAACTGCTGCAGCTACCATAAAACACGACACAAAACTGATGACGATGTCAACGGATCATCTAATAAAGATTATATCCCAGTAACAGCACTACAACAGATGCCCACAACCAACTAATTGTGCCATACATCACCGTTGTCACATACAACATAATGCAATTTCTAGAATGGTCCATTTCCTGTAGGCTTTCAAGCTCTGGCAAACTAATGATACTCGTGTGGGTTAATATGAGGTAATTACCCCAGCCGCGGTAAGCCGAAACACTGTCATGACCGTAATGGATAAGGATGGGATAAAACCCAGCGGTTTTATAAATCGAGGGTTATACCCGGAAATGGGGGCTAAATTGGGTACTGTGGTGCTGCTGCGGCAGTTAGGATATTCATGTTGAAAGAAGTTAGTTAGTTAATTGAAAGCCGAAGCAAAACGCGTGATTGATAAATAAGATGAATGATTTTATTGTTGAACTATACAATTTACCGAAAGATTTGAACACTATCAACATTTTTGCGTGTTTATTTCTACATTATCTTTTACTTTCTACATTTGCTTACAAAAATGAAGAATCAAGGAAAATGGTAAACACTGGAAACTGTCGACGTGACGCAACTAACTAATCCGCAAAACTGACCAATCACCGAAACTGACTAATCTTCGAAACTGGCGAATTACATAAACTGACGAGTGAAGGAACTGACGGAGGAGTAATATATAAATTTACGGAGACCAAAATAAATCTAAAAAAATATGAAATTTTCTATTTCGCCAACTTCTATTG
Organism: Lithophane leautieri; assembly: GCA_949152455.1. Taxonomy (NCBI): domain Eukaryota; kingdom Metazoa; phylum Arthropoda; class Insecta; order Lepidoptera; family Noctuidae; genus Lithophane; species Lithophane leautieri. The sequence continues at coordinate 11,014,858 of OX424473.1, read as the reverse complement.
ACTATCTATAAATTTTTCATGTGTCCGATTAGATTTCCCATCAGCAAAAACGATGGGTTTCCATACAAACTTTCATCTCGTGATTAACTCCTTTATGAGACGAATTTTCAAAAATCTTTCCTTATTACTCACCTTCGCTTTATAACGAACTCTTGCACAAAATTTCATGCTGCCAAACACAGCGGCTTAGGCTGTCCGTTGTCTGTCAGTGCATGAATGAATGAATTTAAGTTTTTTATTAAGTAGATTATAATTATTTATGTTAGCCCTATTGATGATATTTTCAGATGCCCTGCCCACACGCCTATACCGCCGCCGCCCCCGCCACCCCCTCTCACGATACCACCCCACAGGTAATAATAGTATTAGTCGTACTTGCACTATATAAAATGCTATCCTTGTTCTACTGTCTGCGTATAAGAATCAATAAGTACTCGTTTTGCGTAATGAATTAAACAAACCCCAAATACAAACAGCAACAATAAAAAGTTGCAAAGAAACCGATCTGCATAAAATAACTAAAAAGTTTTGAACAACACCACTTTTTAAGCAGTCTGAATTTAAATTTTTCTTCGTGATTGATTACTTCAGATACGTTATTTAAAAAAAATTGCACTTGAGTGTTTCCTAATTGACTTATTATGTATCTCAATTAGTTTTTTTTTTAAACATACCTAAAATAAGAATATAGGCTGAAATACACAGGATTATCTGTGATTTTGTCAAACTATCATCCAGTATTATCGTAGTCCCAATCATACAGGAAATTAATTTTCCTGATGCATCTCCTAAATCTGATACATAGGTATACATCCTTTGTGCGACGTTTCTGTTGGAAGTGATTGCTTGTTCAGATGCATCCAATGTATTAGAGTGTGGTCGGTTAACATATCTAGGTGAATATTGTAGACATCTACATTAGCTGAGATTGGTCCTGTTTGATATGATGTCTAGATGAAGTTGATAGAAAAAGAAACCGGCCAAGTGCATGTCGAACCACGCACAATGAATGGTTCCGTAGTTGGAATGAATTTATCCAACAAACTTAACATTGTAGTTGAAAAACTTGTTCTCCGATACGAAATGTATGGGAGAACATGTTTTTGCAACTGTAAATTTAAGTTGGTCGATAATTACTCGGTAACTTGTAGAGCCTAAGTAGCGGTGATAGTTTTTCTTTTAATTTCGTTATACATATTATATACTACTGCCGTGAATTTTTTCACATTTCCAAACCCAACCATTAAGCTGGCAGGGGGGGGACACTTGATTCTAATAAAAATTTGCAGCTTAATATTCCGCAAACGGATCCCTGAATCCAAAAATGGTTTTCACAAACTCCCATTATTTTTAAACGATCTTTCCAACGATACCCCACACCATGGGATTGACGATAAAAACAAAACAATCCCCACTTTAATTGTAGGGGAGGTACCATAAAAAAAATATTTTTTACAATTTTTTTTACCTCTTTATCGGTGTGGAAAAAAATATTTTTTACCACTTTGTCGGCGTGGTTTATATGTATATCCATACCAAATTACAGCTTTCTAGTAACAACGGTCTTTGAGCTAAGCCGCGGACAGACGGACAGACGGATGGACAGACAGACAGACATGGCGAAACTATAAGGGTTCTTTGTTGACTACGGAACCCTAAAAAAGATTCCGATAAATTAAGAACCTCCTCATTTTTTTGAAGACAATTTGATTATATGGGAAAGAATAATACTAAATAGTGCAAAAACTTTTAACGCCAACTTTTCTTATCATGTGAAGTTTGGTACGGCAAGAGGAAGATGGAAGTCTGCCTACCTTTATACATATATTAAACAAGTTTTCCGTTCGAAGACTATGAACTTTGATAATGTTTCTTGTAGATGAAGATTTATGTGTTCTAAACAAAAAACAATGCAAAAACAGATACTTATATTTTTTATTAAAAAAAAATAACAATTCTTAATTATTATTGTCCCGAACATTTATGAAAAGCGTTGGGACAAACACTTCCGTAGGAATCGTTGATTTTTAGCCATCGTCTTTCACCCATTTTCCTCAATCATGCTTTTTCGTCTTCATGCCTCTCAACTTCCTATCTCAAAACAGTAACATTGTTACGAAAATCTACATCTAGAGAATAAGTTATAAAAATATTTGGTTTCATCTCTGATTTTTTTCTCTTCTAGAACAAAACACGTATCTTTCGCACGCTCTCACACTCTGACCACGTTTGATGACTCCGTGATGCCGGCTGCAGTCAGTGGCAACCGATTTAGGAGAGACTGCGAACGGCTCATCGATGGACGTATAGTAAAGGTATAATAAACAATCAAAAGTTAAGCAATCAACTTTTATAGGTAAGTTAAGGCAGCAGTTAGGAAACGACAAAGCGGCAGGTGTAGAAAGATATGGCACGATGAGATTGACCCAAAATTGGTAAAAGTGGGAAGAGGTATTTGCTCTGCAGTGGAACAGCACGGGCTCATAAAATATAACTTTACCGTGTGATATAATAAAAGCCGAAACAGGCCCTACCTTAAATTTATTTTTCAAATCTGTTTGTGCCTTAGTAGTTGCCGATTTTTTTTATATAAGTACAGTGATCGTACATATGCCAACTTATCAAGCTATACATTACCAGTCTGACCTCGCATAAACGTCTAACTTAGATGTCGTCGTGTTTACCGATAGAACACCACAAGACTAACTAAACCTATTTTTCATTTGCAGCCAGAACCAAAGCCCTACTCAACTTTACCGGTAATGTTTCAACCGTTCCCGCCATACCCACAGTTCATGTCACAGGCTGCGCCGGCGCCTATCCACTATCAGCCGCCGATAACGCCGCACCCCTCCCACCCACCACCCCCTCTACAAAGACAAACGCAGTCAGAGCAACCAAAAGTAGTAGTAATAGGTAAGTGGTTTTTATTTTTTTTGTCTTTTAGTACGGTCAGATCAAAATAATATGAAGAGCTGATTTTTTCAAAGCCAGATTATCTTTAACCATGGATTTTTTTAGAATTTTTGACAGTTTTTCTATACAAATAGTATATAATACAAGCGTCAATTTTATTCCATTGATAAAACAATATGACATTGGAAAACTCAGCCCTAAATAATCTGACCGATGACTGGTGAAAGTCGCAAGCATCCGCTGGATATGAGAAGCGCAGGACCAGTAGATAATAATATGGCGAAAATTCAGCTGAAAATATGATGATAAATACATAATATCAATAATAGTCTCATTAATATCACCTCTATTTTCAGATTCTATAAAGAAAGGAGTAATGAGAACTCAAGCAACACAGACAGAAGTGTGTTTAGGTAGAAAACCGTTGCCACCCAATTACTTATCTTTGAGCCCTCGGACTATCAAAAGGGTAAGCTCGTAATGTTTATATTATTCCATCAACCATCTGAGTTATGAAAACTATGAATTTCTACGACTAATAATGGTTATGGTTATAATATCTGTAATTTTTATGGTGTACATAATAAAGAGTATTCTATCTATCTATGAACACATACCTAACATTATGATTTTAATAATGTTTTAAATGATAATAATGATGAACTTCAGGTTAAAATGGTGGCAGCTGGTGTACAAACAAATGGATATACTGTTGGAGTTAGAAGACTTACAAAGTCTTTCTCTGAAGTAGGAGGTGAAAGATTAGCTGGTCGTGAATCACCAAGTGATATTGCTACTACAGTAGAAAGGTAAAAAATATTATTTTTCAATCCTATAAAATATACAACATTAATTTTTGTTTACGCTAAACCCGAAAAGGAGTCTTGTAAAAGGGGATTGTACTCATCATTTTTAACAATTTTTTCTATGGGACTAACCCCGATATCGCGAAAAAAAATCGGCTGTTCCATACATTTGTGTTCACTTAAATCGACAAAATGAATGGAGCACCTGATTTTTTTTCGCGATTTCAATGTTGCTCCCATAGATTTTTTTTTTCAAAATTATGAGTCCAATGACCCCTTTTCGGGTTTAGCGTAAACAATAACTAATGTTGTATAAGCAAAATATTACCTTCATGTTTACTAATAATAACTCACCTGCATTTTATTTGCATAACTAAATAAGTAATTCTATACATGACCACTGAACAGTGTATAAACAGAGCTTTTTTGCAGTTTCATCACTAGCGACCACGAGAAACTACATAGAACCCAGTCAGAGGAACCACCACGATCCCCTCGATCGCCAACAGCTATGATGATGCCCTCATCTCCACTGCAACGAGAAGACTCCGACGATGTCACGTCTTCATCAGTTAAATCTGTAGCTTCTTCATCGCAAATTGACAAATCATCAGAACTAAGCGCTTTGCAGAGGCAAGCTCAAGAATACTTCCAACAAAACTTTCAATTTATTCATGAGAGTGACAGAGATGACACTATAGACGATGATATAGAAAATATTGAAAAAAGTATGGCGCTAAATCGCAGGAATTTGGAATATCTCCAACAAGAGATTGCTAAACAAACTAAAGGTGACAAATCACTAAGGTCTATTCTCTCTAAAAGTACTAGCGATGCTTCCCAAAAGACAATTAATTCTTCGCACCCATTTTCAAAAACTTCAACATTTCAATCTGAACCTTCTACCGAAACTTCGGCAACCACAACTGATGATAGTGAAAAGAACGAAAAGGAAATTATCATAGATTTTGAGCCGAGACCTGATGATGAAGCTATACCATTTACAACACTTCGAAGGAAAAACAGAAGAATGTTGCAGAAAACTTTGTCAGAGGGCGAAATTCTTCTAGATGTGTATGTATACCTATACATTTATAATGACAGTACCACATATTCTCGAATACAACATTGTCTTGTTCATATACGACATAACTAACCTACACGTCATTTCTCTGCACTCTTTATAGTATTTTTCTGAATTTTCGACACTGTCACACTGCACCCTTCCATTTGAAAACAATAATGTCGGTTGTAGCGAAAGTAATACGACTTTCTTTACAAGTACAATTTGTTGTACAACAAGTTTATTAAACTTTGACTGTAAAAATTTAACACAATAAATTCTATCATTATAATTATTATAATATTCTTTCAGAAGAAAAACTGAACTACAGAGCTGTGGTGACGGTATAAAAGATGCTCCCATAGTTATGTCAACAAGTCAAGAAAATATGACGAGGGAAGACCGTGAGAGGGAAGCAATGTACACGCAGTATATTGGGCAAAATTACAGCCAAACGCCCATAAAAGACGAAGGTATCTTTGGATTTGAACCAGATGGATCTTTCAGGTAAAGAATATGTTGTGACACTATTTACTATTATGTACATAGATTATTTTAAACACATAGGAATTAGGCCCATTGCACATACTCGTAACATCCACCGACTGGCATTTTTTTCTGAGCATAGGTCTATTAACAGCATATTCTTCTGTTTCCAACATTCAAAAGCCGTTAGTTTTGGGGCTTCCGATTTGAACGCTATGCTTCTATCAGCGCTCATTCATATTTCTTTCCATAGTTCTTCAGATGGGAATGCACCATATGAAGACTTTCATGAAAAATACATTAGTTACAAGCATGAACCATTTAGAAATCGAAGCGTAAGTTTTGAAGAAAAGACAGAAATAATAGTTGACAAGGACGATATTCCTGAGAGCAGGTATGCACGCATCATAATTAGCGGTAAACCATTTGGTTAGCAAATATTAGCAAAGCATCTTGAAATGTAGCAATAGTAAAGCACCTTTCCTTTTGCCAGTTTTCACAAAACACCCAATTGTCATTGTTCAATTTCATCCCGTCAATTATTCCTATAAGCACATTTAGTAAGAAACAATAATTAAAACATACCCCATCTACACGACGTGCAATTATGAAGCTACATACATGGCTTGTAACTATAGTAATTTATTATTTCTTACAGTACTGCTAGATCGAGCCCAGGATCACCAGAGCCAGTTACTATTGAAGTAGATGTGGAGCCAAAAGTTAAACGAGCTGTAATTTCTAATACTGTTACTACAATTCTAACACCTCTGGATAAAGTATCACCATGCGCTTCGAATGAATCTCTAACAGTTGATCAAAGCAGGTATGTATTACAACTAGTGATTTCCTGCAGTGCGACTCAATGATCTACCATATATTTTAAAGCCTCTGTATCTCTAGGGACCATTCCGATGGCATGTGGAATGAATCGCAAACAACTGTATTGCAAGTCGATTCGGGCACAGAAAATGGGACTGTGATTAGGTAAATATAGTGACCTGAAATCCTCAACATTTAGTGTTTCTAATGTGTTTTACCCTGCATATAACATTTCTATTTATAGTTCATCAGATCTTAGTTCATTGGCTGCTTCGCCGGGAGCATTAGCATTGCTGACCCCGACATCAAGAAGAAAACAACTTCTACTTTTGCAACATCAGCAGCGATCGTCTTTAGATACAGACGCTTTGGATGAAGAATTTGATGCGTCACAGGTATGAGTTACACTTAAAAATTGATAATAACTATTGATTGCATTACTTTTCAATCCGACATAATTATTTTTAACAGAGTCAGTCGCCGACATCACCAAGAAATAAGCTAGACACATCTAGTTCTAGCTCACAGGCGCGAGCGTCGTTATCTCCACCTGCAGTTGTCCCAAACATTTCACTGCCCATCACGAAACAGCCAACTATCTCAAAATCAATTTCCCCAATAGCACCTCCAAAAGTAAACCATACACCTGCCATTGCTATTACCCATCCAAGCTTGGACTTGGCTGATGTTCCATTCAAAAGAACTCCAAGTTTCATAAATAAAAAACGAGAAAGAGCATTGAGTCCATCTAGAAGAAGAGATTTGCAGAAAAAAGCACAGCAAAAAGAACCAAATGGAACAATTCCTAATCAGATAGTGGAATCTCCATCTGAGCCACCACTAGCCAAAGCTGCAAGCAGTGAAACCAGTTTGGCAAGAACTGATTCAGGAAAAATTAACACCACTGACGTATCAGAAAGCACGACAACGACTGAAGATTATGTAACAGCAAATTCTGACAGCTCTAAAAAAAGTAATAGTAAGATTCAAAACCAAAGTAAGTATTACAAACATGGAATTAGAAGTTATTCGCTAGTGTCTTATAAATCCATTTTGCTTATAGATCCAGAAAATAACAAAACACAAGACGGGTCGTCTTTTGAAAGTGCTTCAAGTCTCTATTCTTCAACTCGCACAGAAAATATCGCTGAAGATTTGATCGTACCAAGTTTTTCCCCGCCATTAGAAATAAATGATGACTTTATTGTCCCAGACCTTGCATCGCCTCCATTACCCTTGCCTGATAGGTTACCTAGAGTTTCTATGGAAAAAATTGAAGTCAAAGCCGATATCACTCCGACCATTGAACACATCAAGAGAGAAAAGACTGATATTAAATTAAAAGACGATTTACCAAAAGTTTCCAAGGTAAGTTCCGTCGCTGTAAAATTAACTGAAGGACAAAATGTCAAGTGTTTTTTTATTTGAAAATTTTCTTTTAGACTATGCGTGGCACAATTAGTGGAAAGAGTAGTTCAAGTGGAAGTTATAGTATAGGTGGATCAAATCCTAATGTTACTGAAGCTAATAACGATAAAACACCCACCGAAAAGATTGTAGAACTGCCGGAACGTAGCGAAAGTAAAGGAAAAGAAGACAAATCAACCGCAACTGTTCATGAAAAAGAACAACAAGTACCGAAAATGATGGTATTATAAAACGAATTTAACACAATTTTAATTATTTTAAAGACTTTCAAGTCATTACTCATCCTATTTTTTTCTTGTATTACAGTGTTCTTTATCCGATGATGAACGAAGTGTCCACTATTCATCTTCAGGTTACTATGAGAGCCCCGTTGAAGATGACGATGATGGTGGTTTAACTTATAAGCATTCACAAAGATATAAATCAACAACCAGACCTAAGTCTTGGTTAGCCGATGAGAAACGGAGAAAAAAGAAAGCTTTTACTTTAGAATTTTCTAAGTCATACGATGATTCTGTTTCTACTTCACAAGATGATTGGGGTAAAAAGCCTAAAGACCCAGACAGTATAAGTCAAAAGTCTGAACGCAGTATCTTCAAACCATCCAATGTTAAATCCCCCCAGGAAGAGAAAGCACCTGAAACAAGGAAGAAAAAAACTCATTTTGCTGATAAGACCAAAAGCGTTCAGTCTTCGCCAAGAGAGGCTGTTGATATAGAAAAATCGATTAAAGAAAAAACACCGAAAGAAAAAGATTCGGAAACGAAACGTCCAGCTGAAAGAGAACGATACGTTAAAAGAACGAAATTAAAACCTAAAAGTCCAACCCAAAGTAAAACTGCTGATGGTAATAATCATAGCTACAGACCAACCCATTATGACAGACGGGAAGCTATGGGTTCTAACATGAAATTACACCTGAATATTCCGACATCAGATGATTCTAGTGAACAGTATAGGAAAGAAGGTAACAATAATTTTTGCTGTAAGATATTTTTATAATAACAACAGTAGGTTTTTCTGTATTTTAGTTTTGAAAGAACGGAATTTTAAAAAAAATACTAAATCACAACATCCCTTTTTGTCCGTCTGTCACAGAAATTGTTCTAGAGATTTTATGCAAAGTAGGACTAATAATATTGGTTAATATTTAGGTATCGATGAAGTGCTAGATCGGTGGTTAAATACCATTAAATGTGTGGTATTCATGTTTGGCTGAGCGGCCTTTTTATGATAGCTAAAAAATAAAATAAATATACTCCTATATCTTTTACGTTTCTAACACGGAACAGAAAAAACAGTGGAAGTGCAAAGTAGGCGTGGCACGCGTGCCACAAGTAAGCGCTGTTACGCTTACTTGGTCGTTCCGTGGTCCCAGTCGTGTTCTAACATCGCGTCGAGTTGCTAGTCTCGCGATAAATTTATTTTTCCGTAACTATGCCATATTGTTCCATTTTGGAGTGCAAAAATGATAGTAGGAGAAAAAATCTTAAAAATGGAGGTGTTTTGTACCATCGGTAAGTACGATTTTATTTGTTTTCTTATAAAATCTTAGTTAATTTCATTTTACTAATAATTTAATAGAACGTTTACTTAAAATCAACCTTATCTGATTAAAATAAAGTTTATTTTGGATTGATTGTATTCACTGTTTCGTTCTCGAAAGTTCTTCGCTCAATTAGTGATGTAGCCGGGTAGGATGTTGGTTTTATCGATAGATATCGTAAGGCTAAGAAGTGCCTCAAAAATACAAATTTTTCAAGGGCAATATATAAAAATTCAAATTACGTATTTTTTATTTTAACCCAAGTATGTAAGATGATTTTCACAATTTATTCAGTATTGCGCATTTAATTCTTATTACACGTGAAATGAAAACATTCAGCAGGTAAGTATTTATATATTTGGGATTTATTAATTTATGTTAAACATGTTTATATAAAGCAAGTAATTTATTATACTAACCCGCACTGGGCCCGCGTGGTGGATTACAATCCAGTCCCTCTCACAGAGAGGAGGCCTGTGTCCAATCAGTGGAAACATTATAGGCTGATGATTATGATGATGAAGTAATTTGTTATACAAACCGGTCAGGACCTGCTTGTACCTACATATATGTACCGCACAAAACCAATCCCATCAGACACCACTGATACGAATATGTACTAGCACGAACAAGCTTAAAAATACTCTTTCATATTAGAAAAAGAGTATTTTTTACTGATACATATACGTACCAGCAGTGCTTGACGGTTACCGGCTTTGGGACAGCCTGGTCAATGACTGATGTAGTTATATATTTTAGTTTTAAATAATACTATGTCATTCTTCCTACAGTTTTACTGAACTCCGAACAAGACTTATTTCTTCGAATTAAACAAGAAATCGGGTATATATCGATATCGATAATGTAATTCAAAATTCAATGTGTTACTGCACTGGTCGAGTAGCAATAGATATTGACCTATGACGGAATGTCAACCTTATGACTAGCATAATTAAACTTATAATTGCGACCACTGAGAATACTGCCATCTATGGACGGGTAGCGGAATTTACTCGTTATTTGAATCTAGTTTGACTTTAGATTTCAAAACGTTGTAAATACTTTTTGCACTAAAGTGAAATAAATCCTATTCATAGAGCATTAAGGTTTATTTTCAGATGTAGGATTTGTGACTTATGCTAGTTTTGACTAAAATTAAAACGACGAATCAAACGAATTGTTTATTTGTAGTGCATTATACGATTAACGGTTTATTTGTGTGAGTTTGGCGACAACGGTTCCAATAGTAATTTTGTTACATTGCACTTCCACTGTTTTTTCTGTTCCGTGGTTTCTAAACCAATTTTTTTTATTATAATACAGTTTTTAGATAATTATTTATAATTTACAAGAAACTTATAGCGGTTTGCGACACTGTTATTATTGCTGATAAAAGAAAAAAAAAATAGGTGCTTCCTTAAAGGCCTTTTGACATAAGATAAAAAAATGTTAGTTAGATGGATTATACAGTGAAAATTAAAAAAAAAATAGGTATTAGTAGGTATAGTTTAGGATCCAGCGCAGGTTTATTAATTACGCGCTTTATAGTAATTACGACAGGTCAACAACCGATACACAGACAGCATAGTGTAGTTGGGTTCGAAACAGCCTTTTTACATTTAGTGTCTAATTTACAGGTACAAGTAACGGCAATATTTCGCCAAGAAAACATAGGCGTTTACGCGACAGTCCACGAAGAAAAACTGCAAATAATTCAAATAATGCTAAATCTCCTACTACAGCTAATAACCACACGGTATACAGGTAAAAATTGTTTTTTTCTTATTAACGAAACAAAACTAAAATAATAACGTATTAACTAAAACGTTTTATTTATAGGCCAAGGAGAAAGAGTGGCTCAAACGAAAGCATATCACTTCCCGGTAGTTTACCAAGAAGAAAACAATCGATTCCTACGGTCCCACATCTAAGTTCTTTGGAAGCGGAAGACATAGAAACGACAAGAACTCTTACCAGTGCAGGGTCTAGATTGACTCCTCTTCGATACGTAAAAAGTCCCACAACATCACCTAGGCATAATCGGAAACCAGATAAAGGTAAATATTGCAATACATATCTTCAAAAATGAACTATACCGAAATCCCTTGCGAGTGTTACATACTTTTTACAAATAAACACCTTATTATTTAAGACGAAAAGTTCGCAAAAGCAGCGTCAGCCGAATCTTTGCGCTCTGTATCACCAGGATCAGATTCAGTATTTTATTCAGAGCAAACGGAGCACAGCTTGGTTGGAGCTGATGGGGAATCTAAAGCACATTGCTTGCACTGTGGAAAAGAAGTCCATATCGTAACTGCGACCCATGAACATGACAGTGTAGCTTCAAGGACGTCTCATACCGATGTAAGTGAATTAACGATTCGTTTTTGGGAAAGTCATAATATGCATTATTGTGTTTTGAAAGAACACTTCATGGAATACAGTGCAGGCTTGCCCTAAGCCCAATGTCTTCTCTCAACTATACCAGCTGAATAATGCATAACAATTACCCAATTAACAGAGTTTTTACTGTTGAAAATTTTATTGTTCAAAATATTTCACTTATTTACAATACAAATTATAGTGTATCTTATTTTTAGGAGTCATATGCAGATGCAACACCAGACATAGTACCAGCACCTGCTGGGTTTGCTGATTCTCCATCTTGCGCAACAAACAAGAAACACGCAAGCGGAGCTCGATTATACAAGAAATTAGACAAACGATATCGATCTGAGGATAAATCAAGACATTACTATCGAAACAGGCAGGATGTTCGAGCAAAGGTACAATGCACTATTCAAAATCCTAGATTTTCTAAAAAAACATTGAAATATTCAAGAAAACCAACGTCGCTATCTCTACTTTTTGAATGAGAATAAGGAAAGATATCTTTTCTAGTACATCTTTTCTTGACAATATCGAATGCATATCCCCATCTACAAATACACTGGAATGTTCCAGGTAGGTTTATGCAATTTTCGGTTAAACTATGACAGTTGTGTTTGTCAGTTGTACATTCATTGATATCAACACACATACCAAACTCGGATTTCCATTCAAACCCCTTTTCTCTGCAATGACAAGAAACGTTCCATTTATTTGCAATAATGTCTACCAAATTCTGATTATCATTCCGATCAAATCGACATTGCCGGTTCGTTACATCCATACTTAGAGCGTTTTCAGTAAAACAAGGATTGTGTTTGCTATTATGACACTCGGAGACTGTTTTCACATGTTTCAATGGACAACATGGGTCCGGACAAAAACTATACATAGCACAAACAAAAGAAAATTTATCATTCGAACGAGGGTCGTGGTTTCGGTTCCCAAACGTCGAGTCCAAGCAACTGGCGAAGTTATCACAAGATTCCCCTAGCATTGATAGAGCGGGAATTCCTAACATTGTGTACCAACACATATAATAAGATGCAGATGTTCGCCATTGAAATTTTTCTTTCGGTTCATCAAAAGGAAGGCCCGTTTTATCTGCATACAACAGAGCGTTCTTACAGTCAATGTCTAACTTAGTAATTGATTTCATATCAATATTTTTATCTTTATTTAAAGTTGTAGTAATATCATCACTTCTAGTAAAAGGCGCCGTATCAGTCACACTGTATAAGTATTTAATGCATTGGTAAAAGTCTTTGTAGCAGTTCTTATAGACTTCCCAATGAAGGGCTTTGAGACTTGGATCAGGAAAAGCACCAAAAAATCCAATATCTTTAGGCTTCTTTACATGTTTTCTACGGTCCCATTCATTGAATTTGTGGTTTCGCAAAAAATAAGCAATATCTTGTAAGGAATTTACCAACCATTTATCATCAGGCAGAAATGTTGGGTTTTGAGTTTGGTCTGCTGGTTTTGTAGAATATGTGGACGACGTTGGAATCAAAATATCATCAAATCCTATTCCCTCTTCGTTTTCACAAGCACATGAATACAATTTCATGTTTGTACACAACACAAAAACTATGCTAATATATTCAAATATGAACATTTTCATTTACCTATCAAACATATCCCGTATTTTTGCAAAATCAATACTCATTTGTCAAAACCAAACACAGACGCCATTTAGAAAAAGAAAACATTTCCGGCCAGTAAGAATAATTATAAAGGTTTATTCTATAAGTTTTATTTGATATTAGAATGTTCATCTATTTGCATCTTTTTTGTAATTATTGATTTTTTTATAGTCTGAAGAAAGAGGTAAGGAAGAATATGCGACTAGTGAAAAACCTCAAGACAGTCGCATAGCAAGATCTGCTGGCAACAGTCTGGATAAACTTGGCGGATCCAGTGCAAGCGTAGACCCGGATGGTAAATTAATTTTTTTTTGAACCGTGAAATTAAGCAATTTTTATAGATTATGCATTTTTTTTTTGCAACAATGCATTTCGTGATGTTTTGAGTTAGGTACAGTCACGGACTTTAATTGATGAGCCATTTTCAAACTTTTCAATTTTGCAGTTTAATATATTCACGAGATTACACGATTAAACACGAACTCAAATCGCATGCTCGTAAACAAGATGACAAATTACTAGTAATCGGAAATAGTCTTATTTATAAAGGTTGACTAATAAGTTCATAATGATAAATAAATAAAATGTTTATCCAATCTATTTGATACTGACTTCCTTTGAATCAGAGCTTATTAACTCGATAATTCTTAAAACCTATCCGAAGACAGTGACAGTTGAAATGTCGATGTCAGAAATGAGAGATGTATTTTCGAATTAGTAGAAATGAATAATAAATTAAAATTTCTCCGTACGCTAACGTTACTATGGCTACGCTAAAACCATCATCGCTAGGTTACGGTTGCTAGACCTGCAACTGGTTGACTTTGGGTAGTCACTGTACTGTCAATTTGTAGTTCTGGCTCTCAGGTTAGCCAACCGGTAAAGATATTAAATATAATTTTCTTCTTCTTTATTACGAAGACATGAGTTTCCGTGGATGTACGAGTATAACCGACTAAGCCCGATTTGCATTATACGGCTAAAATACGAACAGTGCCAAGTGGCTCATTAATTAAAGTCCGTGACTGTAAATAAAAAACTGATCCGAAGACATTTTGATCTGAATTAAGATAGACATTTAATAATTATTATTATTATTTAAAAGTACAAGAAAAAGGTACGCAGATATATATGATGTGCTTCCACATTTTGCCGATTGCGGCATTGAGTACAGTATAGGTAGCGAATCATAGGCTTTTTTTCAGAATAAATTCCAACTTCAAAACAAAATTAACATTTTTACCTAGAACCGATACCGATCTGCACTCGGGAATTGCCCATTAGACCAAGGAGACTATAATGCCTGACTAAAACTTTTTATGATTTTTCAGAACACGAAGAATGTTCTGGCAGCTCCGAGGGTGCTGAAGGAGGTCGCGACGAAAAAGGAATCTATGCTGCTCCGTGGTGGTGCGGAAATTGGATCATGCTGTCCGAAAATAATGACCATTGGACTAGGATTCCACCAGGTAAGTACTTACCAAATATTTAAGTACTAAACTTAAAACAGGAAAAAAAAATTACAAAATAAAAAGTTTAAAAAATTATTGTGGACACTTTGTTTATTAGGCTGAGCTTTATTTTAAACCAAAAGCGTTTACTCAAAAATGAACAAAATGATAATAAATGAAGCAAAAAACAAGTTTCTGAATGAGTGAACTATTATATAATACATATATTTTAAGAATAGTTGTCGTCAATGATGATTATTGAGAGCAGCCCAAATCACTTAATCATAGGATAAAAACAAAAATTGAGCTTGATGACTTCATTTGAAAAAAAATAGGAGACTTGAAATACCGATTACATCACCTGTGATCAAGATGATACTGCAAAGGAATTTGTGCTGTATTGTAACAAAGTCATGGGTCAAATTCTTTCCTAGCTAAAATACATTTTTTTCAAGCTACCTAGATGAACGTGTCCTAAACATTATTTGAGAAATCAGCTGGTGTTGAACGTAAACCGACCGCATACACATTACGTTATGCATAGTAATTTACTATATAACAGTAGCACTGCTACTAGTTACTATAGTTTATAGGTATTAGAATTCAATGGTCTCTACAATGAAAAAATTGAACTAAAACACATTTAAAAAGAAAGTTCATAACTTGATTTTTCTCCAAAAATGTACACAAAGCTTTCCGACCTAGCTGATGGAAAAGAAATATTTCTCAACAATCCAAACCTTTTTGCCTGTGTCCAAATGATCAAATAAAGTTTACGTAATGCAATTAGGATAAAATTAATCTCAAATTCAAAGCATTTATTTAAAAACCAATTACAGGCACTTTTGAGTTGTCAAGGAGTCGGTCAGTCAGAAAGATGAAGATTCCTATTCCTTTTTCAACAGATGTACTAGACACTGAATCTGATGCTGTACAGGAAGACCCAACGGAATCAGAATCAGAATTCAACAAGAGATACGTGGCGCTCACACATAGGTTGGTTCACAGACGAGCTTGCATAGAGTTGAACCGGCGACAAGCTGACAACAGTTTTGGTAAGATTTTTGGCAAAAGGTTTTTTTTAGTACCTATATGTTTTCCCTGTAATGCAACTGATGTATTAGACGCTTCATTTTGTTACTGAATAAACAAGTACAGATTAAAGCCACACACAGCAATTATGATGTAACAAACCATTGCAATTCAGGCAAGGGTTTATAACTGTTGCTTTTCACTTAGACGAAATTCGTTAGGTATTCCTGCTACGCACTTCTCGTAGTCTCTATTTTGCTCCATAACAACATGGGAACCACCACTTAATTTTATAATAGCTAATAAATACCTCGTATTATATCGGCGGTATACGGCGAGTACATCATCATGAAGCTAGTTTCATGATCGCATTTACCGTCTATATAAAGCCCTTCATTCCACGATGGCTATTATAAAACAGGTACCGTATTGCGTCACTACTATTAACGAATAGTTAACCAGTCTACTTCGGAAGCGTGACGTGTTAAACTATTCCTAGTACACTCTCAATTTTAAATAGCATCATCTATTATTTTAAGAATGTCCCCTGAATTCTTCAGTTTATCTTTGCCATTGGCACCGAAAAAAAATTGGCTGCCAATGTCGTCATAATACATGTGCGTATAATTTTCGATAATTTTGGAGACCTTGACATGAAAGTAATGAATTTTAATGTACCGTTTGGATGAGTCACGCGATCAATTTTAGTTTCAATCAGTGAAAGGTACAGAATCGTTTTAGAATCAAAAGTGACCGAACTGTTGCGAACTAAAATTAATTCTCGTAGCGTATTTGAACGTCAGTATTCAGTTGTTGACGACACGCTACTGCGGCCAGATGATATTTTTACGTCTGACGTTCAGCAAATGTTTAGTTCGTATTGATTTTACATAGCAAAACTTGTCTAGACAACGGTTAATGACGTAATTTACATGCACTCCATGCGGACAGTTAAAAGTGATAAACGCCGGTCCAAAAGTTCGAAGAGTGTAGTTCGGAGTTTCGGCTTGGACTGTTGGAGTTTTTTTGAAGCATGGGGCATTCGTGTGAGTAAACTTTTTCGTGGACCATTTCATACATTGGAAGAAGTTGAAGCAATCGTTTTATTTCCCGTTATGTTTTAGTCAGAGACATGTTGAATTCCAAGGGAAGTGTAAGACAGAAACTGGAGGAAATCCTCAAATTGATGCTGATGTTATGGTGTCGACAAAGTCAAATTAGCAGACTTGTGGCTCCAGAACCATGCGGTAAAAAATATGTTTTTTTTTTTAAATATATTTGAGACTAATAAAATTAATACTTCCAATAAATTTATTTATTATATTTTTTCTTTTCTATATCAAGTACGATATTGTATAATGCTTGTGTGTGGTTATGATTCTTGTTCCAAAATAAAAAAATGTAACAGTACCTACATCGATTTAAACAAATTAATCCTATTACTCACACTATCCTAGCAGCGGATCCACTTAAAATACCAAACTTTTTATCCACCATACGCGGTTCTATAAAACTTTTGGTGCACCCTGTGTCAACAATATTATATCGCGGCATGTTAATTGCATTCTCTAATGCATCGTATCAATGAAACTTCTCTGTTTGATTTTTCTGGGTATTAGCCAAAAACGAAAGTTTTTCTGCAAATATTTGGGCGAATACGCACTTACCATGTAGAGTACGTATATGTGTCATGGCCAGATCTCCTCGGGCGAGTTTATTGCCGTCTCTAGGCCGACATCATTATACTATTTAGATAAGAAAATAAATATTAGGCCAGGAATGACGCAAAGAAAATACACGGTATCGCAAACCTATGAGTCTATTGTTAAATGATTATTGGTTTATTATTTCGTCTAACTATTGAATAGTTCTAGTATTTGCAAACCAATTTAATGGTAAAACGTTTTTGCTGTATGTGGCTTTGAAGTGTTTTTAATAAAGCTTTTGATTTTTGCGCAATCGACGATACCGGAATAAATTAATCTCAGAATGTGACATTATGGGCTGAATGCAGAAAAAATGGTGATACAGAAAACACTAAATAACAATAAAGCAAACATTTTACGAATGATATCAAAAACTAAATCAAGCAATTAATTTTAAATTTGCAGAGAGCGACAAAACAGTGGTAGTGAGGCGTGGAAATGAAGAGTTTGGATTTCGAATCCACGGAAGCAAGCCAGTAGTGGTGTCAGCGATCGAGCCTGATACGCCTGCCGAAACCTCTGGTTTAGAAGTCGGAGACATTGTCATAGCTGTTAATGGTAATGTACTTGAAGAAAAACATTAGCCTAAACTGAATTTTGGACCAACTACCCTAATGTAGTCCAGCTCAATCTCAATCAAGTTTCAATCCAGCTCTACAGCTGGATTGAAACAATGATAAATACTTTCTGATGAAGTAGCTAATACAACATTTGCAGTTATCATAAAACCACAGGGAAATATAAGTGAAGACTGTCCAAGTTATAATTCCTTCATATGAATGGCAATAATTTATAAAATTTTAGATGGATTTAAATTCGGTTGTGTTTCTATTTCTATATGAAAACGATTATTATATTTAAACAGTTTGATTTAAGACTCTATTAATAATTCAGGATCAAAATTCCGCTTGCATTTTCGTTTCAATTGGAAAATTTATTGCCCACTAAATCCACTTGATTGATTTATTGCGATGCATAATGTTCATCAATTTATTTACAGGAATCAATGTCTTAGATAAGACACACTCAGAAGTGGTGAAGATTGCGCATTCTGGATCAGAAATACTTGAATTAGAGGTAAGCTTTTCCAATAGTGATCATCAACGAAACTTTTGAATTGGCGATACACAATTCAAAATTGCATTTAATTCGTTGATGTACTGAAAAGATTTCTTTTTCTTATCAGTAAAAACTACATTTTCTATTTCCGTATTGGAAGAAGCATTCAAGAAAATCAATCATAATAAATCAGTATCAATGCAATGTTTTAACCTTCGTTGATTACCTGAATTTAGTAGCTGATTTGATTACATACGGGATTAGCGAGTAAACAGATGTTCATTCGGTAATTTGGACCATCGTACTATAATCTTGCAGTGTAGCATTCGTTACATCAATCAAACCATACCACATCGTAACCCATTTTTGTGTTCTCATTTAGTTTTAAATGTTACATTCAGATATATACATACTCACGTTCCTAAATATTTCATCTTTACTGCCCACTCCAAAGATTTTAGGTTTATGTATGTTTGGCACTAGTAAATTGTTTCCCATTCAACCTATGTACATCAAGTATAAGTACTTATTCGTTTTTTATTTTATTTTCTAATTTGGTTATTGTAGATATTTTAGACGATTTAAAACTGGGTTTGAGTTTAGATCGGATGATGAATTTTGAAATTCACCCTTATCAAACCTCAATTTTATAACTTTGTTTTCAGGTGGCCCGAACCTGCGAAGTGGTAGCCTCATTAGCTCACGAAGGAGGACCAGCTGCGTTATACTCAGGGTATCTCTGGCGAGCTGCCCCCGTCAGACCGCACCACCCTCCGCGCTGGACTCGACGGTGGTTCGTCCTCAAGAGAGACAACTGCCTGTACTATTATAAGACAGATTCTGTAAGTAGCAACTTCTTTATTGCTATCTTTTATTGTAAAATTTAATTTATCTCGCGCATTTTAAATTTTGTTGTTGCTGCCTTTTTGTAAATTATCTTTTATAGGACACGCGATTGTATGACAGCTGCAATTTTGTCGGTGTAGTTCAAGTGCTTTCTAATTATATCAACGACTGCAGGATAGCTTTGTCTTGCCAATTTAACTTTCTTCTAACTCTATTATGTTCTAGGGATTCGTCATACTCGATTTATAATAATTATTATCTCCGCTAATAAACTCTTTCACTAATGCTATCAAACCTTGTTTCATGGCGACCCTGTAATACAAAGACTATACAATACAATTTTATTACTCAACTAATAAAACTGGTAACATCGCCATCTATTGACTAAAACCTGTACTCTGTTCCAGAGCATTCATCCCGTGGGAGCTCTTATGCTTGTGAACTATCAACTAACCGAAGAGGATTCGGGCAGGCCCCACGGGTTCCGATTACATCGTGGCGGAGGCGTTCGGTTACAACTGGCCGCTGACACTTCAGAGGCGGCCGCTAGATGGCGTGCAGTGCTTGCCCATGCAATTGATGCTAGCAACCAGGTCTGTGATATTATTCAGATATTTTAAAAGTGACTTTTATGAAATGTGGGTTTTCTGTTATAAAAGTAGGTATCATATTTCGTGACATTTTAGGCAATCGATGTGGTTTTGTGTATTGACAGTACTTGGTAGTTCATCATTGATACAATAGATGGCGCAGAATTCAATTTTACTTTTTTTTACCACGACACGCGTTATCTTCTGTCAACGGACTTTTGGAACTATAAAAGTTGGCAATCTTCATAGATAATTTCACTACTAAGCCCTTTCTTGATAAAGTGCGATAAAAGTACCGTCCTGCTTTCTTAACATCCGGAGATAGAGAAAAATAAGTTAGATATAATTTGGAAGCCCACCATAATTTCCTATACTTATCTACTATGAGTGTAACTGAATTTGTTCTATAAGCAGGTAGGTTCATTTCTAAATTAACTTATTATATCTTGTTATTTGACTCTATCTTCATTCTGTTTCCATGTTCCCAGTTATTTTTATTATTCTCTTCGACTGATGAAAAATATTTTGATAAGTATCATAGAAATAGGCCATAGTCATAATTATGCTGTTATACAAAAACAATTATATATTAGATCGCATTTATAATATTTCTAACTCTAAGACATTTTATTGACAAAGCTCAATTGAGATCTTCTTTTTGTTTAATTTCCAGCGCGATGGCTGGTTAGAGGTAACGATGAGGAACATGAAGCTTCCACCATCATCGATTCCTAGGCCCGATTGCTTCGGTTACCTCATGAAGCTTGGCTCCAAATGGAAGTCCTGGGCCAAGCGGTACTGCGTGCTCAAAGACGCTTGCCTCTACTTTTACAATGATGGTAACAGCAAAAATGCTTTTGGTAAGTTCAGTATTTTCGACTTTATTGAAATCATAACTAGACTGGACCTAGACTAGGACTATTATTGACTTTATTTCAAGTTCTCTACCATGCTGCTTTATCAGCTATGGTTTTTAGCTTCAAAGGAGTTCCAAATTAGTTACTGGAGCAATTGCGATAGGAAGCGATAACTTCTGATTATAATAATTTTATTTGCTTGTTAATTCAAATATGCAAGCTATGTGGCTGAGTTCTGGTCGGAACTCATATAATTTGAAATCATCGACGACGAAGAAGAAGATCGGGTACATTTGATTCGACACTCAGGGCTGCAATACTTTTTTTTTTTTTTTTTGAGGGTTGGAAATCATCCAATGACTTCTCCCGCTCTGGGCGGAGCGGAAGGGCGTGTCAGACTTTTACTGACTAAAACCCACCCGTGTTCCTTCATTTGCCAGTTGCCAAGGTCCCGGTATCCCTTTCGGACTTTCCCGCAACCCTGGCAGGCATCGGTCCTACCGGACCCCGTCGATTGTGCTGACATCTCTTTGAGGCGCTGCTATACTGAGCTGAGTTTCAAAGCAGAACACCGATATAACCCTGCTCGACCCGAGCGATCGAACTCAGCGTTTCGAATCTCTTCACAGTCATATTAATTTTAACCCTTCTTTTCCTCTGTCGAAGGTATGGCCTGCCTGCACGGCTACAGAATACAGACATGCGCGCCTGGCGGCAAGAAATACGCCTTCGAGGTGATGCCCACTGAACCGAAGCAAAGACACTTCTACTTCCACACTGAATCTGAAATGGATAGGAAGCGGTTAGTATCAGATATTCTGGTAATTAGGGCAGATTTTACCAACATCAAAAAACGGTAAAAAATTCAAAATTTACTATTCCTCGAAAGACGTGGAAAAAAAAAACTGCCCTTAGTGATAAAACACATTGAATCATGTACTTTAACATTCTGGATGCTTTTTCGCATTAGGGGAATACACAATTTCAGCAACCAGGAATCCTAGTCATCATCGGCATTTATAATGGTCATCACTATCACGCCTGTATTCCCCAAAGGATAGGGTAGTGTAGGCAGGGCCCGAAGGATAAGGTAATTTGGGGGGGGGGGGTAGCATAGACAACTTAAAAAAAAAATGTTGTACGCATAAGCTAAATAGATTACAATTATCAAATGTGTCATAGTATGGAGGTACCTGCCTACGGCCCTGGCGGTAGGGTATTATCAAATAAACAATGTTATATTTGCCTTCTGTATGGTGCAATAGATCGACAAAATCCAATATTCCTTTTGGTGTAACTATTTACATTATAGGCATTCTAAAGGTAGACCAAAATAGTAAAGAAATCAAATTAGTAACAATCTTACCGTGTTTTTAAATAGATAAAAACAAAGGTGATTTTTCATAAAGCTTCGTTAGGTTTGGCCTTAGGCATCACATTGATCGTTAAATCGTTTCACTCTATAATCCTTTCTGATAGTTAAGTTCTGAATGACTACATCATGGTAATAAAGGCCTTATTTATTTATTTACCTTTTTGTATTTTGATCTACGAAAACATCATTTTATTATATTCTATAGCTGATAGTCGCATTGAGGGAATCGTATCAAGAAGACAACTCTCAAAATCTATTTCAATTTTCTTTAATTCTATGTTCCGCGTGTTACATAAATCAATACAAACAACGTGGCAATGCCAGCCTTTTGGGCACTTTTCCTTTTGACAGCGATGTGGAAGAATTTTTCGATGCCCTATGATCATTTCTCCCCCTTTTTTATATAATTGTACATATTATTTTTTTTTTTTTTTTTCATTTTTCTTACATATAAATTATATTTTTAAATATTAAAATAAAGAAATATATAAAAACATTTAAAAATATAAGAAATAGTAGCCCACCGGTATCGGGAACAGGGTCCAAGCTACCGGCGGTCAGGGCTCCAGAGAAAGGAACCTCCTAACAATGCGAGCCGTGTCCAGGAGTACCGCTTTCTGAATCAAGCCCTTAACCCAGCTGCCCAACGAGAGCCTCCTTAGGTGTTGATCGAGGCTCTTGGCAATTAAGCCATTGGCTGATACGACTATCGGCACAATGATCGCAGAGTCCACATCCCACATGTCGACAACCTCGTGAGCTAAGTCAAGATACTTGATTTGTTTATCTTTCTCTGCCTTCACGAGGTTCCCGTCATGCGGGACCGTTATGTCAATGATCATTGTGCGCCGCTCTGTTCGATCCACCACCACTATATCAGGCTTATTGGCAACAATAGTCCTGTCAGTGATGATGGATCGGTCCCAGTACAATGTGATATTTCCATTATCGAGGACTGGGTCGGGCACGTACCTGTAGTACGGCACTTCCGAATCCACAAGGCTGTATTTCAGAGCAAGTTGCTGGTGGATAATCCTGGCTACAAGGTTGTGTCTAGTACATATTATTATTATTATTTTAAGTCTACTAGTTTGACGGCGTCAGGGATGGCTGAGCGATAGTGCCGTCATTATCTCGATTCGGTGGTACGGAATCCATAGGGCAGGTTTACAATAAAACACGATGATACAGCAAATCAGTTAGTATTTCACTTTCAGAATAATTATCACAGTAGGTACAATACTAATAATGTTCACGCATTACTTTCTACGTTCGGGCAAACCGACAGTTTCGCATAGTAGAAGTGGAGGTCTGCATCTGTTCGTTGCCCTGACAAGACTGCTTCGTCGTTCAGCCACTTCCCTTAACACGACTCTGTCCACGTGACGCCCCACTCCAGTGAGCGCGTCACGGAGTTTACCCTCACCTTAGTACTACAATAATCAAATGAGAGACTATTATCGCTCAACTTTTATAATCTGTGACAAGTTTTTAAATAATGTAAATACGTGTTTATACATACAAACAAGGTACAGAAATAACTTTTTCTCATACGTGTAGATGGAAACTACGGCAAGCCAAGACCTACTTCCCTTATTTAAATCTCTTCCCAAAACAACATTAGATTCAATCTTCATTGTATACCCAAACGCAAAATGCGACAACTTTTGGTTACAATTAGTAATGACAGTGTAAAGAAATATAATCCTCCAATCTAACACGTCTGAGTCACATGTCAAGTTGTCTTCAGACCCAATCTGATGGCCGATCATTTGATTAACGAAAGAGAACCAACGTTTGTTAATTTGTAAGACCCTACCAGATCGGTTATCCAGATATGGATGTCGCGAAGTAAGATCAACAACCCTTTCAAAATAGTGCTTCAGAGTTCGTACTAAATTTTTGTCTCGTAGGCCAACATTTTAATAAAAGTTACTGAGCTTTGGCATCCTTAAATATTATAAAACAAAGTCCTCCGCCGCGTCTGTCTGTCTGTTTACGATAAACTCAAAAACTACTACACCGATTTTCATGCTGTTTTCACCAATGGATAGAGTGATTCTCGAGGAAGGTTTTAATATAATAACCGTCATCCATGCAGGCGAAGCCACCGGCATCAGGTAGTAGATAATAATATTTTCCCGTCTCTATCTTACACTTTTAGTTCGACAGTTGCAGTTGTATAACAGTAACTATTAAACTGTCTTTTTTTTTAATAATAGGAAGTTTATAAAAAATGATACTAAAATATACATTAAATATTAAAATTACTCTAGACAATACATAATACAACTAACTATTTACATGGACGAAAAAACAAAAATAAGGCGTCGAAAAACTCCTCCGCATCGCTGTCGGCGGGTAATGTACCCAAGAGACTGGCGGCATTGCCACGTTGTATGGCAATTATTAGCCTCTGACCAAGGTAAAAGCCAGCCCTTGGGTCACGGGAAGTGTCAACTCAGTCTTAGCTGTGATTATTATAATTTCCCGATTGACTGTTAAATCCAAGACCCTTACAGGAGTCTTGTAGAGTTTTGTGTGATGATGCCGTTTTATAATTTTCGTATCAGCTAAGTAGACCTTTCCAACCAAAGAACCCACTTAATATAAAAACAGTACTAAGAACGAGGCATTAACTCAGTGTTGTTAAAGTAAAGGATAAAATCCTAGGGCCTAAACCTCAAATGAAACTTAATTTCATGTCGCCTCATGCTGCTGTATTATAGCGACAAAGAGATTGATAGCCTAACTTGCTATTGAGAATTCAACTGTTAAGGCTAAATTACATTGATCTGGCGCTGGAATCCAGTAGACACAGCATCGATATTGGACCAACGTTAACACTTTTCAATCCAGCCCAGCATCCAGTAACCAGCGCTGGATTAGATTAGAGGGCACGCTAGTTGGTAAAATGTCGACCCAATATTACTCAAGCAAACAGCAAACTCAAACCATTTGTTTCAATTAATCATTTACAGGCACTTTTGAATAATTTTCAAAGGAGTCGGTATGTCAGAAAGATGAAGCTAGTTGCCCAGTCCGAAGCGTAGTAGATTCCTATACGGAGAAGAATGGGAAAGAAACTCCATGGACACTCTTTCAAATTTTATTGTTACAAAATATTACTTACATCATTACTGAAATACTGGATCAATGTAACTCAACATTTATCACCGACATGGAGAAGTATTTATAATGCTATTTTTGTCTGTTATTAGATGGATGGCAGCTTTGGAGTACTCCATAGACAGATGGATGAAGGCCGGTTGACGACGAGCCCTCCCCTCGGAAGATTCATACGACTTTATATAATTTTAGCTGTATTAAATATATTCAGTTTTATTCCATATTTTGAGTTATTATATTTATTTGACTTATGGTTTTTGATCCCATTCATATTAAGTTATTAAGGTAAGGAAAAAGAAATAAGTGTAATAAAGTTACATCATTATGATTCCAATTTTAATTTCCATAAAACGTCTACTTTAATATTTTGAACTTTACTTAAGTAATAATTGTAATTTCGTTATCGAAATGCCAAATTCAATCAAGTACTTTACTTCAGAAACCTGTCTCCGAAAAGTTAATGACATAAATAATACAAACACAGAAGAAGTGAATGTCATGAAGGTAGAGGACCTACCACCAGCCAGCTCAGTTTAAATTCTTATATTTAATCATTGCTGAGAAGAAGTAGGTAATTATTACCTACTTGAAATTAGATGCAGATGGTGTTACTTAAAAATTAAAGGCATCGCTAATTCGTAATGATGAGAACATTTAGCATTCTGAACTCATGGAGGAAGAATATACCTACCTATCTAACATTCGAGATCCCACCAAAAATACCTAATAGACCCAATCAATTTTAACAATCTGATACTTTTCCATGAATGGGATTGGAAACAACAGCATACACGTATTTTAAAACCTATCCTATAACGACATTAAAACTTAGCGCCTTCAATCATTTAATTGTGAGATTTCACATGGCAATTTTCGAATTTTGCTCGGACATGCCTAGCGTGCAGACGGCACTATGAGAAATGAATTGATCACGCTATCTGGGTTCACTGGCACACATAATGTGCTCGAAATTATTCATTTTATTTCAAAAATAATCAAAAAATGTTTTAAAACGACATTACGGCCCGTCCTTTTGTACCCTTAATCCAAGCAGGTAAAAAAAATACTGTATAAAAATATATTACTCAAGAAGTATAATTATTCAGATGTTTAATTTAATTTTAATAATTATAAATTGCTTGTAATTTTTTGGTAAAGTAAAAAATATGTATAGTAGATATCACGGCAACGACGCATCGAAGATGATACATGTTTTATTAAATGCATAGCTTTAATCTATGTAATTCTAAATAGATATATAAAGTAAAATATATCAATGATGTTAATGGCTAAAATCATTATATAAAAATGTCTTTTTATACACCTGATATTATGACTGATGAATATGAGACTAAAACGGAGAAATAAATAATTCAATAAAAATATTCCTAATACAGTATACCTGCACCCGTATACATTCTTGGAGACGAATAATTTAAATGAAGAATAACGAATGATAATATCAGCAATTTGGAATCTTCAATCAACTGCAAATGCAAAACGATACGAGATATTGAACTTAGAGTAACGACTGACATCGTAACGATATAAAAATATTGATGATGAAATCTAAGAAGGTAAAATAAGAAGAAATAATATTCCTACTAATAGTTACATAATATCTATTACATAGGTGTGAAACGTAGAATCATTAGGTAAATAAATACATAGTAGGTATTGATGTGCCAATTCGTTAGTAAATATTAAGCCGTAGTTAGAATTTACCCTAAAAAGCACACTCCATTGGATAACATTAATTTCATCGTATTTATCTGTAACCCTATAATTAAAATGGTGATTATTATCAGTGTTGTGAATTTTGAATAATTATTTATAAATAAGCTCGTATAATTTTATGTAAGTATTATTATAATTTCTTTACAATTGTTGTAAATATCGATAATTTTTATGAGGGGTTACAGAATTTAGAAATCACTTTATATTATTCAAAATATTAATGTATATGTAATAATTATAAATGAATAGATAAATATAATATTAATTGATTGGTATAATCCCCTTTAGAATGTGGTCCATACTAGGTGACTTAAATTGTGCATTAAAATGATAAAAATATAATAGGGAGAGAAATTAAAAATCCATATTGATGATTTGTATATAAATAATCAGTAAAAGCTCAATATATGTATTTAAATAATAAATAAAAAGACTTGATTGTAACACAGTCGGTTAAAAGCTTATAGAGTAGCTATTGTAAATTAGTGAATGTTTACATAGAGGTGTAAAAAAATTAAATTTAAATTTTTGTTTAATCTATCGCAAGTTTATAAACGCACGTTGTTTAAACTTAAAATTTATGTTTTATTGATAATTCATAGATTTATCAACAATATAAAATGATATAACTAATATACCTAGTTATTGTAATGTGTTCAGTAAATAAGTGGATCAGGAAAATAAAATAAACATTCTATTTATTCTTATCAAAATTATTGTATTCATTGTTTTTTTAATCATGCCAAAGAATTTGTGCCAGATTTTATTGTGAATGTTGCCAAATGCGAAAATATTTTTCTGTTAACCATGTAATATTGATCTATAAATGTTTTATTTAAGATGAAAATAAATATTTAATTAGTATCAGTCAGAATTTTTTAAATAATATATGTGACTGTATGAATAGATTTCGTTGTAATAAAGATTAAAATAAAATTATACACGTCTTTTTTAACATATACCTCTAATTTCCCAGAAAAGTATTGACTCTCTTATGTATCTCTAATAGTGTTACTGTTGAGCCGATCCCAAATAATTTGGCATAAGGGCAGGAAAATGATGATGGTGATGATAAGTTATTTAACGTTGTATCAATGTAGTTTTACCAGCAACGAATTTGTGTAGTCGTAGATTGAACATATAAGAACTTTCCTCTGAAATACTTTCTCAGGAATAATAATAAAATGGAAACTGATTTCAAATAAGCATAATAGGTACTAAAAACATTATCAATTAGCGACTGCAGTCGAAATTCATGAAGCACGATACAAAGTCCGAGGGCGGTGTTAATTTACACGACTTATAAGCTACTAACACGAAAAATAAACAATCCAACGATATCCTTCCCTTTTTTATCGCTCCCAAAGTAAAAACAGTATGGAGGCTTCGGTGGGGCGGCGGTGAAGACGCGGGGCGTGGGGGGGGCGACGCTACAGGAGCGCTACTGCCTCTGACGACTGTCGACGGTAGTACGCGCGCTCAACTCCCTCCAGTCGCGCGCCATGCGCACGCGCAACCTCAACGCTCGGTGATGCCACACTGAAAAAAAGTGTAGTGAAAAAAACCTGAACCTTGCCAAGGATTACAGTGAACAAACTAAAAGTGCATTATTATCGTGTGAGACCAAGTGACCAAGTGACAGTTTAGCTACGGCAATAACATTTTCGTTCACAGTCTCTATTAACTGTTTTATGGCCTGTACAGTGCGTCTATTGTTGTGTTCGCTTCCACTAATCTCCTATTCACCTGTTTCAAAGCCACCTACTGCGGTTGAACTGTGAAATGTGACAAAAAATTGCAATGGACAACCATTGTACGCATGCGGACGCCAGTTTGTAAACTTTGCGGATTGACTACCTGATTACTGGAGGGTTGCACCTCGACAGATCGGACGATTGATCGCCCAACCGCCTTGTGAGTGGATTTTTTACGATTTTTGTAATTTAATACAGCGGATGTGGAATAAATTGGGTAGGCTGGGTGAGCTTCGCTACCTGTTTTATCGCGTGCCCCTCATGTTATTGTTTTCAACGCATATGCTTTATAAAAACAATTCTGGGAACTAACGGGCCTGCTCAGACCAACAAAAAAAGAAAGACGGAGCATTACGTACATCAAAAGTGAAGCCACCTTTTTATCTATGTGTATGTAAAAAGGGTTGTCATTTGTTAAAGTTTTTCCCTATAATTTGGGGAATAATATTTTGGGTAGGATAATATTGTACGAGTAAGATATTGTTGAGTATGGTATTGTACCTCAATTGTTAGGAAGGATTCCGAAACAAAACCATTTTTTTTTACATCGCAAAATAAAATAAAATAACAATTAAGTACAAAGTGCATTTACATACAGCCCTATCGTCAATGGCTACATGAGGCAAGTCTGGTAACCCCTACAAAAAAAAATACACGAGTAATGGCAGCTTTTGATTAAAACCTTAGGAAGATAAATGAAGAATTAGGACATACTTGAACAAACGTACAGCCAGAACTTTGTGAAACTGAGTTTTCAGCAATTACGTAGGACGATGGAAATAACATCTAAAAAATAAAATTTGGTACAGTAGTATTTAAATTAGCTAGACTAAGCTGAGAAACTAACTAAAATAAAATAAAAAATACAGTCTCGTGTTTAATTACTGTTTTGATAAAATCTCATTTTTGTTTTTCAAATTTTATATCCGCTTTTGATCACACGGCGAAGTCCACGATTAGTTGAATAAAGGTCATTATTATCAAAATGATCGGAACAAACCACGCTGGTTTTCGATGGCAGCCATTCTGGATCATTCCGACTATTTCTTATAGCTACTATCCATTTACTTTTATTTTCAATATTACTTGGAAATCTAAAATATTAAATACATAAAAAAAACGCATATAATTACTCGAAATAAAAAATATCGAACGGGAAAATTTCAAATCATATTATGGCAACCCTCGCACTTTAAATGTCACTGTTTTCGTTCGTTCATTCGTTCAGGTTTTTGTTCCAAGTAACCTAAAATTCATAGTTAACTAAATTAAGAAACGATGTTATTTGAAGTACTTCCATGTGAAAAGTGATTCCGTGAGACTTTTTATGTGATTTGCTATTGTTTTTACAAGTTTTCACTACACAAGAAGGCATAATTCTATTTTTTTTATTGAAGTTTACTAGACGACGTCTCGTGACGTACTAGGAGCGATGAGCATAGTTTTTGTGTAGGTGTGTGCGTGAGCCTGTGTGTTTACTTGCAGGAGCATAGTTTTGTGGCTACACGTTTGATATAGGTAATGATCCGTCTTTCTTTTTTTGTTGGTCTGAGCGGGCCTGCGGTTTGCTCTATTGTTCTATTTTACAGTGGTGTTTACTTAATGCTTCCTGCCACCGTGCTTAGCAGTAATTATCTTATAATTGTTTTAAGGATTTACTGTAAACGTATTTGCGAATGCCAGCAGCTATTGTTTTGACGCGTGCCTAATTGTAGAACCTTTTGGCCCTTCCACTTCCATAACAAGTTGTATCTACCTAGTTCAATGACTTTATCTAACTAACAGTCGTCCTTAAATCTATATCAATACTAATGCATTTCCTGTAGCTTAAATATTATTATGCACATTTGGATTGATATCTATATTAATCTAAGTTTTTATTTTTATTTTTCACATCATGCTCTAAACGATTTCATCTATATTCATTTCGTTATTAGTTATTATTACTGTAGGCACTTCTACGTGTACAGAGACACGCTGAAATAAACCAGGTGCAGCATTCTTGCACGAGACTTTCAACCCTATAACAATGGAGAAACAGGTCAAAATTGCGCGTGTACCTCGAGTTATTACTGACATTGCCGTCTGAAATGACTTCCTTATGTTATTATTCATATGCAATTGCAGCACTTAAAGGCTTGGACACATGGAAACTTAGACATGAAGACGTTTTCATCTTCATTTTAAGATAATATACTAACTTTCAAGACGGAAATTATACAGAACATTAAAAGTTTTAAACTTAGTTCTAAGACTACGGCAGCTTTAAACTTATGTAATTACAAAATCAATTAAAAGGTTCTGTTCTGATCACCGGCTTTGGTCATAATAGCGAAATTTACAACATCCAATCAACGAAACATAATAAAAATCGCTATAAAAACTAATTACATTTTAGATCCGACTGATGGGTAAGCCTTGACTACGATTCGAAATGCAGGCCGACTAACAAGTCAAGCTGTTCTACTAGACAATAATAGAGTTAAATAAAATTCCAATTATAATGGAACTACATAATATACATACTTTTTTTGCAGTTTCGAATAATATGTTAGTCGGAAAACATAGGTACATTTGCAGTCTCATTTTACATTGACAACACAAAAACGTTTAAGAACATTTTGTGGAATGAAAAGATTCATATAAACTGCACAGAGGTAAGCAAAAATCATCTCGGAAAAATATTTTGCTATATTCTTGTCGCTCAGTTTACTATGTAAAGTCTAAGACACCTATCAAAGCAAAATGCATGATCCAAGTCCGTCTAACGTACAAAAAGACAAAATTCTTTGGTGATGGTGATGGCACACTTGTACGCGAAGGAATGTTAATGGTTCCAGAGCAGCGACGTATTTACTCCAGGGACAGTTCCATGTCAACACCCAAAGTAGTATCAGAAAAAAAGGTAGAAGATGAAAATGTAGAACCAGCCATTTTGAACGATCCATTTCACAATTCGATTCAACATATACATATAGATAATACTAGAGCTGTTTGTCAAGAGCAAGCATTTCTCGATCATAAATCCACTATAGTATAGCCTAGAAGTAAGAAAACATTACGCAACGGTAACACAGTAGAAACGTCGGAAGGTTTTAATTGTTCTGCAAATAGTAGTTAATCTTAACCATCAAGAGATAGCAATGTAATCTAATCAGGGAATGATACTTATCGGGAACCTTGCGACACCGAAAATGGATGCCGCAATACAACATCAATAAACCTTTACAATTTCTTAGTATTTTGCGTTTTCGTGTTGGTAAAGGGGAATTACTATTAACTGTAGTTTGATTGACCATTATCTGGTGTCAATAGAATAGAAACATAAGGCTCGAGAACACAAAACGGTTAACAGAGTCAGTGTCGGACCAAGGCTGGCTATATAACTCTGATTGGTAATGATGGATGCGGCTTTCTCTCGGTGGTGGTATTACTTGTAGCTTGTAGTAAGGATAGTCGTTAGAACGAAGTAATTAAAATGGTTTCTTTTTTTGTAGCATGTTTTGGTTATGTTATGATAGAGTCTTGAGTACAAGTAGAAAAATAACCTAAGAAAATTGTGTTTGTCTGTACAGTGGAAAAACTGATTCTAATCGTTATAGTTTTAAGAAAACCAATAATATTGCCTTAAAGTCTCCCAAAGTAATTCCAAGTTATCTAATTATTTATAAACAAAATTAAAAGCAATTAATCATCAGCAAACATCAAAGAGATTCATTATAATGATAATCCGATTTTACAGTTTATCATCGTGTATCAAACTAAGTAACACTTGTTTTCGCATAACAAATAAAAGTCGAGCGCCATTTAAAAAAAAAAACTTCCGCGAAATGCCGACTAGATTTCAGATAAGCCACAGAGTGCGACTTATCTAGAAACAGGATTTAATGTAAAATTTTATTTTATTTTTTGAGAGATTTTAGACGTTTAACCAAATTTTTTGACACAAAATGTGAGACATCAGTCTGAAAAATTCAGAAAATGCTGTTAACGCTTTAAAACTCAAACCTTCGAAAACGTAAACATGCGTATTCCACCTTCGCAACAGACAGGCGGGTCGTAAACTCAACATTGAATGGCAGGGGGTGCCACTAACCCGTAGTTCCCACCCAAAATACCTCGGTATCACATTGGATAGGTTACTTACCTATAAAAAGATTTGTGAAAACGTAAAACAGAAAGTACATACCTAGCAGAAACGACTTACCTCGCCACCTAACATTTACCAATTGGGGGGCATCACCTCAAGTCCTGTTAACAATTGGAATGGCACTTTGTTTCTCCGCTGGTGAATATGCCTGTCCAGTATGGAGCCGATCTGCCCATACTAAATTAGTGGATACAACACTTAATGAGACGTGCTGATTATTACTGGTTGTTTAAAACCGATCCCGCAGCCCCGGTGCGAATGCAGTATCAATTGACTGGCATTGCGCCTCCAGAAATACGCAGGACAATAGCCAGCCGCATGGAGAGGGCGAAGCTACAGGATACACCCACGCCACCCAATGCGCAACTAAAACCCAGTGTCCCAGAGGCTGTGTGTGGCAGAGGCTGTGTCCCAGAGGCTGTGTGTGGCAGTGACCCGCAAGTTTTCTTGGTTGCGTGAGTCCAGCCTGTGGCAATCCCTCCAAAGCAAAATGCGACCTTTGGGAATCCTCCCATCTGGACACAAGTTGCCGTTGCCGACTTTACAAAACCTTAAAATTCAAGATTTTCCAAGTCCGGCTGACTTGGGTACCAAGTCTATTTCAGGCTTAAATAGACTTGGTACCCAAGTTAGCAGCAGCAAAGACAATCTCCACAAGTAGGGGTTTCATGGATGGCTCAGATCTTCGGTGCGTATGCGGGGTTTCTCCAAAGACAATGGGCCGCCTTCCATCTTGCACCGCATGCTTTGTCACTTGCACACCTATGGCTGCGTCAGCAAATGGTATTAGCGTTGCTGAATTTTGGGGCAAAAAATATTATATTTTATGTGTTATTTTGCCATCGACACGCTAAGATGAATTCAGAAAAGAAGTGAAGAGCAAAACGTACATTATTTTCACTAACTAATGGGGATTGAGTAAAAGCCTAAAGATGAAGGCAAAGTAGGAAAAGCAATGATAGTAGGTAAATAATTCTAAAATATAGGAAGGCAGACACTAAAAAGTAATTAGTTTTATAACTTTTATTTTTATTTAAAAAAAATTGGGGATGTAATATATATTGTATAATATACTAATTAAGCCCTTTCATTTGATACCCAACATGGTATGATTATTTTTTACTTTTTCTTTTACTTTATGTCACCTAGAGGGCGCCATTTTCAACTTAATGTGACGTTACATAACCTATAACCAGCGAACGATCAAGACGCTTCCAACGATACCTCATTTGTCAAATTATGATGAGTCGTTTAGAAGATAATGGGGAACAGATGAACATGCATACATACATACTTACAAACATACAGGTCAAAATCATAATCCTTCTTTTTGCTTCACCGTAATCGGGTAAAAAAGACTATTACCTGCTTACTGAGGTCCTCGAGGAACTCTCATTAGGTATTCATTCGACAAACCAACCCATATTTAAGCTTTCTTTCTTAACTAAGTGTTCAAAAACAAGATATCAAATTGACAAGCCTCAGTCAAGAAACCTCAGACATCGGGTGTATATCAAGATTCAAACTATTGTATGGTTTGTTCAATTGAAAATAGTCAACTAGCAGAAAGACATAATATTAAAAGCATAATTTGCTCAACTAATTGAAAATCCACAATTTTTTCTCAACATAGTGTTAACATTGAAATTATTATAATGAATATTCATACCAAAATGTGAATGATTTCATCTTCTTGAATAATATAGAGATCGCAATGAAATATTCAGTGTGAATTAGAGGTGTCATGAGAAGAACCAGCCTAATTATTAGGCGTGTATCTCGATCCATAAATTTAATAGTCTTACGTAACTGACAGTTCGAAATTACTTGAAACGTGCCGCCTAAACACGTGTTCATTGAAAGCTACTAAGAGTTCGATTCAAAATTGTTGGAGTCCTTGGCGGTTTTAATTGGTAACTGACTGGTAAAGGTATAACAACATTAAGGTGATATACATACATACACAGATCTTTGAAAATCATTACGAACCCAAAAGTTTGACAACCAGTCTTACCAAGGGGTATCGTGTACCCAGTAACTAGGTTTTGGAGGTCAGATTGGCAGTCGCTCCATGTAAAATACTGGTATTCAGCTGCATCCGTTTAAACTGGAAGCAGAACCCAAGATACTTGGGAAAAGGCTAGGTATGCTTTTACTAGTTCTGTTCTGTCATTCCCACGGTAATACGTACTGAAATTGATACTATTCTTCTTGAAAAACATAGATGGAAAACCGCTGTAGGAATACAAATACCTGCTTAGCACTGAAGACAAGGACCACCCAACGAATATTAATAGAAGTACCAATAATTAATCAAATCCCAATTATAAATAAAGAAGCTTGCATAATCGAGGACATAAACTCCATATTCTCAATTGTAGTTAGTTCCCATGGAAGAAAAGATGTTTATTTGTTACTCAATCATAACGGATCAATAATTTTGTCGAAACTTGTATTCTACGCGAATGAAACCGTGGAAAAAACTAAATTTAATTGCTGGGTTTTACTAAGCTCTATTGTTTTAGGAACTTTACTTCAATTTTACTTAGGTATACCTTTTACGAAATGACTGTGGAATATTGAATACCTACATCAGAATTATAGGTAGGTAAAATGTTGTTTTCCGGATCTATTGCATTAGAATTGATACAATTTTACAAATAAATATGTAGGATTTTAAAATTATAGGTAACTAAAAAAATCTCAAATTAGCCCGTATTGTCCCACTACAGGGCGAAATCGATTGATTCAAATCGATTCTGAGCCAAAATGGACTAATCCCCAATATAAGCGTCAGGTTCATCCCACCACCTCGGCCGGGGTCTTCTGCGATGCCGTTTGACGTTTTCAGGAACCAAATTATAATTTAGGAAGATATTTTCTCAATCAATAAACTTTTCCTAGCCACTAACCACACGAAAAGAAGAAGAACTTTGCCTATTCAAAAGATTTATTTGTGTGCATTCAAGGAGAACACACGATCGTCTTCTCACGTGGCATGTTTTTGTCATTAGTATGTATCGAAATATTTACTTAACAATATCATATTCATTTTATCACTATTAATTAAAATGAAAATAAACTATTTATTTGTCTGAAAGCAAGTTTTTACTCACTAGGAAAGATTCTCGTAAATTCAATTTCTCTCTGGACACAAATCATTAACGCAGACACAATAAAGGAGGGTCTTAACATAAGTAAATTGTATTGGAGCAAGTAGGCACTGGATTGGTAGGAACTTCCTAAATAAACGTTCAAAGTACTAATAGGAGATATATAGTTTGTCCACTCTAAAATGCCGCGCCCCGGTACCGTATTATTACCCGACTACGGCGAAGAAAAAAGGAGGGTTATGATTTTGACCGGTATGTATGTATGTATGTAAGTATGTTCATCTGTTCCCTCATTTATCTTCTAAACCACTAATCACAATTTAAAAATTAGGTATTGTTGGAAGCGTCTTGATCGTCCGCTGGCTATAGGATATGTGACGTCACATTAAATTAAAAATTGCGCCCTCTACAGGACATAAAGTAAGGAACTAAAAAAAAAACGTTTAATCGTACCATGTTGGGTATCAAATGAAAGGGCTTAATGAGCACATTTCAAATATATATATATATCATAACCCCAAAAGAATTTAAAAAAATTTAAGTAGTAAAAACTAAAACCCAACTACGACTAAAAATGTATAAACAAGACACCACAGACAGACAAATTAAAAATCCGGAGTCACACGTAATCTGTTCGATTTATGCCCTAACACGTGTGACTCCGGATTTTTAATTAATCATTGTGAATGTGAGGACTATTTGGATTTTTATTTTTGTTTTATTTTTATATATTTTTTTCGTTAGTTAGTTTTAACGATGGTCTGGCAATTTGAGTACTTTATGCGGCCTACCCAAATGTCCTTTCTTTGGTATTGTTCCTCGAGTCGTCGGTTGAGCTCCTTATGTTCTGAGTTGAGCTCCACTATTACTAACAAATGCTTGCACGGACTGGACAGGTCCACTCAAATCTGTGTGGTTCTTTCCTCAAAAGACCATTTCAGACGCTAATCTACATGGTCCTCATATGGCCTGTCCAAGATTATGTATAGACTTTAAAAGAGACTGCGACTTCTGAGCTAGTTTAGGCCTTTCTTCACAGAGTAGCCAAATAGGAAACGTCGATCTCATCTAGCTCATTTTTACTATTTTATAATAAGACGTGTAAAAGTGATTATAATATCCTATTTACAGAATAAGCAATGCAATTTCGCATTACCCATAGAAATCCGCATTACTGTGTACGTCAATGCGGTAGTGGGGCACGTCATTTCAAAGTGGACAAGCTTCACCTATGTATAGGAACAAATCAAAAGAAACAGCCTATACTATACTATATACTATACTTGCACACACATATACTATACTTGTCTATATTATACGTAGTAACTGACCATGTATAATATGGACAAACCATGGCTGTTTCAAGATATGATAATAAATGTGGAAAACCCTTTAAGGGCCTCAGCTCAAATTCACTTTTTATCGCGCTCGCACGATACTACTCGCGGCCTGAGTCAGAGCGAGACGAAGTGGGGTGCTGGCGGCTCCAATTGCTCAAATAGTTTGAAAAATTAAAAAATGTGGACAGTTATGAGGAAGACCAAAGAAGAAAAGGATGAATAGTATGCAATATGATTTTTATGGCTAGCTACGAGTAGAAAGACTATTGAGATGACGGTTTATTCATACATATAATCTATTAAAGAAGAAATAAAATGCTGCGAACTAACTACACTTGCATAATGTTATAACCACACACACATTATTTATGCAGATTCTAGTAATAGGTGTCCATAGAAGTTATAAGCAATCAAATACACAATGTTGCAAAGTCAATACTTAGTGGCAAACAGGTTGCATCTACAATGTAATGTTATAAGTAGCTGAATGTAATAAAAGCTATTCAATGATCGTAAATATAAACAATATGTATGCTCGAGACCGTGATAATATAGATAGTACTAAGGTGTTCCTGGGTTGAAGTATTTACTGGAAATTTATAAGAGGCTGTGTATTATTCTGATGCTATGTTATCAGCTCGTAAATGACTAGGGTTGAACTTGGCTTTACTATGCTAAAGTCTCAGGGGTTTTTATTGCAACCCTTTGGCAGATAATTTTGCAAAATTATAATCCTTCTATTGCCTCTTACGACAAATAGCAAGCTAGGTTATTTCTGACTTAACTTTTTCTAATTTTTTTTATAATAAACGGATTTTGGATTTAAAAAAGTGTTGGAAGTATTGCATCGCTTATGACCAAAATACTACTTATGACTTTGAAGTTTATTTGTGGTTAATATAGTTCTTGGCAAAATGACGTCAACGTAAGGAATTAAATACGTATCAACATTGAACCGGAAAATAACCTTATTTCTTACATTAACTTTAAACATTTCTTCTTCATATCGAAACGTACGAGATCAACAGTCAAATGGACTTCACATATCACGCACATAGAGATTCCACCATATCTCTACAGAGTTGTAAACACACGTATTCCCAATACGAGAAATTTAAATTTCCAAGGAGATCGCTTTAAAGTATTCCTTTTAAAAGCTTTATGTTATTGAAATGACCGGTATTACATCCCAACCACCATTACTAACTGCACTGTCCACATAAATATTCATATCACTAAATTTTCAAACCGAAAGAGAGATAAAAGTAGTTTTACTGCTTCGGTGCAAGTAAGATGGTAGAAATTCGATCAGGCGGCTCGAGTGCGAAAGGAATACAAAATCTTGTATGTAGGTGTGACAAGGATAGCAACAAAATCAGAGGCTTTTACGGTAGAACGGGCAGCGAGCAGTGAAATGCGGGCTTGGTACACCTTTTTCGATCTCGCTTGAATAAATTGAATTTGAGATTAATCTTTTGTAGTTGCTATAAATGACGGCTAGGTTTTTCTGATGTTAAAAATATGATGGGCAGAGCAATAAAATGTGTTTTTATGAGTAAGATTATGTTGGATTGAAGCATCATGATTCTTAATCCGGCTATATATAACATCTACGTATGGCATACTTTAGTAGTTCCTAATAATAAGATTAAATGACCGGTATGCAATTAAATATTGGTTAGTTATATTTACGATAGGTGAGTCTGAGTATATATAAAACGCATAACTGATTTATTTTGATTTCAAATGATTGGGCACAATAAATTTTATCCCAGAAAAAAATACTTATTAAAAGTAATTAAAAAATTGTGAAAAAATCAACGAATTGTAATTAGAAGGCAGAATCTTGGCTTGTCTAAGAATCTCAGATATACTTCTAATAGCCATTGATTAAATTCAGAAAAGTGTTCAGAAAAGCAATGTGTCATGATTTCAAAACCAAAAGCACTAACGATTACATATTTCCAGCTAAGAACAGCTCAAAAATCACAGGTAAGCTAAATATGTAATACCCTGTATGAATTCAAAAACATTTCCTCATACCATAGATATCCGTGCCTCATACTAAAAGCAAACTTCATGAAAATCCCACACTTGCTCGAACACAAAGAAAACTTTCACGGCACCAGTAACTTTGAACATAAAAAGCCGAACAACAACAAAATGTAAACGACCATTACTAGACAACAGCATATAAAGTAGACAGACGCCGGAAACTTTATGAAAACACACGCTGTGCACGAGTTTAAACAGTTTTATTGTCATAGCATGTTGCTCATCTCAAATGGAAATAGAATGGGTCGTAAATCTCGGAATAGCAATGTATTTGACTTTATTAGAGCTGTACAAATATTGGATAGTGTGATCGTTCTAATAAAACATGCAGACGCAACATTAGACGGTCAAGTTAAATGCTTAGGGAGTTTACAAAATGTACGACATCTTTGATCGAATTAATGTTCGCGTGTTACGGGAATTAAAAAAATATATTTCTAACCTCACTGGGATAGAAAAGATAATTAATGATAAGTACTGTAATCCTAGGAATTTCCCCCAAAATAAATAAAGTATGGAACGTAAATCCATTTAAACTAATTTGATTATAAGCATTATTAGACGCAATTTTATTCACTTCAACCACCATTTACCTGAGTAATCATGGGGATTTTAAGCACAATAATAATAAATTTAAAGAAAATTACTTAAATTTTCTTTAAAATTTATTATTATTGTGCTTAAAATCCCCATGATTGTATGTAAAATTAAATCAAAGAACAGTCCATTATAAATTAAGCAATGACACTAATGTGGATACTGTGACCAAATCCGGTACTCATTAACATTTACTGATATCACCAGAAGCTTAAAACTTATACAAAAGTATAAATTGATGAATGATGCATGAGAGAACTAGATTCTTTTAAAAATAAAAATCTGTACAAAACGTTTTGGAGCTTAGAATATGCTAATGTTAGAAGTTATTGAGATATAGATCGATATTGTATTGGTTTTATTTAGATTTTGTCTGCTTAGTTTTATAAATTTAATAATCTTTAAGGATCTTAATGAAATCAAAGCAAGATATAGGTAACAAAATTCCTCAAAATCACGTATTATTGGTAATGCTATATACTTATTTAAAGACGTTTATTTATGCATATTACTTCGCTAATATTTATGGAAGCGGCAAATCGTTTGAATGAGTTGAATAAACAAAATCATACAACTGCAATTTATTCGTAAAAGATCCTGGGGTATCACTTAAAGTGTCTGACATTCACACGAGAATCATAAAACCCAACATTCTTAATGGAATATTATTAATATTGACGTCACTAATTAACATTGATTTTAATGACAAAATGTATCCCATGGAGGACTGATCCATAAAACAGTATGAAATCAATAAGACATAAATGAAGCATGGTAACAAATGATCTGATTTCGATTCATCTGTTAGGTGAGAATTTATGTTTTATGCTAATACAGTAAAAACAATGCAGGGCTGCTTAATTAAGCATGTTTCTCGATCCATAAATCTAAATGTTCATCAGTCGTGGGATGGTGAAAATGGAATAATATTTAAGAGCTGTATCTCGTCTCTGATCAAATTTAAGATTGAGATAAGAATCTACGTTGGTTATTTAAAATTCTGTTATTAACGTGTTTATCATCAATTTTGGTGTCTTTATATGGAAGAGAAGCATTAACGATATTTACAGGGAATAGATTTTTTATGATCGTAGCAAAATTGTTTGTTGATGGTTTTTCCTTGGCAAAACAAATATGGGAATATTTGTTTTCCGGGTTTTCTAGTTTAAATAATTTCACTAATGAAAATGTTTAATTTTGATGTTATTGTGTGTAATTTTTTAACATTATCACTATAACTTTATTTTATTTCCAGACGTACTTGAAACCGTGATGTCGGACAACGCCGGAACAGTAGCATCGAGGGCGTCCACACCTCGCCCTGTCAACGAAACGCCAGTTGCCGCACCTCTAAGGTCCAGACATGACCAGTTCCTCGCTAGCTCAGCTGAAAGAGCCCAACAACGCCCTTCCTCAAGCGGCAGAAATCCTTCTGGAAACTTCGAATCACCACCCCTACCTTACCACCGTCAGATGACAACAGGTTCCTTACTTACCTCATCTCATCGCGAGACCTCAGCATTTGTTCCTGTTGTACCAACTCGGTCCATGCACCCAGTTATCTACCCTAACGAAATGCATCCTGCATTGATACCCTCAGAAATTATTGAAAGGGAAAGAATGATGGACAGAGAGAGAACTGAACCCGCTAAAGGGTCTCCAGACAGAGCGTCCGGAAATTTTCCTAAAAGAAACTCATTTGATTTAATGGCTATGATGGTGGAAAAACGAAAAGAAGTTGCGTTGCGTGAGGCTGCAGCAGCAATGTTACTTCCACATCATAGAACATCGTCTATCGAAGGCATGATGTCTGATGGATCTTCACAGCCGCCTATTTACGGTCCTCCGGGGCCATTCCTTGGTGCTCCAGGGCCATCACCAACTGCTGCAGGCAGCTTTACATTCCCTGGAGCAGGTCTTTTTCCTCCCGGAGCTGGTCCACATCAAATGCACCCACATTTAGATAGGCGGCTTTTGAGAGCGCCAGGTCGTGCCTCAAGACCGAAGAAGCAGTTTATTTGTAAATTCTGTAACCGCCAGTTCACCAAGTCGTACAACCTGCTGATCCACGAAAGAACCCACACCGATGAAAGACCTTACTCCTGTGACATTTGCGGCAAGGCTTTCAGACGACAGGATCACTTGAGAGATCACAGGTACATCATATTATTATTTATATAACTCATTTCATTATCTAGCTCTATCATCATCGTAAACAGAAACTGTAGTACGATATTACGAGTATTAGTTCAATCGTAAAAGCGACCATCGTCGCTCGACTCATCGTCCTGAAATTATCTTCAAATCGCTTTTTACACATAGGAAGTGATAAAGTGGTCTATTTCTTCCAGATCATCATGCATATACTTACTGTAATTATGACTATTTTTTACGGAGGTAATAATCAAAGTGCCGCGCCGCTTTCCTGCACATTATAATTTTCAAGAACACTGATCGTAGTATGCTATACAGCTAATTTGTATGCACGTAACAAGCAGCCGGTGTAACTCAAGTTGCAGATGTTAAGCCGACTGTGGCCGTATCCGCCCGAATACTCGGAATCGAAATATTTATAAAGTTTCTCGATCGTAGCTAGCTCCGGCTTCTAAGAAATCTTTATATCTTGATTAATAAGTAAAAGGTGATTATACTTTCAAGCTCATGTACACTTATGATGAAAAAACTTCGGCTGACGACTGTTCAGACGAATGCCATTTGTTGAGTAATGTCTAAGTAGTGGTCGTTCGTGATCGTACTTCGAGATAACAGACAAATAATATATCGCTGTCTCGGACAGTACATGACAGATGGACTGATGGATTTTATTAGAGTATCTCATGCTTGCAATGGTAATAACAATAGATTATTTGTCTTAAAAAAAAAACTTGATGCAAAAACAACGACAAACAAAGAAGTTAAAAAAACCTTTATATATAACCTTATAATTAATAATATTATAT
This sequence comes from Lithophane leautieri, assembly GCA_949152455.1. NCBI lineage: Eukaryota > Metazoa > Arthropoda > Insecta > Lepidoptera > Noctuidae > Lithophane > Lithophane leautieri. The sequence goes on along the minus strand of OX424473.1, from coordinate 10,972,006 downwards.
ACAGAAAACATAATTCATAATAAAAAGTCAAAATCTAAGATGACCTATGAAATTTTATCGTTCTATCGAAACTGTATGTGTTACTCACACAAAGATTGTTCGATACAAAGAAGCTTGTAATCGGATTTAAATATTTTGTACGTCAATCCTATAATATATAACTCATTAAAACATACGATTCGTGTGAGGGTCGACGCCTTATGATGTGAATCGAGTAATTTTATAGCCAGTTATAAAAACTGAACGTTGTCGGGGTCTGATTGGAGTTTGCTACCAAACGTCCATATTTCTACTGTAACATTTTATGAAGCTTAGTTGCTTTACATATTAAAGAAAATGACTGTTCGTTCATTAATTTTCTACCTGTTTTCTGTATAGTACTTATCGATCCACTTAAAGGATTAGCTTTTATCGTATAAATTGTTCTTGCAATCCTGATTATGATAAGCCAAGACTTGAGTTAGCAGCTAGTTCCAACTAATTGACTTGTTTAGCCAAGTCATCAGTTTTTTTTTATTTGGAAGCCATGGAACTTAAAACAGGAAGATCAAAAATAATTCTGTTTTAGATAGCTAAGTTGTTGTTTTTTTTTTTTACGATGAAAAATACCATCGGAAACCCACTTCAATTCATAGATAACAAAGTGAAAATCTCAAGTTATGTCAACGCAAACATTAAAACTTTCTTTTTTATAAACAAAAGAAAAGCGGTCAGTATGAGCGATGGTAGGTGTTACGCAATAATTCACTATCGCTAACGAATACAAGTTAAATGAGTTATTATATCCAAAATTTTATTGACTATCGATGTAGCCTTTGCAGTATTCTTAGTAAGATTAACAGTAAAGATATCAATAATAGTTCGATTTTTCTTTATTTAAGTCTAGATACTTACACCTTTATTCATAAACGTGGCTTAAAGTTAAGTAATGATTAGCGACGGTTTAACCATACATTTTTGACGTTTGATCGTCACTTAATTTTAATCATCGTTTATGAATAAACCGCTTAATGTATTATTTTACTGTTTTTTAAGATTTCATAATATTTTGTTTGACGTAAAATCGTTTTGTAAGTAACATCATAAAAAAAAGGCTGTAGCTACAAACCTACCTACATAAAATAATTTCTAACAATCTATCCATTATAATATTTTTATTATCTTGAAAACATATCGTGTTTCTAATGTGATTCCTATGTCTGTTAAAGTAGGCCTTGTAAAGTATAATTTAACTAGTTTATAATTTGATGGAAAAATACCAACATTTAGTTTTATGGGCAGTATTCGACTTTATCTTGGAACATTATTATTAGTACAGATTCATTTCTGTGGTAAAACTCAAACTTTTAAGAAATAACTGTTAACTGTTAATTAGAAACTTGTGCAACTGAGTCTGCGCAAGAAAATCGTTCTAAATCCTTTTCTTTTTCGTTGGATTCTTTACTTGGTCCTTATCGCATGACCCATACAAAAGAGGTGTATGCGTTAAAAACAGCCTTGTTATTAAATCAGATAAATTCTGTAAATATTCTCTTAACTCTTAAACGTGTCAATTTTATAACGAATTAACTTGTTTCCGTATTGAATGAATTAATATTCAAATTGAATATCGATTTCTTTCGTAACGTCTTCTAATGATTTTGACATTCTTGGGTGCTCAAACTATTAGGAACTATACTTTATAACCATGACGAATTTAAAAAAGATAACAATCAATTTTAAGATTTTAGAAAATTATGGGTAATGATTTTGAACAGCATTTCAATTCGGTTAAAACGATTGAGCAGGACTTCAATATTTTGAACTGATGCTGTAATTTGCGACCATTTTTAATCTATAAATGACCTTAATGTATATTTATGAAATCTTGTATACTACCTACAAACTATAAAAAACCACTGTTCAAATAAAAGTTACTTGATAAATTCAGCGTATCATGTTAGTTAACAACACAACTTGTTGTTGTTAGTTTGTATATTTCGTTTCATCAAAACATACTCCATGGTGTTTTATAAATTCACTTCATTAGATTCATCTAGCGCTAGCCTTATATCAATTTCAAAGAACGAAGCAATAATTTTTCTAGGCCTGCCTAAAAAGTTTTGCAAAAACATACAATACTAATCAAACTTACATTACTAGTCGACCACAAGCAATAGTTCCCATTAAAAAAACATGATCTTTGTCATTTTCTGATGGATTCGAACCAACTAACTCAATTCATGCTACATTATATAGCATGTTTTTTACTTACCCGCCCGTAATTAGTTTAAATTCTGATGATTCATCTTTTTCTATTGGCCCAGGCCATAATAGAGTACAGGACTCAGTACCATCGGCAAATAAATCAAACCAGTTACAAACTAGACTGCAAAATATTTTATTTCCCGTACATTTTTATATAACAACTTTATAAAGATGTTTTCGACTTTTATTGCGTCTACTGATTATTTTTATTGTCGTTGCTATATAAAACATTTGAGTGTGTTTCGGCAAATTAGTTTTTGCTCATTAAGAAAATTTACTGATGTTTTATCGTGAAAAATTATAGCTAGGAATAATTTTGATTTATTTTAATGCCTCTGCTGACCGTACAGAGGCGTGGATTAGTTGGGCCTTCGTAAAGCAATTTAAAACTATTATTATTCGGCATAATTCTGTACATCATTTTTAAGTCTATATTGAATGGTTGTGAACAAAAAATGTTCAGTATTATTTATCACTTAAATCGAATGATTGGCGACTACATTCAAAGATATATTATTCGTAATTATGTGTCTATATGATGTTCTCATAGGTAGTTAGAATCATATAAAAATTTCGGCAAGCATTAAAAAAAAAAATTAAAAACAATAAAATATATCTGTTGAATTAAGCTGCATTCATCAAAAACCTATTGAATCAATAGGTTTTTTAGTAGTTATGAAGCAAGATTTCATAATCAACTAGAACTACGTATATTTATTTCATAAAATAGACGTATTCGTTTCAAAAGGAAAACCTCCCACTAAAACAATGTTTGCATAAATATTACTGGAAATATGAAATCATCATCTCCTCATAATGTGCAGTTACATTTTTTGTCGTAGATAATTATGTTATGATTGCCTTTATAATCGAAGTGCATATGATGCATAATACCATCCCATTAAACCCACTGCCGTAATTAATACCTTTGAAGAAAAAGAACGAAGCCAACGACAGGAACGTAATATTATTCGCAAGTTTCTAAGAAATACATATAATACTAAAATGCCGCACGAATATTAAAACAAGATTTAAAATATTCAAGCTTTTAAGTGCACACAAGGTAAGCTGAGATCTGCCTCAGCTTCAGTCGAGAGCTATCGTGTGAAAACTGAGTTTATAATTTTTCCACGATCCGATTGTAGTATATTCTTAGGCGTCAAGTAGCTCCCTCTATTGATACTTACTCATTTCAAAATTCAGTACTTAACTATGCAGCCCACGCGTTCCTTCCAACATTGTAAAAGTATCCATGTTATTTCGCTTGAAATAAACTACCGATTTCTGTACTCAAAATCTCTCGATAACACAATTCAACCCAATACTGCGAACCTCCATTTAAAAATAAATAATAAAAGCAAAAATAATACGCGTATCGTATATTTTTCATGAATATTTAACAAGTTTACTGGCCTTACGTAAATATAAAATGGCTTTTAATGATTCTGTCTTATCGAAAATGGATCGGTAGAATCGAAACATGATCGGAATATTTTTACTTAAATTAAGAATCCAGTGTAGTCCTTCGGTTAGGAATATCATGTATAAAATGAATATTTCTCGGATTTTTGGACCCATTTTAACCAAATACATTTTATATTTTAGTAACATTACATCTAAAACATCTATTAAAAATCTTAGGAATGATTTATGGTTATTTTTCATTCAAACTTTGAAGATAACGCTAAGGGGTACCTCTGGGAATCACCATCGGACCCTTTCTCACTCTAAGTAAGAATATTTCTAATAATGACGCTTCAAATGGAAGCATACGTTTAGTATGTCAAGAAAAACATGTATACTTGGAAATATGAATTCCTAACATTAAGTTATGCCATGAGAACGGCCATAGATTGCATCTCTGTCAAGTTAGAGATACTCATAAACTATCAAAGCAACCAGCTTTTAGTCCCAAACACTTAGCAGTATGATAGATATGGTATTGAGTACCTATCTACGTAAAGCATTTTTCGATATTGATAATGTTAAGATTAAGTCATAAAGATTATGATATAATTAATTTAACAAAGCAGTAACGCACACTGTTTTATGACCTCTACAGATCATTTTGCCCTTATGACCTCGTGGTGGTCAACATAGATATAATCGCAACATTATTGAAATCCAACAAAAAACTTAAGAGCACAATAATCAACATTAAACTTTTAATTAAATTCTCTTCCAAATGTTTTCCTACCAAAATATTATGGTTCGCATCGAATCAAAATTTAGCCATTATGTACCGTCAGCGTTAGTTTCCCATCGAATGATGGGCATAACTATATACATATAGCTATATAAACAACACTATTCACACCATAAACCTGTAGTACCAGAGTGAGATAAAAATACTGCATTAGGCGTAGCTCACACACAATATTTGGTTACGACTATACACAGTCGCGTTTGCTTTTCATTACAACTAAACTTGACCTGAGTTTTGGATTGAAAAATTTAGAAAACCACCAGTTTAAATTTAGTATACATATTCATAATGCCTGTCGTGCATGTTTTCTATATTGGAAAACTTCACTTACGTCATTGATAATCATATAAAAATAATATTAAAATAAAAAAACATGAAATGGTATCAAGATACGGATAAAAAGGTCGTGGTACTGGTATCACTAAAAGCAGTAACTATTGTGTTCTTCCGAAGTACCAAACAGGGTCTTTACAGCTTAAACTTTTCATAACAACATACAATTTTGTTAAAACTAGAAACCAGCGATTAGCCGCACGTATACGCCAAGCCTAACAAGAAACATTCCTCAGTGCACTGCAACTAGACGTGTATCTGCTATCATTAATTTTCTACCGCTAGCGAGGCAATTTCTTATTAAAAACTGGTTCGAAACCTATCTCCAGAGATACATTAATATTATAACGTGTTGATGTACTTCTCTGTCTTCCCCTTAGATTCTGTTTCTGTAATGGACATTAAAAATAAAACTAATGAAACAACGAGAGTTATAGAGTTGAATTTTTATCTATGATCGGTTTAAGTATTTTCAACCTTTCACCGATACATGACATACAATCCCATTTTTCCACCAAAATATCTCTGTCTATTCTCAAAATATTTGTCTAAAAATAATACATATTAAAACGAACCAACAAAACGTTATCAGACTTATTATCGTCATTCAATAATGGAGATACGCATTAAATATTTGCCAAAGTCTTCATAAGAATTATTTTTGCATTGAACATTATTTTATCTCGAGGCTCATATGCAATTATGATTGAACCGAGACCACATATAATGGGGACCGCGTAAAGCTCTCGCTCGTTCAGATCGCTCAAGGGGCTATAGCAAAAAGGGATATCAAATTAATACTGAATCCATAATAAATCAAAGAGGGGCAGGTGGACTCGATCGCAAGAACCCGAGATTCGCCTACAGGTCTTTAGAAATTATCATCTTGGCTGGAGCCAATCATATACCTAAGTGTTTGATCGTTGGAATTGGAATCTTTGTTATTCTGAACCCAGAATTCGTTACTCCAGGCGATGCCACGCGATGTCCGAATTTTTCTGTCCCTAATTTCGTCTGTGACACAATAAACGCATTTCGTTTTCATTTAGTCGGAAACAGATGGTTGTTTATGTAAATGTCCGGTAATTTCATGCGTATCTTCTGTGAAGACGGTTTTTTGTATGGGATAAACATGTTCGATGTGCTATTAACATAATATTACTAAAGGTGCATATCGGATGAATATATCAATTTTATAATGACGTGAGGCTGTAAATAATAAAATGATCTTCTTGATGTTGTTTCACATTCAAATATAGAGTACCTTTATTCATTTTATTTTGGAACTGGACGAAATATTGTTTCGTTCTTTTGTTGATGCTGCATGTTAATTTGCATTTATTGGAAGCTTGTAATTATCGTTTTATAACAAGCTCATGTTGATCAGTCTAATCTTTTTACTGGATTCATATCCACAAATATGCGTTTGAAAGAATCGTGACCGAAACTGTAGATCTAATTAAGTAAGATCTAATTAATTAGCAAGGTACGCGATATGCGGCAAACCTCTTGTTGATTTCACAGTATCTCATTGCTTTTTGAAAGTTCCTTGAAGACTGTTGCACAACTTTTTTTCTTGAACTCTCAATTCGTTTTGAGGTTAAGGACGCATTTTATACGTATCCTGTGCACCTGCGGCACTGAAAATAAACTCGGTTGTTTATTTATAAAGAAATAAGTCAAAACGCTGCCGTTGGGCCCGTGGTATCACAGTAGAGATCGCTTGCAAAATTTTCCAAAAGTATTTGCCAAAAGATCGTCCGATAAGAAATTTCGGAAAACCGTCTCATTTGAAACGTCGACACGAAAAGTGTTTATGGAGCCTATAGATTTCATACTTCTTTTTAATTCATAGGTTTACTTGATTGAATCGGTGATAAGTCACGCAAAAATTCGCCGACCATTTCGATCATGGTAGGCTACTTTCGAACTTTCGACTCTAATAGATACCACGCACATCTGTACTCACCTCGGACTTGTGGTAACGGATTCCATTTTAATCTGTCTTAGATTATTCAGATGCCATTGTTGAATCGACTCGGACAGGTAAACGTATTATTTAAATTATTCTTCGGACGATTGCATGTTAGGTTGCAAAACGCTTTTTTGTCGCTATATCCAGCCAATTAAGTTTAGTATTCGCGTGATTCGGATTCTCAGTTAAAATAAAAGGCAAAACGATGTCGGATTCTTGTTTCTGTGTTCATAATTGACTGTTTTATAATATCACCTTGTTTTAAAAACAATTGTATAGTTTTTATCCATGTTGGTTGGTATTTTATGTAGAATTCCAAATGGGTTTAATGCTTAGCAATAAAGAATGCAAACCTATAATTATGTCATAATTATTTTTGAAATAATCATTGATTCCAATAGCAAAATAATAGGCAATTAAATATTTTGAACGGTTTCCTTAAAATCAAAGATTACCATTCCTAAAAATAATACTGATTTATTTAAATATTGCTAATCAAATGTGAAAATTTATTTCGTATAATAATACTGATCACATTCTTGACCATTCTAATAAAATATAAGTTACTAAAAATGCATTTTATATAATCTTCACAAAACGTCAGTTTTCAATTAACATTCTTGCGATACAATCAGTACGATTAATCATACTTTAGCTATCGCAAAAACGGAAAGTAACCCATTCGTAATCCGAAAACCAGTCTCTTGGTGTCGAAACGTCAGTCTTCAGGGTTCCTTAGCCTTATGATAAATAAACTTATCTATACTGTCAATCCAATGCAGTAATCGAACAAAATTAAAATATACATTGAATAAAAAGAACTGATTTTATCACACAAACGCATTTGTAACTTGATATTTGTATCGCTAAATATTTAAATAATTGCGAAAGCATTTTTGATATTATACCCCATGGCGACTTACGCATATAAATTTCTGGGACATGAAACTTAACTAAATTGAAGTTCATTGTGTTAATCCTCTCCAGAATTTTATAATCCGATATGAGAGATACTTGACACTCGTTTTATCATATTTTTTATGTGAATATTGCTTACTTTAATGACATTTCGGTAGGCTGGAATGCGGTCAACGACGGCAGAGAGAATAATAAAAATAAAATTCGTCTATAAATTCTATAACCAAGTGGCAGGTAGCGCCACCTGTCGGCAAATGAAATACTGGCTTAAGGTGTTTCGAGTGCCAACCATTAACCATAATGACTGACATTTAATTAAGTTTTGCCATTTAGTATTTAAGAGGCCTCATATCCTATTCTTAGTACTCAACCACATGCTATGGTCGCGTAATATTAACACGACTTCGCATATGTCCACACTCTTACTAACAAAAGTGCTAGGGGAAATATTAAAGTCAAGCGATGCTGCTCGTCCCATAAAACAAAAGTATTTTATGGATATTTCTCGTCCAACAATAGAGGATTTATCTCAATGGCTACAGAACTGGAGTTCAAATCGTTTTTTAAACAGAAAAAACCTTTAATACTAACAGAATAAAGTGTATTACAAGATGTCAAGTAAACTTATGTGTGTTAAGGCGTGGGTTGACAAGACTTATGCTTATCGTCGATTTAGCATTTCTTCGCTACTTAATCCAGTTTTTAAAAGCCATTAAGCTTGTAGTAGCAATCGGTATTGCTTGTTTTGTGTCTACCATCTGGGAACGGGATGTAATGATTTACAACCAAACTTGTTATTACATTTTTTTCACCTACACCAACTCTTTAATCTTAATGAGTTTTTTTTGTCTCTATCTTTATTTATAACTCCATTTACGTTTTTTTGTTTACGTAGATTATTTCCGATTCCATCAGAATCTTTATTTCCTTCGGTATGTAGTGGAAGGTTTTAAAAAGGTCCATCGGTTCCATAACTTCACTTAAGGCTTGCTCAAGAGTTAGCTTGAAATATTTCTGAGTGTTGTCGTGGAGGCCCGTGCAAACAGTGACCGGTCGGTTGTCCAAACAAAGCGGGTGTACCGGTGCCATCCACTATGTGGCCTCTAAACTCGAGCCCACGTTCTTCAAGAATATTTGTATTTACATTAACATCCTCCGCTATTTGTATACGAATAATGTAATTACCTTTATGTACGTCGGAAACCAATTTCTTTGAAATGGGTGCGTACTGTGTGTATGACAAGCTCACTTTTTCGGATTAAGTAGAAGTATTTATGTGGCTTTAACTGAATTTATTTTGGTATTGTTGAAATCTTCACGAATAATTTTATTAGTGTAGGAATTTTTGTATGTGATCCTTCGATACATTAGGTACTTACCTTACTATCATTAATCCTTTGGAACAATTTCTAAAAAATCTGTCCAAACAAGATGAAGTGTACAAATATTTCAAACTTAGATTCCATTGTTGTTGAGGAAAGTTCCAGGTTGGTTGAGGTATGCCTTTCTATATTAACCATTAATCATGCGACGAACTCAATGTTAGATAAAATCCGTGGACACACACATATGCAGGGGATGTCTTTTGAACGTAACTTGACACACACAAGCCAATTTAAAAACAGGTAGAGATTAAGGATCTCTTTCTTATTTCAAGAATTTCTCAGTAAATAACTGTTGTAAGGTTTACGTTCAAAGATTACGTGGATTAGCCTTGATTTCGGATTGTTTGCACGTGGTGAAATAATATGAATTTGCGGCTGTGCTTTGTCAACCGAAAGTATGTTTTTGTTAGAACTTCCAACTTTGTGTTATTGCATGAAATTTCATGCATAGACATGAAGTTATTAAGTTTACGACTATTAAGTAAATAGGTACCTACATGAAGGGTTTGTGAATTTCGCAATAACTATTATGCAACTTCAACAAATTTTATGGCTGACAGTAATTTCAACTGTGATAAAAAAGGAAAATAAGTAGGAATTTATGGTTTTTCATATTTTGTGAGTATCCATTCCAAAACGTTACATTTTAGATACATAAAATATAACCTTCAATTCTCTTAATCATACACTTCTGTAGCTTTATTTCATTTCCCATAACCCTTTTTTACCAAATCATAAGCGATCAAAGATAACCACAAAAATACTTCGAAGTCTTACGTGACGGCTCTCGGGGACATTAAAAATGGTGGAAATGAGTTTTGATTTTATCTGTCATGGCTGCCCACGGGTTTAAGCTGACTGTGTATACATAAAGATTTCTTGAGGAGTCACTAAATTATTTATGAGGTACAGTCGGCAATGTTCACCGTTGACTACTTTTCCAACTTAGTAATAAGGGCAAAAGGGGGGTGAAACGTGGTCAACAACTAACTTTGTCGAGTGTACATTTTTCTTTATTTGGGTATTTTTATCAAAAAGTTAGATAAACTGATTCTCATGAGACACTTAGCATTGAAAAAAGTCAAAATAAAAAGGATTTTAGAAAAATAGAACACTTGTAAGACCCACTTCACACCACACTGCAGGTGAAGTTGCATTAGTTGAATAGAATCGACACTATAGTGTGAATTGACACTAAAAGACAGCCAATAGAATCACACTATTGTAGTTTTCCATTGCCGGATTAAATATATTAACATCCCTCTTCATTCAGGCTTTTATTACTACCACGGTCTTGTAATTCTGAAAAAAAAAAAGGTTGAAGATTCTCCCTCAAGATAGTGGGGATAAAGTAGGTGCGTTTGCGACCAGACTAAAAGTCGCAGTACAACCGGTCGTCCTTGGCGGTTGAACCCTCTTGCACACCCATGGCTTTCCATACAGAGTTTATGGTGCATCCAGAAACGAATTATTGTGATGGAAAACGGTGATTTTGGTCTATGTTGTGGAAGTCTAATGATTATAATGTTTGTTTTAGCCGTAAGCTGAAGCTGATGTAAATATAGGTATTATTTATGGCCATGTGTTACGTTTTTTTTTTAAAGGGCCAATATTTTATATGCCTCAATTTTTCCACCTTTATTTATTTATGATGACACACAAAATACACATAAAAACTTTTTAAAGATAAAAGAGCACAAAGGAACTGCTTATTTCATTCGTTTCTTCCAGCAGTCCAGCGATAGGAGAGAGTTGTCTGAGAGACGTAGGCACAGTGTGTAAACTTATTTATACCCTTGTTTCTAGACTTGTTTATGACTTGTTCCCAGAGGTTAGATCAGTTAAACCCCTAAAGTACCAAAACAAAATAATTCAAGACTAGTCAACGTCTAACATAAAGGAAGACTTAACTCCAAGCCATCCATATTAAAATCGGGGATTAAAAATATCCGATAAAAAATTAACTGAATTACTAGGCACTTTTGAAATCATAGAAACGGCAGCAACACACAGATTTAAAAAAAGCCTCTGTATAAAACCTTAATCCCGTTAACGAATTCTTTTTCGGTCGAATTCACTCAAAAAAAGAACATCTTAGATATTGTGGCCAGTTTGAAAGACGAAATAATCACGTTATTTATTACCTGTGGCTGGGAGCAAGCAACTTTAATCTCTTCTCGACACGTACGGAACGATTTTATGGGAGATTAAAAGTAGTGATCGAATTTTGAAAAGTTTTCGAATAGTAATAAACTTTGAGCTGTGGTAGGGTTGTGCTATGTATTATTTTACCAAACATTGCAGAGATAAAAAATATTATTATTGATAATATAATTCATTATTAATTTTAAAGAGTTCTTCTATCGTCTTTTAAACATCGTTTTAGTGTTTATGAGTGAAACAAACGACTAATTATAATAATACTACGCAACCAGTAAATTATATTCCTAAAAAATAAAAAAATCTTCATAAAAATACTCACATCCTTGATGTATACAAACGAGCGACTAAATTAATTAAACCAATTCCTATTCTATTGTAAATTATGATGTTTTTAATTTGCTTGATTAGTATAATGCGTATCGATAGGAATCGTTAATGGCATATTACTATTTAGTCCAATATGAATTCTGGCTTTTTATTTTTTTTATAAATCACGCTGTTCACTAGTATTCCTATTAACAAGAAAATATTTTTGTGTCGAGAAATACAAAGAGTGGTGATCGATATTTATTATTAGGTCATTTTTATTTTCCGAAACATAATAATTATCTCTCCTGTTATCCATAGTTGGGAAAAGGCTAGGCAGATAATGAATATCACTCCTGTTATCCTCAAAGGGTTAGGCAGAGGTGTAGGCTATTAGTACACCTACATTTCGCCAGTTATTTTTAAGTTCCATGTAATAGTGAGCGAGCCTATTGCCATCAACTGGGCTAGAACCCAGAGTTCAGACTGCTTCTGAGGTTTTTTTTTCCAAAAGTAATATGATTAAAATTCGTTTCATGTCTATGCGCCACATTAATTTCTGCAGTTTGCAATCAATCATGTTCAATTTCAATAGTAGATATTTATAATTATCTTTACATCCAATAATCGATTCTTTGTAATTGATATTAGTAATAAAGCTTAATGCTATTTCTCAGAATATAGCATTATCAAATTGCCTTGGATATCGGTACATTTTTAGGTGGATATGGTTAGTTAATATCTTTAGTTATTGTGATTACCTCCGTACTGAATTTAGGTAAGTACTTACCTAATGATTACTGTATTAGATAACAAAAACTACTTACTAAAATTTAGGTAGATATTTTAAGCTATGTTTAATTTAATGTAGGTACTTACGGTAACAACAATGAACATAGATTCAGTAAAAACAAAAATGCACCCTTGAAAATTCATTTGTCAGTACCTAAAGATAACACAGTAAAACTGAATGCCGGAGCTAGTGAGGGAGAGGTCAAACGTGAGCCTATAAATAATAAAATGAAGTAAATAAAAATATTTTATTTTAGATATTATTATCATTCCATAATTTTATATCAAGATTACAAAAATAGAAATTAAGATTAGATTACTGACTTGACAAAGAACCTCCAAAGCGGGGATGAGCTCCAAGATTTCGTTGCGGACTGTCACGCATTCTGCAGATTCGGGATACCGTCCTATTGTGAATGATGGTGGCATGAAAGCCATCAGTGCGAATCAGTCTCACATACAGTTTTCTTCGTCTGTTAATTTTAACTGTAAGTCATCCATGGTAAATAAATAAATAAATAAGAAACCAAAAAGATAGGTATTAAAATCATTAGATTGTAATTTCTCTTCTATCTGAAGCATACGATATGCACTCCATCACGTAAAACACTAACAGATTACCGAAGAAACACCAATCCCTTTACATCGTTCCCACATGTAAAGCAGTCAATAAAAGCATCTACGATACGAAACGATTACAGACGATTACGGCCAATTACACACATCACTAAAAGAGGATTTACGACGAAACCAAAATTAACACTCCTGCATCCCGATAGCCTAATTGCACCTCCACAAGTAATAAATCATGTAGGATCAAACAAAATTGAAGGATTCAATCTAATTGGGTTTGTACATAGAGTGGACCAATCAATATAGTTTGATTAATGATATCTCCTCTCCCGGTATAATTGCCAGACGAGACGATCATGAATCAACTGCCAGTGTTATAAATCTGATAACTGGAACTCGTTTCGAACAAGAATATTCACTTCCTAAGCTACTCCGGACTCGGAGCGATCCAGTTTAGGTTCTTTCTAAGTGTAATGATTTCGAGCTGTGTTATCTGTTTGATATTTTTATCTTATCAACTTGTTTAATGAATAAACAGAACGGGACTAGAAACAATAAAAATATATTACCTACCTGTATTCAACGACTGTCGTCGTCTTTATACAGCAAGTTTTCGAATTTACTGTTGGATTTAATCAAATGGAGACGTGCCGTTTGATTATCGATTTTAGATCATAGGAATTCGGCAAATTACGAGTTATTGCTACTAGACATAATATTAGAAACCATTTTGATAAAATTATCGTTTGAGGTCGTAAAACAAGAATAGAATCTGGTTCGAAAGATATTATATGAACCATGAAAAATTGAGTTTTGGAACTATTGAAGCGCGACTATAATGGAGTATTTGATACTTGGACGTATCAAATATCAAAGTTTTTTCTAATGAGGCGCCAATTTTTTGTCGCAGACAGTAGACATGCGTTAACCGATTCTCATGATCGATAGATAAAAACAATGCGGTTCGATCACGGAAAATAGACAAATGGAGTCAGATAAACGCACAATTATAAATTCGATGGTAGAAACGTTATTATTTGGGATCCTTCATTTTTTATTATTCTGGTATTTCTAAGTAGCAGTTCAACATTTAAAAAGCTGTGCAGCACTGCAATGTACATCTTTAGTTTTTTCTTACTTTACTTTCTAATCCTTCATAGAATTTGAGGAAACTTTCCGGTATTTATTTATTTCTGTCTGATTGATGATTCAATTCAAACATTTATTTTCGTGTCTATGCTTGCCAGTCTCATAGCTTTTTCTTCTTCGTCTCTAATTAAATAAATTAAATGCCACGAACAAATTATTATACTGAGTTCCAACGGAATCATTTAGCAATGCAGGGCAAGCAACTCTAATTAAACCTAGGTCCCGCAAGACATAAGTTTTGCCAATTTAATTTGATTCTGGCCCTCATCTGTAATTTGTAGTTTCCTTTGAGCTCAGGTTCCATCAACCTTTTTAAAACATTCGTAGTTTTAGGTAAAATGCACCTGATACTGTGCAAGTGAAGTACGCATTTACAATGAATGTTTGCGTCACTCAGAGGTGAAATTGTGTGTGAAGCGGCAGCGGCAAGCCGTCGCTCCCATTACGTCGCATGGCCGGCGTACGCGCAGCCAAACCGGCTGTGGACGCCGCACTGTATGTAGCTGGCTCGGTTGTTGGAAATATTGATGTGGTTCCACTTGAGTAGCTAGAATTGCCTGGTTTAGCTGACTTCTTATCTACTACCTACACAGATATACTGACCTAATAAATATTATTTAGAATAGGTGAAAGTTATGTATAATACGTTTTTTGGTAGCCGAAACGTCACGTAGTCGGTAACGTCATACATGAATCATTGTCAAAACATTTACTGACTTATCAAAGTGATTTTATTGTGTTCATTGATATTTTATGAAATTTTAATCAAGTTTAAGTGTTAAATTCTGACTTCTAGAATGTCTGCTCAGAAACGCTACAATTTCAGCAAGCACAAACCAAACATTTTATAGTTCTGAATCACTACGACAAACAATGGTTTTAGACTACTTCATTTACAATACTCTCTTATCTGCACTTCCTACATCAGCATAAACAAAATAAAGTAAATGATACCCTTTTCTACCAGTTACTTACCACAAAGCATCGCGGTCCAACCTGGCCTCGCCGCTCCATTAGTATTTTCCATTTATTTTTTGTCCACGTACCTGTCCGACTTTTGGGGTTTTGACTTTTTATAACGTCGACCGCGCGACGAATACTAAATTTCTTTAGTATACAAACGAAAAATAAATGATGCACTGCCACGCATTGCGGAACGCTCTGTATTATTTTTCGATTAAGTTTTTGTGATAGAAGATGGACGATTGGAAGTTAGCTTCACTCAAAATTCCAATTTAGGTGTGAGATTTTTTTTCTAATCTTCAAAGTCATATTTTATTCCAGTGTATTCCACAATTTGCCCTTTCTCTATGGGTTCTTTAGTGTCAAAAATCGACTCACATCAAATATCCATGAAACTTCAAAACCACTTACGCATTAAGTACTGGAAGAAATTTCAGCACGTGCACATTCTATTAAAAAGCAACCTTACTACAATGCAACATTACCTACATTGTGACAAAAGAAACGAAAGACTTTCATGTGTAGGTAGCGTCTAGACCATTACCGGAGACCCAGCGACTACATTAACGACTCATTGTACTGATGTGATTGAAAGCAACTCGCCTACACGTAACCTATTAAGCTTTAACGTAACTACTTTGGTACGTATTATTTTTGAAACTCAATCTGAATTCAATAAGCGACCGTTCTAAAATGTGGTAATAGATTTAGAAGAACCTACTCAAAGGGAAGCGGATGCGCTTAAAATAGAAAAAATACTTATGATTTTGACTTGCTTACCATCTAAAGCCTAAATAAAGAATCCAACTTAAATCGAACACTACAGTGCCACATGAGCTTTAAAGAGAGCATCGAGAATGAGAATGAGAGAGACAGATTTTTACTTAAGTCAATGTTGAAGAAAGTAAAGCAAAAAGGCAGAATTCGATATGTAATTGACCACCAAAACATTTAGCAACATCTTAAAGCTATGATAACAAACCGGATCATGCATTTTGAAGCCACATATGGGAGTGTATTTGGTTTAAAGATTACAGAAGCGGAAGAAGCAGGTTTAATAATACTGGCTGCTATTCATTCAACGTCCATCTGCGATTTTTAAAGCCAGAAATCACAGTGGCAAAAAGTAATAAGTTTGTCAATTCATTTTTTTTTTAAGGAAGGAAGCCAAAAAGTTATGTTGAAAGTAAAAACCTATACAAAGATGACTGTTGAAACGAAATAATTTATTGTTGCAACTTTTGTCAACATTTCGAAAAAGATCCATAGCCCATACAGTATTGTTCGTTTAACTTAAGTCTCTTTCTATTGGAAACGGACTTCAGTTTTGTCATTCAAAAGAAGCTTGTTACCATAATTCCATTGCGGTTAAAAACAAAACGATAACTAATGTATTGACGTCTCATTTTGTTAAACGCAATGCAAAAAAACGTTCTAATGGTAATGCTAATTTCGCTCGAGCAGTTGCGAAAACGCTCGTCTCATTTACATTATGTCACTTACTTCTTGTAAATATTTTGTTATCTACACGGGTTCCTACGGTTCGGTTATAGGAAATATTAGCTCGACAGCGTCTATGCTAATTGGACTTCTAAGTTTCTAGGCGTTAGAAACGACACTTTTGCTAATTAGTCAAATGATTCTTTGAAATGTTGTTTATGTGTGTTCTGTTTCTAAGTTAGGAATTGTTATATTTTCATCTGTCATATTCATATTCGTATGAACTTTTTATTTATTTCCAGTTTCCTCTGATTCATTAGGACAATCTAAAACCATTTCATTCAAGTAATTTTGAGTCTTATCATTGTTCAAAATATTAAACGTAAAATATAGCTATACCATTCAAAATAAGTTCACACTGACTGACTAAACCATTTCTGTCATTCAAATGTTAATTATTGGAAAGTAAAGCGTTGGCGTCATTTACTACTGATGCTGAGATATTAGTAGCATAACAATAAATCGTCTTAAAGGAAACCAGCTTAGTTGTAAAGAGATAAAAGTGCGTGGGTTCGAGACTCAACCACGGTTGCTTAAGTACGCCTTTTATGCTGCTTAATACAGCAAAAGTGTCTCCTGAGAAACATGTCCGGAGAATTATTTAACGTTTACTTACAGATACTTACATTCGTTCATTTTTTCCCTTAAAGTTAAACAAAGCTGTATGTAACCTTATAAGTATGACAAATAGTAATATTTCTGGGAGACATTTATAATACTTTGGGCAAATGATGAATGTACTGCCAATGCATGAAATATTATAATAATCACCATTTATACTCAATTCCAACAACAATTTCGAATTCATCTGTCATTGTACCAAAATACATCGGGACTTAAAATGTCTATTGATGAACCTTAAATTTATCATAAAAATCATCTAAAGGTTTGTTCCTAAATAATAATTTACATAAAACTTTAAGCTTTTAGTTTCTACGCGTCTCTCAGTATGTTAAAACCAATAGAAAAGTCACAACGGCCAATAAAATTATGTTCCGATGCATCTGCCTGAAAGCAACGCGATTTTGAATAACAAAATCTGCTACTTCATTATTCAAATCGCAAGATTATGTTAATATAAGCTATTTGTAAGCGGGTTTGATTTACTTATGTGGCAGTGTGCGCCATGTAACAGTTTCTTTGAATAAATTTATGTATTATCAACGGCTACCGTTCTGCATTTGTGTGGGTTCTGCAAATACACCTACGTACATAATTAAGTTCTCCACTCATTAGCATAAATACGGTGGCATTGTCTTCTTTGCCATATTTATGTTTTAAATGACTTAATTTAATTAGTGTGAAGTCTCATTTTGTATTCGTGTTATGTTACTTTTTTGTTCATTTTTTGGATCTTTATGGTAATTGGGTTATGAAGGTGTATTTTGCACCTTCATAACCCAATTACCATTACCACCATTTGAGTTCAGCCAATAATCATTGGCTGAACTCAAACGCAATAACTTTTAGATTTACCGATATAAAAATGGTGTCAGCAAGGAAGCTGTCATCATAAAACTCTTGAAAAGTTTAACAATAGCTTCTGCACGTCCCAAAATAGTAACTTTTATTTTCTCATTTTTCAACACAAGAACTTTTAAAGGCAAAAACATAATTAGTAAAGTTAATGAGGAAAGCGTTTTACGATCAATCTATGCGATAGGTTTAGATAGTGTAGATGAACGGGAGGTACGTAAGGAGGGATCGGACAGTGACCCCGGCGGCATTCCAACGCGCGTCCGCCGTACCTGCTCTCTTTACTTTTAACTAGATTTTTTATGAAAATCTTCAGTACTATTCTATTGAAGTGATGGAATGCTTATTTCGAATGCTAAGAATGGAGTTCAAGGAATGTTATATAACTTATACTAGAATGGTCCTATGTCGACCGTATTTCCACAAAAATACAATAAATTATTTTTTATTAAGACTAGGTGAAACGATGTAATTTTATGTTTACTCGCGTACATAGCAGAACTTCAGTTGTTTAGGAAAATGTTTTGAGTTATCGTTTTGCGTTTCGTTTCTAGTGTGTAAAAACCTGTGTAGTTATAGTCCTGTCTCGGCATTCAAGTGTCAAGTTCATAGTTGGCAATAAAGCACGAGTATAAGGTTGCAAGCCCACTGTCCATAAACATCACAGCCACATTTACGTCTCGCTTTATTTTGAATTTAAAATTGCAAGTGATAAAACTCAAGATTCTTATTCTGAAACTACAATTTAATTTTATGTATAAAATAAAACTATATGTAACTTTTTGTAAATGAACACGGTTGACGGACACGTTAATGAAGCGATTGAAAGACAATCTAAAAGTAAAACGTAAGATAAACATTCACATAAAACTTAAGTCGCAAAGGCTAAGAGTACTAAAAATAAAACTATAACTAAAGTAATACACAGTATATACAAATAGAGGTACACACTGGTGCCCAGTTGGCTCACTCTATCTACCATTCAGACTTCGTAATAAGAAAAAAAAAAAACTGTGGAGAGAAATTGATTCGATCTGTGGTGTTGGTCATTTCAAAGAACCAATACATTCTTAGACCAGACCTCACAGATATTTAATATTTTTATTAAGCATGACTTCAAATAGTTGGGGTTGCATTAGATTTACGTGTTTTTGGCGTTTATGTTATTTTCTTCTATGACCCTCAATTTCATTTCAAGAAATAAATAATTAAGCTCTTGATTGTTTCCCAACACTATTAAGTTTTGAAATGAAATAATAATTAACGTGCAGGTGTTTTAATTTAGAAACCTCAAACACAGACTGGTCTATCATAGTCATCACTCTACATCCGTTACCAACCTCTCGAACATTGTTCGATAGGCAATCTCGAACACGATTGAATTGAAAAAAAAACCATTTTGACCCGGATCGGTAGACGAAATAAATATATTTTATATTCTTAGTTTAAAACGCAACTATTTCTAACCTTATGTCACTTTTACCAAGTTCAATTTAAGGTTGAGGAGCTTTATTTTAAGAACGAGGCTTCGAAATAAAGTGGTGACCCAAAATTTTGTTTGACTTTGTATTCTCGGTTCTGTCACATCAACTTTACAGTGCAACTTGTTAAGAAACGAGAACACTTTAAGAACCTGTTTCCGCACTCACAAATGGTTTCTTGGCTTAACCAATTACATTTTCAGCAGAAAAAAGAGCGTAAACATTTTTAGACATTTTTGTTAAGTGACCGACGCTTTATATTCAATTGCCACTTCTGAGAGCATTATGTCGTTGTTATCAATTCAAGTTATTAACGTTTTATTGTTCATTTCATGAGTCACTTGCCCGTTTCCTACACCGGCGCCATCTCTTGTAAGTGTGTTCCAAAACACATTATCCGCCCGGCAACCGTAATGGAAATATTTTTAATGTAACCCATTAGCGCGGGATCTCAGTCCTCTCTGTAATTTGGAGTCAAAGTTTTTTAATCTTCGCTCCGTGTCTTGATGGGGTTCTGAGCGACTGTCCATCGCGATCCTTATCTCAAAGCATAATAAGAAGAGACAAACGTTACTTATATTTTATTTAACGTCAGAATTGATCGAACTGGTCCGATAAGATACCTTGGAAGGTAAGATTTGTTTACGTCATAAATTATGTGTATTCTTTACGTTTGTTCTAATTCTTTTATTATAAATTATGTATACATTTTTTGTCGTTGAAACTTCCGAATGGATGTTTGTTGTGACCTTTTCAATTTTGTGTAGTTTAACTCATTTTCTCTATCATTTGGTTATGGTTTCCCATTTGACCAGCAATCGTGTGTTTTATAGTTTTGGTTGGTTCGCATCAAACGTTTTCGTAGTAACCTGGTAATTGCCTTGTTAATTTGAATCTGGCGTCGGTATCTCTGATGTTATTAAAGCTGTTTGACTGGTGTTTCCGAATCCGTCATCATACGATGTCGATCGTGGCTCTCGATTCATTTTAAAATGAAGATATCGCGTTCATTAGATATTTAAAATTTATTGGAAGTAATTTCGGCTTCGATATTAAAATATCAGGTTTTTATTTAATTGGAACACTTTTTCTCTACGTCTATCGATATTACGTTTATATGTGGTGTTTCATGTTTTTATGTTTAACTCTGTTCATTTTTCTCATCATTAAAACAACACAGATCGATAACCGGCTTTATATTAGTGACTCCAATGTTATACAATTAAAACAGTTAGGATGATACCACCCTGATACTATCAATAAAATTTAAATACTAGTTCCCGTGTCCTCTAGCAATGTCAAAGCAATTTTGTTCCAATATTTTAGTATCAAGCTCATATATCCTATAATTTTTTATCCTCATCCCAACCTAATACATAAATCTATCATAAAATTTAGAAGGTCCATCCACTATCTAATCATATTTCAAAATCTTTATACACAACGTGGGTGTTTGGACTAGCCGTGTGTACCTACATTAAAACCGGTCTGTCCGTCAGTCACTACACAATATTTGCGTGACGATGGCAAGTTCGCGCCCTTCCCTTCTTCATTCATGAATTTGTTTGTTAGTTCTCTAAACTTTACTTTCTCTTTGGAATTCATAATTCATCTTTAGTTTTAAAACTTCCTTCAGCTAGCGTGTATCTTCTTTAATGAACTTTTCGATATTATTTAACTCAGAATCTTATCATACTAAGTGGAATGTATTACCATTAAATGCCTTTATAGCTAAAGCCACACTTGCAAGTAAACCGTAACTATTTATGCACAATTTGTGACGGGTATAAAAGCTTACACTTTACTCCTGGCAGGCTTTGAGTCGGGCCGACACCCGTAATGTTGACATTTTTAATGTTGTCACTTGACATTCTGCTTTACCCGCTAGAAAAAACTGTCGTCACAGTATCGACCTGCCTGTAATCCATGCAGAGGTACATATGCAAGTAGTGTGCTAATGTAATAACAGGCATTATTGATGTCAGAGTGCTAGATTTCAATGAAATTGTAGTAACATAAGTATGGCTCGGTTTGCTTTTCACAGGATTCTAAAACTTTTGTACCTAGTGTCTTATATAGTGATTAAACAATTGAACCGTAACCAGTAAAAGATTCGATAATGACGAAGAAGCTTGGTAACCTCTAAATAAATACTGAATTGGGTTTGGGCGTTTTCTTAATTACCAAAATTGAGATATTTTGCAATTATGAGGAAGGAATAAGTAATTACAAATGTGGTCCTTGATATGGGCAAGCCCTTGAATGATTTTTAAGTTAAAACATCCGTTTTTGGCAACGCATGATTGTTCGATAAATCATCAATAAAATTTAGTAAGGTCGCTATTAATTATAATATACGGAAATCGATTCTCATAAATATTGGAATGAATAAAACGGCAAATGAGATTTTTGATTGATCAATTTTCTAAATCAATCGGTAATAACTAGAGTTTTAGCACAGTTTTGTTCGAATTTTGGAGTCATATAAGGAGCTGCAACTTTTCCCAAAAATAAAATGGTTGTTTTAGTACTAAATTTTTGGTAATAACACCACACATAGATTTAAATACCACTGATAACTGTAACCTAACCTGACTAGCTGATAATGACTAACTCTTCAGGCCCGTCAGGAAAATATAGAACGAGATGAAGTAAGAGACTCTAGTAGCATTATACAATTCGAGGGCCCAGAGTCAAGACTACAAATATTTTCTGTTATAATATTTATATGAGAATAAAAACTAGACTTTTAGCATTTCTAAGAATCGAATGTGCGAACTCAAGAGCGAAGTAAAATGCATGCACAATCCGTGTAATTGGCAGTGTGGGTCGTTACTCCTTTTAGAGTTCCGTATGTACAATTGAACGTTACAAACTTACAATGTATTTTTATTTTGTGAGGGAATGGGTTATTGTTTTCCTTCCAGCGAATGGAAGTACAATACAAGTCAAGGTTTTGTGTTGGTAGAATTAGCTTAGCGTTAGCATTATGAGTATAAAAATTATTACAAATTCTACAAAATTTTTACTTTTGACAACCTATTTTTTTATCTTCGTCATAAATTAATTAAAACGTTAGCGCGTAGATAGATCTCAACACACAAACATACTCACACACCGGACATTAACATTTTTGGTATTCTCGTAATATTTATGGATAACTGCCTGAATCGATTTGATGGAATCGATTTCTATCATAAACTCGGAATTAAATTTTGGGCATTACAATATTTCACTGCCGCGGTCACTCGAAATTAAAATATATAAAATATCGCTGCATGAGATAAAAGATTTCGATTACGATATAGATGCTAACTTTATAGATTTTTTTAAATATTTATCGATCATTAGATTAATGTGGTTGGTAATAATATATTCTCCATACACTAGAAAAGGCAGTAAAGTTTGAATTGCACTAGAAGACGTAAGGGGTTACGAGTATATCCAATAACATTCTACACATTCATTCATGTAATATCCGTTTATTTCAATACGATAAAATATATACATTGGATAAAATTCACTAAATTAACTAAAAAAAAGTGCTTCATTCATGTAAGTATAAGTTTGAAAGAACATTGCTAGTTTGTTTCACTATGTACTTCAAGATACAAGTATTTTAATATGCACTTTTGGTAGTGCTCTATGCATTTCAAAGTTTATCATGAAATCTTCACAGAATTATGAGAATTTTATTTACTTCTAAACTCATTTATGCTGTATCATCTCTTCCATCAACCGTTTCGTTACCAACATCTATGTCTTGAGTAATTACCCAGTCATCACTATGACCTTCTTTCATACGAGACTTTCTGTCATTTATGCTTATGTTTAACCGGTTATTACCTTATGTAACTACTCATCTCCGTAACGCATTCTTTGCATGACAACCCAAAGAATTTTCGGAGTCATCATCATTAAACGGACTGGACTTAAACCATTCTTCATTACGTTTTTTGTTAAGTTTCTCATGATTAACTGGGTCTACAGACTTTGTGTCGCTATCATTAGCTGAATTGTTATTTTTTTTCAAATCTATCGTGCCTAAGTCATCTGAATTCTTTGGTGCTCATTTTTAGATAGATATCAAGGCAATGAACTAAGATTACTAAGAAATACTTGGGATAAAGAGGTGTTTTTTGAGAGCACTTATATAAATTAAAGCTACTTCTAGCGTAAGTATTCACAATAACTGTGCATTTGAACTAGCGCTAATATAATCTAAGCAAATAGACAATAATTTATTTTTATTGTATCATTTCTATTCTATAAATAGCTTATTCATTTTTGTTTAGCAATCCAAACATTTTTATAGATTTACTTTTTAATATTACAATATAATTTCCAAGTTCAAGTTTACCTTACCTTAACGAATCAAGTTTTTACCATCTTTCCATTTTAAGCTACATGGACAGAGCGCAAGCGTGTTATTAACATGATTACATGAAGCTCTCAATACTTCCTTTATTAATTCTTATACCGACCTCGCCTGGGTGTTTCCTCAAATAAAAACCTTATCGGAATGCAATTATAAAAGTGATGTAAGAAAAATTGCTGATCATTTCTTTATAAATATGGTTTAGTTTAAGTTGTAGTTTATAATAAGCAGTAGATTTTTTTCTGAAATTCCTTATCTTCGTTTTGATCTAGGTATTGAGGTATTCTGTATTTCCATAAGAAAATTGTGTGGCATAATGATCTGGACTATTAAAGATTATAAGCGCACTTCGAACAACCTAACAATGATTTTATAAGCCCAAATTTTACCCATCTGACGAATAGCTAATATCATTCATAATAGTATGAATTTATTTGGATTAATACGCACCTACACAAAATGTAATCGAGCTTCGTACACATCTTAGAAGAGTATAAGACACTGTTTTCACATCGCTCGCCTACCTACAAGCCATAAAGCAGATGGTCACTAGTAATCCAATATAGCCGCTGTTAATAATATTAATCGCAGCGATTGGCCACAAAATGCTTTTAACGTAATTCGATTCGGTTGGACTGGAACTCTTGTGGAACGGAACCAAAACAATATGACCTTCCCATTCCCCCACCACATTCGCGATCCATTAACGATACGGGGAAGTAAAAAGAATTAGCGGAGGTCTTCAAAAAGTGGTGAGGCTGTACGTACTGAACGCATGCGACGTCGCCGGGCTCGCCTTGAGACTAAAGGCTCATGTTACTCGGATCACGTTCAAGGCGCGTCTGAACAGTATAGTGGATAGTGGTCGCCGACATTAAAATTTTACTATTACATTGTATTGAATACCCGTACAGTTATTGTATTATCTCCAAGAGACATCTACTGAGTTTAGTAGCGGACAATGAAATACTGTCGTCGAGAAAAGGTCGTTCCTCTCTTAATGAATGAACGCCTCCAAATCCAATCAAAACCCGTTTCACATACCTACGTATTGTTACTTACCATAAATAAACCACGTTTCATTATTATCAGCGAAACTTGTGTTCGAATTCACTCCGCCTCTACTCCGACATTTAATTAAACCATGATATTTTATGGTACGAATCATTAAAACATTCCCGAGGTACACTCTTATCCAGATACGTTGCTAAATATAGCATAGGATTTTAATTTCTCTTTCATTGTTCCAGGTACATACACTCAAAGGAGAAGCCATTCAAGTGTACAGAATGTGGGAAAGGATTCTGTCAGTCAAGGACCCTGGCGGTACACAAAATTCTCCACATGGAGGAGTCACCTCACAAATGTCCAGTTTGTAGCCGAAGTTTCAATCAACGGTCAAACCTCAAAACTCATTTGCTCACCCATACGGATCACAAGCCTTACGAATGCAATTCTTGCGGGAAAGTATTCAGAAGAAACTGCGATTTGAGGAGACATGCCTTGACACACGCAGTTGGTGACGTACCGCCAGGCGATGTTCTAGACGTAGGCGAAGAAGATATTGGCAGGCCAGGATCACCAATAGAACCAGGATTTGATGATGACGATCCTGAACTCTCGTCCCCTGAACATTCCCCAGTCAGACGAGCACGATCGTCATCAATCGAAAGTATCGGAAGAGAGCAAAGTGAAGAGAGACCACCGCAACGACGGACGTCGCCTTCTCCGGTAGAACGCACTCACTGCCACCACAATGAGCAGAAGGATAGAGCGAGTCCTTACACTATGCGGCCACAACATCAAGAGAAACACATGCGTATGCCGTCAGATCTATACGAAAAACGGCGATACACTTCTGAAGAGATTATAGAAAAAGAGATGCGTTATACCGAAGTTCCTGAACAACAAATAAGACATCCTCAACTGCAAATACGAAGAGACCTTCATCAAGTTGTGCCTCCTGATCCTTCAAAGATGGGTCAAATGGCAAGTCCGCCTATAGACCCTGGACCTTCTGGTATGTACCTGAGTCCATTCAGAAAGAGAAGTCATCCTCCTGATGTTGGAGATAATGTGAGAACTTGCGCAGCAGTATATCGAAGCCGGTCGCCTGAGCCTACTAACTTGACAATGCCTCGACACCCGCTAGGAAATGGGGAGGTCGTAGTTGGAATCCCGCCGACTATAATGGGAATGTCATCATATCATAAGTTTGGTATACCCATGCCACCGCCTCATCCTCAAATGGCGTACGGCCCTGTTCCTCACCCAATACTAGGACCACAGCAAACTGTTGCACAAGACTTGATAGTAAAACATGCACCGCCGAAAGACACAACGCCCTGTACTTCTACTCATGTGACCAATTGTAAGGATGGTCAGAAGGATCCTGAAGAAGGCAGCTCAAGTTTCATAACAAGTGGAATAAAGAATATTGTTGGGATACAACCGCCGACTAATCCAAAACCGGGGACGAGCACGTCGACAGGACCGAAGAAAGGCTTCAGTATAGAAGATATTATGAGACGCTGATGAAAATGTTAACAAGCGCCGCTGTCTGCAAAGACTTACTGTATGCAAATGAGATTGTGTAGTATAGATTACGTTAAAGTTTAGCCTTTAGAGACGTGTTGCCTTATTTTGTTTAGCTGCATAGTACGAAAAGTTTTTGAAATGCGATATGTCTGTAGGCAGTGGTTCTTAATCGATTGTATAGGTGCATTTCTAGAGAGATTTAAGATATGAAATTGTATTTGTACCTAATTTTAGATTATCTATAATCTGAAGTATTATTAGTCCAATTTTCGATGATACACATTGTAAAATTTCTAGAGGTATGTTTGTACGTATTTGCAACGTGGATTTGGTTTTCGTAAAGATCTCATATGGTTTGTTTGTGCAGTGTTTTGTTTACCTCCAAATTTTAAAAATTTAGTTTATCGAAGAAAATATTTTAGACAATAATTTTTATTTTGTCGTTTTATTGTTGGATGTCAACGAACAAAACGGTTGTTTGTGTGATTTTCTTTTATTTGAATCCATCAGTGCTGATTTGTAATTAAAATAATTTTAAAGGTAATTTTGCAGTTAGATTTAAAATATTAAGAATTGACTGGTTCTTATTACTGCTGTTATTTATTATTTAGTTATTTCATAGTTTAATTATTGAGAATTATAGATTTGTCGGGCAATAAGCAGTTTAATTGATAATCGTGATTTAATTTAAGATTTGGTATTATAAAATGTAAATAAATGATTTCATTGTTAGATTTAATTTAAAAATAATTGATTGATTGTTAATTTAAATAACGAACAATAGTATTCTTGAAGAATTTGCCTAACATAATTATTGAAAAACTGAACTATTAAAATAAATAATAAAAAACCGGATTAAAAATGTTGAAAAGTCTTTAGTTAGAAAAACACAGACTCTATTACATAGTTGAATAGTTATTGCTCAGATGTAATTAAGTGAATTACTTTGCGTATGTACATTAGTATTTTTATATTAATTAATAAATTATGATGACAGATACGAATTAGTTTTAATCATTTTAAACCCAGAAAAACCTACATTGTCTGAATAGAATTTCAATTCAGACTAGAATTTGAGTTTCAAACGTGTGTCGTGGCCGGCTTTCCGCTTTGTTTGGACTAGTTCAGAGGTTTGCTGAGTGAAATGATAAAATGGTCCACATTGGTCATTCATGCTGGTCACTTTGTTGGGTGAGTTGATGGCGTGTTTGTTATAAGTTGGGACGCAGCTATATATACCCTATCAGACTTTATGGCAAAATTCATGATTAGTTTATTTTGTGATATAATGATTAAAAGGAACTTATTAATTGGGCTACTTGATCGGGTCAAGTTAGAGTACCTTCCCATGAGTAAAATTTTGTTTACTTTTGAGTCATTGTTTATTGGGTCATCTATTGCAAATTGGCTGCCAAATGCCGGAAAAGAAGTAATTGAAATGGTTAAAGAAAACACAAACATTTAGTCTAAGAAGTAGTACAAATTGGTAATACATCTCAATGCACCCGCCAAAATGTAGTAGAGTTTGTCGGCATTGTTCTCATTCCAGCGTGAATATCTAAGATCGTAAGTATTTTATGTTCAGTACGTAATAAATAAATGAAGCTATGTAGCAGTAGGCGGTAATGCCAGAAGAAGAAGACAACTACTATGCAGTGCAGTACTATTATGCAGTGATACATTTTAATATTTCAACTGAGAAAAATCAAAAAGCAAACACAACAAAGTTAATAACAGAGAGAGTATTAGCCGATGTGGCGACTCTTGGGCGAGGCCTATGTGCAATCGTGCAGCAGTGGACGTCTTTCGGCCAAATTGTTAATAGTGAAGATTAATGAACAGTGAATATTAAGATAACATCAAGGATTCAATTAACTTTGGATCCTCAAACCAACATCAACACGAATAAAATTCCATAATTATCTCTACGTAATGAAGCGTACGTTCTCGACAAATTATTTGCAATAGTGACCTTTGCGTTTACCAAGAACAAAGAATTATAGGGTTACCTTTCAAAATACACCATAGCAACAACGTAGGTATAATTTATGAAATTACAAGTCCAAGATCGCCAACAGGTGATATTTTATTAATGTAACACAATTTACTCTAATAAAAATGTCAGGTGAATGAAATATTTCTTTTAAAATTCTGTGAAGTAATTAAGTTGCGCAACAAACAAAATTAGCCGTAGAAAAAAATATAATTTGAATTTATCGTTTTGATTCAAATGTTATTTACGACTTCGATAATTTCTTGGTATAATTCTAAGTAGTAACTAATAAGGGTGAATAAGTAGAAACCGACTTTTTGGAACTTTGAGACGTCATTTGAATCGTATAATTCCAATACCTTTACCGGGTTTTGGAATTATAAGATTCATAACTAATAATAATATCACGATTTTAATACCAGGGTTTTTTTATTGGTTAAAAAATTATCTTTCGATACACCATTATTATCATCTTACTTGTTAAGTATATGCTTACGTGTAGGTACACCTACTGTGGACCATAAAGTGTTGTCTTTGAATAAATGAATAATAATAAAATAAGTATTATAGGTCACTAAACTTAAAAAAATCGATGTTTGTTATTGTTCACCTTTGGCAAAATAAATTGTTTTTTTTTTAAAGACCAACTTGTACTAGTGGCGAAGGCCTCGCTTCTAATGCACGATGTTGTGGGTTCAAATCCGGGCAAGTACCAATGTGACTTTTGCAATTTCAATGTATATGTAGGTACTTTCTGAGTTTGGGGTCGTTTCCTTTTTAGGAAAAACATAGATTATGATGAAACCTGCCGTGCTGGTCAATGCTCGTGCCTTCTCTGTATGAGAAGAATCCTTTGCCTTTAAAGGCTGCAACAGGCGCGACACGCGGGCGCGACACGCGGGCGCGACACGCGGGCGCGACACGCGGGCGCGACACGCGGGTGCGACACGCGGGCGCGACAAGGGTAGCGCTGCCTGTCACGCCCGCGATATCGCACCAGTTTGCACGAGCCTTAACTTGTACTAGATCACATTAGAATGAAACAGGATGTTACCTATCAAATACAAACCTACCTACATATACGAAACGTTGAAACAATGATCCAAACACGTTTGGTCTTAGAAAATGTCAAACAAATTATTTCAAGTAGCAATGAAACAATATGTGGTCTTTATAAAAATAAGGTTCTTATTGAAAAATATGGCTAAACTCCTGTTCATTGAACTTAATTCAATTAAAAATACATAATTTAAAATATTTGTTTAAAATATTTATTTCGTTTATTTCATAAAGTCACTCATAAATTACATTTTTAAATATTAGAATATAAAAATATAAAAAATAGAAGTCCGCCCGTGTCGGGAGCAGGGTCCAAGCTACCGGTGATTAGGGCTGCAGAGACAGGAACCTCCTCACAATGCGAGTCGTGTCAAGGAGTACTGCTTTCTGAAGAAACATCGACTTGATCGACTCGATCAAGGGCCTGATTCATCAGGCCCTTGATCCAACCGCCTAACGAGAGCCTCGAGAGATGTTGGTCGAGGCTTTCGGCCATCAGGCCATTGGCCGTTACGACAATCGACACAATGATAGCCGAGCTCACATTCCACATGTCGACAACCTCGTGTGCTAAGTCGAGATATTTTATTTGTTTCTCTTTCTCAGCTTTCACGAGGTGCTCGTCATGTGGGATGGTAACATCGATTATCATTGCGCGGCGTGCTAATTGGTCTATCACTACTATATCAGGCTTATTGGCAACAATAGTCCTGTCAGTAATGATAGACCGATCCCAGTACAACGTGACATGGTCATTTTCGAGAACTGGGTCGGGCACATACTTGTAATACGGTACCTCAGAGTCCACAAGTTTATATTTCAAGGCAAGTTGTTGGTGAATAATCCTGGCCACTTGATTATGCCTGTGCAAGTACTCGCCGTTAGCCAGACGGGAACAACCAGAGATAAAATGTCTGATGGACTCACCCGGATGGTGGCATGCCCGACATACGTCAACCGTCCCGTCCCTCATAATATGCTTCCGGTTATTCGTCAAGATAACTTCATCCATAATTGCACAGACGAAATCTTCAGTTTCCCCGAAGAGGTCACCGAAACGTAGCCAGGATACGGACGCTAAGAAATCTACACCGGGCTCATGAAGAGCCCGATAGAAGCGCCCGTGAAGCTCCTTGCTTTGCCATACCTCCTTGTGGTTTTCTGTAAGTTTAAGTACCACAGGTTTGCGCCAGTTCTCTTTAGCCATGGAGAGCGGGGTGAGTCCCTTGTCCACTGCCACCAAATCGCGGTGCATACCCTCTTCGGTTTAAAGTCAGACTCTGAAAGTGATTCATATTCTTGATCATCTTCAAATGCTTTTGTAACCTCTGGCTATTCAATACTCGTGTCATTTTCATAATAATTATTATCCCCATAAACACATTTAACACTTTCTCCTAAAATAAATAAAAACCTTAGTATACAAAAAATTAGATTTTCAAAAGAAAAAGGGAACAGTCCTTTGTATTATTGAGAACCACAAGGTACCACTCATGTTCAAGAGTTCTAAGAAAGTACCATTTGATCGAAGCAATGTGAGCAATGAAGCAATTATGTCAGCAAATTGTTTTGCTGTGCCTGACCAATTTCGTGAATACAAGGTCAGATCTTCTAGCTTGAACTTGAGGTTAAAACTAAGTTATTCAAAAAACACGGGCAGTTAATATCAGTCGTGCCTATGCCAAAATCGGAATTATAACCGTAACATAATTTGAAATATTTTACGTCATTTTTTTGCAAAAATGATTCATTCCTACGGTGTACTGGTGTTTGATAGCCTTGGAGATAACCATTTATGTTAAATGTAACAAGTTGTGGTAACCAGCTGCCGTATGATGTCATTAGCTCTGACGTCATTACAAGGTTCTAGATAATTAGTGACAGTTACAAAAAAAGAAATGATGGTACCTACATCAAATATTGATGGAAGCAGCGGTGGCCAAGTGTTATCGGCCACGACTTATAACGGTAGGTCATAAGTTCGAACCTACTTTGTTTATTTAATTTCATCACCACTACTCTCAAAACGGTGAAGGTAAACATGGTGAAGAAACCAGAATGATTTACTCGTAGAACCAAAAAATTCGAAGACAAACATCTATACACCCCCACTGGGCCCGCGTGGTTGATTATGGCCCTCTCACAGAGAGAGGCCTGTGTCCCAGCAGTCGGCATATTATAGGCTGACTACGTATTCTTCGTTGATGGGATCAATTTCTTTCGATTTGTTTTGCAGGATCCCAATGAAGGAATCATTACATAGGTGTACAAAGGTACATAATAATGTACTTGACTCCTGGTCATAGGAGGCCAGAAGATCATTACCAATATAATAATTTGTAAACGAACTGTAGGTAATAATTAGAGATGGTGGTAAGCTGATGTCAATAAATGGTCACCGAGAAACCATGTTCGAGGAATAGATTTTATTAGGGCATAGTTTCTCCATTCTTTTAACGCAGTTTATAAGATAATTATGAAAATCGTGTCTATATAGCCAGAATAAAAGTTGTTGAGCAATATGCAGTTTTGTCCGAGGATCTAGATTCCTTATTTTGAAAAAGCAAAGAAGAGTAAACAAGAGACGATCTAGATGATGATAAACCAATATAAGATTACAGTAGTGGCGATAAAGATCTAACAAACATGAACATCATTATGAATAAATTACTAATGAACCCATCGATTCTACGACTTCATTTTGTACCTAGCACCTGTCACATTAAGTAGGTATATTACCAATGCACTTCTATATTGAGTAGCTTATTGCTATATTGTAGCTATATTGAGTAGCTACTACTGCAAGTCTTGTTAGATTTTTATAATGTGAAAGAGTTAGCAGTTTACATTGGACAACAGACTTCGTTCTTCGACGATAGAGATAAATATTAAAGATAAAAGTTATTGACTGGACCGATAGGTAGATAAATATTGAGAACGAGGAAAAGAGAAGGATAGTTGTAAGTCAACTATCCTTCTTTACACTCAATATATTTTGGAAGATTTTCTTGATAGTAGTTAAGTAGAAGGTACATGGAAACATCAAGCCTAAAGAGGAAACAGCAGATACTGATGTTAAAATGACTAAATAAACATCTGGCGTCACGAAAAATTACGATATTAATATCAAAAACATATCAAATTGACATAAAATGAGCATCAAAACTTTCAACCGAACAACGCAAAACGCCACTTTACACCAACTGTTGTTCAAGATAATACAATCACATTTATATTAATTCAGTGCAAAACAACGACATCTTTTATAAGCAAAAAGGTGTTTCTTTTATGGTCGTCCGTTTTACGACGCGCCGCGAACCACCGTCAACCGGGCAGCTACTTGGGACTTTATGCAAATTGCCCGCCGACTAACTACAAAAAAGTATGCAATAAAATGAGATAAGTGTGGGTTCTGTGAGTTTGCTACATGGATACTTTTGAAATGAAATGTTTTGATGTGTAAAATCTTTCCTGCAATGCGTGGGAGTGATTTTGTGAAAAGGGACGGAAGTGTGTAACAGGAAACCGGGGCAGTGTGCGCTATTTGATTTAACCAATGAGCACGCGCCGTTGCCGTCAAATGGCACCAACCCATTTTCTGAGAGGTTGATACTATCAGCCAAGATGTCAGCTGTTATACATCTTATACGAATACTATAAGCTTCACAGTATTCCCTCGTTTTCTCCTTCTATATTTTGAAATATATTTTGTTACAGTTTGTATGCATTATCTTTTTCTAAGTTTTTCCTATGCAGTAGATAGGAAAACTATTTTATTGTTCAGAAGAGTTTGTCATTCATTAAGATCGACGTAGATTAGTTTAATTGAAAATGATCTTAGACAAATATATAAATTATTATAAGAATTAACATAGGCAAGGTTTGATTCGAATATTTTATAAAAAACAACGGTAGCAACGGTACCCTAAAAACAATAAAAATATTTTTTACGACAACCGAATGTCGTATTTTAATTCGCGAGTTGATGCGAAGTGAAAGCACCATCGCGTTCAATCAATCGCAAAGAGCATCATTTGGAGCATAGAGGTTTTATTGGTACCGATTTCACAGTGAAAAAACGATAATTTATAATTGCCATGTTGATCGTGACTGTACCCGCTCAGGGCCTTTCACGTTATACTGAAGAGTTTAAAATTAATTATTGTAGGTGCATTGCACCTGTTGTATGCGACTTTATGATGACGTACACTGTTTTCTTCACTTTTGAAATAGAAGTGCATATTAAGTAGCTACATCAAACCTAGATGATGCAGGCTGTTGCGTATACCAATGCAGCTGTGTCAATGAAAACACTCAAAGTTTTTCTTACTATTCTGAATGAATGGACTCTAAAAACCTTAATTTTGACACTTGGGTGTTATGTGATAGGCATCGGCAACCTTTTGTACCTACTAAAATCCTAGCGGCGCAGGCGACACTTTACGCATGTCGTCAGTACGTGTAGGGTTGAAATGTTACTATTGTGAACTGTATATAAATGTAGAACTGCATGACCCATGATATACTTTAGGAATAAGAAGAATATTAAATGCTTCAGAACTATTACCTACTCTAGCCTAGTAGCACTCTTAGGGTTGATTTAACCAAAGCCGGATATCTTTTATTCGGTGAATAAAATTTACGTCTGACAGTTTCTGTATAGAAAATCTGTCAAAGATCTAATATTTATTCGCTGGATTTATTTATTAAAAAAATATTGAACTATTTATTTACCTTCACATTATGTAACTAATTATACTAAATTAACTAAAAAACTAAAACTAAAAGGACTAACTAACTATACCAATAAATATAAAAACAAAGGGACCCTGAGGCGTCGAAGTATTCGTCCGCATCGCTGTCATCCGGAAACGTGCCCACGTTCGCTGGATTAGATTTATACTAGGGATAAAAGTTTGGTCGAATTCGATCTTAGTAGCAGAAGAATTTGTGAAGAAGCTTGTCTGAGGATATGCACTTACCAACATATCTATAATTAGCAGCGTTGCTGTTTCTCGGTTTAAGACTTGATTATGGCCTATTACAGTCCTACAGGACAGGAGATTTTAAACTAATCACCCTCTATGTACCCTTTCTACTCCCTGTTCTGTGGTTCCTGGCAGACGAAGCCATCATCGGGATTTGCCTTTGGATTCAACCTTTACCTCAATCTAATAACTATTGTTTCCAAGAATTTCACTTGTACAGATTGCACCATAAATCAACACGTCTTGCCTTTTAAGAACCATCAAATCTTACCTCATCATTGTGACTACCAAACTACCACACGATTTTACCAAAAAACATGGCAACGCCTAAGTATTTACCAAACACCAAATTCGTAAATTGGAACTCGGAAGGTTACTTCCAATACGGAAATCTAGAAACTATTAAAACAATTTGATAAAGATTTGTCTTACAAAATATGCAGTTCGTTTTCCGGTCTGCCTCGATTTAATTCCAGTGAGCAATTACATGCTTTTGCATTTGTTTCCACGGTGATCTCAGTATCAACCACTTAGCCGGCAATTGGACTCCGAAAACGGGACGGCCTAATGCTAGGAAGAGGAAGTGCATTTGCTGCAAATTGCATAAATTATACAAAATATTTCTAGGTTATTCTTTTTTGTAGATACTGCTGCCCATTTTGCTGATATAAATAAAAATATTATAAATTTTGCTATAATTAATCGCAGTTAGTTTCTTCAGCCTCATGTAAGCCAATGACTTATTAATAATATTTATATTAGAGCATGAGTTAAAATATTTTCATGTTACAAAAGCGATATGAGAAGAAACATTACTAACATCCTAACATGGTGACATGAGAAGAAAAACTACTAACTTAATATTAAAAATGCGAAAGTGAGTTTGTTTGTTACGCTTTCACGCTAAAACGGCTGAACGGATTGACACCATTGACATGGTCTTATGAAAGTACTTAAAAAAAAAAAAAATACAAATAAACATTTTTCTTTCCTGTGGGACTGTACAAAAAATATCAGTAAAGACATTGAGTTGAGAGTTGTATCCGTCTCACCACCCACTTCCTTCATCTTTTTTCTAGTTTTGTAGTGTATGTAGTTTTACCACCGGGCAACACCTTGAGCTGGCCTGGCGTATTACGGAGATTCAATAGAATGCGAGGCCAGCTTATACTGGTTTTGTTACCACTGACTTGCGGCCTACTGTACGTGAGAAAAGACGTTAAGAAACGGGTTCGAAGAAGTCATAACAGACAGCTTGACTTACAATGTGTGATGAATCATCGAATTATGTATGCACTACATGTTGTAATGTGGTTTGATTTCGAATAGACCACCTCAATGAAATTGTGTTTCGTAAAAGGTGATCTCATATGAGGCGATTTCTGTTTTGCCGACCGTAGTCTCTAAAAACACTTTTGAATTTTCACAAGTTTTGAAGCATTCTTATAAAGTATAGGACTTTCAGTCGTTAGAAGAAATGAGAGGTAAACTTGCCTTCAGAATATTTTCGAATTTATCAAAATGATGAAACTACTTTTGGTAAGTATAATAAACCTACTATTGGTAAGTATAATAAACCTACTATTGGTAAGTATAATGAAACTACTATTGGTAAGTATAATAAACCTACTATTGGTAAGTATAATGAAACTACTATTGGTAAGTATAATGAAACTACTATTGGTAAGTATAATGAAACTACTATTAGTAAGTATAATGAAACTACTATTGGTAAGTATAATAAACCTACTATTGGTAAGTATAATAAACCTACTATTGGTAAGTATAATGAAACTACTATTGGTAAGTATAATGAAACTACTATTGGTAAGTATAATGGAACTACTATTGGTACGTATAATGAACCTACTATTGGTAAGTATAACGATACGTTATTGGAAGATTAGGAAAAGTTTGATCTTTGTTTAAAAATCTATCAGTCGCAAGTTTCAGTTCACATAAATCACCTTGTTTAACGATTTTGCAAAACTAAAATTCTGTAACAACGAAACAATTTCCATTCAATTATTCGTAGAAGCACTATCAGAGACCAATGATTCTGTGAATGTACTCGCATGAATCATGAATGTAATGTCAGTATTCAGTTCAGGTCAGTATTTGAGACGTTTAGGACACACTGCTGTGAAAGTCTTGGTGCTTGCTGTCCTGCATTTGTTTTGGTCAGTTATCATCATCTTGATACTTCTTTCCCTTATTCCAATTTTTTGTTGTCGGCGAAGCATGTGTTCTATTACCTTTTTACATCTATGTGAGCCGTCATCTGAGTATTCAACTTGTTTCTTTGGTCTTCCTTTATCCTTTTATTCATCCGTTTTGGCCAGTATCTGACAGTGAAGATGAATTTTATCGTCATTCTGAATACATTATTGTCTTTTGTTACATTATTTTTATTACCTCGTATCTTCCAAACAGATGGATGGATTTTTACAGTTAAGGTATCGTTATAATCGTCTTAAGAACCCAAGTGTCCTTAGTATATGAAAAAGTGCATGAAAAAAAAAACATCATTGCAGATTTTTGGAGCGAAATAGTAATACGTTAATTAAAAACCTATCGAGTAGTGTATCAAAATAAAGTAAATGAAACGGGGATTACAAAAATATACATAAGTTATATTACGTTTAAATTTTGGTATCGCAGGCGAGACAAACCAATAACCTGAAATATGGTGTAACTTTTGTTTGTCCCGCCTGCGATACAAAAATTCTATAAATAATACTGCTTGTTTATCTCTTTTCACTTAAGTACTTGTTTGTGTACTCGGGTTTTTTGGTTTTTAAAATTATTTTTTTATCTTTTTCTTGGATGATTCCTTTAATGTTTTTTCTATTTAGATAATTCCACATTTTCTCCATCAGGTGCAGATGATCAGTCTGGTCTAATCGTCAGTTGATTGAGTTTACTTAAATAAAAGAGCGACTTAAGTCAGTATTAAGGTTGCATTTTCAACGAAACAATCTAAGCTTACCGAACTAATCGCCCCTATGTCTAACCAAATCCTTTATATACTCATGTTTTCTTACTAAGGTTTCTCATCACGTACAGCACTGAGGTTTAGGTTACCTATACGGGTTTCCCACTCCTCGTTTACAAATAAAAACGTCAAACAACTCATTTGTTTCAGTATTCGTCGCACGCGCCAGATTTACGATTATTCTGTATCGTATGAATCCGGGTGGGTGGAGCTTCCATGAAAGCTGGTGTAACCATTGTCATGAATAACCATGACGTCATATGGGGTTTTCTGGGTGTCTTACACACACCTGTGTGAAAGGAATACTGTTTTGAGAGGGCGTTGTAGGGTCAGTAGCATAAAGTAGCATTGTCCTAAAACAATATCTCTTTACTCTTAGAATTATACAATCCATCTGCTCCCAAATAAGGCTTGGGTCTGAGAAGGATTGCTTCATATTTGCATATCAATGACTAAGCGATATCGATATCTCAAAACCAGATGTTCAGTTTGGTTACTGCTTATCGAATGTTTAATTTTTCCAATGGCATTATCAGAACGCAATTTGTTAGTTGCGGCTACCGTCGATCATCAATGTTCCATTATTTCGTCAACCACTCTTCCAAAACCTAGGATTTCGCTTAAAAGATAGACATCAGCATTTGTTTGTGCGCTTATAATCATACCACCCGTTCATCAACCGTTCCATCCGTCTGCCAACAGTCGCATTACTGCAAGCCAAAATCTCATCACAAACGATCATTATAGCGGTCTATGAAGAGCCATGTTCGGCAGTGAACGTTTACGAGTATGATAGGTAAACAATAACCGCCCTCGCAAAACCATTCCATTATCACCACTAGCGACGCGGATTGGTGATTCGAATACCCGCATGATGTTATTAGCATGCACTAACATATAATTGCGATATGTACGAATGCGAGCAAGAACTGACTTGAAAATGTAAATACGGAATTTATTTTGTGACCTGCACATATCGGCTCAATAAGTTAGATAAAAAATCGACTCTCATGTAAAGGAAACTCTCTGAGATACAAACAGGTGGTCTGACATTTTACCAATATTATAAACTTCACTGGTAAGTGGTGGTTATGTAGGGAAGGGTCAGTAAACTAACTTTGGAAGCGAGGTGCAACCCGTACGGGGTCGTTCTGGGCGTTGTGCCATTCTGTTATGTCGGTCTAGCTAAACTATATCCAACATAGATGATCCAATGACATGTTGCACTTGCAATATTTCGATACCTTGTATTAATTCAACGTAATAGAGCTGCATGTATATCTGGATATAAACGAAAAATGTTATGACCAACATCAGCATCATCACTTAAAACCGAATTCGGCTTTGAATGACGGCTTTTGTCTATCAATTTTGCACGCTAAACGTTGCTTTCTAAGCTGAAGCGGTTAAAAATACGGCGTTTCCAAAAAGGTGCTATCTGAGGTGAGATCTATTAATATTAAAAAGCTCTACCAATTAAAATAACATGGAACTTCTTCTGCTTACCTCTACGTTGTTCTAAACTGGGGCCACATAGCGAAATACTATCGCTGGTTGGTCGCTATCGCCGATCTGCGGAACTGGTCGCATTGTCCGGTGCGCCCGCCTGCAACTGGACTCGGCTGAGCCATCGCTAACACTGTGGAGTTGAGAACATTTTTGTTTAATTTTATTTTTAAACCAGGCAATGTGTTGTTTTCAAAATTCATAGGTATGTTACTTTCTAAATTTATCTTGAATATCACTGACATCGGTGAAGGAAATTCATCGTGAAGAAACCTGGACTTATAATTAATACAACCTTCGCTGTATGAAAAGAGTGCTTTGCCCTGCAGTAAGACAGTAATAGGCTGCAGGTATTATTATTTGCATTTATTTTTTGGTAGTCAGACTGTATTTGCACAAAACTGATTGTAAACGGTGTAAGTATTGACTTTCAAGCTCAAATGCATAGGCCTTCGCAAACAGCTTAAAACAATTGATATACCGCGGATTGTCGACTCACCTGATCACCTTTTTAGGACACTTTAATCTAATTCACGGAATTAACTAAAAAGTACGTACAAAACACATATTAGTACTTCAGTACCACGAAGTTCTCGCTAAAATCTTTATCAATTTTTTTTTTAAATTATGCAATGCTATAACAGTTTACCCTAATTTGCCTCTAGTGCGCTACATGGCGCTACTTTAGATTATCTGCTGTGATAATGAAACGCATAGTGAGCCAGCGATGATTTGGTGATGTTACTTGTTTCCAAAAAAAAATATTCGGGCGTCAATAACCCCTGCAGATTATAATAATTATCCGTTGCACCCATTAACGTTAATATAAATAGAAAATAAATAGAACAACAGAAAAAAAATTGTGTCATAATCCTTACTTATCCTTACTATCCTTACTAATATTATAAATGCGAAAGTAACTCTGTCTCTCTGTTTGTCTGTCTGTCGCGCTTTCACGCCAAAACTTCTGATCTAATTTAAATGAAATTTGGTACACAGATAGTCTAGAGCCTGAGAAAGGACAAAGGCTACTTTTATCGACATACCACGCGGGCGAAGCCGCGGGCGGAAGCTAGTAAAATAATCACATTAGTTAAAAACTTCCTGATTTTTGTTTTTTAATAATTAACTGATAAGATACTTATTGTATTGATCAAGGTTCGTTTCTGCGAAAAAATGCTTGTATGTTTAAATTAAATAATAGATCAAGCGTGTCATGTTTCAGAACATCATTTTAATCTATTACACTGATTCACATCTACATTTTATCCATTTGTGAGCCAATTTGGTATCTACTTTCTCAGAACTCTTTGGAACAGTTTAATAAAAACAATTTGATTGTGAAATAAAACTGTACCAGTTAAAAGTTATTTGCATTATTTCCATATCGTATTGGCAAGAGTTTTCTTCTACAATTATCTTCAAATTATACAGGCCGGCAGGCAGGCAGGCCGGTGGCAGGCGTCGATGCACCAACCTACTGTTACCATGGATTCAGTAAGTGACGCTACCAGCGTTGAAGATTTACGCCAAAAAAAAAATCTCTTTGTTACAAAAGTAAAATACCTATTAATAATCGGAAAAGAAAGGCGCTGGTTCTTGATAGAAACAAAAGTATAATAAGTAAATCAAAAATAATAACCAAAAGGTAGCAAAAACATAGACAAAAGGTAAAATACCATAATAAAAAAGCTTAGTGCAGACTTGCACAATAATTATGCCGTCAAAATGTATGAACACAGAACAGCAATTTTTTTTTAAATATCCGACTTATAATTTCGTGGACGTCCAGAATCATGTACCTACTGAATCCATGGTAACAGGTTGCGCGTCGATGTCCCAGCCACCTTGTATTATTATGGCAAGCAAAGCACCGTTAAGCAAAAAAATAAAAAGTACTATAAAAAAAGCTTTTTAGTAAAAAAAAAAAAATACAATAAATGAAATCTTCAATAAAATTATTACCAAGCAGAAGCAACCGGAAGTTTACTCAGCGCTAAGTACAGGAATTCCAAAACAAAAATATTTTCAAAACATTTCCAAAGTCCACTGTTTACCCGGTTGTGCTGTGTCGCGTATAGGTACGCATTAGCCGAACGGCACTGTCCAGCCGATCGCAAGCGGTTACGTACCTCCCTGTAGCCAGCAGGGTTGACAACTGCTGTTTACGTTAATTTTATTTAAAAAAAAAATATAATAATTATGTAAAAAAGTAAAGTTTGTAAAGTAACTCACTTTAAAATCACTCAGTCTTTAAAATCAGTAACTTTAAAATAGATAGATATACTATTTTTTTTAGTGTTTACTCCAATTTGCTTAGTCGCGTTTTTTCTAGCATTCACGTTCTAATAAAAATATTCGTGAGTAGTCGTTTCTAACAAATTTTTAAAGTTTTCTCGTGGATGGCTAAAACATTGATACGTGCTAAATCAAGGCCCAACAAAACTGATTGAAGCACTTCGCCCTTCCATTAAAATCATACTATCTAACTTCTTAAAAAGTGCCCATAAAATAAAAAAACAACATTCACACTAATTGCCAAAAAAACGACACGCTTCAGCATAAACAAACAGAAAAAAAAATGCAACAAAATTCCAATACTGCACGGTAACCCTATCGGACCATCAGGCACCCGATACATTCTACCGCCTAATTAAAACGGTCCAAGAGACCCTTTTATCTACCGAAGATACGGTTACGGCCGAAAGACACGCGAACTCTCATTACAATTCGGCCGTTCGGCGCGTTTCGGGAGCGTTCGGCTCGCGATTCGATTCGATAAAGTGCGGTGAAAGACTGCGATTTTTTAATTTGGAATACTTTAAATTTCGAACACGATTGAGAAAGTTTTTTTCTTTTTCTTTTGTTTATCGTGTAAATAATAAGTTTTGACAGACTTTTATCCGTTTATGAGGTGTAGTTTAAAAAAATTGCATGTTTATGATTTTTGTTAATACATAGTTAGTACTTACATTGTGTTGTGCACTAGGGGATCGATGTGTCAGTACCTAGATTATTTTTACAACTCAAGATTTAGCGAAGGTTAGGTACACAAGAAATAGTTTTTGGGTATATCTCTGAGCTAATAAAAGCTCAATTAAGTACGGTGGGCTTACCCCCGTATACTTAAGTAGTACTTACATGATAGAGCTTTTCATTATTTCTGACTTCATATGATTGAGTACAATTATGTACATAAGAAATAGTTTTTGGGGTACATCTCTGAGCCAAGAAAAGCTCAATTAAGTACGGTGGGCTTACCACCGTATTAGTAGTACTACTTACATGATAGAGCTTTTCGTTATTTCTGACTTCATATGATTGAGTATGTAACATGTACGT
The DNA here is from genome assembly GCA_949152455.1 of Lithophane leautieri. Taxonomy (NCBI): domain Eukaryota; kingdom Metazoa; phylum Arthropoda; class Insecta; order Lepidoptera; family Noctuidae; genus Lithophane; species Lithophane leautieri. The sequence continues at coordinate 10,929,740 of OX424473.1, read as the reverse complement.
ATGCCTTAAAACTACTTACACAAAATAATGTAGGTAAATTCGATAAACGTTTTATATTTTTTATTGCATTTGCTTACAGTTTAAAAACAATACGAACAATCCCTATTCAATTATCTGTTAACAATTCGGTTGATGACGACACTGAAATAAATTAAGTTATGAAAGTTTTACATTAACTTTTTGCGCGATTTTATATTCGCAAAATTAACAATTATATCTTCGTATGAAATCTTGTTCATTAGTTCAGACTATGCACAAAAAGCTGAGGCGTTTAACTTTTCTTGACTTAAAGTAGATCGTAGATAGTTTTTCATCCCCTTCTCTCACACGAACAATTAGTGGCTGGTGTACACAGAGCCGTGCGAACCGCTGAATCCAAATTTGGATATATCCAATTTTTTTTTTTTTTTTTTTCTAAATTTTGCTGTCGTTTGAACGAAGACAAGACATTTTAATATTATTGACAAATGATCCAGAATCTGGTTTTACCAAAACTCTTTCAGAAAAAAGGGTGGCATTGAAAGTGTATGTATACCTGAACTAAGTCAGTTTCTAAATCACTACGATACATTTCTTCCAAGAAAATAGCTTTTTCAATCAGGGTCGATGGTGGCAACTCACTCATTTTTGTCAGAAATGAAAACTTTTCGATAAACCAATTGAATCTAAAACAAAATGCGCCAAATTTGCTGCCCCCTAAAATCTGCCACCCTATACTCAGCCTGCTGGTAAATATCCACCACTGCTCTGACATCATGTTCTATCTCTGCTCACCCCAAAGCCATGGAAAGTATAGGAACTTAATTTGGTTCTACATTTCTAAAAACATGGGAAACCGCCGCTCGTCTGGCGATATAAAACTAATTGCATTATAACTTTTGAAGTTTTAATCAAGTTTTATGATTTGTTCAGAATGCACCCAATAATCTATGTAGTGATGTCGTTACATGTTGGCCACTGCACATGTTTTTCGTTTTAGCTTGGTTGAAGATTTGGTTAGGCAACTAAACTGAATGCAAGTTTAAAGGCAGTTAAAGGCACCTCTTGATATTAAATTCACTGAAACATAGTACCTACATGCATTTTTGAAGTAAATACAATACAACTAGTGCTAGTGATCTCGAGTCGATGGTGGGTGGCATTTCGATGACGATTGCGATCCGTTCTCTCCTTGAATAAAGTTTTGTAACGTTACTGTAAGGAGCGCCAAATGGCAATGCTAATTTCCATATCTAATCTCCATTATTTCAGTTAGTCCAGTTACGAAATCAGTCGATAATTTTCACGCTGTAGTAAACATAAGCGATAGACATAATTAAGCACATCCATCCACCCACACAAAATTACTTATTCAAACTTTACCTATGTTTAAAGGAATTGCTTTTTGAGAGAGAACATCAAAGATTAAAATGTTTTTTCACTATTTTGTTAAGCTCTAATTTTTTTTTAATTTTTATTACTGATTTCATGATTTTGTTAGTTTTAATGTTTGATTTATTGTTATATTTTCTGTGCGTGTCCCAAATAAAATATCTTTCTTTCTTATCAATCTGACTAAAATTAATTTCTTATTTTCGACATTGATCCATATTTTCCAAGTTCCCGGATACCAAAACAAATGTTTGCAGTGGCCAGTACCCGACACCTGTAGTACAGTACTGCAGTCTCCACTTGCGTCGGCATTCAGGCTACAAACCAGTTTGGTTCCTTTATGCCGCAGACCGCCTATGCTGCAGCTTGCGTATGCGCACCACGCTTCTCTACACTGTCTAGAGGATATTTATTTATTGCAAGACAAGACAAAACCAACAAAATCGGGAGACTAGTCTGGTTTGACAAGCACTAGTCGCTAGGCCGAAAAGGATAATACCTACTTCTTGAAATTGAGTTCGCCTCTTGCAAATTAAAAAGGTTGCATCAGTGCATTGAATCTCTCAATTCAATTTAATGGGATTGTTGTATTCCTCGGATTTATCCAAATATTCGCATTATGGTTACATAAAGCACACTTAAAAAGGACACACAATAGTTACAATGGAAAATATGGGAACGTCTTCACAAAGACATCGGAAAATTTTAAACATAATTTAACATCACCTTGTTTCCGAAGGGTTGGGCAGTGGTGTATCTATAGTACACCCACATTTCGTAAGTCCCATGTAAGGGCAAGCCTATTGCTATCAAACGGGCACAAATTCAGACTTTGAGCTAGTACTTACTGAGAAATTCCAGATAGAAAAACCCAAAAAAACTTTGCCCGACCTGGGAATCGAACTCAAGACCTCACGCTCAGTAGTAGCGCTTGCGATTGTGGCGGTACCTACATCGCCACATTCGAACTACGCATCAAAAACCTGACGTCACACAAAAATCCTGACGTCGCAAAAATCCTGCATCGCGCAATTAGAGTTTACCGTGCAGTGAGCATAATATACAAAAATCTAATATCAATCATTGGGCAGTTGCCCACCAGACACAACACCCGTCTGGTAGGAGGATCCTCCCTTTTCTATGGTGGATGAGGAACTTTACATCCTGTTCCTCATACCTCTAAACGATCACTAGACCGACGAGGCAGTCAAATTATAAACATGATAGAAATATTGAACTAAAATCAGAAGCATAGTCACTCTACCCAGTCTTATACACGTATGAACTAATATAATAAATTGAAACAGACCATTTTCTCGAGCTAGGTTTAATGGCGAATCGAGCCGGCGTTCTATTATAATGCTAATAAAAATCTATACTACTACCTCAGAACCTGTAATGTTAATAGGAATTGGCTTACAGAACATAGCTTACAATCAATCTGCCTAGCCTTTTCCCAACTATGTTGGGGTCGGCTTCCAGTCTAACCGGATGCAGCTGAATACCAGTATTTTACATGGAGCGACTGCCTATCTGACCTCCACAATCCAGTAACTGGGTATTACGATACCCCTTGGTAAGACTGGTTGTCAGACTTTCGGGCTTCTGACGACCCGTAACGACTGTCAAAGATCCTCGAATGACAGCCGGGATCAACGGCTTAACGTGCTTTCCGAAGCACGGAGGAGTCTCGATATGTAAAGATGGTCACCCATCCACGGACCAACCCCGGCAAGCGTAGCTTAACCTGATGGATCGACCCATGCGGCTGTTATTACTTAGCCACGCGCTCCTCATAGAACATAGCTTACAACTTACCTTAAAGGTTTGGTAGTTAGCAGTCGACACTCTGAAGAACATTAGGATTCGACTCCCTGGGGAAAGCTGGTATTGGTTTTACAGAAAATGTACAATACTTTGTGATTAAAATAAAAGATACTCGATCTATGGCAATAGACTTCAGAGTGTATTGCCTTAAGTAATAGCTAGCGATGATTTCAATACAACTTACTATGGGTAGTTCTGAGTATGATTGAGCTTTTTAGCTAATTTCAAACACTAAGGCATTTTTAAAACACCATTGATCAGAATTTAAAGTTTGATATGCGTATATTCTTATACAACAGCCTACAATTATAATCATCAGGATTGCCGTCATCGCCGCCAACCTATTACTACGACAATAATGAAGTCAATTATTTATTCAAAACAACCAAAGATAGCTATTACAGCTCCCATTACGAAGTTCACAAAAAGGAAAATTAACAAAGAAAAACTTTCATTGTATTCTAATGAAATGGAAAATTAACAGCATCTCTTCCTTCGTTTTGAGAAACGCTATCTCTTTTAAACGTAAAGAGCACCAGTGTTTCTGTCCTTCTCTACAAACAATGGCATAGTGCGTTCAAAAAAGAATAAGTCAAGATAGTGTATCGACAGTTTTAATCTTATGAAATATCGATATCTGTCAAGGTGTCGCGTTTTATTATCGATTATATTTGTTTCTCGAGTTGTACAGTGTGGAAATAAAAATTTGATGGTTTAAGTCATAAATGTTAAGTAATTATAATTATTTTTAGAGGACGGACAATTTTTTAGGACACCAATGAAGAGGACGAGAGAAGAAGTACAGTTAAGAATATATCAACCATTATTGTGTAACTTAATGTTATGTACTAAAGCATAAAAACAATATTAGTCGGCACGTAACTTGGTAAGGTATTGTGTATTGGAAGTAGTAAGTAAGCGCATGCACACTTAGTGCAACAAAAAATTTACACTTTTATTGCATGTAATTCTATGGTTTTTGTCATAATTTTTTTTTTAAATGTCTTAATAGACGTAACGTGACGTGTTGTGACGTCAAACGAATTCTGCGCATCTACGACTCTTGCCAAGTTACGTACTGGCTACTTTACAGACACGTTTATAGATTGGAATCCTAAGAGCAGAAATGAAGTTCAGTCCAGTCATAACTAACTATCTAACATGGGTTTTTGAAAGGTACTACGTTAAAAATGAATTTAGAAAGACTTAGTTTGATTTCATTCAACTCAAGATCAAGCATAATTATCAAATTATTTTAAAAACAAAATAGAACTTATTTATCGACAACTTCAACCCTTTACTTGTCGAGCAAAAAATCTATCGACTAATTCCCAACCCTGTCGAGCTACTGCCACAAAAAATATTTTATCGTGCGCGGGGCAGCCTAAAAAAACAAATAGCCGGTAAGTCACTCGTCGTCTGACGGCCAGAGAGGAAAGTATTTTTTTTTGTCACAGCCGACTGGGCGGCCGGTCGATGTATTGTGTTCGGCCTGGGGTTCTCAACTTTGGAATTAAGAATGTACCACAATTTTGAACAGTCATGCCAGCCACCGTTAAAAATAATTTTGAAATATTGTAACTCTTTGGAAAAATCTGTCAGGTTTTAGTTGTCACTATGTAAATTGATATGGAAATATTGATCGTATTTTAAACTTTACACTTAAGCTCGCTTGCATCACTAATCACTAAATGCGTTTAGTGCTATTTAAAACATCGTTCTCTTTCTGCAATTGTTTCAAGGTGACGAAGATTGCATGATGATCCAAATCCGTTTAGCGTTAAATGCATTTGTGGCTTGTGATGCAAACAGGTCTTAATACGCATTAATTATTTTACACATTTTAATAATCGCATAAACCCAAATAAAACAAATTAATAGTGACTGCTGAAACCTGACAAATTCCAGTGAATTATTATTCCAACCACTTCACAGTATTATAAAGTATATACTGTGGCCACTTACAGATATTTTAACTTATCAAGCTCACGGTCGCACGGTCCTAAGGGAAATTATTGCCAAAATTGACGATGAAAGTCTCCTAACTTTTTCCTTTAAAACAACTTACAACGTAGTTTTAAACTCGTGGAACGGCTTTTTAAACGGACTTTATTGCTAGTACATAATGTCATAGCAACCTGTTACTAGTTACGGTCTTTATCTAGTTAGTTATGGACGTGCGTGACTTTTAGAGGTATCAATGAACCGTGTATCTATAAGAAAAGAAAATGGCGCTAGGCGTTATTTAAATGCAACGTGTAGCGGTCAACCTTACTAACCAAAACAAATAAAATTCTGGAAAGCCTGAGAGTATTACCTTCCAAATTCAACGGATTCATAATTCCATGGTACAAACTGGCGCCAGCAAAAAAAAACATGTAACCACAGAAGCTCAATTGTCGTACTGAAAAAGCGACCTAATTGAAGTCTCAATCTCATCTCAGCCACAATCAATGCAAAAAACTTGTCAAAAATTTAGGTATATTAAAGGTATTTTTGACAGATAATACGGGAATTGCGTCTTCTGGGCTTGTACTTACACATGTGTGTGCAAAGTCTTCAATTTATTGACATTACTGTATTGTATCGTGTCTTATCTGATGATGGAATACCTACATCGTTATCAAGCAGAACTCTATAATAAAACTCAACGTCAAACAGTTCATTGAAGTTACTCTCTCTCAAAAATAAACCATCGATCATATTTTAATCCCGTAACAGTTTGACAACCACTGAGATGACAGAGAGCGCATATTTGAGCGTTCTTGAAATCCTATACAGGGCATTAAACAAATTTTTTAGACTTTACATCATAAAAAATGGGATATATAGTATTAACTGGTTTATGACGGAATGTGATGTGTAAGAGACAAAGATAAGAAAAATCTGAATTATGTTTTGGTAGTTCACATAACCTTTCCATTGTGGCGGCATCTACATCGCCACATTGCGAACTACGCATCACACTGACGGCACGCTAAATCCAGTATCGCGCAAGCAGCATTTACCGCGCGACTAGCAAATTAGACATCAATCGTCGGGTCCACCAGACACAACACCCGTCTGGTCGGAAGATCCTCCCTTTTTTATAGAGGATGAGTTACAGCGTGTTCCTCGTGTCTCTATACCATCATCAAGCCATTCTGTCACTGGTTTGTAACAAGCAAAAGTTTGCCGTACATATAGCAAAATTAAATATATACATAATGTAAGCTCCACCAAGACAGAGTAAAGAAATGGATCTAGACACGGCAAATAACAACCGTTGGGTTTGGTAATAGGATACATATGAACATAAGAAAAATGCTACAATACTAACATAGTTGTTTAAGACCTTTGTTACTAACATTATATGGACATTTTCTTAGTCTGAAATAAATGAATTTATTTATTTATTTATTTATAAGACAGAAGAAAAGCAGCAACAAAGTATTCTATTGCTGTCTACAAAACTACTATTGCTGTAAGCAACCACCAATCAGCATTGAGAGCCGTGGTTGTTATGGCAACATATATTAATAATTATATTAAATATGTACTTTTAAAGAGGTAATTCAAATATTCAGCAACCGACGCGACGCTTACAAGAGAACGTCTTGGCGCCATGTCAAGATCGAATAAGTAACTGACAGTTTTTTAAACTCTACTCTACTGATCGATACGTCAAGTTGGTTTTAATTACACAACAATACAGCCACAATCAAATTCAACAACATTATAAAAAAAGAGACATCAAAACAGTATTTTATAACCTGCTAACCTTGTCCCATCCATCAATCGTATCAGCCATCTTTGATATCCCGGGGGATGATTACAGAGCATGCGCGAACGTCCCAGTCGTCCCCCGTTGAGTGACACGCCCCTAGGGGTGAGGGTCGAACGGGAGTCAAGTTGCGAGACATAGGTATGGGGTGTTTAGGGGTTGTTTGTACCTATTTAGGGAGTAAGTGGTAAATCGGGTTATGTTTCTTGTGTTATGAGGTGGTATTCCTACTACAAAGCTACAAACATGAAGTTATCTGTATCGACGATCGAGTTTTATTGACTTTCGAAGAAATCAACCGTTTTACTGAGAATTCTTCAGCGGTACAGATCAGTTCAGGATTTATGATTGCAGATATGAGCCAAGTCCATGTTTTGGAAACCAAATGGCAGCGTGTAAATCTGTTTTGAAACACACTGTTGTTAATAAACATGCCAACAATAGTTTGTTACTTTTTTTGTTAATTTCATTTTTGTTACGGCCCGAAAAACGCTTACAGATTTTGTTATATTTAGTACTAGCTGCGCCCCACGGTTTCACTCGCATAAGTCTCGACCCAGTGGGAATATCGGGATAAAAAGTATCCTATGCTCTATCCAGGTGATTGTCTACCCATGTGCCAAATTTCATCCAAACCCGTTTATCCGTTTTAGCGTGAAACCGTAACAAACAAACTCACTTTCACATGTATAATATTAGGATAGTTAAGATTTTATTATACTAGTTAGGATTAGGATTCTATAACTAAGGTATAGTCAGCTAACCACCTTCTCACAATAATTTATTCTTACTACGAAAAGTTTCTTTTTAGTACATTTTACCTTAACAAACACACGTGGGGTCACTATAGGGTTACTCAGCAGAATCCGTGAGCGTTGGATTATTTACCGAGCTGCCATGGCCTACGCAAAAGACTTTACAAGCACTTAAGTACTACTGCAAACGACTTTCATTGCCGGTGAATTCAGTTACTGTCTGTTCACACTGATGTGAGGATACCGCTTGGTTAGGCATGTTTGATGAACGCCATGTAGATTGTAAATATCGATATTCTCCTGCGAAACCTCGCTTCATTAAAGGCTCAAAAAGGCGCGACGCGACGGTGCGACGCGATTCTGGTAGACTAATTTCCATGAAGCTTTCATAGAAATTATTCTACTAAAGTCGCGTCGCACCTGCCGCCTTAGGACAATAACTAAGTACGTAACAATCAACGGGTAAAATATGGAATGAAATTAATGGCTCCCTGAAAAAAAATTACTGTTCATGGAAAAACTGCCAAGTTTTATATTAACAGTAGGTAAACGGTATTAGTTATGCTTGGAGTCTCTCTGAGGGATCGAATCCGGACCGGGGTGATCCGGCAGAGAACCAAAGTTGTCGACATACTCACAGAATAAGCAAGCTGAAGTGGCAATGGGCCGGTCATATTAGCCATAGAACCGATGACCGTTGGGGTAGACGTGTTCTTGAGTGGAAACCGCGAATCGGCAAACGTAAGGCAGGCCCTCGAGCGACGATCTTCGCAAAGTGCCTGGTAGCAGCTGGAGGAGAGTTGCCGAGAATAGAGCTCAATGGCGTACAAATGGAGAGGCATAATATGTCCAGCAGTGAACTGCTAAAGGCTGATGATGTCGATGATGATGAAATCTAGCCTAGAAATACAACCTAGGTTGAAGATTCTTGCTGCTAAAATTCAAGCTTAATAATATGGTGAAGTTTTGGGCCAATTGAATTGAATTCACTGTAGTGTCGTATAAAAGACGAAGAATAAGAATTAGTAGACACTGGACTTTATTTTTTAATTATCTCGTAATATCTTAGTTACCTGTTTCATATGAAAATATATAACCCAAAACTTCACCAAACTATCACAGACTCACACGTATACATAGAAAACTAATCTACTGTAATATTGGCACGTACACTTCGGGCCAAAATTACTGCCCCTATCGATTCTGCAATAAGCCTACGCTACGGTTCAACTGTGCAAACAGCGATCCCTGTTTGTTTGCTGACACAAGCCGCTCTGTAATGAATCTGATTAAGTAGCCTCGCCTCGGAAATTGACTGACAACACAGATAAATTAAGTTGTGCAAGCGAATCGACGTAATTTCACAATGGTTGTGCGTTGTGGGACTGTTTGATTGGTTGTTTCAAGCAATTGTCTGATTTAGTTTTCAGAATTTCATTACAGACATTAAAATAAACATTAAGGTCTGCCTACACGTTTAGTCGCTGAATAAGATAAGCAGAAAAATCCTTATTTTAACACATCGATATGATCCAGTAGGTAACTTTTGTAGGGACTTTTGGTAGGACCTGTCTTACTTAAATTAATATGTCATTAAATTGCATCTTTATCCTACTTATAAATTAAATATAATGTATAGAGAGTAACAGTATTGAAAATATTTGAAAATTTCGTTTTGAAAATAGTAATATCCGATATGGAAGAGACAGTGCTGTAAGAGTACTTTGCTATATAGCCCAGTGGAGGACTTGATCTCCGATCTCCTAGTGATAATGTATTGTTAAGTACCTTTTTTCTCTAATTTAAACTGAGTATTATAGCTACACAAAAAAACGCATGACACCTATCAAAAAATTTCCAACAACCTTTCACTCCCAAACTATCACACTCTGAACACAGAGAATCCGGACAATTTATGGCATTCGGTACGGATAATGAAACCCGGTCGCCCGCCGGCGGGGCGAGCAAACACATAAAATCGAACGCCAAATTAGACCAATAACGTGGCCAACACTGTAATGATCCATTCCGCGCGAACTAATAAAAGTACTATTATTTTATTAATAGTGGTTCCCTGAACACGCTACTAAAATGTAGCTTTATTGTTTTCTGTTGAAATTTTAGTGCTACAGACGGATTATTTCATAAATGGTTCATACTTTTTCAGCAACTTTCAGGAAAAAATCCAAAAGAGAAGGTAGATATTGATTAAATACCTACAGTACAGTAAGTACCTATTCGATGCTGTCCACATGGAGACTGATAATACTTTTCCTCCTGTGAAAACTGCGAAAGATGGAAACCATGGAAGGTTTTAATAGAAAACTTTGTATAGCGACATCTGTTGATATTTAACTGAACAAATCAAAATAATCGATATCATCATTCTCAGAAAGTGTGCATGGGAACTAATAGGTAGCGCTGGTTAACAATTTCTGAAAAAATATCATACATAACATATATTTTGATAACCCAAAAAATAAATTGAATAGGATTGAAAACATGAGATGATGACATACGATTTTCTATAGTAATAATTATTGAATCATTTTGATTTTTAATAAAAAAAGAACATGATTTGCTGAAGTCAGCGCCATCTCCCGTGATTTCTTAAAACTATGTGTAACGCCATCTGTTGCAGTACGTGTTAAGATGAATGTACGAATCGATAACAGATCGGAAATAAGTTCACTCTTGTCGCCATGGATAGCGCTGTTTTTTGATCTATACTTATATTATAAAGAGGTAAAATATTAAATAAAACGTTTTATATTCAGAACATTCATTCATACAGGCTGACGTAACTAGAAGAGTATCTAGTGCTTACTTGAATAAATATTGCAGAACTAAATGACTAAACATATTTATGACCTAAATAGTTTCAATGAGTTGGATTTCAGCAGCCCTACCTGAAAATAGGCCATTTTATCTATTCTCGTAAGCCCCATAATAGAGCAGTTTATCTATGCCCATCACTATAGAAAATTAAATACTTTACAGTCGTTACAGACCCATACCTGTATTCTATAATACATTGTTAACGGAACGTAGATTATAAACCTAAAAGGCGAGAGCAAGATCTGAGTAGGTATAGCTAAGCTAAACAACTAGCCGAGCCGTCTTAAACCTATCGTGCTTCGCACGGTTTTTTGGACTTTTTTTTTTTTTTGGTGGGAAAGTTGGGAAGGATGGTGGGAACTCATCCAATGACTTCTCCCGCTCTGGGCGGAGCGAAAGGGCGTGTCAGACTTTTATTGACTAAAACCCACCCGTGTTCCTTCATTTGCCTGTTGCCAAGGTCCCGGTATCCCTTTCGGACTTTCCCGCAACCCTGGCAGGCATCGGTCCTACCGGACCCCGTCCATTGTGCAGACATCTCTTTGAGGCGCGCGTGGAACACGACGCGCCATCGACCCGGGCCTGGTTCTTATCGGACGGTTTTTTGGACTTGACAAAACGTCGATATTAATTTTTTATTTGTATGTAACTGTAACAATAACGTATAATACACATAAACCTTCCGGAATAAATTCTCTAAACGATGGTGAAAACCTCATCAAAATCTGTTGCATGGTTTAGAAGAACAACGCGGACATACAGACAAACACGAAAAGCGAGTTTTATAATAGTACCTATGTATAGATTCCGCAGAATAGCGACAATTCTGCGATCGCGTAGGCATTTATAAAAATCTGAAGTTCTTGGAGACAACTTTCAGCCAGGCTGAGAATGAGGAGTGTTAATGGCGAAGAAGACTCAGTTCTTCCAGTAATTGCTAATTAACGTACATGATTTGATGCCCAATTACTATAATTATAGGAGTTCTATAAAACATTAACTCGATGTGGGGCCTATTCAGACTATCAAAACAACGCAGATATGTATATTTCAAAGTAAAAGATGGCTGGCGGCTACCAAAACTCATTCACCGGTACAAAATTGTGTTAAACCACCCCTCGGGGACTACGCTTTTGAGATAAAACAATCTCTGCTGAACATTGGGGACTATAGTGACATAAAATCTTCATTGAATCACAGAATTTTCGACTGTATTTTCAGAGGCAAGGGTCGAATTTCGCTTGCACTGAAAATGTGGTGTTTAGTAGAAGCTCATATTTTGTCTACAGTTGATTTACAACTTTTGGCCAAACACAATAAGGTTGACAGTTGTGTGAAGGCATTATCAGCCTAAAAGCAAGGTAGTTATCAACGGTTACCTTTGAAGTGGCGCTTCTGCATGCAAATTTTTAGGGGTTGGCCCGTTTGGGAGGAATTGTCAATTTGTTTGGAAAAAGTTGCTGTAGATTGCAGAGTTGAATTGAATTACTTGCGTCACATAGGACGTTGAAGTATTTTTGATAAATATTTATCACGGAAACAGTACTTCGTTGCCTGGTTTAGAGGTGAAACCATGGACATTGTAGGACGGGTTATCATCATGTTTACACTAAACGGTGAAGGAAACACCGTAATACAAATAAACCTTATCATTGTCGATCGTATTATTTTTCAATTAAAACTATCCGAATTGCACCGTCATACCGTGGTATTTATATTGCATATTGGATCCTTAAGTTGGTATGTCTTCTTATTCATCTTTAAGCCCGTACTCTACCTCAGATTTTATCTCGCTCGCACCATACTACTCGCGGCCTGAGTGAGAGCGAGACGAAGTGGGGTGCTGGTGGCTCTCAAGCTTCGAATAGTTTAGGTAATTTATTTTTACGATGAAAATAATAGTAATAAAAAAAAACTATAAAGCAGTTCTTATCTGCTTTATAAATAGTTATTTCAGTTATTATGCAAAGTTTCATGATCTAATTTGCAGTATTTTTTTAATACCAGCGGTTTATAGTTCGGTTTAGAGGTAATTTAGGATTTTTTTTTCTATTTAGAAAATTATAATATTTGTGTATTCGCCAAACATAGGACCTAGCATTAATCCTGAACTTTAACATATATTTATTTTAAAATTAATGCTGCAGCATTTTCGACATACCGGAGGATCAAGCTAAGCAATTTGAGGTAGGGTAGGGCCTTAATCATACGCTATGCTAGGTTAACCTAGAGAGAGTTTGTTTATTATTACTTTAGTTATGTGTCAAAAAAGGGCCAATCATAACGTCACAATTGGTAGGTACTTGAAACTCTACGAGCATTCCCAAATTGCTATTATCAAAGAGGTTGACTTACGCTGGCTGAACTGACTTGGGAATATACCTTAATCATCATCTCGCCACTTCTGGACATAGCCTTCTCTCAAGTGCCACAACAGCCATTGTCCGCCTTCTGCATCCAATTTATCCCGGCCAAATATCGGAACATCGCTCCATCAAACAAATATATTATTATTAGTTATTCGAACAAAAACAAAACAAAATTAATAACAAACACTATCCCTGTATCCACTAATTATCACAGTGTCACTCTGTCGGTACGTGTTACACGACGGGTGGCTATCGCATCGATTACTGATAACCACGCATCTGTTTAAGCCCCCATGACGTCACCGATCTGATTTTTTGGTATAAATGCAATTTAATACTTCGTAATAGGCGCTCTATCAAACGGTTATCGACGCCCTGTTTGAATAAAGTGAGTGGATTTTAAATACTGATAGTCGGGTATCTGGATGGGTTAAAAGCCGCCCCAATTTACTTACTGACTTTGGCATGGGAGAATTTAAAAGGTAATTTTACCTAATTTGAAGAAATTAACTATAATTGTAGTAAGTATTGAGGTAATAAATCATACGTCGAAGTCGTAAAGATACGGATAAGTTAGTGAGAAGAGTGCTTCTCAAAACAAGAATTACAGGGGGGAAAAAGCCAATCGAAAGCTCTTGAGTCTAGGCACCATAAAAGGGTTCTTGGCTTATATTTGCTGCACTCGTCAGGTTTTCGTCGAATCTTACAAGAAGAAACTACCCTACGTAGTTCACTGGTTTCATATTTGAAACATACATACATAAAGTCACTGTAGGCCCACTGTACCCCTGGGGGCCTATTACGAACTTTAAAAAAACCTGGCAAGTTCCAGGCAATTCATTTCCCTGCATGGTTAAATTTCGTATTATGACATTCGTAATTCTGACCGATTTCACGCTGGGTAGTTTGTCTATGGCTGGCTTGTAATTCTTTGCCGAAACATTCAGAAATACAATAAAATATTTATCGGTAAGTTACGATTTTATTTAAATCATGTATTTTATGAAAAAATAATAAATTCTATATCATTCTAGTTACTAAAAGTAGGTTAAAATATGAACGCAATGTATATTGTGCTATATTATTAATTCATTTAATAATTTTGTGTGGTTGCAAATTGTAATGCGCGATTAAGTTTCCGAACGTACTCCACTTGAAGTTCAGCGGGGAATTTGACAACTTCATGTACGTATTGTTGTCATTGTTGCACAAATAAATGAACAAATGTATAATTTTAAGTACGTAATAGATTCGAAGTATAAACGAAAATATGGTTAGGGATGGATATGGTGGTGATGAAAATACTTACACCACACCACCGTGTGGTGTTTTCAAATTTTTTTAATTATCAGTTTTCATCATGATAATATAAGAATTAGAGGCAGTTGTTGGACATGTGGAATGTGAGCTCGGCTATCATTCCATTGTGCCGATTGTCGGAACGGCCAATGGCCTGGCTCATGGCCGAAAGCCTCGACCAACAGCTCTCGAGGCTCTCGTTATGCAGTTGGATCAAGGGCCTGATTCAGAAGGCAGATAAGGCTCGCATTGTGAGGAGGTTCCTGTCTCTGCAGCCTTAACCACTGGTCTTAGACGTTGCTCTCGATACCGGCGGATCTATTTTTATATTTTCAAATGATTTATTTAATGACTTTTATAAAATATATAAAAATGTATAATTATGTATGAAAATAAATAAACAAGATATTAAAAGGCAGTTATAATTATTATACATAGTTCAGTGGATGAGAATTCTCGCCCTCGTCGGCGACTAACTTATGTTCTGTTGGAAAAGTTGTGGGAGTTTTACAATTTGATCGTTGTTTCGGTATTTTTATCACTCAGAAGTGCCACTTTCTAGAGTTTCCAGAAACTCAAACGGTACATATTCGTCACACCTGATATTTTTTTATGTTAGCTAGATAACGCTCGAATAATTTCGCCAAATAAATCCAAAACAATTCAATAAAAGGTCCTCTGAAGCAGCTTTTATTGAATGGATTGTGAGGTTACATAATACCAGTTTTAGTATGTCAAACGAACGTTCGTAGTACGATATTGCCAGGCAATATTCGGGCAGAAGGCGGCCAGGGTGTCACGTGACCGCTGACTGGCTTGCTTGACGAGTTCATAATACGAAAATGCAAGGCAGTTCTGTTTACGCCGTAAACTGCCTGGAAATAAGAGTTCATAATAGGGCCCCTGGCCGTATCTCTGGTGGTACGGTGGGTATTTTAAAGTTAAACGATACTACTGTATGGAGAGACCGTAGTGCTGTGCTGATGTAAAAAAAGGCGGACAGGAAATCATAAACAGTTATCTCCCTTTAATTTCTCATTCATTAGTTAGGTACTTAAGAAATGCATAATTCGACTAAGAACTGTTGCAGCAATATTGTGTCCGTATTGCGCAATTCGAACTCTTTAGTTAAACAGTACATATTAACTTTTTTAAAGCGTTCGTGGCAGTTGACAATTACATTTCAATCAAAGACTTTTTTTTGAAGAATTGTGATAAAAAATTAAATTGAATTGAATGGTTGTTTAAAATAGTACCTATCTATAATGGACGATACTGAAATAGATTTCATCCAAATAAATGGCGGACGCGCCCTTTTTTGTAGCAAATACCGTTATCATCGCCACAAAACTTATACAAACGGCTCTATGTTATGGCGATGTTCATCTTACAGTAAAAGTAAATATTGTGGCACTGTAACGATTGGAAAGATAGTTTTTGATTCAATTTTCTTGTTTCTTTGTCATTTGTATTGTCAAAATACCCGCGAAATTTCGCAGATTTTTTGCATGACTTTTTAATTGGTCGAGATTTTGAATTCCTATACTTTATGGCACCTCGTTAGGTCATGAGCTATCCGAATACCAAAAATATTTGTCCTAGGTCTTAATGGGGACGTGAAAATTGATTCGCTGTTGCTGTTACAATGTTTAATAGATTTTAATTTATTAAATAAATAATAAAGATCATACTCGTGCAGTAGATCCATTGAGTAATAAATATTGAAAGAAAAGTGTAATTTGCGAGAAATTGTGGTTTCATCTGATGAACCTATTGAACAATTACATGACAAGAAAAAGAGAGATTTTAAAGACGTGGGATTGAATTTTACAAATGGAAAATATCCTCGGTATGAAGGCACTTTCTTCAAAACGCTAGCAACAAATCTGTACAAGTTTCTAAAACTGTATCCCACGATTTGAGTGAAATAGAAGTTCCAGTCCAGTATCATGATTTTGTTTTGGCAGATTACTACTGTGACGAGTCAGACAAGCAAAATTGAATCATAGTTTTTTGCTCGAAAGAATCGCGAATTCGCGACAAGCCATTCCAAATATTGTGGAATATTTTGCTGATGGTATTTTTTATAGTTGCCCAAAACCATTTTCACAAACTACTAAAGCGAAGCCCTTTATATTCGCACTTATGTCGCACCGAAAAGAAAAAGTTACAGTATTTTGTTCAACATGATAAAGTCTGAAATACCCGAATGGAACCCACGTAAAGTTCACACAGACTACGAAAGAGCAGCGATGAACGCCATTTTGAAAGTATTCCCAAATATTACATTGCGAGGGTGCTGTCACCATTGGACTCGCAACATTTGGAAGAAAGATTGGTGCAATAAAAATGGCATGGCTCTAAACGTCAAGAAATGTTTCCACATTACATTCACAAAAAAGAAACAAGCCAGTGTAACATCATATAAAATCAATAGCATAAAGCCTCGTATTCATGGTAAACATTTGTTTAGCAACATGGTTGCATAAACATGTTGCCGAGTTGCTGTCAACATATTGCGGGCAACACTTGTGTTGCGGGGTTGATCACGCCATGATGCAGAGTTGACGCCCGCCTAGCGACAACATCAGTTTATCAACAAATGCTGACGTGTGTGGACGTGTTTGCAACTGTTTATAAACATGGCGGTAGTGTGGAGCAACGATAAAACTA
Organism: Lithophane leautieri; assembly: GCA_949152455.1. NCBI lineage: Eukaryota > Metazoa > Arthropoda > Insecta > Lepidoptera > Noctuidae > Lithophane > Lithophane leautieri. Next base: position 10,912,845 of record OX424473.1, on the reverse strand, counting down.
TGCAATTAATAGCGGGCAACATTTTAACGCAGACTGGCGTGTGTGGACAAGCCATATTGATTTAAACAAAGTTTCCAGCAGCATTCTCGCCGTTCATCAACAATGTTGATCAACTGTTGCTAAACAAATGTTTACCATGAATACGAGGCTTAACACTAACTAAGGTTGATGAAATTCGGGATCTCGGAGTGATCATGGATAAAAAACTAACATTCAAGCAACATGTACACTGTTGCGTTAAAAAAGCTCAAATTTTAGGGTTTCTTAAACGTAATACGCAAGAATTCAGGTCCATTAAAACTAAAACGGTCCTATACAATGCCTTAGTACGTAGCAGGCTGGAATATGGCAGTGTTGCCTGGGACCCTTTTTACGCAATACATTCTCAGCGACTGGAGCGCGTACAACGGGCTTTCACCAGACACCTCGCATTTATATCCCCTGGCTTATCCCATAGGTGTCCCTACCAACAGCGTCTGAGTTTCTTTAAGATGACCCCTCTCCGGCAACGGAGAAGTATGCATAGGCTTATGTTTCTTCACAAACTAGTGAACGGTCGCATAGACTGCAGTGAACTGCTATCGCGCATTTTATTGAAAGTTCCGCCTAGAATTCCACGCTTTCCCATAACCACAATTCTACAGCGCCCTACTACCTCTACAAATACAGGTCTCAACTCACCACTCATTAAGATGTGTGACAACCTTAATTCATTTATTAAGTCCGTACCCGAAGCAGATATATTTAATGACCGTAAGGTGAAATTTAAATCAAGAATCATGGCCTCCCTACACACCTATGAAACGTAGTCAAATCTCCTTTACTGTTAACGAATTAATTACTGTTTCCATTTTCGGTTTCTGTAACAAAATCTATAACACATTTTCATTCCTTAATCGATTGTACACCTAGACTTAAGTTAGCAACTAAGCGGTAATATGGCGTCTTTGTTGTCAATGTTGTGTTTACCTGTAATTGGCATATATATTAGAATATTACCGTATGATTTGGTTTACGTATGTGTATGTATATGCTGTGGGTGAACCTTAAATAAATAAATAAGAACGGGAAGTGTTTTGAATGTACGAAAAATAAACCAGGACAAAGAATAGTTGCCCTGGCGAGTGCCTTGCCACTTCTTCCCGACTGCGACATTCAACATGGCTTTGAGTATGTGAAATCTGAATCTAATGCCATAGTACAAATGGTTTTTGTTTTTTTAATACAGACATGTTGCTTTAAGACGCATTCATCTTCTGTAATAAGCGTATTTAGTGAACGCCATAGAACCACCAACATTTTAGAAGCGTTTCACTCCAAAATTAATAAACGTATCAATAAGAATACTGGGACATTTATGCGATTACTCAAAGTATTGGAGCATATTCATACATTGGAGAGGATTCCAAAAAAAAGAAGTAAGGATCAAATCATCAATGATGACTTCATAACTGACGTCCCATGAGGGTAGGCAGAAACTACAGAACGCCACTTACTACGATCCTTACATACTCCTGAAACGTACAGCTGCCAAAAGTTTCTAAGTTTCACTTGATTCCGCAGTTGTGCAAGAGCTGTCAAAGTTATATCATCTGAAGCTTCCTCAACAATCTATCACAGTCCGAAAAAAATCTATCATTCTTTAAGATTTACAACAATGTTTACCAAACCCAATTTCCCTGTGATCTCTTGTCCACTTTCGGACATTATCAAGTAGAAAATAAACAAGATAGGAAGACACCCGATTGACAGCTTATTGGTGAAGGATTAGGAGTATTTTACTACTATCTCTCTGAGCAGTGAATGTATCTCTATCTGTGTAAATAGAGCAGTAACATTTTCCCACACTAGTTTTGATAGTAACCTGTTTCTTAATTTATTGATGTTATCGGAGTATAGCTATCTGCGGAGAAAGATTTTGGGATGATAGATGAAAATAAAACCAATATCGTAAGGAAAGTTTTTAATACGAATATAGATGGCTATAAGAACAGTGGAGGAAGGCCAAAGAAACGATGGATGGACTGTGTGAAAGATGATAATTATTGCTTGAAGGAGGAGACTACCGAGATGACTAATAGAGAAGTATAGAAGAAAAAGATGTTGCGCCGACCCCAAATAAATTTGAATAAAGGGAGGACATTGATAATGGCATGAAAATAAAATAGATCAATAGAGATACATGATCATGGCCTTTAACGTCTTATAGATTGACTATCTTGTGTATCACATAGTGTTTATGAAAAAGGTAGTGTGTAAAAAGGGTTTGTTGACATAATTGATTCTGTGCTATACTTATTTATTATCATTAGAGCTTATGATAAAATAAGAACTTCGAAAGTCTAATTTGGGTGGCATGATCAAAACATGAGGGGACATAATGCTGGCTCTAGCAATGAGGATACCGATACCTGTAAAGGATGATGATATTAAGGCAGCTAATATGCATAAGGAAAACGGTAAAGAAACAGCAGTAGTCAGTATGTCTACCTATGACAAGTGGTGTTATCATCAAACTATCAAAAGTATTAAGAACTGAATCATTTTCCAGTAGGAAATAGCTCCTTCCTGTATACTTGACCGAACTACTCTTTATAATTTAAGTACACTCATATTGATGATGTAATTCCTATTGTTGTTCCGAATTTAACTAAGATTATACTAAATGGAAAAAAGTCTGACTAAAAAATATAATCAGTTGTAAGAAATAATTACAACAATAATGTCATCACTGATACTGTCGAATTCGTCACAAAATAATCGCAGTGAGGTAATATCAAATTTTGATAAAGCTACCGTCATAAGAGAAATTAATAATGATAATGATAATTAGGTAGCCATTTCGAAGAAAAACATACGTTAAGGAGTTAATGACGATAATAAATAAGATCATTGTAATCCTCGGATCGTCGGAATCTCGGGTGTTGTGGTACAGCTTGGGAGAAGCCTGTGTCCAGCACTGGACTGCGATAGCCTGAGTTGATTGGTTGATTGATTGACTCTACAATTTAAAGATAATAGTTTTTCACTGGCGTAAATAACGGTGTATTGTAAGTATAAATCTAGTATCTTTAACTCTGTAATGCAATAAATACCAACACTTTTTTTTATAATGAGGTTTTTTATAAACATGTAATTGTCCCTATCTTTTACACTAGATATTCTGGTACAACGTACGAGACGTCGTACGTTCGTTCGTTCTCGTACGTTTCTCGATTAGTGATTTTGTGTGTATTAAATAAATCAGCGTAAGTTTAAAATCGATACAGCGTTTTACAATGTCTAAATCAGTATTGTTAACTAACAACAGTCTCATTGTAGTCTGTCGGAACTCTGTCAGTTTCACGAATACACACATATTTTATCATCATACAGTTATAATAATTTAACATTTCAGGTGGCACCTCGGTGTAATCTGTTAATCACATCACAGGATAGCAGCACACAGGAAGAGAATACAGTAAACTATTTCTCACAGACGATAACTAAATCTCTCGGCTCTATGTCGCCACTGCAGGGTCAATCCACTTGACTGATAGTGTCCTATGATAGGTTCCCAAGAAATGAATGTCATCGGTAGCATGTTGAACCGTGTACTTATTAATGTATATTAATATAATGCAAGTTATGCTAATGCTTTGCGTGTGTTTGGATAAGGCCTTCGCTGATAGGGTTGGCAAAGAATCTAGAATTTCTGACTTTGGAGTTGCATCTTTCACAGTTATTTCATTTCGCCTGTTTTCTTTGGCGCCTGTCTTGTTCAGACGCTAATTGAAAGCATTAACATAAGTGTTTGTTACGCAGATAATAATAAAACTATATCTTTTAGATAACTTCGATATTAGCCAGCACTTTCTAAAAAAATACAAAAAGATTCTTACAGGGCTAATGGTTTCTGTTTATCAGCATGTAGTATGAGAAGAGAAGACATCCAAGCTCCTGTCGATATTGGTACATTTTCAAGTTCGAATTTTATCTAAAGATCTTTAGAATCTGAACTACCGTAACGGCGAGTTACGCGACAAAACATCGGACATAGCCCTACTGATTCACACGTCGGCTTATCAGTAAAATTATATCATTATCATCTCAAATATTTATCTAGTAATATCAACTCCTAGTTATTTTTCTTACGCGTGGGAATTAACTGAATTACCAGGTACCTGTCGTTTAATCTACGTCTTTTTATAACTACTATTACTTGTGGGAAATTCGCAGTTGGTTTTTTGGGAATCGTTATTGAAAGATATAAAGATTATATTAATTTTTGGATAAATTATCAAACCATGGAAATACTTTTTATAAATACAATAAAAGATAACCTAAAATAGTACCTACTCGTAAGCGGCGTGCGTGCGTAAACGAAACAAAAGAATTATGTAAGGATAGTAACAGGCGTTCCGTAGTTTCCGCCTACACCCATGGGAAAAACGCGTGAGTTTATGTATGTATGGACATAGTGTAGAAAAGAGATGAAGTTCTACAGGACGTATAGCTCCATCTTTTTTCCCCCACTGAAGTAAGATTAAAATAATACTGCTGTAAGCGGTGGTGGTAGGCCCTCTGATTCGCATTCAAAATTCGCAAATTTACAATAGATTAAAGAAAGTCCTATGTCACTGGCTTTTCTTTGATGCAGCCTTTGATTTTGACCATCGAGAGGACAGAAAAGCACAATTCTTCTTTTTACCCAGCACCATAATTGCGTAATACATGATCAACAAGAATCGGAATCAGTTTGAAACAAATGTCTAATCCATTACACCATAAGTTCGAAAAAAGAATCTTATCAACAACGTAAATAACGCAATGAATGTTGTAGAACTGTCAAAATGAAACAAATACAAAATACAAATTAGTCTTAATCGGTTACGAAAATTACACAATTAGATAGCAGGCTAGGTAATCGTTATTTTGTACGTAATTCTGAAGTAGATACACGAAGAGCATGTGGCTGCCCTTATGTCCTCCAAGCTGAAATAATAATATGATGAAGGGCTACTCACTTGGAATAGAAAATATATTATAATATGAAGATCTTAACTTAACCACTTCCTTGATACCCTGCCAAGATTAAGATACCAGATTGTAATAAAGTTTATAGCGATACTGTATGCTACCAATATCCGCTTTTTTATGATGGTTGACTTCTGTAATATTTAATATTGAGATGGTAGCCATGGCAGTCAAATAGTGTATAGTATCTTACTACTGATAACATATACTCGTACATGGGAATCACGAGGCAAATCCGGTAGCTAATTATCTTATGATAGGACTTTTGTAGGTATTATAGGGCTTATAAAGATTTCGCTAGTCACTCAATTTGTGACTGAAATTAGAAAACTGTGTTCTAATGTAGATTTTTGTGATTGTGAGCGCACATGACTGTCATGTACTTATTCGATATTTTACCAATGATTAAACTCTCCGTGATGCTGAGTCTTTGAATATTTGGTTCTTGATTGTGAAGGGTGGGCGTTTTGCGGGACTGTCTTATGTTATTTTGACGTTCGAAAAGTGATGATTCTCAGCCTAGTTTCAATAAATGACTTTTGATTTTGTTTTTGATTCAAAGTGCTCAATATTTTACTAGCTACATACTTCATTGAGGTACTAGCTACCTCAGTATGTAGTTACATTGAAAGTCAATTTCTATCATTTAAAAGGGAAAAAAGAAGCTTCCAGGTTGATGACAACACTCTTTAGATGGCTTAAAGTAGGTGCCTATATAAGGTAAAAAGTACGTAAGTCAACAATCAACATTAAAATGAGATGACGTAGTCAAATTCTCAAGCGTCACATAGCTTCCTTCCTTTGCTCTCGTAGATATTTTTTTGCTTGAAAATATTTTAACAGTAATATAATAAAATTAATGTTCAATGTCATCGGCAGACATTACACAATACAAATTGTTTTACAGCTTTTTGGCCCGTTAAGCACGAGTCAGACACAGCTTACGCCACAAAGTCAAAAAAGTTTACACGAATATACTCTTTATTACTGACAAGTAACGACTTAAATTGAATGAGCTTAAAATAGAATAGAATGACTTGTGTTGGCGACTGTACACTGTGGCGCGCTCCATCCACGCGCCAGGGCTATAAAACAATTTTCAAAAAATAATAGATGAATAAATAAATGACACAAAAATATGAGAATTCTTTACGAACGTTTTCGGAAGGTCCTAGAAGGCTAATAGAACTTCTTGTTCAGTTTTTTATAGTTCACTAGTTTTTGAAATATTGTCTCCCAAGTTCTTTTTATATTAGTTTTCAGGTAAAAGGTATGCGTGCCCTAGTACATTACTTATTCATAAAACTTTATTGCTGACATGCAACTGAAAATCTTTTATGATCCATACAGGTAGGTACGAAATAATGAAAGAGATAATAAATTGCAATATTTGATCAAAGAAAATCACAATATCGTGGTTTGTGTTTTGTTTTAGTTAGATATTTATCTGATTTATTGCAATCCAGTAGCAAAATTCGGTAAAACGGAAAACTCTTCTTGACTAGAGAACACTCACTCACTCACTCACTTCAGATACTGGTGCCCCACCAGTATCTTAGTGTTTAAGTACTAGTAGTTCAACTGGATTTTAAAATCAGGAAAGAAAATGATAGTATGTAGGTATTTACCATGAAAACTCACTTTTAACTCATGAATTTGACATACTGAGCGCAGCACACTTATTATTCCCAAAAAAATAACAAAAACTCTAAACAATCATTCTTCAACGCTTTTGTATGTGGTTTCTCCACACCCAATAAAATGTAAACTGCAATTATTGGCAACACAAAACAGGACATAATGATTTGCAAAATGCAAAAAATGCGCAAAATGTTTTATTGTGAGATGCAGGTTTACGATTCCTGGTAGGGAACTTTCGTTTTTTTAGTTTTTTCTTGTGAAAAGACACGTATCACCTAGATTTGAGATTCAAGACTACATCGATAGTATTTAAAAAAATAAAGGCAACAATTTCTTGAGAAATTAGTTATAAAATTAAATTAATATGGTTAATAAGATGACATAGATTACTTACTAGCAATCACTTCGGGTTGCAGCTATAACCTCTGAACTTCGGAATACGCCAGTGCTTGTAATTTTACCGAAAAACGGACCGGACCTATAAATTTTCTGTAACTCGGTTTTCTCTTATTATACTTCAGAAGTCCTAGTTGTTGGGATTGATGATATAACTTCAAACGAAACAAAAATGACATCATCATCATCAATGTACAGCAGTTCACTGCTGGACATGGGCCTCTCCTAATGCACGCCATTAAGCTCGATTCTCGGCAACTCTCATCCAACTGCTACCAGCCACCCTGCGAAGATCGTCGCTCGACCTAGCCTGTGTCTTAAAAACGACATGAAACGACTGAAATCCATCGAGCAAGTAAATGAATTAGAACATTAATTGACATATTTAAGTAACGGATAAAATAACTGTCAATCCACTCAACCATCGAACCCCAACAAAGCCTTAGAAACACCATCCCTACAACGCACACAGTACCAGCAGGGCGCACCATACCATGACATTACTAGTATTAAGCACAAAATCAGTGTTTGCGCACAGACAGACGGACAAACCATTAACGATCACATTAACACAAATAATACAAACAATAGCTAAACAATAGGTCACCCGTGTTTCGTCCATTGTTTACTATAGAAAAACCATTAAAAATTATGGACGTTTAGGTGCAAGACTTTTTTGGTGCAGCCTACTCAGAATTTGGCGATTCTTTCGTACGGATCGTTAATGAGAATTAGTGATGTTATTGTTGGTTGTTTTATAGTTTAAAGGTAAAATAGTGTATTTTGTTGTAGCTATGTCGAATCACGTAGTCCTTAGAACGTTTTTGCGCAATGTTATTTTGTATTGTACAAATTGTACTTACCTATATTGAAGTAATCTCACAGGTTTCAGTTTTAGTTTCAGGTGTTAGGTTCGGTTTTCAGTAAACTGAAAAGCGTTTTTAGTTTGTGCAGAATAAACAATTTTTCTTTCTTTTTAGTTTTGATCTCACTTTCTGGTTTTTATTTCACCCTACAGTAACCTGCCAACTCTTAACAGAATGTATTAACTATCTACTGATCTATTGTTGAATCACACAGGCAGATATACATAGAAAATCGATTCAAAATTAAAAGCGAAATTTATTCCCAGGGTAGATTCACATTTCGACCGATATGTTCAAGGTGCACAAACTTTGACATAAGGAAATAAAATGCAATAAACCAAGAGATTTATTAGTTGAAAATTCGTCCTACCGTTTTTACAGCCGCACCCTTTCAGTGTTTATCGTAAACATAATCGATTCGAGGGCCTTCGATTTTATTTCCAACGAATTTGTTCCCAAAAGTTTTTACTTCAGGAGCCGAAAAAGTTTATAGCTAGGATTTGCTTAAACACGTTTTGTCACTACCCTTTGATTGGTGATAATGTTATTTTTCTTAGAAATTCAATCAATTCTGAACCTTATAATAATGAAGGAAAGGCTATCAAGTACGCACATAACTTGAAATCGGTGATAATTTGGTACCAGAGGTCTTTGTAGTTCCTGAAAAAGATTTTGAACTTTATCACAACACAGAAAGGTTTACGTTCTAGTTTCAGATACAAAATTAACATTGTCAAAATAATATAGGGTGTACACATGATTGACGTTTTACGATTCGAAAAACTAAAATTTATAGTTGTAACAATTCGCGGAACGGGTTTCGTCATAAAACCCTTTAACGTAGGTGTTTTATTACAGTTTGTTAATTTTGTATCGGATTCAAGTGACAGATGACAAAGTTTGAAATGTGCTTTTGTAGCATCACAGATAGTAGGTGCATTGTCAGTATGTCCTGTTGTAAATCTTATAAGGTGTTTCGCCTGTATTTTGCTTTGCAAAATTGTGGTTCGTTATGTTGTAGTTTCCAATAATTTTGTAGTTAACATTGAAGTCATTTTTCTGGTAATAAACTTAGAATGAATACTTTTGCCACGTGAAGATGCCTAAATGTCTGTGCTAATATTGATCACGTATCTAAAGCTTGTAAAAGCTTGTTCAAAACCATTTTTTTGTTAACATTCCTACGCGCGAAGTTATACCCACTTTCTAAAAAAGATAAAAATACATCAAAAATAGCAAACGCCTCGCAAAAACATGGCTGTCACATAATTAGTCTTTCCCAAACTTAGCAAAACTTATCGCAATACACGAAAATAGTTAACACTCCCTCTGAGTGTTAAAAATACTTGGATGTGGACAAAAAGTAATCTTCACTGAAACGTTTTCAGTTCTTTATCGTTACGTAGCGCAAGAGGGTAACAAAATCAAGTGGGTGCAATGTTAGATAGTTGGGAAAAAACAGCACTTATGTTTGAAGGGGATGAAAGCGCTGAAAGCGAACTTAGCTTTGAAAATAAATCTTTTCCACAGAATAATTTTAATATTACTTTGAAACCATGAAATAATACTCTAAATATTTACCTACGCTATGAACGAAATAGCTGAATAGTACATACAAGTTTTTTCAGCCTTCCAAGTTTCGATTAGCACCATTTATAATCGAATATGTCCTTGATATGAGACTTTCTCAATAAAATGTGCTATTATCAGAGAAATCCTTGAATTAAATTGACAGTGGATATCAAAGAAATGTGTTAATGTTCTATTGTTTTATGATGTTTAGAAGCTAGAGGAGCTAAAAAATCTTTTAAAAGTCGTGCAGCGCAAAATCCTCTGAAATATACAAACCCAAGGGTTTTAACATGGCACAATGAGAGAATTTTATCTAGGATCGTAAGTGAGGTCCTGATAACTTAATGGGGAGACGTTAACATGTGTTAGATACTCAAGTAGTGATCATTATGTGCTACTCAAGTGGTTGTTTTGAAACCATCGTTCAGACTTAAGGGTTGGGAATTGTGAGCTTGATGTTTTGTTAACGTTGAAGTGTCTTGGTAAATTCTTTGGTTATCTTTTTATTTTTGGTGAGAAGATGCTTCTATATCAATATATCTAATCTTAGGTAAGTTATCAGTGAAAATACTAACAGCAGCACCAAAATTCACTTCAGAATGGAAGCCACACAAAAGTAACTCTAGTCGTCATTCGTCAACCTTATTATATATCTACTAATCGATTACCATGATCAAAGTTATGTATGGATGCCAAAGGGGTGTTTAATATGATCGATAGTAAGATTACGTACGTAGGTACACACTGGTTGGTCGGAGGGTGCTTTGCATTTTAACAATCTGAATGCAGACGTCTGTCTGTATTTCTTTGCTTCTTTGTCTGTAAATGTCGATTATTATAGTTCTAGCCGAAGATATAGATCGATAAATTTGCCCTCACCATACTTAGCTGTGCGAAAAGTGTTTATACATATTGAGAAGAGTGAGATCACACAATAATAATGTCTATCAGGTCAAGTCTCGCGACTATATTTTCACGCGGTAGGGCCAATCTACGATTTAAATCTTTCGTTCTAGCTGATTTGTCTATTAGCTGTGCTACAATAAATTACACTCCCGGACTCCTAAATCGAGCCACCGTGTATTTTCATGTAAGGTATAAATGCTTTTTTATCACGTTTTTATGCAGTTTTGAAACCGATATATTGGCCACCAAAATGGTGTCATCATTGGTACAAATATTAAATTCAATCTCACTAAAAAAATTGACTTTTATACAACGAAAATGCAGGGTGGCTCGATTTAGGAGTGTTTATTCTATCTGTCTTTGAATAAAAAATGATGACATGGAATCTCATAGTTTATTTACTCAAACAAGACCTGCAGCTATATCGATCGTATACACCCATACAGCTCACAGATACTGTAAGACCCTATAGCCATTATGTCACATGATTACTGATACTAATCGTCACAGTCAGCGGGCGGGAGCCATTGATAAGCAGCCAGATGCCTTCCATCCGCCCACCGATTGAATTACAATTGCTGTGAACTGACTCATTATCTGTATCACGTCACCCCTTGATTGCATCCTATATTAGGTACTTTTAATCGTGATATTGCTTGAGCTGTAGGAATACTTTTAGCAGAGGGACTTTTTCAATCATTAGTGGTGATAGGAGTAAAATGTCATGTTATCTTTAGCACGTGACGTTCGAATGTTTTTGAGGACAAGAAAGCTTGTAGCGTCGCTTTAAAAGTGTTTTATTTTGTATTTTATCAATATAGATTTCAATAGACATGTTTTTTTTTTTGGTAATGAATTTTTCAGGTCCACCTAGGAGATTTTTGGCTGCTTAACCGGACTCTGGATGCCTCAATAAATTAAGGCTTCCAGTTAGGTCGTAAAACTTAAAAACTAAACAACTACACGCTAAGGGTACCTCTAGGGTTCGGACCTCAGCTTAGGGCGTTGCTGGGGGAGTACAGCAAGGGACAGGCAGGATCGGTTACCTTCATCTATTCTAGTGAGCCAATCGGTAAGCTAAATGCCCATAGTGAGCCAAACCAACGTTTAATACCGCCATGTCACTTTTAAACAGACGCTTCACAAATCATATTATACTCTTTAATCTATGAATGTCCAAGCTAAAGCATGTAATTCGAGTATAATAATTTTATTACTAATGAGTAGCTCTTCATAGAACTTCGGTACAATATTGAACACTACTTATTGACATGTGTTAGTAATAAAAACATGACACATTAATATGACAGCTATTATTTAGAGAGCAAATTACTAATCAATGAACATTCGATGAATAATCAATGTCCAATATTTTAATTGCGTTTTCCTTGAGTGACATAATCGCACACTTTTAAACTAATGACGACAGCCAAGTCAACAGAAATCAATAGACACAGAGAAAGTAAAAGTATAAAATATGCAATGAACTTTTCAATAAATTCAGAGTCGATGACCATCATCTGCCAAGCCTTTTCCCACTACGTTGGGGTCAGCTTCCAGTCTAACCGGATGCAGTTGAATACCAGTATTTTACATGGAGTGACTGCCTATCTGACTTCCACAATTCAAAGTCGATGATCAATCTTCAGTAATTGGAGAGTCACCGAAAGAAGAAGATTGACTTCTATTAAAGTAGCTTTACTACTGAAAACTGAGAAATATTTCGAAACATGAAAGCATTTCTTAGGAAGCGAATAACATAAGTCACACTGACTTAAAGACGAGCATAACTCAAAAAATTCCTTTTTTGCTCCACACCGATTTCACGACCTATTTAAACCGTAGGATTAGCCATCAAATACACCGTTTCGGTGAATTTCTCCGCGAAATCTAAACTCCCAAATGACTGACAAACTCGACACAGAAGTCGGAAAGCTCGAATTTCAACCTGTCACATGTGGTTGATATTTTTTACAAATTCACGTGTGTTCTCATGAATTTTAGACTTTTTTCCATGATCGAAGATAATTTTGACATAAATCTTGTATGCTACTGCATTACCGATTGAGTGTTAACATGTGTTGGACATTCCGATTGACGTAAGTTCTTTAGCAATTATTTTCAAGTGTCCGGACCAGCTGAGAATAGCCTGCTGATGCAGTGAAATTAATTTGAAACAGAACACATAATGAAATGTAATTCTAATTTGATAAGCCCAACAAAGCCAAATAGTACTGTTAATCAAAAGAGCAGTGATGTCTTTGTGGACACAAATAATTCCAAAAATACTTCAAGCTTGGAAGTGAATATGAATCGGATATCCATTGTCCGCCTGTGTCCTTCCTCTAATGTACTTTTAAAATAAACAGTACATCTAAACAGTACACGTTCACGCCTATCTGCCCTCACATTGTCATGACCCAACACCCCGCTAGGCTACAGTTAAAAACTATTCGTCCAATAATTACTTTGGTAACTTATTCTTTTCTATACTTATTGAAATGGTCAAAACACGTAGGCACGCTTACGTCTCGCGCGCCATTGTCTGAGTCTTCCACGCTGCATTTGACACCGCAGTTTGTCAAAATTTCGGTTTCCATTTCTAAGAACGAATCTATTCTTGGCATTTGTAAGTTGTCATCTCTTAGCTCAAGGCTCCGTTATACAACTGCTCCCAAGTTTCACAGCACACGCTTGGCGACAGTTAGAAGCTTTTTTTGTTGACAATTTTATGGAAACCAATAAATATTTCGAAAGTGGAGCATTTTATAAGTGTAGACTTCCATAGTAGTTAATAACTGTTCTTACTTTCAACGAACTATTTGCTCCTTTGTTTATAAACAGACGATGAATTATGTCTTTGTCTGGAATCGAATAAAAAGTTTCGCTTTTAAAGGTCGAGACGAATTGAGATTCATATTATGATAAATTTATGTTTAGGAAACCCGGAATATTTTCTAACACTATTCTAGTGCGTTTACGATTTGATGTTACAACCGCAGTGAACCACTTTTCACCGTTATACCCTTAGAAATAAGGTTGAAAAGTGGTTCACCTCCAGTGACCGCTATGGTACTTACATAGTATTACTTACCAGTCTTTTATTATTACTATGTTATTTTTCATGACCTGTTATTACGAAAATAAGAACATGGTAGCCTACTATGCCAGCGTGTTTATTAATCTCTATTTTTGGGGTACATATGTCTCCAAAAATAGAGGTGAAGAAACATAAATCTTATTCTGAGCTGATCGTCACATTTTCCTTTTATTATTTTATTGTACAAATCTGCAAATTGTGAGTGACTTTCGACTAGTGTACCATTTTTTCAAAACTCTTCCTTATTTTTTTGTGTTTTTCACTTTGATCAAGATAAATACTAGTAAAAAAAATGTTGATCACACGTCACACATTGATCAATCCAGTCACTTCATGAGTTCATCATCTTATCACTTCTTAGATTGTCACGTACGCTGTTTTGAATATTATTACACTCGTTACGTTACTGTGGGTAATTTTCATCGTATCTACATCAGCCTGTAATTCAGGAACTGCGCAATACGTGTTGATATACGAATTTAAGACGATCTTAGTTTTAAGTAATGTAATATAATTTGATAATATAATATAATTTGAATTAGTCTTTGGGCGTTTATAATAAGGGAACCTTGAAACTTGGAAAACAAACAAATAAATATGAAACATCTTAGTGAAAGTAACTACCCTTTCTAAACTCTCTCACAAATAGGCGTTGCGAATGCACCTAAATGCAAACGAAATTTCACTTTTACATCCTAATTACCCTTTATTAAACAAAAGGCAACTCTTTCATTTACCATAAAACAGAATTTATGAGTTTCACTGTTTCGCGCGAACGACAAAAGTCAAAGGAGACAATGGTTTTTGTAATGTCCCAAATAAATGCAACTCTTCCTTTGACGCATAGCGGTCCCCTTTAACTGTTATTCAATATAACCGTCCAAACAAAACGGACTTAGTTACGGTAACGAAAAGGGTAAAATATTATTTACGTGTTAACTGTTCAGAAGGAAACAAGTGGATGGTGTTTAAGGGAATATGAAACTTATGCTGTTGTACTTAGAACTATAATGGTCTAAGGTAATTTTTAGGAGTTTTGCATATAACCTTGTAAACGTTTATTTCGCCGAAATTGCGAACGGGTAACGCGATTTTCAATTTTATTGCATGTTTTAATGTTTGCTAGATTTTAGCGAACCCTTTGGCTGTAAAAGCTATTCAGTAAACGGTTTTATTGTATTTTTGAAAAAAAAAACAATAAAACCGTTAAACGCCAATAATAATAGACAATTATCTTTTTTCAAAAAGATAATTGTCTATTATTATTGGCGTTTATTTTTTAATGTCTTTATTGAGGTTTTTTGGTAATTGGTGATTTGGCGAAAGAGTTGCAAAGGGTTTTAACAGTTAGATTTATATTTGGCAGTTTTTTTGGAAACGTTGTTTACCTAAATGCATATTATGTAAAATTGGGCAATAACTTTTCAATGGGCAAGAGAAATGCAAAAAACGACGAAACTTTTTTATTGTATTCTCTTCAAAATTATTGCTTTTTGCAAACCCGTAGTAGAATACTAGTACAAAATTTGTACTAGTATTCT
Organism: Lithophane leautieri; assembly: GCA_949152455.1. Classification (NCBI taxonomy): domain Eukaryota; kingdom Metazoa; phylum Arthropoda; class Insecta; order Lepidoptera; family Noctuidae; genus Lithophane; species Lithophane leautieri. Next base: position 10,897,807 of record OX424473.1, on the reverse strand, counting down.
ACTACGGGTTTGCAATCTATGAGTTCAACATATTTCTAGAACAGCACTAATAATATTAAATATTATAGAAAAAAATATTATTATTATATTATATTATAGAGATTAAATATTATTATATTATATTATTAGTGCTGGTCTAGAAATATGTTGAACTCATAGACGAACAAAATGTTTATTCGTCCATGTTTGAACTTCATTTAACTTCATCTAATTCTGGAACGAAAATAAAATAATTATTATATTTTATGGAACTAAGTAACTGAAGTTTATTTTGTAGGAAAGTAGGTATACCTCTTTCGATACGACGACGTCTTGTTAGCAATACCACCAAAATTTGATTAGATAATAAATATAAATACATAAATCAATAACATATCTAAGGGATTTGTTAAGATTTGCTTAAATTAATTGAGAATAGTCACTACATAAAAATGTAACTTCTGATAATTCGTCCAGGCGGTCTTTCTTTGGAATGCGCTCCCCCTGAACATCAAGACGGCAACTAGTCGCATATCATTTAAAGTAAAGGCGCGTGATCACATTCGTAAGAAGTTGGCAGAATCATCCCAGTTCCTAGCGTTAGATGGATTCGTTTTCTCCTCTACCTGTCGTTATTTTTCCTGACTAAGTTTATTTTGTTTATAATTTATGTATGTATCTATGTATGTATTAATTAGTATTCATTATTTTTCAAGTTATATGTATTGTCTTTTGTTGCACCTACCATGTCTGTCTCTGTATCACCCTAAGGTTGACTAGTAGAAAATGCCTCAGGCATTAAGTCCGCCGTTGTACAGTAGTTTTTTTTTACTTGTGCATAAAGTTTTAATAAATAAATAAATAAATAATTAATAATTATAACTTATTTAATTTAATGTAGGTGCTAATAGATATTATTATTGAAGTTCCAAACATTTTCAAAACAGCACTGACAATATTTGAGTATATGATGAAGATCTGTATGAAAATGTATTAAAATATGATTTTCAACAGCAACAAGCTTTACTCCACTTAGAGTTTTAATCGAATAAGTTTACAAATTCATTTGCTTTGGCGATTACGAGAAGTGAAGTAATGCTGTGGAACCAACTTTAGAACCTTATATATTAATATTTTCTATTTCTATTCCTTACATTTATATATTTTCTCTTATTTTAAGGAATACATTGACAATTCCGTGAAACTAGCTTCCAACAGCTTAAATACATTCAAAAAAGGATGAACACACCGAAACATTTCTCAGCACCCACTCAAGTTTGTTTAGTCATAAACGGTAACATTGCCGGTACCTTCAAAGAATCATAATTGGACTAACGGAAAGAAAGTAGCCCGGTTATAAAAGTATCCCAACAGTTAGGTAATAAAACTACGACCTGGGGTAGTATTATGAAGTATTAATGCCATCATTATTCCGCTGCGAAAACGGGATGGTGCTAGCGGCCTTGTCTAGCTCCGTCTCTCTCTCACACTGGAAAAATGATGGCATTAATACTTCATAATACGGCACCTGTACCGTAAGTCTATAATGTAACAACTAACTGTAACCAAAAGGATCCGAAGTGAGGAAGTGAAAGAAATTGTAAAATGATTATAACTGTTACAACAACTGGGCTGGCGAAATTTCATTTTATTGCACATTTTTGGGGCTGAAATTTCTTTGATAATTTGGTGTTGTAACTGTTTTTGGCCTTCGTTTTTCTCCTGAATGTAGAAGTATCAACTGTCAATGATAATAAAATATGGACATTTATACACCTAGAAGATCTAAGTCTCTATTATCAATTAACATAATCATGTAATTTCCAGAGTAGTTTTATCTATTGAAAATCATCAATGATTTTAAGGTAGATTGTGAGTATCCGGCAGAGATATATATTATGAGATGTAATTTTACTTAAATTATTTTCAGTTTATGTTGTGTAGATTTGTGAAATGACTCTGTCATTAATGAACTGTCACATTGCGTACACACTCCTGTACCTAATGATAAAATCTATGTAAAGGGCCATTTTAATTAATAAATAGATAAATGGTCTGATGAAGAGGTTCAAGAATCTCGATGAAATATTGTAAATCAATATTAATACTGTTTAAATTACATTATTAGAGGAATATTCATAGGCTCGGGAATATGATTTGAGCTATATAAAAGCACACCATTACACTCCTTTTACATTGTCACTAAAACGTACATAAATATACGACTACCAAGAGTTTCACGCACTCTCATTAAGTAGTTACAGTTAAACTTTTTAACTACTTTCTACAGCAAAAAATCTGTAACACATTTCTCCCGTTAAAGAAATGCATCTTCTAAAAACTATAACGGTTTCTTTATTACCGATGTTGGTGCTGTTTTTATCACAATTTCTCCAAACGTATTTTGCGTAATAAAAATTTCACTTAGCAATACTGCCGAGTTTCGCGTCCTTGCAATAAAATGTATTTATGCAATTTTTAGCCTTTTTGCAAAAGGTTGAGGCAAATATGAATATTTTCTAAAGTTTGCCTTTGGTGCACTGCCGCTAATGGCTGTTAGTAACATTGCTTTACAATTCGGAAGTTTACAATGCTATCCAACAGTAGGACGAATTGCTTTATTGTAGGGAAAAAATGAACTTTATGAGGCGTCATTGTTCTACATTCTTACTTAACTTTTGAAATTGTTGAAAGAAGCCGGCTTGCACACTTCTTTGTATTTTTTTCTGGCTACATGCGCCAGTTTTTGTTCGTGTTATGCAAAATTTCTTAATGACTAGGATTTCGGATTTTATTACTTGTGCACTTTTCGTTTGGTGGTCTCTAATCCTATGTAAACATGAATAGTAATTTAGGCGTCATCTTATCTTTACCAATTTTTACAAAACTGGGTAAAGATAAAAATCTTCGAACCAATATTGCCAAAAGGAAAAACCTTTTTCTCAGCGTGTAATAATTAGATCCTTTTCAAAGTACCTTACTCACACGAAAAATACGTCCTGCTAAAAGAACCTTGTAAGTACATATTTTTTCTGTCACCCCCTGAAGATCATTACTTCCCTACTCATAAGCGTATAATGGAACTAATTTGTTGTTCAAACAGGGGTCCTCAATACATAAACATTGTAACTTTGATCCTACCAAAATAACACTTCCTTCCCAAAAACAAACTCTTCCACCCTTAACGTACTAACATAAGGATGAAAATCGAATGACAAGCAAAGATAAAAACAGCAAATGATCATGGTAATTGGTAACTGCAGGACATTTATTTGACACGTACCGAAAGCAATTGTCACTTTCAATGTATTGTCGTTTGAATGGAACTTAAAATTGCCACGGATATCGTGATTTTAGCTTGATGTATCGGATTTATTTTTATATTAATTATAATTGCAGAGTATTAAGTAACACTCATAATAAATTTATGGCGTTCATTTTGAGCAGCAAAGGGAACAGGGCGAAATGATTATTGATTCTGTGAGAATTAAAACATCTATTTCTACTAGAATTTTCTCACTATTACCAAAGATCTCACTTGTCCCGTGGCGTTCTTTACTTTGTGCCCATGGGAGAAAAACGTCAGTTTATGCAGTACAAAAGTGTGATTTTCACGTACTTATGAAGCTTTTTGAATATTTGCTGCAGTAAACTGCGATTTCATTTGAACCAATAATTTAATACATTGACCACCTACCTATTAGCTACCTTTAGAATTCAGACTCTTAACTGATAAGCATCACGTAGATTCCAAATGTATTTCAATATCAGATGTAGATGAGATCAAAATGTTACACGAAAAGTACATACTCAACGATCTACTACACTACACCCCACAGCTTAAAGTATCAAAATTCAGAAACATCAAAAAAATATTCAAAAGCGTCAATCGTCAGATCAATTTGCGATACGACAAACAATTTATAGACACTTCAAATAACCACATTCATACAAAATACGTTCCGATTGACATTCGATTGTCAATGAAATCGAAACCGTCAAATGTGCAACGCCTGGTCTATATGACCACGACGATTTTTTCGGAAAACTAAATCCTACTGCTTCAGAAATAAGGTCGAAAATTGTATAAAGTTTAAATAAAATGGGGATAGGTGATAGAAAAAAAAAACCATACGCTGTGTGGTCTATGTAACTGAGTAGCGTTTTATAACAATGGAAGTCAAAATGGCGTGAAATTGCGTCACATTATGAGCGTTAATGCTTAGCAGAAATTGCGATTTTGAAGTGGCAAAAGCATTGATACGGAGTGTCGTTACACTTCTTAATCTAGTGGTGTGGAAGTGCCTTTGTGTAGACGTGAATGTTGGTTTAATACTTTGGGGTACTTGACAAACGTTTACATTAAAGCAGAAGTTTCGAAAATTGCCCATAATGTTTTTAATTATTATTTTCTGGAGCATAATAGAAATTGGCAGCATTATGCAGTGGGTAGAGTATAAAACTGATAAGCTTGTCAGTTGAAAAAACACTTATGAAAATCCCGGGACATTACAGATTTTCCCGATTTGTGCTTTAGGTACGACTCGATTTACAGAATCAGCACAGTCATCTTGCACTACTACTGGCTTATAAACCTTTCCCAGCTTGTATCGTAGAAATTTGTGCACATAGACAGCTGTGCTGCTGGGGAGTTTGTTGCGCCACTTCTTCTTTCCAGCTAAAGCACTAGGAAGTGGTGAGGGTGGGCGTTTTGGGGGACTGTCTTATATAATTTTGTCGTTCGAAAAGTGGTGATTCTCAGCATAGTTTGAATAAATTTTAATGACTTTTGATTTGGATTTTTGATTTCATATTTGTCCATAATTTATAGTAGTTATCTATTGAATAATCTTGCTAGACCTACTAAACGATTTAAAATATAAGAGAAGAAGAGCTTTCATTTCCGTACCTACTCTGACTGACGAAGCGTGGCGCTTATTAGGCAGAAACTATTCATGCCCGAACAAATTCACAAAATGTTGTTCCTACAATGCAGTGGACATCTCAGTGCCATACTATTGACAGACCTCTGGTCTGATAGTTGTAAAAAGTGTGATTATTTTCACAGATCTTCGCTTCAAAATAAACTGTAAACTAATCCGATGCGTGCAAAAACTTCTCCTTGGGTGGCCTTAAGTGGCGTCAGGCCGTGCTACATTCTGTGTATTTTGGATGTATTTACGATACATTACATCCAAAGAACTTTCAACCTTAACATTAAATAGATAAAGTTCAGTGTTGAGTAGCGAGGTGCATGTTTTTACTGAACATCGTAACCAAATATTTACTTTTGACTGGTCTTTATGAATGAAATTTCCAAACCCCGAGATGTAGGTAAACTCCGCGACATGATAGTGTTGTAAGACTAAAACAAAAATGAATGAGGAAAAATCTTCCGTCAATAACTTCAACACATATTGTTTCAACCTGAGCGCTAAACAAGATTTTTGGTCCAGTTTCAAGCATTGATGCGTAGGAGTTTCTAGTTCCGAGTTTAAGGTAGTCTCCACTGCAAAACATGACATCAGAAATTGCTTTTAGCTGTCTTAGCATAAATGGTTGCAAAAGTGTAACCTATGTATTTGTTAATTTCTCTAAATGTGACTGTTCCTTCCAGGCGAATACAAAATAACAAATACTGCGACTTATTTCTGCTTAAATAAAAGTCGACTTACTGTTTCACGTTTTAATTCTTCAAGGCCTTTCTAATTAAACTACAATAGTTTTTGGTCCGCGCGCGGCCCGACAAAAACGACCAAAACGATCTGTCACTCACTACCGAGCGGAAGGCGTAATCAGAACCTTTGAAATCAAACACGTTGTAAGTGTAGCTCCTGAAAACAATGCCCAGTGTTGTATAGGCGTAAGTGGGCCACTGAAGTGACCGATTCATTATTCACCAACAAATGACACAGACGATGAAGTGTTGAAAATATGTAAGCAGGATCTAATTCTTTTAAGTACTGCCGAATGCACTTATAATCAGGTACCTTGGTAATTGCATCCACTCATACTAAATTATTTAATTAAATAATCATAATATGGCACGAACAGAGAACATTGCCTTCTCCCAGAAAATCATCGTCACAAAATTGGCCATAATCAGGAACCGAAATATGTTTGACTTCTGGACACTACAGAGAGGAATTGTGATCGGTTGTTCTAGAATTTTACCCAATGATGTCAAATAACCTAGAAAACACCATCCGTCAAGACCACTTTAATGACTAAGGTAATCATTTATTTGCAATAAGTACCTATTGGTACAGTGTTGCTCTTAAAGTCAGTAATAAGTTCCTAATAAACAAAACAAAAAAACATCATGGCTGACCAGGGAGCAGATTACCGTATTGGGTAACTCAGACTACAATTACAAATTATTATGAAAGTTACTCACTTTTTGTAACATAGTGAAAGCTCGCCATTTCGTTACAGTTGAGTCACTAAGTAATCTCTGAAACACGCTAATCCATCGTTAAAACATCATGAAATGCATTAGCCATGATAACGCCAATTATAATTGACACATTAGGTACCGAGTGCCCACTTCGGTAGTGAGCGGTTAACTTCAAAAGTATTAGGAAGTTTACACATTACCTCTGATCTATTCTGAAAAAGTCTCACCGTGAATACAGGTGAAGTGAGCTTGAAGTGACCTGTCATTCTATGCTGATTTCAAGCTCACTTCACCTAAGTTTTCATGGTGAAACTAGACCGGCTGTGTGTACTGATTTCAAAATAAGGTAAGTAACATAAGCTTCGATAAAAAATCTTCATATTAATGGTTGTTTTTTTTTTTAAAGTACGGAATTTTCGGTATTGTAAAAAATATAATGCTGTAGAGCAATAATAATTATATCTAGAAAAGATAAAGAAATGTAGCATAGAGTAGACAGACATGAATTTGGTTTTAGTTCTTCAACCTAATTGTGGTTATTTTATCTCCAAGTAGCAAAAATTTTTGGTAGTTACTAATAAGTGCAACAAAAATCGTTACCAACCCTCTGAAATAAAAATATCTGATATAATTTTTTACCAAGATTAAATATAAATATCTACGTACGTCTATTGTATTTTATAAAGGATTTCTTCAAAGTCACGCCTGGATCAATTAACTACCTTAAGACTAAAAAAATTTTTTTTTACAGGTTTCAGGGATTTATCCGAGTACAGCAGGGTTTCTAACAAGTCAAGCAAGCACAAGGCAACTGAAGCAAAATTTTACTTCAACTCTGGAAATTTTTCCGTGATGTCTATAAAATAAAAATATGGAACAAACCTACATACACCTTTACAGCAACTGATAGCGTACTGAAAAGCACTCCTGGCTTTAATACGCTGATTACAGCCGAGGTTCCATTATGTTACAGCGCTGACACATTAGCCGCTGCTATGAGCCGGTGTGGTGCAAGTGAGAGGTAAAAGCAACGTGAAGAGTGAAAGTAGGTATTGATAAATAAAATAATAAATAAAACAGGCCACGTTGCAAGGTATTCTGATGATCGTTGGACAACCAGGATAACTACCTAAATGAATAGAAACAGAGGCCGGACGTGCGCCCCATGGCCGGATGAGATTGTCGCGAACGCTTGGCGAGACTGGCTAATCACCGCGTCAGATAGAGACAAGCGGAATTCTTTTGAGGAGGTTTTTACCCGATATATAATAAACTAGTGGAATAAGGTTTTGATAATACAAACCAGTAGCAGTTGAAATGCAGTAATTTATCATTTCGACAACAAATCACAAGATCCGTCCTCCAACACTGAGTCCTTCATGAATTTATTATTATTTCATGTTCAGAAATTTCTTTACAGCATTGCTTTGGGGTTACGGAGGGAGTCGGTCCTATTTGAGTTCATCACTGCTCTTTGTTAAACTAAGATTGCAATTCAAGAGTTGGAAAGTTTACTTTTTCTCATCATCTTTTTAAACGGTCAAGTAGGTAGTGCCATAATGCTTTGCTCTTTCAACTTGAACCACCTCCCGATATCGATGATAGACGCTCCGATAAAACTGTCATAATAGACATGTCACACGGCTGCTATTTTTTACACTATATTTCAACTACGACGAAAATAGATCTATAAAAATATACATAATCAAAACAATCATACAATCAATAGTTTTAATCGGAACAGTATCGATGGTAGGAAATTTTTTATCGAAAAAATTACTATGTTGTGAATCATTTATATAAAAGTGAGCTAACGTGTCAATAATTAAAATTAGATCTGATTGAAATTAGATCAAGGTGAAATCACGGTTAAATAACATGGGTCTCCCAAATGGACTGTGACTTTTTATAACAGGTCTCTCGTTCATCTGGGTCTGTAGGTGTTCAACACTCGGATTTCAAGATCGTCTATTTTGCCAGGTAGCTGAATAGATTTTATACTTATTACCTTGGTTCAAGAAGATTTATTTTCTTATGCACTGAATTGAATTCCGAAGCTAGAAGATACACCACAGTAAATGTGAAGAGATAGATAGATCTTTGAAAAAAACCACGCGGTTTCATGCAGAGTGGTGGATGAAAAAACAATTTTTTATCTCACGTGTTGAGTATGAGTACACTGTTTGTGTATTTGAATCGATAAATTAAGAATTCAAAATTCATTGTATTGAGTTCAAACATCAGTGAAACTGACATGTCATACCTATATTGATTTTCGCAATATAAATCAACAACGATGGAGTTCCAGCACTCAAAAAAGTTGACATGGCGGCGTATGATTTTGAAACGCACAGCCTTTTCCATTCAGCCCACACAATATAACCCCCTCAACTAGTACCAAAATAATCTCATCACCCACTTTCCCTTCGCCATTCACATACTTCTGGAAATTACCTACACTATCATAGTACTTCCTTCACAAAACAATATCTACGTGGTGGCAAATATGAGTGTGACGCGATATCAGATCAAAGCGCGCCGCCTCTGATAATGACACTTCTGAAGAACCGACATGCCACAGTAGCCGGTCGAATGTATAATAATATAGATTATTGCCAAACCTTTGATGTTTGCCGGTAGATAATGTACTAAGCTGGGGTTAGCGGCTTTTAGCCACTTCTTTGTGTGTTCGAGAAATCAAACCGTTTCTGTACATATTTATCGAACTATCAATCGTTATTTAAAATTGAAACGAGGTAGTTTTGATGCGACATTGCAATTTTAATCACGAATATTGATTCCCGTGTAGCAAGGATCGACAACAAGGCTAGGTAGATAAAACAGCAAATGTGATTTGTCTTTTTTCAACATTCTTCCATGTTCGCAGGACATAATCGATGAAGCTGAAAACAAAATTTCTATGGTGGCCTCCCACTGACTGCATCCGGGAGAAGGTCACGTGAATCTGCTGGACACGAGAGATAGAGAACCCGTCGTTTTGACAAGGCTCCAGTAGTGGACGACTTTCGGTTCACCGACTGTGGTGATTGTAACAAACTTCTATTTTGACTAACTGACCGACTCTTTGAAAATTCAAAAGTGCTTGTAAATGGTTTAATTGAAATAAATGCGTTTTGAGTTTGAGTTTATTGTTCACTGATAATGAGATGAGATGAAATGTGATTTTCCAAATCGAATTCTAATCACGTTCGTATTTCTGCCACCAAGCATTATCAACTGCAATCTTTCCATTCTCTAGCGTCATTTCTATTGATACTCCATAGCTTGATTAGCTCTTATCAAATTATAATACAAACGCAACACTAGATCGGAGCTCTTTAGATCGATATAACATCGAATGACTCGAGATATCGATCTAATCGATATTAAAGTACCTATGTTTGATCACCGGTGGAAGGAAATTATACAGATAACTACTGTTCCGATTTCTGATTAAATATGAATGCAGTAATATCCAGCTGATAGATATTCGCATGCATTATTAATAATTTCCGATGTTTTTTTTTCCTTATTTTGTTTTTGCTGTAGATAAAGTGATTAAGATTTACTTTTAATTCTTGTAAATAACTAGAATAGCGTTTTTTTACGATAAACAAAAACAAACTTAATGTCGAACTCTAAAGAAACTAAAAGAGTAAGCGTAGCGTTTGTAAGCGTTGCTGTCGCGTAGTATAAAGAAAAAAAAATGCCTATTTTTGATCAATGTGAATAAATATGCCTTTTTTGTTCATTATTCAATCATGTTCAGTTTAAGGCTCCCGCAGAAAGGCGCGAAGCGACAGCGCGATGCGCCTCTAGTAGAGCAGTTTCTATGAAAACTTCATGGAAAAGGTTCTACCAGAATCGCGCCGCATGCACCGTCTCATCGCGCCTGTCTACGAGAGCCTTGCATATTTCTTACTTCGGTTTAAAAGGCCTATAATCAAGATAGCTATCAACAATCTTTCACTTAGTAAGTATCTATTTCAAGGAAGGATATAGCAATTAAGAACATGATTACTATCATGCTGTATGTTTAAACGGACGGATAGCTATTAGTAGATAAGTTAAACAGTCATACTTAGGATATCACTCAAACACATAAAAACATTAATAAAAAGTATGTATTGTTGTAATATATGGTTATTATTGCACTGTTTTTCACTTAAGGTCTTTACACAACTCTTCTAGAGTCAGTTTACCTTTTGTAGGAGTATTATGTTCTCTATATAAATGGCCAATTTAAGCTTTTAACTAACCAAAAAAAAATACAAGTTATATTTCTACCATATTGACACCCCGGGTGGGTGTGGTTGGAGTCAAAGCCCATTGGTATTACCGTGTTCACAAAAGTACCCTGTGTTTTTTGTTTATGCCAATGTTTAATCTGTGATTAAGTATGTTCAACTTTATTCTATCTTTGCACTATTCTGTAGTTACTCTTGCTATCTATGATCTGACCACCCACCGAATGGCAAATAGGTACGACCATCCTTATCCTTACATATTATAAAACAAAGTCCTCCGCCGCGTCTGTTTGTCGTCCTGTTCGCGATAAATTCAAAAACTAGTATGCACCGATTTTCATGCTGTTTTCACCAATGGATAGAGTGGTTCTCGAGGAAGGTTTGGGTATATAATGTGTGGACGGACATCCACGCGACGCATCCATCCATCAGTCAGTTATGTACATAAACATACACATTACATCACGCATTTATTCCCTGTAGGGTTAGGTAGAGGTGCATCTATAGTAAACCCACGTTTCGCCAGTTATGTTTAAGTACCACGCAATATGGGACGAGCCTATTACCATCAACGGGGCACAAGTCCAGACTTCTGTCTGCTTCTGAGAAATTCTAGATGGAAACACCAAATATCACTTTGCCCGACCCGGAAATCGAACCCAGGACCTCATGATCAGAAGTAACGCTTGCGGCGACTAACCGTGCGTTTGCACTGGCGAAACATTCAAGACAAAACATGTTGAAATCTCAACTTTCTGTCAATGTTCCATACAATTTTTGACAGGAACTAGAGATTTCAACATGTTTTGTATTAAATGTTTCGCCAGTGCAAACGCACGGTAAGACCAACGCAGAGTCACAACACCAGCAAGGCAGTCACTGGAATAAAGAGGCATTCACTGGAATAAAGAGGCAGTCACTAGATCAACGAGGCACATTATGTACAGGGTGCACAATATGTGAGTCACACTAAATATAGACTATCTGCTTTCAAGTTTTATCGTCAATCTTTTAATGGATTTACGTAATTCCATTGTCTTACATGTTCACTGACATAATCCATTATCTTAATGTTGTCACACTAATTGATTTTAATTATTAATATCACTGACATTGTTAACTGAATTCAACACTTAAAGCAATTAATAGGTTCCGGGTAATTCTATTAGTTTAAATAGTTATCAGAGTTAATATTAAATCCTTCGAATGCAATTAGTATGTAAGATTTTGTTATGTAAGTTGTGCATTCTTCTTTTTTGACGTTGCATAAACCATTAGTGCGCCTGGGCACTTACATGTAACTGTGGATAACTTACATTATCTTTTTATAAAATTCGAATAATGACCTAATATTACAGAATTAATGCATAAAAAAAACAAATTTACTTATTTGCACATTTATCAAAAGAAACTAGAAAATTATTGCAGCATTGGCTTAGTGAAATTTAGGTTCTATTTCTATTGCAAGACTACAAGTTCATCACAGGTGTATTTACATAATCAACAGACTCACATATATAGTCCGAATCACACGCATAATATATGAGCTTTGCTTTAAATATTATTATTACGAACAGGTATTACTTACTCATTGAGTCAGCAAAATTGACCCAATTTCAGCTGATCAAAAGAGCCGCCAAAAACAAAAGAACAAAAATATACCGACTGTGCCTGCGCATAATAAAGTTCGCTATTTGTTTACAATAAGCATAATAGTATTAAGGCGTCTGACTTGCCACTGTTACCTCAGAGGTGCCGACTTACCTGGCTTATCTGTGCTTAGTTTTAAGTTACATACATTGGGCTTTCTGATAGTAGAATAACAAAGGGTCGTTTTGCACTTCGTATGACCTATTCCAGGAATAAGAAGAGATTTTTGTAAGTAGGTATGTACTTGCTAGCGTTTAGTAATACATACATAGGTATGGGACTCTTATATTCACCTATTTTGTACCTTTCAAAATGATTTCAAGGACAGACTATAATGATTTCAAGCACAGACTGTATTTACACTGATTTTGACTGTTTATTGTACAGCGATTTTGAGAACCCATTTTGCATAATGCGTTAGTAGAATAATATTTCGGTTGTGTTCCTATGAATTGTATGATACTGGGCACTATGTGGTGAAAATTCGCCAAAATATTTCAGCGGCATGTTAGACGTCCATCAGTTAATGAAAACCTAATCACACTGGTTGTGTCAACATACGTGATTGATTGTTGTTATTTTGGAAAATCTTGAACCAGCTTTCAGAAACGAAGTGCATTTCTTATTTAGTGGGATGCCATGTCACATGACAAGGTGATTTGGATTTTTCCTAACTTTTTTAAGACTCTCTCAGATCCATGAATAGCAGAACAGCCGCACGGGTAAATAGAAAGTTAAGTTGCGCTTGCCGCGATTGGTTCGTGAATGTGTGACCATCCATTGCATGTACAATATGTAATTGAGACTCCGTGCCTCGGAAAGCATGCTATGCCGTTGGACTCGTCTGTCATTCGTAAATCTTTGATAGTCTTTACGGGTAGCCAGAAGCCCAAAAGTCTGACAACCAGTCTTACCATGAGGAATCGAGTTACCCAGTAACTGGGTTGTGGAGGTCAGATAGGCAGTCTCTCCATGTAAAATACTGGTATTCAGCTGCATCCTGTTAGACTGGAAGCCGACCCCAACATAGTTGGGAAAATGGTAAGCTGATTACAATCAATTAACATCCAACCAAGTCACATGCATCAATGACGTTTTTTTACACCTACTCGTTACAAAATCCCCATCTCAAAGAATAATCTATTCTTTATCGCGTGAACAAGGTCTTACAATAATCCAGCCAATTAGGAATTTGACGTGTTTACATAAACCGAAACGCCCGTACTAAGATTATTACAGTAATTAGTAGTCGGATGATAATTGTCATATTTTTTATTTTCTCTGTGCAAATTAAGAAGTTTATTGACGGTATTATATGACGAATATAATTTTATGAATGTTTTTAATGGCTTGTTTGAGTACTTAATTAAGAGCTGGTTTAGAGGATATGTTCTTAATGAGAGTAAGTATTTAATTGTCACAGCCTATCCATTTAATTATACAGATGTCCAATGCTAAGTAATGCACACAGCTATTGTAGACCCACTGAAGTTTTTACACTGTACGAGTATTGCTTTACATTTTGCATGTAAGAATAAGCACAGTAAACCGCATGTCAGTGATAATAAAATCATATTAAGCTGGCCCCGTGTTCTATTAAAATTCCGTACTAAGCTGAGCTAGCTAAAAGTCAAAGTTTACCACCGAGGTGCAGACGACTGTACTGACAATTAAATAAGCTACTTTTGTTGCGACGACAGCTAATGATATGAAATTGCCAAAACGTCAAATTCTGTGATCTATTGATGCAAGAACTTGACCTTTGAGGTGTTGAAACTTGATTAGTATGACATCTCATTCTTCTCACGATTTGTTTCACAATTCCAACGACAAGCATATCTTACACGAGTCTGTTTCATAATTTATTAAGAATGTAAAATGTGTTTAGAAAAACAACGCAGCGTATTCATGACATACAAAAAATATGAAAACAGTATTTCGTGTCGTCCTATAATCTGGGGGCACGGGAGTGCCCCCTCCAAGACGAGCCAAGCGAAGCGCAAGGAGGGCACTACCTACCTTTTTTCAAAGCGCTTCGTCGTTTTTTTGAACCCTCATATCTTGGATTTGGATTATACCAGATAAACATAATTCTCGGGATATGATGTCAATAGTGGATTCATTAAACTTAAAAAGTTTCAATTGCATAGTTCTATATACTTTCGATTTTATTGATATCTAAAAAACCTCGATTTCGTGACTCACTGACTCACTCACTCACTGATGATCATCAAAATTCTTAGGGAACTTCCTGAAGTCCTAGAAATCTGAAATTTGGTAAGCTAGTATTAGTACACAAATAACAAAAAACTAAAACTTGGAACTTTTACCAACCACCAACCCTTTAAACTAGGGGTGAGATGGGCGTGTAGAGTTAGAATCATGGCTCTACATGAGATCTGATAACTTTTTGACATTGCGAGCCATATGGTCTCGTCTTGGCAATGAAAATGTTTTTGGTGGGATTTATATTGACAAGCTGATAAACGGACCAATCTTGAAATAACCTCAGTAAGTAATTAAACAATATTTTACATTCGAGGCAGTGAACTGGATTTTTCACAAGATTTCCCAAAAATATTGTAAACATGAATGTTCTAGTCAATCTAGGTTTTCCCGGGAATGTAGAAATGAGAGTTTAACTCGTGTTTTATTTGAACACGTTTAAGTTTTTGTTTGTTTTGAATAAACCATCGTCTATTTCAACGGGGTGTCCAGTATCCTTATAAGAAATACTATCAACGGCATCTGCAGTAGGAGATAAGTACTCTTTGTGTACCTTAAGTGTGATCAGTCCATCATTGCGTTCACCAATGTATTTCTACTTCTCTTACTAAGGCAGTCAATGAGGAGGTTCATGAGTCATGATCAGCCATTGACATTCATTCTTCGATACTCCTCATAACTTTATGATGGGAAAGTAACTTTGGCTGTCTGTTACCTTTTCACGCCAAAACAACTGAACCAATCATTATATTGGTCAGTTATGAAGCCTGGGACCTGGAGAAGGACATAAGTAGGCTACGTTTCATCCTGGATTCACGCTGACGTATTCGAGACCAACAGCTAGATATTTATAAATGTAAATGTATTCCATCGATGTTCTTATAAGGTGGTCCAAACTCACCTTCTCTTAAGGCTGTCACACGACATGCCATGTCATCACGTCAAAGCGTGACCTGAGGATTTCCCATTACGTTGTAATCGTCTTGTTTTACAAACATAATAACATCAACATGTCCTTGATTCTTTTTTTCTTTGTTTGAAACTAGTGTACACTAATCACAATGTGTACCTACATTCTTAACCGAATGTATACTAAAAGAAAAACATAATTAGGGGTACAGAGAAATTGTTTTAAATGTGGAGACTTTTAAAAATTGTATATATGTGGTGACTTTTAAAAATTGGTTTAAATGTGGAGACTTTTAAAACTAACTAGGCATCGGGATATTATTTCCATAATATATCTAGTTCTAATACGTTTGAAAATTCAGCGTTACCCTCAGTCGTTAAATAAAATTCGTTTGGGGGTAAAGGCCTGAGTTTTTGTTTGTACCTAAATAATAGCTGTATACTTAAAAATACCTGTATCTTAACTTATATAATAATAATTATTATAAATGCGAAAGTGAGTTTGTTTGTTTGTTTGTTACGGTTTCACGCTAATACAGCTGAATGGATTTGGATAAAATTTGGCACATGGATAGACCTTGGCCTGGAGAAGAACATACTTTTCATCCTGGGTCACAAAGTCGCGGACAACAGCTAATTGGATATATTTAAACTTTGAAACCTCGTCACTAGTATCTATATAATATAAAATTCATAATTCCTAATTGTATTTGCATATCTTTTTCAGAGTTAAGTTGTTATAATTTGTGTTCCCTTTTATATCGTTTAGATTGTATCAAATGATATGCTCTTTATTCCAACCCGACCCTTTGAAGCAGATAATAATATTTGGTTTATAATTTAGATTGCAATTCTACTTAAACATCATAAGAGCCTCTACATACGCCATGATTTCGGAACTCACTTGATGGGAGTTGACCAAAAAAATGCCAATGAAAACAAGGAAGTTAAAATATTTTTTAAGACATGCTTTGGTTTTGTTTTTTGATGAAGGTAAGTCACATTTGCATGTAAGTCTTTTGGAAGGAAAACTCAGATTAGTCTGCATTGGTACATAATAAAAAGTAAGTCATGATCTGCCTAGCCTTTTCCCAAGTGTGTTAGGGTCGGCTTCAAGTCTAATCGGATACAGCTGAATACCAATATTTTACATGGAGCGACTGCCTATCTAACATCCACATCCCAGGTATTGGGTAATACGATGCCTCTTGTTAAGACTTGTTAAGACTGGTTGTCAGACTTTCGGGCTTCTGACGATACGTAACGTCTGTCAAAGATCCACGAGTGACCATGCTTTCCGAGGAAACTGGCCGTTTTAAATGTGAGCCCTATGATATTTAATAAAAAGTTGATTGCGTCTATATAACAATAAACTTTTGCCTACTTCTTTCTGATTAAAGTGCGATATTACCTATTCTATAAATCTTTTTATTTCCTTCAGTATATATCCAACGTTCAAATCCCTAGCGATAAAAAACGAGAGCATTATTTTACTACTACAAAATCTATGTAATAAATTACATACTGTCTATTACTTTACGTTATCTTTACAATGACACACAAACACACACACACACAAATCTCAATAACATTTCCTCTGATATAAACAATGTCAACATAAAACATTTTCTTATTGTGACGAAATAATTTTTATTGTATGTGTTAATCAAATATTGTCAAACTTGAAACAGAAGCCATTTGTCAACAATTTAATTAAAGTAATAAAATGTTTTAAAGATAAAATAATAATAAACTGAGTAGACAACTTTTTTATTTTG
Source organism: Lithophane leautieri (assembly GCA_949152455.1). NCBI lineage: Eukaryota > Metazoa > Arthropoda > Insecta > Lepidoptera > Noctuidae > Lithophane > Lithophane leautieri. The sequence goes on along the minus strand of OX424473.1, from coordinate 10,880,621 downwards.
TTTTTATTAGCGGGCTTATTTTTTTTAATGAAAGGTTTTTTTTTTCAGCTCAAGGGTAGTTACGCAACTCTTGCGCTGCTTGTAAGTTCATTGTGGATTAGGTTGAATGAATAGAAGCCTTGTTTTTTTTTTTTCTAATCGGATAAGCGATTATTGTAGCATTGTTCTCACAAATCTAGACACGCGGCAGCGTGTCAAGCCAAAGTTAAACAAAATAGAAATAACAAGAATAATGTATCCAGGATATTGTAATAATATCTTGATTTTAAAGACTGTCCTTGAAGTTTCTTGCCCGTTCTTCTCCAAAGAGATTTACGTTTTGGAATGGGCAACTAGCTTCAACTTTCTGACTAACTGATCGACTCTTTGACAATTCAAAAGTGCCTGTAAATGGTTTCATTGAAATAAATGCTTTAAGTTTGAGTTTGCATCTTGCAAGACTCTTTTCCTGCTTTACTGTTTGCATAGCAGGAAAACAGACTCAAGTCAGTTGAAATAATCTACATATTCGGTTTTGATTAAGAATGGTATCCCCTTGTAAGATAGCATTTCGATACAAAAATAAGAACTTTTCTTAATCAATTAATTTTTGATTCAGGAATATACTCGTACCCTTATAAAATTTACAACAGATTACAAATTCATTCAATTATTTAAATAATTATAAGTTATTACAAAACAATCAATATTACAACAAAGTAATAGTTAGTATTATTTTAGCTGGCATATTAATTGCCTTAGACGAAGAAATAATTTTCCTCGTATAAAGCCCTCAATATTCCATTGTCAGATTTATGTATTCGGTTAGTAGAGTAATATTTCAATTTAGGAAAAATTACCACGACATAATACGGAAGTAAGTCAGCCTTTCTGGTTTTACCACACAAGTCAGACAACAAACTTCTTTATTATTATTATTATAAATGCTCATACAAGTACCTACAAACTCAGCTTTACAGTAATACTTAACCATTCAAATTTAAACAAGTTATCCGACTCATTACGTACAAAACCCATGATTGTTCACACCATTACTTAACCGACACGAACTAACACCGAATTCTAGACTCAACAAGGTGTCTAGTGGCTTTACCATACTTTCTTACAAAACAACCATAACCACAAACCCTACACAACCAATTTCTAGCCACAATTTCCTAGCACTAAAGTCGAGAATTGGCTGACATCATACTGAGACACAATACCACAAATTATGAACTTTATTTCAGAGCTCTTAAAGCTTAAATTATTTTGGCGAATAGTTAAGTTACGTCAGTTAAGTTAAAACGCTAACTTGTTTGAGTCGGCGCCTTTGATATCTGGTACAAAGGGCGCCCGCCGAATGTCGTGTGTCCCTCGCCCACCTGACCGGTGTTTGCTTGCGCTTCGAAATGGTCGCTTGCGATTACCTTATGCCGCATTGATGTTAGTATGTTTAGAAGTTTCGATGGAATTCGCTTGGCGTTCCAAGTTTCAAAAGGTGAGTTGTACGACTATTGTAGCGCTAAACGGAACCAGTAAAAACCATTCCATTTTTTAAAATCAATTGATTGAACTAAAAGAAACAGAAGTATGCTTAGCCATGACTTTCGCGGCTTCGCCCGCGTAGTGTTCGATAATAATTCCACAGAGACGTACTACTGGAATACAAAGTCTTATGTGTTAATCGAGATTATAAACTATCTGTGTGCCAAATTTCGTCCAAATCTGTTCAGCCATTTTTACGTGATTGAGTTACAAACATACAAACTTTCACATTATACATATTTTGTCTCATATATTGCTACGATTGAGTCTCTTTCTGGCGTAGCACGGCCTACGCGTACTACGCGGTACCTTCTCCCGGCAAAAGCACAAGCTTTTTTTGACTGTACTTTGATTGTGGTTCCAAATTAATCTAAACTATAATTTATTCAGTGACTATAGAAAATACATCCGAATCAAATAATACCAAAAGCATACATAGGTACTGCAATTTCAACAACCATGTCAACCATGTTTAAAATTTTGCTCAAGAGTTCTTTTTTTTTTTTGGAAGGATTTTTGCTAATTCATTCCCCAAATGGCTTAAACAGGGATATTTATAGGGTGATATGCCCTATGGGATGATCCATTGGGCACATGCCTTGTATCCAAGAAAACATATAGTGAATTAAGCTAAGCGTAGAGGAAGAAATCAATTATACGTTGGAATTTAAATATCAGGCAAAGAGTGACAAAAAAGTTCTGAATTACGGATATCCCATAAAATATGATTCAGAATACAGTGAACTAAATTAAAATTATAAATGTAACTGTCCTAAATATTAATTTTATTCAGAAATGAAAACTTCTTTACCTAATCACGGAATCTAGTCTCTTCGTCATCGCGATCAAACTTAGTACCTACTGTAACCTACCTACAAAGATAATACATAATATATAATCCTTATTTTATTTTTAACTTAAGTACCTAGTTATCTTTGAGATGAGCAAAGATCGTCACTCACTGGACGCCTGAAGGAGGACATCGCTCTCGAGGAAGACTGCGGCCAAGATGGTGTGACGATCTAATCATGTTTGCGGGGCCAGCATGGCCAGAATTCGCACAAAACAGAGATATTTGATAGAAAAAAGGGGAGGCCTTTGCCCAGCAGTGGGATACAATATAGGCTAATAATAAAAAATTCAAATAACATATAAAAAAAGTTATCTTTGCACTCAAAGAAAAATAAATCAAGCAAAAAAATAAAACATCTTTTCTGGTTCTAATATTCTGCACTTGCACAGAAAATTTTGAAACAAAAGTTTACTCAAACTTTTATCTTTTGCAGAGTCAAATAAGGGTATGACCTTCCACACGTTGCAGGTAGGTACCTAATAGGTATAGGTACATAAGTAAAGTGTGAATAGGTAGTTTAACAATAATAGGCATTTTGACTGTGTAGGTACATAATACTAATTGTTTTATTTTGACTGTGTAGGTACATAATACTAATTGTTTTATTTTGACTGTGTAGGTACATAATACTAATTGTTTTATTTTGACTGTGTAGGTACATAATACTAATTGTTTTATTTTGTTTATGCATAAGTACAACAGTGAATATGTGTATTATTTATTATGAGAATGCTTACAATGACATAAGGATTTTTTTTGGAACTAGGTAGGTATGTAACATTCTATGTTATTTTTCTATGCTTTGCTTTGTCAAATGGAATCTTGGTTTAGTTATAATTTAAATATTATACTTACTGAGCAACAAAGCTAGGTATGTACCTACCTATACTTACAGGAAAAAGTCTAGTCTTAATTTTGCTCTGAAGCATTTAAAAAGGCCTTATTTCATGTAGGTAGCGCAGCAGAGGCTTTCCTTAAAAACTGAATAGAGTAGGTATCTACTTACAGAAAACTGAAAAAAATAACTTAGGTATTTTGAAAAAATCACTACCTACTTGTGAGACTTGCATCATTGTCCAAAAATTGTTTGAAATGAAATGGTTTATTCTGTAAATAAGATATTGGAATCACTTTTACACGACATGTTAAAAAATATTTAAAATAAGCTAGGCGAGGTCGGCGTTTCCTATCTGACTACTCTGAGAAGAAAAGCCGAAACAAACTCAGAGGTTGCAGTCTCTTTTAAAGTCCAGACATAATCTTGGTCAGGCCGTTTCATGTTCATGATCATTATATAAGTACCCACAACGTTTCGTTTGTAGGTATCCTATCTATGTCTACATATCAAAAAGCTAATAAGCATTGCCAATTAGGTAGGTAAGTATGTAGGTACCTCTCTATTCTATAGGTATTTAGTATTATTAAAAGCTACTGTTTTAATTTCCTTGAACTCGATACGTAACGTTAATTACGTAGACACGTACTGATAGTGCCATACCTAATCACCTTTTAGCTAGAATCTATCTTATTAATTTGATTTCTGGTAGGTGGCTATGTAATTAATAACTACTTAGGTACTTATGTGATTAATTTATTCCAAAAAATGTCCATGACTCGCTAAAGGAAAGTGGCTTTTCAATATTTCGCCTTTTTGATGTCGTGGGATAATAATTTGAAGTATTTAAGTAACTTACAAAGTAGGTATCATAAAATTATGGTGATGATATTTTTAATTTTTTTTTTACTTTTGAAAATCAGGAAGGTTATCGATTTTATAAACATTTATGATTTTTTATAAATCGTAACACCTTCGACTAAAATATTTATTATTAATAACAATAACCAGTTGCCTACGTACTTAGGTAGCAACAAATACAGTAAGACGTAACATTGTTTTGTTTAAATCATCTTATTTTCAAGTCAAACTAAAATATAAATGCAATGACAACATCAAAGGAACAAAGCGAAGTCGTGCATATTCAGATACGGGAACATAAACAATTCAATCCAGAACGACGGAGCTTTCACTAACACTCCAAAACAGTGCACAAAGACCATGTAATACGTGCCTAATCTCAATATAGATACAAATTACAACAACCGTACAAAGCCATACGACAATCAAACACAAAGCCTTGCTTGCCTACGAAACTAAATTACCAGAGCAATCCGCTCACCTAATAGCTTCAACGGGACGCCGTGTCACCAAAAATTTGCATTGCCAAACAAACTCAATTACGAAACGATACAAAACCTTCAGTACTTAACTTAGACAAAGTTCCAATTCCCAATGTAGAGACATGGAAAATAGAACTTAGTCGAAGCAAGTGAGGGTATGGTTGAAGCAATTCGCGATTGTTACCGATCGATTCCGAAGGCAGAGCTCGGTAGGCCCCGCCTATTGGGAGGTGCGGCTGCCTCGGGAGCCAGCACAGGCGCCGGACGAAGCGGCGCTTTGATCTGCCCCCCTCCCCGCCGCGCGCTAGCGCAGGCCCAGATAACGAACGCACACAATCTCATAACGCTCCGCGCGCTCTCACAAGCCGGTTGTCAGTACAAACCAGTTTTGCAGTGACGACACAGCTACAGTGATACCAAAGTGAGCCCGAGAGGACAGTGCCCTAGTGTTTAGTTGTATGGACAATTGATTTGTGGAAATGGAAGATAAGCCGTACAGTGTTGACAGTTCGGACGATATCAATATCGAAGAGGAAGAAGAACATATTGAGGAAAATCACAGTAAGTGTCCATTTATTGTTTTTTATTGTGCGGTTTTGTTTTTGTTATGCTAATACTATTATGATGATGATATATAGAAAAACTAGCTATTAATTTTGTTGTTTTATCCTCTTCGGAGGCGGATGTTGTTTTAGTCTTCAACGTTTAAACACAAAAACAAAGTAAACAAATGTTTAGATTTTTTTTTATTTCTTTTTATTGATGTAGCCGGTCTTGTTTGTATACAGTAAACTAATACCCTTCATAACCCCTGAAGAAATTCAAAAAATATTGTTTGCCGAATATATCCCTTACATAAGGAAATCCTGGTCCATCATGTTCTGCAAAAAAAATGCAAAGCCATTTTTGCCATGCCAAGCCCAACATACTAACAATGCGTTCATTATTTCCCCAGGCTACCCACCAGACTTCCCGATCGAAGCTTTAGTCAAGCTTGAGCGGCCGTCACCCCCTTTGCCAACGCCGCCGCACACGCCCACCGACGACACGCCCCCAGCTGTCGTTATCTCACGACACCAGCCCTGGACGCCACCCGCACAACCCTACACCTACCCCCGACCAGCCATGCAGACCCCTTACCCCTACGAGAAGGTCCCAGTGCAGAACTACTCGCATCCCATGTCGGCCTACGTTCAAGCCCAAGTCGCAACACTCCCACCGTCGGCCCCGTACCACGCTATGCTCGTCAATCAGTGGATAAGAAACGCTGCTTTCTACCATCATTCATTGAGATACCCAGGTGTCATGGCACAGAGAATGCCAGGAAGGAACCCGCCACCAATGCGAGCACCGGGCGCCCCTGGAACAAGACCTAAGAAGCAGTTTATTTGCAAATACTGCAACCGCCAGTTCACCAAGTCCTACAATCTGCTGATCCATGAGAGAACTCATACTGATGAGCGGCCGTACTCATGCGATATCTGCGGGAAAGCTTTCCGCCGGCAAGACCACCTCAGAGACCATAGGTAGGTAATATCGTTTTTATCTGTATTTAAGTTGTTTATGTCGCGTGCTATTAAGTTTCATGTTATATGATAGTCCGTATCAACGCATTAAAGTATGTTTTAAAAGTACCATTATCTGAACCACTAAAATTCAATGTTATGTCTTTCAAGTCTTAAAAACATCAACATCGTTATTTTAATGGCTGTTAGATTTGATACGGCAAATTTTCAAATCCAAAAATTAGCCTGTAGGCAATACTGAATTTCAACATTTTTTTACTTATCTTTCACATCAAACAAATCAAGTTAATGAGCGCGTATTAAAAACCAAACCACTTTCACTAGTTAAAGGTTGATGTTGGTAATCAATTTTATCTGGGAGACTCCTAATTTAATTTAATGTTTCCCTCGAAATACCAACAACGTGATTTAGGACGTGTTTCACCGAGGCATTGTTGACGATAAGAGTAGAAAAAAAAAATTAAAAGTGTAAACCTTTTTGTGAGGTCGCGAGGCGGCGGGCGCACGCGCGCCCTCGCCAACCGGTTTCGTTCTTTACGATCACCATATCTGTCTTGCTCCGCCGTCGAACAAATTACACGTTATATTTCTTCGCTTTTACGAGACCAAAGTTTTTTTTCTCATATCGTACCGAATATATTAACAGTCTAATGTGTCCGTAATGTAGAATCACTTCAATTTTCATTCAAAGCGCTTATTTCGTCGCCTATTGAGCCATAAAGATGTAGATGTTTGTTTACATTGTGTACTCGTTACAAGTGAAAGTTGAGCTTGTGTCTAATTTCTGTTCTCTATTTTCCAGGTACATACATTCAAAGGAGAAGCCGTTCAAATGCACCGAGTGTGGAAAAGGATTCTGCCAATCAAGAACGCTGGCAGTACACAAAATTTTACACATGGAAGAATCTCCCCATAAGTGCCCAGTTTGCAACAAGAGCTTCAACCAAAGATCTAATTTGAAGACACATCTGCTGACGCACAGCGATGCGAACAAGCATCACTTGGAGCATTTGGAAGGTTGTCAAGAAGTTTCTTCAACGAGTCAGTCGGAGAACTCTCTATTGGACCTTTCTCATAAACCTTCACCTCCCCTACCACAACAAGTTCAACCACTTGTGAGTCAACACCAATCTCCAGTTGAAGGGCCTAAGAGAACTTTAGGCTTTTCCATAGAAGACATCATGAAGCGTTGATTCTCATAACTGTAAATATTTATTGTTTGCTCTCACCGCGTTCTTAGGTACCTGTTAAAATTGGCAAGAGGCTTACATTCGGGGATATAATGTTTAATTTAGTTAATTTATAATTGCCAAAGATGTATCATTGACTGATTAGTAAGGGTTCTTATCATTGTGCATCCGTTTATCCTGTTTCATTTATCGGCTCTTAATAGTAATTCATTTCTTTGTAATGTCTATTCATCATCATTTGTATCACCATCTAATGATTCATGTAACGGCCGAAACTCGGATCTTTTTTCACTTGGAAGACTGAAATTGTTTTTAATATTGTTATTGTTTGTTTAGAGGTTTATTTATTGTGATAGATTAACTTAGATAAGTTTATGGTTGACTAAAGTTACCGAAAAGTATTACCTTCGTTTATAAGTTTGTTTCGTTCCAAAATTGTGGCTATGACATCATTGAAATCATGTTCAAAAATTAGATGTATGTTGTGTAAGTAAGAGAATTCAGTAGTTAATTTTAGTGCGTGTACATTTTGCTGTAAATATGTAAATTAAGTATTATAGTTAAGTCGACGAGGCTACTATTAGAAGTATAATGATAATAAAAGAAAATAGTAATGAAAATTACTGCATTGTTTTATTTCTTCTGCGTGTTTATCTACGTTATCATCTCAAATTGCTTCGATTGGAGATAACGTAATTTATAACGCTTGAAGTACTTTATATGCTCAAACATAGACTAATATAACTTCTGGAATAGGTAGATATTACTACTTTATACAAATTAATAATTTGTTTCGTGTAGGTAGGTTGCTTGTCGCATTAGTTGAGATTTTTTTCCTAGATTCTAAACCTCATAGAACTATAAAACAACGGATTTAAAATTTACCTTCCGACGTTGTGTTGGTTTTGATATTCCCTTGTAGAAATAGTTCTTTTTCGAATCCTAAAAAGCTTCACTCACCTACCATCTTTCACATGTTTGCTACACAGTTTCTCTTCCCTTCGTGTTGCTAATGATAACATGTATGATGAACTTTCTCACTCATAGAAAAAATGTTAGCAAGTTGTTATTTATAGCCAAAACTAAAAATAATTTTCACAATTATAACAAAAACTTAAGTAACGGTTCCGTAGCGTGTCAGTTTGCCCATTAACGAGTGGCCTATGGTAATAGGGTTTTCACCATTCCAGTTTGTGGTTTATGATAGTACATAGGTAGTCATTTTATTATAGGTGCATCGTCTTCATATATAATTTGTATAATTAATGTACCTATTCAAAATATTGTGAAACATTTCAGAAGATTAACGGTGGAGTTTCTTGCCCATTCTGTTCCATACTAAAACTACCTTTCGAAAGGGAAGGGGCGACTACGATAAATTCTAAATTTTTTCGTAAATTTTGACGTTCATAACTTCGAGCAATAATAGTATTGATTGAAGGTTCAAAAGGCCTTTTATGTGCTTAATTGAAATAAATGATTTAACTTTTTTGATTTAACATTTTGATCAACATCTTAACTTGTAATCATACTAAATTGTACTTGAGTTGTTATATGAATAATTTTTATTGTAATGAGATTAACCAGAATTAGTTAAAAGGAACCTACATGAATAAAAGTAAACAAGCGTCGTTATGTTCCGAACGACACATAAGAATCGATAAGCTTTTCACTAAAACAAATGAAACGCAACCAGATGATAGCAAAATTGAAAATATGGGTACATGTGACAGATCTAGGAGCTCAACTACGTGTAAAGATGTTCATGGTGGTTGTCGGCAACCCTAAACATCACACATCGTGCAATACCGAGCACAATCATTAAAGTAATGTAAGAAATTCATTATAATTATAGGTGAGAGACAGTCGAGAGCGATTTCGTACAAACCTGTTTTAAGAAATGATCATCTTTGCTAATAAAAAATCGTGATGAAATTCACTTGGACGTTTCAATTGAAATTCTTAACGCACGTACATATATGGAAGTATCTGCCTAACGAACCATTACAACAATATTTTAATAGTTAAGTGAACTTTGCTTAGAAAAATATTGCATTTTTTTATTATTCATGTTTGGAATAGGTACCTAATTTCTGGTTGGACTTCTACAGGGTAGTAACTTTGTTACTTATTATTGTATCTAATCTGAATGGCTTTTTGAATAATTATGTTTATGAAAACCATGACTTTATCAGAGAATGTTAAATACCTACTAAGTAATTGTTTTCGAAACCTAGAGCATTATTTGGAGCAGTAAACATATTGGCAGTTAATGTTTTTAATAAAATAAATAAACACTCCATATTATTAATAAATAATCTATGAATTAAAACATTATTCTCATTCATTAAAAATCTTTGTTTACCATTGAGAAGTTTATAAGTTTATTGATTTCAAAATCAATCTGCCTAGCTTTTTCCCAACTAAGTTGGGGTTGGCTTCCAGCCTAACTGGATGCAGCTGAATACCAGTATTGTACATCTGCGACTGCCTATCTGACCTCCACAACCCAGTACCTAACTAGGTAATACGACTTGGTAAGACTGGTAGTCTGACTTTCGGGCTTCTGACGACCCGATTGTAAAAGATCCACGAATTACAGCTGGGAAAGCACGTTAAGCAGTTGTACTTAACATGCTTTCCGAGGCACAGGAGGAGTCTCAGTATGTAAAGATGGTCACCCATCCTCGGACCAACCCCGGCAAGCGTAGCTTAATTAACCTGATGGATCGACCCGTGCGGCTGTTATTACTTAGCCACGAGCTCCTCCAGTTTGTTGATTTCAGAAGTCAGCTAAAGGCAATATCTCCTCATCAGTCGCGGCCATTTTTTACAGACATAACTTTCTAGCTCAAGAATCTGCATCAAGTTACCTAGGTATACCTATGAAACAACAAGAAACCTAAGTACTAAATGGATTATCACACAATGGGCTAACTACTTGATGCTACTTATAATATAAGGTAGGTATTTAGCCGACACTGCTATATTAGAAGTAGGTACCTATTTGATTTCACAAGAATACAATATAATTATTAGTTATTTTAAAAGCAGCATATTTTCTAAATTCTTTGAGCTACAAAAATGGATCAAGGGGAAAGAAATCCTGCTCTCCCACAGAAAGATGATTCATAAACTTCAAACTAAGTTACTGACGAGATTATCAAGCCCATATCACATTCCATCCTTTAATGTGAATTATAATGTAATAACATACATTCCATACACATTACTGTATTAAAGTAAGAGCGTTTTACAAGCACTATAATTTTCAGATGCCATAACATTCTCTCAAGGAATTATAAAATTCCTTGATAATGGTCGTTCCTTGCTCGCGGTAATGGTTGCGCCATCTAGTTGATAGCTGCAGAACTACGAAATGTCATTTGTCACCATACGATGTCGCTACGCGTAGGTTCGAATGGATAAGCTGAAGTATTTTTTATTGGCAGAAGCCTCTTTGTCGTTTGGTGGTACTAGTAGAAATTTTGTCAATTGAGAAGGTTAAATTAAATACGAAAAATTAAAAAAAAAAAAAAAAAATTACGCCTTTGATACATTTAGGGGCAAAAATTAAGTGTCATTCTCGGCTTGATCATGTTTAACTCCGTTAAACCAAAAAGGTTTTTGAATTTTTATATCTATCCCGTTAGAAACCTGTAACCACAAAATAATAGAGGTTTTTACACAATAGGAATATTATCACAGCCCCATAACGAAAAAATTTTTTTACCGTATTAGGTCAAGGGGGCTTTTTTTTTTAACACTAAAGATGCATTTTAGAATAATACAGATTTAACGGAGTCGTACTAAAAAATATATAAGAGTGCAGCTAAACATAGAATTAAAAGAAAGATACAGCCAATTTTCTCGAATCGACGTGTGATTGATGATTGAACACTAAACTTCCATCTGCAATTTGCCAGTCAATGGAAATTGCAACAAATACCTTCTGATTGGGCTCTAATCGCATCGCAATCGCGCATTCTTACCCGAAATCGCCGCGAATTCCCATGACTATTCCATTTATCCCATTTCAATAATTGGTTCTGTTGTTTTGAGCCAATTAAAAGCAATTCGGAAGGGATTAAAGTCGAATTTGGGGGAAAATGGGGCGATAATTCAAACGATTTCGACTGTCATGGCGGCGCGCGTATGCGCAACCTGACTGACGTTGTTGATTTATGAATGTATCGCACTGATTTATTGAAGGTAATACAAGCAGTTCTATTCAATTAGTTACGATTGATATAGTTAATTAATGAGCTGTGAAACTATAGATTGTGTTATGCTTACCTACAGTTTCGATTACCACTTTATTAAGTTCGATTGTTAGGTATCGTGATTTAAGCTTTATTATTATGTTATAACCACGGTATACTTGCATGCATTTATGTTTTTATCATCATCGTGCAGAATTATTTTGTCGTTTAGTAATTATCGTGCTGTTTCTGCAATTACCTTTTAGTGTTCATGTATTGTAGTGGGATAGAAAACTGTTCCATCAATCAATCGACTCAGCCTATCGCAGTCCACTGCTGGACATAGGCCTCTCCCTGGATGCGCCACTACACCCTGTCCTCCGCCTTCAGCGTTCAATCTGTACCAGCCAACTTTTTAAGGTCGCCGGTTCATCTAGCTAGGGGGCTTCCCACACTACGCTTGGACACTCTAGGAATCGTCTGCTCCACCGGCCATCGGTCCTTCGACAAACCTGGTCAGCCTACTGCCACTTCAGCTTGCTTACTCTGCAGGCTATATCGGTAACTCCAGTTCTTTTCTGAATAAGTTCATTCCTGTTCTTCAAAGAAACTTTGAGCATAGACCGCTCCATAGAACCCTGAGCGATCTTGAATTTGTGGACTAGCCCGACGGTGTGTCGTTTCGGCACCGTATGTCTTATATGTTAGAAAACTGTCAAAAGTTATAAATCATGAAATCTATGACGCTAATAGCAACGCCATTAATATATTTTATGTTGATATCGTTGTTTTAGCCTTACATATCGAAAACAATTTGCTGTTCATCACCGTTTGCTATTAATTGAATTTTACCTTCGTCAATACTTTGACCTCTTGCAAACTCTACACTTTTTATTCCTTTACCATAATTTTTATATCTTAGAATGTAAAATATGGAAGCTCCATTTTGGCGTAGCTGCGTATCTACTGTACAATCAAAACAAATCTTCGTATATACAATTGCTATTATTTAGTTGATCTTTAAAACAGAGTAGCTAGCTAGTTATGACCTTTTGGCCTCACACACCATATCGCGTGGCTCAAAAAATCTAATGAAGATTGCATTCTCCCTTAGGGTAGATCTAACGTAACGACCACCTGAAGTAGCCTACTGATAACTTTAAGAAATTATATTTCGATTTATTACTACTTATTACATATTTTTGATGTTTTTTGAGGAAGATTTATTTGTAGCCGTAAGCGTTTTGACCGTTATTTTGTTTTTTGAAGGATTAAAATGACTTGATTTATTGTTTTATATGTTAAGGTTAGATTCGTGAGTTTTGTCAGATTTTTGCCTGGGGGTGCAAGGTGTTGGTTGGGCTTTGGGTTTTGGTACCTTGTTTGGGTATGGTTTATAGTTTTGCCATAATTATTCTGATCAAAGTAATCAGAAGTCAATAAGCATCAATTTGTAGGCCTACTAACTTTTATTGGGTATGAGTACCTACCTAAATAGTCTTAGGTTCAAAATCTCTCTACATAACATGTCTTACAAGTTATCTGAATATTTCGGTTTTGAATGGGGAAATAGCTTCATGTCTCTGACTCCTAACTCTTTGACAGTCCAAAAAGTACCTGTAAATGGTTTAATTGCAATAAATGCTTTAAGTTTGAGTCGTCGTTTCTCAAATTGAAACTATCAACCCCTTATATAGAATCTAAAATAAATTCACGTATTTAATTTTCGGTTGATCTTTAACTCCGCCCCTAAGATGACCCACTGACCTGATCTTTTTTTCCAAGGCACCATTCTGTGTCCTAGGCTGCATATATGAAAACGTACAGCAAATAAAAGGAAAAACCACATTTATGCAAACTAAGTTACCCAACCATATTTCCTTCAGAAATACAATACAAATTTATTCATTTTTCCAATTCTCACAAAACTTCCAAAATTCAAAATATGTATTTCTAAACCTCCACTGAACGCATCAAAGCCGTCGCACGCGCCACCTGGCGGCATCCACACGCGATCCTGATTGGCAGCTGTCAATCATCACGTATCAAAACGTATAATAGGTTTCATTTCAGCCAATTAGAGGTCCGACGCATCACGCACCCACTGTCGATGAAATGTAAAACCCAATACAATAGGCTAATGTGCAGTAATATGATGTAAAGTGATCGGATACCAGAGTTTGTTGATTTGTCGAACATTTTGTTTAAATAGCGGAAATGATTGGTGGAATTTTTTACTTGTTTATTTAGTTATGGTTTTCGACATTTGAAAGAGCATATATTTATATTGATGACTTTGTCTATAAATTGGAAGAATTATGAAGATGAGGGATTTTTCACTATTTAGAAATATAATGATATTATTATCTTTGTATTCATTTAGAAACCCTACACCTATATTGTATTGCATTGCGTTGTACTTGCATTTTAAATCAGTAGTTTTCCTATACTTCAGAAAAAGTATTAGACAAAATATTTTTACGAAGCGTAAATATGATTTAATCCTTCCAAGTTAAAACGAACGTCCTAAACTTTTTGCTATTGTTGTTGTTAATTCGCCTTCCTCTAACACAGCCTTCTGAGGTACAAATCGATTGTCTTGAATCGAATATCTTTAAACGGTTCCTGATGTATCGATTAATTATTCGTACGGAAGTGCGGAAGTATGATTGATCTAATAATTCCGGGTTTGGTCATATCTTTTTACTTGATTTTATATTCTAAAGGAAGGTCAAGGTTTTCTTTTATTAACATATCATCATATTAAGTTAGTTTTCTGTAAATTTTAAAATAAAACACTTAGCACCTACAACTTTTATACAGAGACCTTAACTTTTATAATCGCATCTAAAAACGTTTTTGTTTTAATTTGAATATCTCTAGGTATATAATTTTTGTCTCTTTGTCTGGATATTTGTTTTGGATTGGCGCAAAGACGGCTAAACGGATTTGGATGAAATTGGCTCACAGATAATTTATAACTTTTGGATAAACACATAATATGGTAGGTAATTTTAAACCCGGTAGTACGTTCTCATGGGATACTTTCCGACATCTACACCGGCGAAGTCGCGGGCAAAAGCTAGTTGAATAATAAGAGATCAATGTTAACTAAAGGTCTTCTCAAACACCCAAGCTCTATTCTGATGAATCCTGATCAGGCGGCAACTGCGATATTTTACTACATAATTCTAAATTATTAATTCTTAATTATGTATTTTCTGGTGTACAATAAAGTATATATAAATAAATAAATAAATAATTCTTTATCGTGTGGTTAGTGACACAAAACCTAGTGTCAGAGTTTTAAACACACGGGCCTCTGACTTTTTTTATTTTTATGATGGGAAATCATCAAAGGTCCCGTTATCCCTTTCGGACTTTCCCGCAACCCTGGAACGGGACTCCGACTTGGCTTCACATGACGTCGAGAAATATCTCTCAGGCATGCCGGTTTCCTCACAATGATTCTACCACTAAAACGCGCTCTTTTTTTCTAAATAATAAAAAAATATGATTGACAAGCGAGAAACCGCATTCTAAAGCAAATCTTTTAAAAATATTAAAAAAACGAATCTTACTCCAAGCTAATAACATTATTCAGTGGTTTAATTATGGGTTACCGTTTCATGTCAAAAATAGAATACTGATTGACATTCTAGTATTTTTTATTGATTCTTCTTTCTTGGATTTGTTTCCTACTTTTCACTTTGTCTGTTATTTCCTGGCACAAAAAATAAAAGTAAACCTAATAATTACCCTCAACCTAAATCAAATTATCAGTCGTGTTCAACGAATTATTTTAGTTTAGAAGCTGCTGACTTTGGTAGCTTTTTTGCGTGTGTATAGTTTAGATAAAACATAGGTGATTATTATCATAATTATATCTTGCTTACAATAATTATCACAATTTTAATAATGACCCATTAAATCCTAGAATAAAAGGGTAAAATACTCAATCGAAACTAACCTTCAAACTGATATCCTGAACAAAACGGTGTAAGATCAAAAAATAGAAAACCGACGCTCAAGAATACAGATATATAATTATAAAAGATCAAAATGTGAGTTGGCCAAACGGCCGGTTATTAAACGAATTTAGGGGCAAATGCGGTTATAATTGTCCGAAATCGTTTCCAATGATACAGGAATAGAATATAATTTTATTGTGACTAACAAAAAGAGCAAATTTTGCAGTTTTGCGGTTACCCGTCTCGAGGGACGTGCCTTCCGTCCTGTGCCCTGTCATTTCGCGAAATAACGGGCATTGTGTAAAAGGGACGATTTCATTTCTTTAATGAATGGTTCTTGACATTTTGATGTCATCTAAATTGGTGTGATGCATAGATTTATGAGTGTATCAGCCTCTTGATTTGAATTGACAAATTATAGATGATGTTATGCAATTTATCTAGCGTTTTTTGTTTAAAAATTTAATGACGATGCGTCTCTTCGACAGATTTTTCACAAGGTATATCCTATTTTGTCTGACTTATGTCTTACTCAATATCTGCATTTTTAGTGTCCTTGAACCTTATTATCTTATACTTATGAACAAACGGATTGGGTTTCAATTGTATATAAAGTAATTTATAAAATACTGCAATAATCATTTAGTATGACTACTTCCTTACTCCCCACAAAACCAGAAACTCAGTGGAATAGAAAAGGTAAAGTACTTCGAAGAACTGATCCAATTCTAAGAGCTGGTGATTTCAGTAACAAGGTTTTATCCTCTACCACAGCGCTCAAACATCAAAATCAAATTTGTACAAATCACAAAGCAGAACGAATTAGGTCTACCGCACACCTATTCAGAATCACCAACAAATTAAACGGGTAGACGCTTAATTCGCTAAATATTAAGTATCTTACAAAGTAAAGCCGACATTTCAGTAAGTAATGACTGATTCATTGGCGCCACCGCGGTTGTCGGCGCCAACCTTTACCCTGCGTTCACCATTCACTACTTACCACAAACTAATCAAACAACGTATCATTATACCGTCATTTTTGGAAATGATCACCCGTGGGATAGGCTATGAAAATGAGTAAAAGCTGGGTGCAGGGATTAGGGAGTTTGGGTTCAGGGAAGAATTTTGCCCAAAGTTTGTGACCCTCTAAGAGGTTTTTATATATAATACTAGCTGATGCCCGCGAATTCACCCGCGTGGACGTCGGTTATTATATATTATACTAAAACCTTACCCGAGAACCACTCTATCCATTAGTGAAAACAGCATGAAAATCGCAGTAGTTTTTGAGTTTATCGCGTACATGACGATAGACAGACGTGGCAGAGGACTTTGTTTTATAATATGTAAGGATATTTCATTTTTATTGCGGATCACACATAAAAGTACTTACAATTCTTATAGTATTAGTAACAAAGACTTGGAAACTATGTTAGTAAAACTTACAAACTAACCGAACCGACAACTAATAACTATGTGACTTAACATATGTTGGCACGTGCTCCGCATCCAGTGCCTAATAAAGGGGATTTCCACCTTGTCGACCAATTTTTTTAGGATATTGTTGGAGCTCCCGCGCAACCTATCCATTATTGATGCCGCCCGCTTTCTCATTATGGCATTAAAATCATCAATACAGGCTTCCGTAAACATTTATTCAAGTTATTAGAGGAGATATTTCTCGACAAAATGTGAAGCCAAATCAGAGGCCCTTGGGCGGCTTTAAAACTATGACACCAGGTTAGTCACTCACCACTCGAAAAAGAGAGAAGATGTTGTTAGTAGGACAGAATATCGTAGTTTATACGATTAATTTGATTGATAGAAAAAATAAAAAACCTTGACATTTTTTCAGATATTTATAGGTCACGCAGAAAGCAAGTAGTAAAAAGATATTGTTCGTCATTAATCAAGGCTAATATGGGAAGCCTTTGTCCAGCAGAGGACGGCAAACGGCTGATATGATGATGGAGCTGAAGGCTAATCCAGTTCATTCAATAATAACATAGATGTATTAATTAAATGAGAAATAAATTAACTCTTTGTCAAAAAACCAACGATAATGATTGGCAAACGGTGAGACGTATCTGCAAACCTATTTTTTAATCTCTGTCAAAATTATAAGGTGTTTACGTTCGACATGTCAAAAATTATGGCGTTCTTTATTTGCGGTGCGGGTCCTGCCGGCCACCTATTATTATAACGAGGGCGATATTTCAGTTTTTGTGCCATTTCGTGAATGCACTCCTATGGTTTCGGTTGCGATTTCGTTTTTTTTTTTTGCAATACAATGTAACCTTAATGGGACTGTCTACAATGTTC
Organism: Lithophane leautieri; assembly: GCA_949152455.1. Classification (NCBI taxonomy): domain Eukaryota; kingdom Metazoa; phylum Arthropoda; class Insecta; order Lepidoptera; family Noctuidae; genus Lithophane; species Lithophane leautieri. The sequence goes on along the minus strand of OX424473.1, from coordinate 10,862,849 downwards.
TGTAATTTGTGGGTTAATATTTGGGCATTAACATTAGTCATTTTGGGTAGTTGCTACTTAAAGGCATTAGTTTAGAAGTGTGTCATATGCATTTATCAAGATCCTTTTTGTCCTCTTTCGGGTGAGGTGTTGACGAATATTTTTGCTATAGCTCAATAGCTATAACAAAAAAAAACGTAAAGGATAGTTCAATAACTATCCTTACTTCCTTACTAATATTATAAATGCGAAAGTAACTCTGTCTGTCTGTCGCGCTTTCACGCCAAAACTACTGAACCGATTTAAATGAAATTTGGTACACAGATAGTCTAGAGCCTGAGAAAGGACATAGGCTACTTTTTACCCGACTACGGCGAAGAAAAAAGGAGGGTTATAATTTTGACCGGTATGTATGTATGTATGACCACTCATCACAATTTGACAAATGAGGTATCGTTGGAAGCGCCTTGATCGTCCGCTGGTTATAGGCTATGTGACGTCACATTAAATTAAAAATGGCGCCCTCTAGAGGAATCAAAGTAAGAAACTAAAAAAAAAATTGTTTAATCGTACTATGTGGGGTATCAAGTGAAAGGACTTAATGAGCACATTTCAAAAATATATATGTTATAAAACCAAAAGAATAAAAAAAAAATTAAGTAGGTAGTAAAAACTAAAACCCAACTACGACTTAAAAGGTATCAAACTCAAACTCAAAGCATTTATTTCAATTAAACCATTTACAGGCACTTTTGAATTGTCAAAGGGTCGGTCAGTTAGTTAAAAAGTTGAAGCTAGTTGCCCATTCAAATTCGTAGATCTCTATGGAGAAGACGTGTATAAACAAGACACCACAGACAAACAAATTAAAAATCCGGAGTCACACGTAATCTGTTCGATTTATGCCCTAACACGTGTGACTCCGGATTTTTAAATTGTCTGTCTGTGGTGTCTTGTTTATTTATACCTTTTTAGTCGTAGTTGGGTTTTAGTTTTAATTACTTGAATTTTTTTATCGACATACCAAGCGGGCGAATCTGCGGGCGGAAGCTAGTATTTTTATAAAGTATATCACAAATCACTTTAGCACCTAGGATATCACTGGAATGAACAGATTATGTGATCAGAAAATTAATCTTTTCCAATTTTCTTGTCACTACATTTGTTTTTCTGCCTATATACTTCATAACACATAGGTACCACATTTCAGCAGGTTTGGATCAGTTGATTTTTAAATTTCAAAAGAATTTAAATTTAACTCTTTTTATTTGGACAGGAGAATTCCTGGGTGATGAAGACAGAAAGATCATTGCACGAGTGTTTCGTAAAACGGTATGTCCAGTTTAATTTCTAAAGTGTCTACCGAGTTTTTTACGTCACGATTTGAAAATTTAAAATGACACAAGCGTCATGTTGTAAAATATGATGCATCTGTATCTGTATCTGGCGACATATTAATGTGACTGATAAATTATCCTGATTGTGAACATAGGTGGTCTTAACTACTGGTTAACTGTCTGATAAAATAGAGCACGTGCGAGATGGTGATAGTAATCAAGGACTACAGTCTACACAGTACTTACATAAAAAAAGTTCTGAAATTCTTATTTTTATACAGAATTTACTCGTATCTTATGTGATAGATAGACAAAATAGGTACGCACAAGACGACGTTACATAAACGTAGAACCTACAAATAGTTGTTTTAAAGAACACACAAATCAATCAGCTGCTATATCTCTTGGCAAAATCATTTAGCTATTATACGAGTTGAACAATATAAGGACCTAAGTACGTCAAAAATCTAATGGATAGTTAAATAGTACCGTCTTCTATAAAATTGTCACTCCCCAGACCGCATCAATCGAGTTCCAGCCGCAGACACCTGTAAAATAAAATCACGACCCAAAAGGCACCCAAACGTAACCTTACATTTAAAACCCATACAACAAACAGACGATCCTAGATTACCTCCGACCCAAAAACAAAGCAAACTCACCTGCGAACACCCAAAACATTAGCCTTGCCTTCACGACTTGCCCGAAGCGAACATGCTTATTAGGGCTGCAACGCACCTGTGTGAATATTTTCATAATCTCACTAATTAGAGGTTCGCGATTCTTCCCAAAGACGCCGAACATTCGGGTTTTACTGCGGAGGCAATAAATTCTTCGACATTTGACCCTGTGGAGTTTTTAGGGAATTCTTCCTGAGGCTGTAGCTGTATCGCCGTATAGAGTAGAGTATCAAGTTTTGTTTATCTCGACCGTTTGTTTATATTAAATATCAGTTACGTGGGACCAATACTGTTGATTTGTTTTGTGAGTGCAAGTTTCGATATGTTTATATTAGTTTGTTTGTCCTACTTCATAAACTTTGATCTAAATTGCCAGACTCTCATTTTAAATGCGCTGGACTGATATAATACTACGATGTAATATTCTAAACTTAATTGCAAAAACAGTTAGACACTAAACAGCCTCCTAGTACCATAGGACGTAATGCACTGTAAAATAATTTTCCATTGATCAAGAAATTGGCCGCTTACAGTCAACAATTTTGCAATCCCAAAACTTGAACTTCAACATTATATATTGCGTTTCCACTTTCCAAACAATCATCTCTCGTTTCTTCACTGCTCTGTGCACTAATGTTAGATATATTTATCGCGGTGATCGTCAACCGTAGCGGATTGCCTCGAGGCACCCCGCCTCGGCTTTGCGTCTTTCCCACGTGCTCCGAATGCTTAGATTGCGTGCGACCTCCTCACCAACCATACCCGTTCACACTACGAACACTTCATCAACTGACACGCCACATATAATCTTAACACCTCTATTATTATATTCAACTTGAACAGTATCATCGTCCGAATATTCTACATTTAGTTCCACTGTGGCTTTTTCATCGACCTCGTCGGCTTCATCTGTGATATCACATACGGACGCCATGGCTGCTTCAGTGGATCTACCGTTTGCTTCAGGCTACATTTCTTGAGTCTCACCTTCGACTTTTAAAACCGTGGGATTTTGGACAAGGCTTTTTGAGATTAATAATGATAAGTGAATTTTTTTGTGGACCCACTGTTGTAATACTTGGGCAGGTCACATGGATCTTAGTAAATTAGTGAGATATGGGCCAAATATCATTCATGGTGGTCTGTAGGCTATGGTTTCTTTTTTTGTATTTGACAACTTAAAATCTGCATCAGATTATACCTACAGTAAGCTGACCTCAGCATAGCTGGAAAAAAGCTGAGCACGTGATTATGAGTTTGCTAAAAATAACTGCTTCATTAATCATAACATTCATTCATTCAACTGACCATAATTATTGAAGGAAAGTGTTTATTAGATTTAAAGAAAGCGAATATCATTTTAGGACATAATTATCACTTGCAGTCATTTTCCGTCTCATTAATCATGAATGCGGATGTTATATTTTTTGCGCAAATAATATTATTTAAATTAATGGCTCCAATTCTGAACCTATACATCAACGTTACGGGTAATTTAAATATTGACATTAAAATATAGCTATTTAACTTCCTCCATCATAACTAATAACTCATGTAAGTTTCTACAACAAATCGCTTAAAAAAACTCGTTCATTGTTTTTTTATGCAATACCTAAATGAAATAAATGTGAATTTGCGAAGTGTCTATAGTGTTCTTCTATGCTTTTTAGGGTTCCGTATCCAAAGGGTACCAACGGAACCTCTAAAAATAAGGCTCCGCAGTTCGTCCGTTCGTCCGTCTGTCTGTCGCAGGGCTGTATATTTTGAACTGCAATAAGTAGACACTTAAAATTTTCACAAAGAGTGTTAAGTTAAACTACCCTGGTCGCTAAAACAAAAAATAATAAAAATTTAATAAAGTTCAGAATTAAAAGGGGCCCATACAAGAACCATCGTTTTTCACGGTGGTTCGGAACCCTTAATGTGCGAGTCCGACTCGCACTCGGCCGGTTCATTATTCACAACTGTAGCTTTCCTGCCTCTCAATATTAAGAGTGCTTTCTGACCTACTCTATTTATTTCCCTTTAAAAGTGTCACTACAACTCCAATTGTCTACACTCTTCAAACAATAAAAAAAATCGCAAAGCCAAATGACCGAATTTTTATTGAAAAACAAAAAAAAACAGCTACATTTTTATCTCCACGTAATAGCTGCGCTCATGGTAATCCTGATGGTAAAGCAGAGGCGATTACAAGCGTTTACCGAAGCATTTACCGGATGATTCGGTAATCGAAAGTAATATTGGGAACATCTGAGGAATCCTTAGGAACTTTGAAAAGAATTCAGTTGTAAAGAATGATGTAAATATAGTATTTAGTTCAGTTATGTTAATGTGTTGATAGCCTGAATAAGTATGGAGGTAGGTCTATGGAATGTTTTGTGAATGAAATTATTTGTTGGTCACAGAAACGAACAGAAGGTTATAAGGGAAAAACTTAGCAAGCAGTAGAAAATTATGATATATTAGGATAGATTTCAGGAATTGCCCCAGAAATATGCTCATGCTCTAAAAGGATAATTCAAAGGTCAAAATAACATTATATGAAACCATGTCTTTAAAAGCCACTTTTATTTCAACTAGTATCATCAATCTACCGTTTACCATTACAAAGTATGATTTCAAATAACATAATTTGTTACAAAGCTCACGTTAAACTTACAATGACTTTTCAGCAACCTCATTCATACGATGTTTATTCTGAAGCCTTCTCTCTTCAATAATAATCATATACAATAATAAAATTAATCAAATCCCCATCATAATTAGCTGCCACTAAAATTAGTGCCAAAACACAGAGTATATTCCTGTAACCTCCCAAAGGATCATCCAAATCTCAATTTCCAAAGAAAGGCCCTATATGATCACGAGTTTACTTCGGCTCGTTTTAAGGTTGCGGCCTACCGCCAATTAGCCACAATTTTCGGCTAGCACAAAGGCCCCATGTCCTCCTAAAGACTGTTGGTTGGTAATTAAAACAAATAGGGTCAAAAGCACCCCGCTCGAGGCGCCACGGGGCGGCGCCCGACGCGACCCGACGTCGCCGAAGGCTCTACAACCCCCTCATTACAAGCTTAATCTAATTATTGAATTCGTACAATGTTGTGTTTACATTTTTTTTTCTAATTTGCCCCACTATACTTAAGAATGGACGAGTAAGCGCTAAATGGCATGTTTAAGGCAATATATCATAAGGATCGAGTCACTGCAGCGCTGAACGATGTGTTCTCACGGTTTTTTGGCCAAGTATTTGAGGTTAGGTCCTCTATAGATTAAGGCGGTGCATAAGATTATTATAAGGCGTTTAAGGTTTTGCCTCCAGATGATTGTCACGATTTTATTGCATTCCGTCATTCGGTGGTACTTTAGTTTTTTACTGTTCTGTGTTTATAGTTTTTATGGGAGGGTAAAGCTGGGTTCATACTACAACGCTCTAATCGAAGTAGATCTTTAGGATATGGTCTAATTAAGGACGTGCTTGCACGACACTTCACCAGCTAAAACTAGCTATGTTATTGCTATGTTTGACCTGAAAAATATTGTAAAACGTTTTACTGTATGTATACAGTTTATCGGCATTACTTGAATACGTATATAAAACTAAATGATGAATAAAATTAATGAATAGAGAGAGAAAAATCTGCATTAAACGTTTATTTTTTAAAGATCGACCAGTCTTTTTATTAAAAATCCTCCACAGAACGATTTCTAATAAGACTCATACAAAATGTTACTTACAAAAGATGGTCAGAATAACCTTTACCTTTGCCTACCAGCAATATAATTTTAAATTATCCGCAACTTATTATTGACAACTCATTTAAATAGCTAAAACGCTCGAGATAGTTTAAGCGCCTCGGGGTAAGTCAGCTATCTCCGCTGCGCTTCGGCACTCCTCGGCTCTGTTCGGTCAAGATCGTGTGATCCCATCCATCATAGACGGTAACGACCTCTATGCAAAACGCTGACGTTGCTGTCATCTTTGAATAATTTACGTTGCTGTTGTTGGTGTGATTTTGAAGGTTTTGGTGTGTCAAAATCTACAGTAAGCTGAAATTACATACAAAATGTGTTTTTTTATACGCTTATGTATAATTGAATAGTTTATTATTAATTAAGAACAGAACAGAAACCACTAGAATTGTATCAAAACAGAAAAGGCTCGCAGTAAGTTCAAAATTGAGTTTTATAATATATCTACCCCACCATTTCATATCGATACGCAAATTTATAATTATTAGGTCAACGAATATTAAATGCCACATCATTGATAAGATAAATACAATGTACAATCTATAATCCACAACCTACCACCTACGCTTGAGCCTGCACTTACACCTAAACTTATATTGGCAGCGCCTTCCGGTCTCATCCGAGTGGATCCCGATCCCTTGGAGGCGTCGGGATGGTAGTCTTCTGTGTCCTAACCCAGTGAACCCAGATATGGTCCACCTAAGTGCCAAACCTCATCCGGATTTGTTCAGCTGTTTTGGCGTGAAGGCGTAATAGGCAAACACACACATACGAGTAAATACCTAATAAAAATAAACACACTTTCGTATTTATATTCATATGGGCTGGATATTAAAGGATACCACATATAACTAAATATGCGAATTATAACTCACACACTACACACACTCACTCTTTACACTCTCACCCATACTCACACATAATCACACGTATACGCGCGACTTGGCCCTTTTTGTATGCATAAACCTCACTCATTTGCAATCATTCATTTTTGTATAATTTTTGTATAATTTTAAGTTACCCATTTATTAAATTTTTTCTGCATGTTTACATTGTCTACATTCAATTGCATAAGATAAGTATAAGTGGAAGCGCGGAATCTCCTAACACAAGCAATTCCTCGCTTAAAAGGTGATCTCCAACATTAGTGTGTCTTTTGTAATTGAAATAAACATTTTTATTTTATTTATTTTATTATAAATCTATGATAAATAAAAATATCACATGACTATTAAAGATATAGTTTACCGAGCATAATCGACGAGAATAAATCTATAGCAATAAGGTATCTATGATAATGGCATTAGTCAAGTCATTTATAAATATTATACGCTAAGGATTGCTTAATATAACCCAATATTATCAGCTAGCTTGAGCTTTTATTACCTCCGTTTCGCGTTACTGTATGTTTTTCCTAAAGTATACAGCAGTTCCAGAACTCAGACCAAATAAAAATACAAGACAGAGCGCTCTCAACAGTGACGTGAAGCCGGTTTCGTAAACATGTGTGCACTTAGTTTGGTGTAGTTTGATTGTAGTGTCATTGTAAATAGTTGTAAATGTGTGTGTGTGAGCGTGTGAGCGTGTATGCACAGAGCGTTGGTGTAGTGTTAGCATGCTTCACTGTATTGTTTGCAGCGCTCCGTCCTGGTTTTTTATTTGGTCTGAGTTCCAGATAAAGAAAAATTTATAATATCTTCCTTGTAAACTAAAACTTATTTACAAACATAGGTATGTTGTTAATAGAATAAAAAAATATTCTTCATTCGCTATTGACTATTTAATTATAATAATTATAAACACTCGATAAAGTGGAAATAAATGAAATCGGTAAAATGATTAATAAATACCGACAAAATCGGTGTCACCAGCTCACTAGAGATGTATCCATCCCAACTTTTATGATTTCATTTCATAATTTATACATACGATGGGGATCATTATTTACTGTTTCGCCCGGGGACACAGGCCGGGTCAAAAGATGCCACCACAAAAAACCTATACACGACCGTTTAATGGACCGCTTTTGTATTGGAGTATGGGAACAGAACGTAATTACTTATATGCGTTTATTTGTGACAGCAGCGCCTTCTTTTTCTTCTGACATAATTTAGGCCGTGATTGGAAAGTTGCAGTAGGTAAGTACCGAAAGATTTGCATCAGGTGCTTGAATTAAATAGCTTAAAAATAACAAAATAATAATTAATTTTGTGAGTTCAATAATTTGGTACCTACCTATATTTCGTTGGAAGTATTGTACAGTAGTGATTCTATCAGATTGTCGAAAAGTAGGTAGGTACAAATTTTATTTTAAAGAATAGTGAGAATCTATCTCTATTAGTGACAGAAATAATTTTCTTCGTCCTTTATTGCGTTATTTTCAGAATATCTGTAAACAAATATGACTTTCAGTATACCTACATAAGTTACTGTAAGAATTTATCCTATTAGAAGAAACTTCACTAAAACGCGTCATCCATTCAAACCCCCTACATAAACCGGGAAATAAATAAATAAAAAATTCGTTATGCATTCCTGAATTTTCCAAAATGGGATCATAAATATTTCAAATGAAGAATGAAGACACGGTCTCGACTTCGCTCATTAATGCTCATTTGGTCGGATATTTACACACCAATTACGATATGGTCTCGCTTATTTATAAGTGCGTTTGCGCACTTGATTCATTGCACCTTAGTGCCGCGTCGTTAGTGTCAAAGAAACGTATATTTCAGGGGCAAATATTAAAGGTATTACGATTATATTTAAGTTTATTGTAGGTGAGGAATTTACGCTTTGTGTGTATAGATGGAATGTTTTGTTTTGCAAGAAAAAGATAACATATATAATTTGATAAAGCAAGCTGGTTAGAGACTTACAAAAGTCGCTTGTAACTTGCACTTCTTGAGCCAATCTTTAAAAAAATCCATTCAATCTTCTTCTATCTTCAAGCCGACAATTCATGTCTTATGGGCCTCACATATTATTATTGCCAATTCACAATCTACTTCAACAGCCATACTTTACTCGGCAAATATAACCAGTTTAGTGTGACTACTACTTTCAAATGCACGCCATTTCGCAGATTGCAGAAATTATTTTCAGCATTTATTTCTTTTTCTCAGTAGTTGAAGTTGTAACGGTTCTCCTTAGCTACACCCCTTCAATGAGATAACGATATAACGGCTATGTAACACGGCAAGTAAATATATTCAAGGTGTTTTAATATATGTTCTTGGCGTAACTTTACACAGATCTAGATAGTTTTGATACGGCAGTGCTCCCGTCACAGCGGCTAGACGCAGTAACGAGGGGAAACGAGCAACATTTCACTGGCCAGGCACGCCCCCTGTGCATCTGATTAGATAGCATTTCTAGTACATTTAAATGTTAAGTACTATGTGCATGTGCATAGCTGTTTGTAAAGATACGTATATAGGAACTCAAACACAAACCATGTTATAGTTTCAAATCGCAAAATAATGTGACGTCACGTTCGTCAGATCACCCAGAAATTAATCAGACACAATGCAAAAAAATATCGTTTACCTATACTGACTCTTGGGCCTTTTCATGTAGCTTTATTTTCAAATGCGGTCAGAAATACTTTGTCCTCTTTGCTCCCAAAAATTGGTAACACTTTCATTAGGATCACCACCTCTTGTTCCTTAAATTCTGGCGTCTGATATAAAGATAGCTAGAGTTGGTTTTTGCAGTATGTTGCCCCAAGGTAATGCTTTCGCATGTGTGTTGTAACTATGACTGATAGGCCGACAAACGTTGTGGTAAGGTAACGTTGCGGTTTAAAAGAAGATGTAGTGACAAAAATTTAAAAGCTTAGATGGTTTGGTCATATTGAGAGGATGAATGAAAGGCGACTAACAGAAAGTATTTACAAGGCAGATGTGGGTGGAAACGCCAGGAGGAGACGTCCTAGAAGGACACATAGTGACTTTATTGGTGATGTTCTTCAGAAAGATCAGGTGCGTAGTATTCGCAACCGGCGTGCGTGTATGACCAGATATATGAACGTAAACGAAGCGAAAGAAGTATGTAAGGATCGTAGCAGATGGTGTTCTGTAGTTTCTTGATGTTATGTATGTATGGTATCATACATTTCCGCTGACTCATATCCCACCACTAAAATACCGAGTAGCCTAAACCACGAACCGACTCCTCAAAACATTCAATCTAAAGCGACAAATTACACACCCAATAAAGAAATCATATACATCAAAACGGATTACAATAAGGCTCAAAATTGTATTCGTAACACACTCGGACCATGGGAACTTAGTTCGGGACACGACCTTACAAATTATATGTCAGATGCAGAACGTGCGCGCTTGACAGCAATTTTCATTTCATACGAAGATGTCACGTCGTATGTAAAAGGTCACTTCGGAACATCTAATTTGGTAATTGCATGTAAAATGGACGTAAGTATTGTAAGTATTTCTATTGTGATTGGGACATTTAGATGAAAAGATATATGATTTCTCATGGGATCTGTTTTAAATAGCTTTCCTTGTATAAAATTGACGTTAGTCAAAACAACGTGAACAGCTTTATAAAAAACCGTGGAAAAAAATAACTTTCCTACTAAAATTTTACAGGAGTTTTGTTGAATTGATGTTCCATGAATCCTACTTTTAGTGTTGGATTTACTGGCTTACGGTCTAATAATATAAGTATCGCCAATTTCGAAGTAGGTACGTCTACGCCAAGGATATAAGTAGGACATTAAAATTGAATGCTTTCATATAATGCTGTTATATATACATTCATCCCTGACAGACATAATCATATTATAATATTATTTGACACCTACTACTTTATATACCTACCATATTTAATTTCAACTCTATAATAGTGGCTTTTGCGGACATGTTAATTATCCAGATTTGTGTCAGTTGTAATAGCAATCATGTCATTTGGTTTAAATAGGTTTTTATTTTTAGTTTCTTATTTATCTTATATAGATACTCCTCTAATAGACCTTGTGAATGTGAGAACGTTGTAGGCTTAGTGGACTGTAGACCTTTTTTTTTTCCCATAACTATGAACACTGTAATTCGAAAATATTGTAAAAGCCAATTATCTTTTAAAAGAGTAACCATGGAGTTTCTTGCCGGCTCTTCTCCATAGGAAACGACCAATTGGAACCGTGCACCTAGCTTCTGACGTTTCATAAGTGCCCATGTAGGCTTATGTGAAATAAAATATTTTGATTTTGATTTTAATTTTGATAAGTCAGGATCGCTAAAATCCCTTCACTCAATGTTTTGAAGGCCTCATTAATTGTTGAAATGAATTACGACAGATTATGACTTTCATATAACTTATCGTCAATGCCGTTTTAGAAACAATTGTGATGACATTCATATAGATAAGTATGACTTACGAATTCCTAACTAGTGTAGATAGATAATTATCAGGATTTTAAATTCTTTTAACTGTTTAGTATTCGTATTGTACGAAAATTCTCTATATTTTTGGTTTCGCTTTGAAAATCGTCACAATTACGGAAGGATCTTGATGGATCCGGATAGCTCTTCTAACGTAGAAAAAAATGCAATACGGATTTTAATTATTGGCGATGTTTCGACATACTAGCTCCAACCAATACTAACTAAGTCAAAATACAAATCGGCCTAGCACAATTCGAATCACTTGTAGGTAAGTAAGTAAATCGTCTTATCTAGACACAGTCTACATTACAAATTGCGTATAACCACATACGAATACAGGGCAACCTACTTCGCGTTACTCCAATCTGCATACAAGACATTATGTAGTCGGTCGAGTAAAACAATAGCCTCTATCTATTACATTCAGAAAACCGTTCACACATGTTCGTGCGATATCATTCGCGTCATCGCAGAACTTAGGTATGTAGGATTGTAGGTATTGCCGGGGAGTAGGGACCTAAGTGTGGAGTAGCTTTACGCATGTTTTTCTTTAGAGAAGATGGGCACTATGTAATAATAATAAGGTTTGTAATAATGTTGTGGTTCTAGTATGGTTTCAGTTCCCTGAATATATTAGAAAAGGCGGATGAACGAGAGTGATCTTAGAATGTACCAATTTCCATTGCATGGTATTCTTGGTTAGCATTTAAGTGGTTGCAAAGTTATATAACAAATAGGAAACAATATTGTGGAATGCATCATTGTCTTGATCGAGGATTTGTGAATGTTCGAAGAACAGAAATGGCATTCGATAAATACAAATCACGTATATGTCCAAACTACCATTAATAAAGTTGGAGTACCACAAGATTGTATCTTGGGTCCGCTTCTATTTTCTTTCTAGATTAGCAAAATCGGGATTAATATTTACAGAACAGACCGATTTGTTTCTTCTCAATATAAATATAATTTTGGCTTCTTATTTATTTTTTAAATGTCAAAATCGAACCTCCACCTTTTGGCCACTTCAAAGCCCAGTCCCATACCACCAACCACAGTACCACAGAAAATGCATAATCAGCTTTACGTAACCACCACGATCAGATACCGTTGCACCTACCAGTAGGCGTGGCAATGGGCGGGCACATTCAAATTCAAATTGCCAGTTGTAAGTCACGCGAACTTAGAACAGTTGCGTTTCTGATAAAAACATGCGAGATATCAAGTAAATAGTGATTCATGAGTTGTGACCTAGTTTTGAAGGGAAGGGATTCGAAGGGATTGGCTTTTATTGGCTTAATAAGGGGGTAAACACTGTGGGGGTGAGCGACTTGCAAGTCATGGCTTATGAAACCTTTGGTACAAATTGTGTGCTTACGACAAAGGAAAAAACGAATGTGTATTTTTTTACCCTGGCTAATTGTGACATTTTGAGTAAAGTAAGAATGCTGTTTATTGAAGTACCAATATTCTCATTACTGTTTGATAGACTGAAAATCAAATACAACATTGTTGGTAAAAAGTATTGAAAACGAAACAATTTAAAGAATGCGTGTCACTAAATGTTGCGATATAATAAAAATACATTATAATAATAATCTAACGATAAATTTATTAGTAGCTTGCATGATTCTGACCTTTACTTTGCAAGTAGGTACAATATTATAAATTAAGCTATATTGGTGTTACAACATTTTAATTAATATGTTTGATGAGCAGCAATAATCACGCTAAAAGTCATGTATATTAACTGTGTGTTCTATTCACGAGTTTTCCTCAAGAAGTGCACGTAAATACAATTGAATACTTTTGAAATCTTACAATTTCTTTTGAAGTTGTTGAATATCTCTTGCAGCGTAGAAATCTTTCCACTAAAGCTTATTTAAATTACGAACTCATTTGATTCAATTATTAAATACTGACGGATCGATTTTTGTAATTATGTTAACAAACCACCAATGCTTTAAACTACGAACACAAATGCCTACAAAAATAAATTATTGTCATCATCAATGTGTAATCCTGGTGGCTTACCATCAGCGAGATCCATAAGAACCATCTACGGAGATTTTGTAAAGTTTAGTATGTTCTAATTTTAACAAAAAACTTCTACAGAAAAGGTCGTGTCCCGTGGTTTCCATAATCTTAACTTAATATTATAAATGCGAAAGTGAGTTTGTTTGTTTGTTACGCTTTCACACTAAAATGGCTGAACGGATTTGGATGAAATTTGGCACAGGGACCATGACCTGGAATAGGACATAGGATACTTTATATCCCGATATTCCCACGGGATCGAGACTTACGCGGGTGAAACTGTGGGGTGCAACTAGTTTAAATTAAATTAAAAAAAAAAAAAAAAAACAATAAAATTATTATTTATCAATAAACTTTTCCACTCGCAGTACATACAGAAACAAATTTCTCACATTAATCGCAATTTGTTTACAACAAAATTAAAAGCATTGGAGTCAAGATCGCGCGCTTATCTCCACTTAATAAACGCTACCTTTTACTTGGCCTAAGGTGCGTGATTGTTTTATACGATCATTATAGAACATTAAATTAGATTTCGATTAAGAATTGACCTCTGCTTTGAAATATCTATTAATAATTTTCTATTTAGGTACGAATTATCACCAGATTTCTGGCTGCTTTAAACAATTTGCTGTTAATTATCTTAGTAATTAAATAAGATTATGGGTAAGGCCTCTTTCAGTCTATTTATCACTACTGTTTAAATGGGACTTGTCAGTAGGTGCGTTGATTAGAGACTTGCTTACCGAACTTATATTTCTCAGGCGAAAGCGCAGGCACATACAAAAGCTTAAAGAAATCCACCCAACGCGCTTTCGAGGGGTGTATATTGGAATCTCTGCTGCAAATATACCAAACTTGATTTACCTATATATTCCTATAAAATAAGAAGAAAATCTTACACCAAGACATCATTATTATTATTAATTATTTGGAGCCAATTAAAAGTTTGCTGCCTCCATTCAGATAACCACTACATTCGCGTAAAGCAAGCACTATCCTTAAGGATATCTCAATCGTTCTCTCAATAAATTGATTGGCTTAATAAACGTCATTAGTCTTTGAAAGTTGTGTTTAAATCACTCTACAGTTGCGTGTTGCGGACGCTACTCGTGTTCGCACGCAACGCTTATCTTTGCGTTAAGCCTTTGGGCTAATTTTGAAGTTGGTGTTTTAGTTGATGTATGTCGCTATTATGTGAAAAGAATTGTACTGAAAATATTTTGTTTATAATTAAAGATTTTACGTTAAACTTAGCTTTGATCACAGCTCTGGACTGCCAGTATATAACACAGTCAAAAATTGAGAGAGAAATTTTCATCATTATCAATCATGCCATTTCTAAATAGATTTTCCAATTGCAAATCAAAGTTGAGCAAACTCTGATAACGACCCAAAACCAGGCGCGAGTCAGACTCGCGCACGAAGGGTTCCGTACCATTATATAGAAAAACGGCAAAAAAAATCAGGTTTGTTGTATGGGAGCCCCCTTATATAGATAGATAGATAGAATACTCTTTATTATGTACAGCATAAAAAATACAGATACAAATGTAGAAATTTAACATAGGGTGACACAATGGGCGGTAAATATTCATTTTATTTTGTTTTTTAGTATTTGATGTTATAGTAGCAACAGAAATACATCATCTGTGAACATTTCAACTGTCTAACTATCACGGTTTATGACATATAGCCTGGTGACAGACGGACAGACAGACAGACGGACAGCGGAGTCTTAGTAATTGCGTTCCGTTTAACTCTTTGGCTACGGAACCCTAAAAAACCATTTGAGTAATTCACGTAGACGCCCTGAAGATCGTACAATTAATTATATTGGGAACGGTAAACAACACTGGAAACAAAAAAAAATTAAAGTAATAAAAACTAAAACCCAACTACAACTAAAAAGGTATAAACAAGACACCACAGACAGACAAATTAAAAATCCGGAGTCACACGTGTTAGGGCATAAATCAAACAGATTACGTGTGACTCCGGATTTTTAATTTGTCTGTCTGTGGTGTCTTGTTTATACCTTTTTAGTCGTAGTTGGGTTATAGTTTTTATTACTTAATTTTTTTTTAAATTCTTTTGGGGTTATAATATATATATTTTTGAAATGTTGTCATTAAGCCCTTTCGTATGATACCCCACATGGTACGATTCAACAATTTTTATTTTAAGTTCCTGACTTTATGTCCTCTAGAGGGCGCTATTATTAATCTAATGTATTACGTCACATAGCCTATAACCAGCGGACGATCAAGACGCTTCCAATGATACCTCATTTGTCAAATTGTGATAAGTGGTTTAGAAGATAGGAGGGAACAGATGAACATACTTACATACATACATACAGGTCAAAATCATAACCCGCCTTTTTTCTTCGCCGTAGTCGGGTAAAAATAGCAAGCGGCAGCAAAACTCATAATAAACAAAGTTCTCATACAATAATAACTCAAAAACAAAACAGAAATAAATCATAATACTCTTAATGACAGCGTACTGCAGTGGGAAAATGATAAAAATTATATTGATTGTGGCGCAATCGGCAGCCATTAAAATAGTCCGATTGATTGAATTTCTCATGGAGCCTGGGTACAGTTGTGAGAAACAAGCTAATCGGTAGCTATTATGCAGGGTAAACGGTCCTGTTGCCTTCTTGTTTTACAATAATGGTTATCATTTTACGTGATTGTATGCACTGGGACCCGGTTGCACGACCTAAGAAATTTAAATTGTCATTCTATTTTCGTCAACTTCAAAGCATTGGCAGGAATGGGATTATAGTTTAATTTTGGTTAGCTATTTTTACATACCTACGTATTTGATAAAGTCTATTTTGTAGCAAATTCCATTCTTTCTATCAAGGTAGGGTAGGTAGGTAGGGTGCGGAGCCGGGGCGGGCAGCTAGTGTTCTATAAAATGTTTATGAGTTTCTTTACTTACATTTACTTTTTCCTTCAGTTTAAGTCTCTCGGTTGCCTGCTTTTTCTCAATTTGCCTTTCTACATATATAATTGGAACGTATGGGTTGTAATGAGACAAATTTAATTTGAAAGCGATCCTATAATTACATGAGAAGGATGGAAATCAGTGTGCAGAATGTCCGCAGTAGACATGACACGGCTATTCATGAATGAACTCCAACAAGTACCCGTCAAAAACTAAATCATGTAGGTACCGACAATAACTGGTGTTTGTACCCTACCGTTTAAGGATTATTGAAATGATAATCTTCGGTAAGGAATCATAGATCGTTATAGCCACGATTAATATGTAGGTAGGTACTTATTTTGCAATTTTGATTCGATACGGATACGTGCAGCGTGATTATAATTATGTAGATTTGTAGTTTGAATTATAATAACTGTTTCTACCAACATACCTAATGGTTTATGTACTATACACGTATACCTAGATACATGTTCTACTAGATGTTTCTGATCTATGTATTATCAAAGTCAAGTAGGTACCGACAAACCTCCATCGTAGTTTATAACGCACCGGAACGTCAACTTCAAGGCATTTGTGGTGCGTACCGAACTGTTATCTGCACCTTGTCATGCAAGAAGACTTTTGGCCGCAGGACGTGGTGTTCCGTCGCTTCCGCGGACAAGTGCCACAGGACAGCACAAAGACCAGCTAGTGCAAAGTGAAGTGCTACTAACATAGTCTTAAGCCTCATTTATTAACACAAGTTTTTGGATCGTAAAAATATGTATGTCTAGGTTAAGGTTTTTTTATGGGCCTGTGTCGCCTGAAATAAATGGTATTATTATTATAAGCGACTAGCGCGCGGCATAAAAGCATAATACATTAGTTTATCCTAGTACAGGCATCTAAAATTTTATTACCTTTTCTAAGAAATTGTGTTAATATTTTACCAATTTTAATACACAGTGGGTGTGTAATTTGTAGTTTATTGTCCAAATTATATATGATGTAGAAGGTACAAGCAATGTACCAGAATGTAACATGAAATAGTGTTCGTTATGTGCTCTTCGCTACCATTACCCGTGCCCCCCGGTCTACCCCAGGATATGCAATGGCTGCTGAAACCCCATGAACCATGAGGCTTCAGGGGCTAGTGCAAATCCTGGGGTTCATTCGATTTATCGAGTCTGGTTAAGCCACGCTGGGGTCGGGGCATTTCATTCATTCATTCATGAATAAATATTTTATTTACTGAAGAACGTATTGGAACTTGAAACTCGTATGAGGTTTTGATGATTATAATTAGAAGATCCTTGAGAACTAATAATCGCTATTGTTTACCTGAAAAATGCGACCCTTATGGAAATGAAAAGTACTGTTGAGCTCAGATCTAGCAAAAATGTAGCAATGCATTCTTAACACTAACTTCAGATCAATAACTAGGTACCTTGTGAAGGTTCTAAATAAACTAGAAGGGCGGCCAGCTCATACCTTCCTAAACGGAACTTTTCTCCATAACAAAAAGCAAAATTGGCACATTTTCAGCCAATAACAAAAGTAAGTAAGGCAATAATTGCAAAAACAAGCGTTACCCAGGTAACTAGTTCATACCTAAGTACCCATAACCCTAAAGAAGCTTAGAATTCGTACAGAGCGATAAGCAGCTACACACCGTTTTCATTCATTTGCACATGAGCATGGTAAATTGAAACACGGTGTGTTCCCATTGCGCTCAATACCCAGTCCCTATCTGTTGGATATCTAAAACTCAACATGTCAACATTTTCTGTTGGTAACAAAAGCCTTGACCCTGTTGACTTGTGTCACCATAATGTGCGCTGGCTCTTCTGTAGCGTCTACATTCAAATCTGGCGAGCCTTTTCCCAACTCATAATAAAACACATAAGAGATTTTGATGACCAATCCCTCATCACACCGTCATATTCTGTAATAATTATCTCTCAAAGTTGGTTGATGGAACAGAGTATTACAGAGCTATTGACCTATTTGCTATTTTACGGGTGTTTGTATAATTTAATTCATTGAAATATACAAGTTACAAAATTTTTACAATGTTTTACTTACTTGGTTTTGCCAATGCGACTGCCAACCTAACCTCCACAACTCAGTTACTGGGTAATATGGCATTTGTTTTGAAAACTTAAGAAAGAATTTTATTTCTATTAATTTATACAAAAAAAAAAAATTACAATAATAAAATTTTAAGGCCTAAAAAAAATAATAAAAAATTTAAAGAAATTGGTAAATTTATCTTTTTCAAGCTAAATATATGATACCCCTTGGTTATCAGATTTTCGGGCTATGGGCCCTTGTACTATAGTGCTGATCATATTTTACTAATGAGCGTCTCAAAATATTACTTGATATCACCTACACTACAAAATAAGAAAACCATTTGCAAATCAAATCAATTCAAATTTAAGTACCTGCTTTATTATTACCATTACGTATTATAAATATCAAAACTATTTTGTATACCTATCCTATACCGTGAGAAAAATATGTAAAGCGGCAAAAATAAAGAATTTGGCGGGGTCTTGGTTCACATTGACGATTATTATTTGGCGCATCATTATTATATTTATATAGAGCAGTCAACTCTATTTATTTTAGCTGTCTGCAGTACTTGGTATCTTATAACCAGTGATCGGAGTAGGTAGATTGATTTTTGGTACTTGTATCATAAATGCACACAGAAAGAATAACATGGATAAGCCATTTTTCCGGAAAGTAATTCCGGTATTTCCGGATTAAATTAAATATTGTTAATGTTGGTAGTGATATTATTACTACTCAATTCAAAATTTAAAGGAAGGTATCAAAACTAAATTAATTCATTATTTATCTGTTGAATAATAAAAACAATCGAATTCCGATTTTCGATTTCCGATTTTTTTGAGGATGGCAAATCATCAAATGACTCCTTCCACTCTGGCAGAATACAATTCCTACATAAGTTCCGGTTTTTTTTAAATAATCCACCAATTCCGGAGGAATGTCCATATTAATATATACGTTTCGGATCAATGGCCCCAGTTCAATCTACCTACTCCGATCACTGCTTATAACTCAAAGTACGAAGTTGGAAGTATTTACAGTACTTAAACATAGGTTCTCAAACGTTCTTACATTTTTTCTAGACTTTTAAAAACAAATTGAAACTTTAGAGATTTGAGAAGTGACATTAAATTTTCAGGCCGCATCCTAACTGAAAGCCATATTCACGCGAGTATGCGATCTTCACTCAATTTTTTATGAATATGAATAAATGATGAATATGATGACGTACTCGCTCGATCAATCAAGTCACGCTTGTATACACATTTGTTGACCGAACAAAAAGCGACGAACGCGTATTCGCGCGACGATCACTTCTAGTTAGGACGCGGGGTAAAAGGTTCCATGCGGACGCAGAAACAATAAAAGACTCATTTGAACAATTATTGACTTTCTTTGAACCGCACGTTAAACTAATTATTGAATTCCTCCTAAAATAATTTCAAGACACAACTTAGCTAAAGAATCATACTTAAAACCAGCTCTATATGACTTCCTTGCATTTTTTTGCCCGGTCCAGCGCACGCGTCTGTGGGTGGATTTTTTCACGTTTCTCCGCGATTAGGATTGTAAACTCCCATCGCAATGCTTTTTATTGTACCGACGTTGTACACACAGATAGTACTTTGGTGTCGGTAAGTATAGCAAGATAGAACGATAGTTTTATTTGAATACAGTCTACCAAAATTGTTACTTTTTATGAGAAAACCTTTTTCTAGGTAAGTCTGTAAATCTTCAGATATCGTTAAATAAAATAAATAACTTTAGTTAATTTTAGTTTTTAGAGTAGACAAAAGCTTTTAATTTAATCTTGTGTTATTCCTTACTATCATTAAAAATCAATTACAAAAAAAAATGTTTGCTGCTGGCTCCTTAAACTCAAACTCAAACTCAAAGCATTTATTTCAATTAAACCATTTACAGGCACTTTTGAATTGTCAAAGAGTCGGTCAGTTAGTCAAAAAGTTGAAGCTAGTTGCCCATTCAAATTCGTAGATCTCACTTCACTTTTCATTAAAATAAAATAATCCAACCTCCTGTACTTCTAATCTATCAAACTAACACATTTCTACAAATAGAAAACCCGCTCATTATCAATTACGAGTAAGTGTATCAAAATCAAATGCCGTCACAACAAACTTAATACGCGTTATTACCCAACTGCGGCGGGGCGAATGGCAAAAAAATAAGTGTAATGCACGCCACTCCGACTTACAGGCTGGGTGGACGATAAATTCCAATCAGGGCTCGCGAAGGCGCAAGGGCACTGGGTCGCGACCAGCTGAGTTAAAGGGCCGTACTGCCTTTGAATATAATTGCATCTTTTTTATGGACTGTGGAAGGAATGAAGCGAAAGGTCCAAGTATAATGTGCTAAGTACTTGGGAATTCGATGGAAGTAATAGCCATCGAGGCCTATGTCCAGCAGTGGGCGTCTTTCGGCTGAATTGATGATGAATAGCCATGAGATTATGATTGAGCACTTTACGTAAATGCATGTCAAAAAATCTTTTAACTACGAAAACCATTAAACCGTAAATATCTTAATTAAGCAATAGGGTAGGTAACGGTTGCATTTTCCTTCCTGATTCAGTGTAAAAAAGGCAATGATAAAAACATTTATCTGGACTTTAAAGATGGTAATATTACTTACTTATTTGTACTAAGAAATAATTGCTTCATAAGTACGAGAAGAGAAACTTTTACTATACCTACACAAAACAATGTTGTACCTACCTACGTATGTATAATTCGTCACGCCCTTTTCACTTACAACGCAAGTAGGACCACTCTGCACCAACAAAAGGCCTGCTATACTAAAAACGTACTCCAATAACAATAGCAAACAATGGTTTTCTTTCAAAAACTTTCTTCTTCGACAGCCTAGACCTTAAGTATTTAAAGTTAATGCTCAAAGGTTTCAATGGGAATCCATAACGCATCGAAACGTGAAGTGCCTAACCGCAAACTATTTTCACTGGTGTTTTGAAACCGACCTTCGGTGTGTTTCCATTGTCCTCACAGATTTGTCCCCATAGCACGTTCACAGTGAAAAAAGTCCATAAAAAATTATCGTTTATCCTACTGACTTTTCTAAAAGAAAGAAAAATAGGTTTATTTGTCACAGAAACACGTGCATAAAAAGAGATAACAGTCATCAGCAATATTAAATTAAACAAAATAGATATAAGTAAAAATATGAGATCACGGGTATACAGATAAATAATCGGCAGCTGCACGTCATGACTGTGACAAGAAGTCTTCTACTCAGCATGATGCTGCGCTATGGGGACCCACAGCACAGCGCTGATTTTCAGTGGTCACCCGAAAAAAAGACGTACGGAAATCAAGTCAGGTTCAGAGATTCTCTAAAACGAAATGATGCTAATAGAATAGAAAAATCCTAACTAATATTATAAATGCGAAAGTGAGTTTGTTTGTTTGTTACGCTTTCACGCTAAAACGGCTGAACGAATTTGGATGAAATTTGCCACAGGGGTAGACCTTGACCTGGAGAAGGACATAGGGTTTTTATCGACAGACCACGCGGGCGAAACCGGGCTGAAGATAGTTCTAATTAAATCTTAGTTATTTGTTTGAAATTGACAGAAAACCAGCACTTTACAAATGTGAAAATTTAGCCCAACGTACAACAGCCTCATCCATTGGTCCATATTATGGCCACCCACCAGTGAAGACAATATAGAAGATCCAGCGCACGCCATGGGGACACAAGTCAACAGGGTCAAGGCTTTTGTTACCAACAGAAGATGTTGACATGTTGAGTTTTAGATAGCCAACAGATAGGGACTGGGTATTGAGCGCAATGGGAACACACCGTGTTTCAATTTTCCATGCTCATGTGCAAATGAATGAAAACGGTGTGTAGCTGCTTATCGCTCTGTACGAATTCTAAGCTTCTATAGGGTTATGGGTACTTAGGTATGAACTAGTTACCTGGGTAACGCTTGTTTTTGCAATTATTGCCTTACTTACTTTTGTTATTGGCTGAAAATGTGCTAATGTTGCTTCTTGTTATGGAGGCAAATTCCGTTTAGGAAGGCAAAAGCTGACTGGAGCCGCTTTTCTAGTATATTTAGAACCTTCACAAGGTACCTACGTAATGATTCTGAGGTTACTGTGAAACATGCATTGCTACGTCTTTGCTTGACAAGGAAAAACACAATATTTTGCTGAGCTTAACAGTACTTTTCAGTACCTATCATAAGGGTCATTTTTCAGGAGAACTGTAACGTCTATTTACTCAAGTATCTTTAAATTAAGAAACCAAAACAAGTTTTATTCGAATCATTCACTTTGAACAAGGAAATCTTCATATAACATCATAATCATTTATCTGAGAACACTACTTGTCCAACTTTCTTTGACAACGACCTAGACAAATATCATAAACTTAATATAACATGTTCCTACTTGCTATACAACCTCCAAGACGAAAGGTCAAAGGTCATACATGAATTAATGCTAATCGAAACACACTCACTTGCTTTTTTACACTATGTCCCATTCACTTGCAAATTCCATAATGCGCCTGAGGGCACGCTCGGTTTCCCACGGTATAATTTATATGAAAAAAATACATTAAAATCCAGCACAGAAAATTATCAAATTAAACCTTAAACAGCTAGTCCTAAGTCTGAAAATCCACTACGCCTCAAAATACTTCAAGACGTTTTTAAACTGATGTTCCAACAGTACTCAATATCAACTAAAATCCGTCCAAAGAAATGTTGAAATATAACAGACGAAATTAAACTCTATGCTAACGAAATAAAAGCTTTGATAATAAGCTAATGAAGAGATTAGAACGGTTTGCTCTTACGTTGTTTACGGAGAAATTTCTCTTAGAGCTCTTTTTGATATAGCACGCGTCTGAATATTAGGGTGCTTTCATACGGTTAAAGTGAGGATCCTTATTTTAAATTGATGTAATCGTTATCATTGAAATATTTTTTTTTAATAATTATTGTTGTTTTAACTATTCTGGCTTAGAAATAGGTTTCATCAATGGCCTTAAGATTTCCATGCAGTTGAACGGTTTCTGAACCATTTGTATCCAGAGGCTTTTCACGATCTCCAATAGATTTCCTGCTCATCTGTTGGTCTCATCATTTACCAGTTGACTGTCATCATTCGAGGACCTTCCATTCCCAATGTTAATCTGACTATTTTTACTTTACCTTGCCGATCCTTGGAGCCAACTTTTATTTGATTTTATCTGCCTTTTACTCACAATAAATTAATAATCACAAATCCTTATTAATCACATTTCTAGGAATTCACTGTACACACTAAATAGCTACCTACCACTGCTTTACCATCTAAGACCTCTACCTCTTACTTAGAAATAAAATCCATGTAACATATTGCCATTTTAAACGGTACCTTATTTATCTCGGCTCGTGTGCCCGAAGTCCGACAGAACGTCGTGTCGGTCGGTCAAATTCCAACATTCAATAACATAGTACCTACCTATGTGGGTGTAGTCTTAATAATTTTACAAAATTTGTTTTCACAACGTGGTTTGCGGCTAAAAACGTGTACTCTATGATTATTTTCGTTTAATGGAAAGTGAGTAAATACCTACAACTACATATTTTTTTCCATTAGGTTTTGTAAGAACGAAGTTCAACATATTTTTGTAAATAATTGAAAAAGTAATTCACATGTAAAAAAAAATCTCCACATGGGCGAAACTGGGAGAAAAAAATATATAATTAAATAACTACGGTGCCTATTCATAAATTCTCCAAAAAAAGTTAATTACTCACTATGTAAATATACAATCATATTTTTATGTAATGGCATCATTTTCTACGTTTAGCCTATCAAGGTCAACATCATAACTGCCAGTAGTGCCAGTCAAAAAATTAAAGCATTAACAATCGATATTTAACTAAAAACCGATAAAATCTTACTGATTAGCTGTGACCTTTACTGAAATTAAGATTATTCATTAATCTGGAAAAGCGACTAACTATGTAAACATCAATTATTTCAAGACATTCATTCAACCCTCATACGACATCCATTTCATTACCTCCCTATGCATTTTGATCAAAATTTCCAACATATTGTCATTATATTTTTAAGCCCTTTGAAAGCATAACCAGATTACTCAGTTACTACCAAAGAAGCTATATTAAAAAGAAGAAGAAAGAAGCTCTATTATTATTATATATTAATACCATAGATATTTATCTATAGTATAAAATATATTAATACTACTACTACTACTATTTTTATTCTACCATGATTTTTCCATCACCTGTGCTGAACAGGAGCAGTGGTAGCCCAGTGGTAACGGCCCCGAATCAGGTAGGACTTTGTAGGTCGTAAGTTCGAACCCAGCAGGCGCTTTACTTTGTGTAACTTATTTCATCACCACTCTTTTCAAAATGGTGTAGGAAAACATCGTAAGGAAACCGGCACGTCCTAGAACCTAAAATTCGAACGTTGACGTGTGATCATCTCCCAATCCGCACTGGGCCCGTATAGTGGATGACAGCCCAGTTTCTCTCACAGAGGAAGCCTGTGTGCTATGCTATGCTGTGTTAAATATTTAGAGCATTCGTGCAAAACGCATTGTTTAAAATTCTTACAAACTTTTTTTCTGCACCTTATCTTGTCATACAAGTTCAGACTTCTATTCAGACCTTAACTGCACTACATGTAAGTTACATACAAACCTTTAATAAACTAAAGAATTGTCGCTCCGAAGGCTACATAGAAGACAGGTCATGTTTTGATGTAGGCGCGGGCGCATAAGTCAGGGGTCGCGTCAAAC
This sequence comes from Lithophane leautieri, assembly GCA_949152455.1. Classification (NCBI taxonomy): domain Eukaryota; kingdom Metazoa; phylum Arthropoda; class Insecta; order Lepidoptera; family Noctuidae; genus Lithophane; species Lithophane leautieri. Next base: position 10,837,826 of record OX424473.1, on the reverse strand, counting down.
GTTCGACAAACTACGCCATTGTAACGATATTACAAAGCCTTCGGACAGCGGTAAAGGATAGAAAGGCTAGTGCGTTTTATAAACATTGAAATTAATTTATTTTGATAGATGATAATTGAGATGAGACCATGTCAAAGAATCAACTGGCATATAAATTATTTTTCAATTTGTTTTTTTTTTAAGATATCGTAACATTAACCTCTCGTTGTGTTTAAGTATCTAGGTTTCAGAAAAAAAATAAAAAGAGTAAGAGTAAATAATTTTCATTCAAATCAATCATTCATATTTAAAGCTAAGAAAATGCGATGTTGTCATATTTTTTTAATATTTTTTTTTTCACGTATTTTGTGTAAATAATTTTGACATGGTCTCATTAACACCCTAGATTAAAAAAGAAACACGTTATATAGTACCTACTTACCTACGCAATTTTATTAGGTCAGCTTTGTTGAACACCTTAGAGTCTTTCAAAGTATAAAATACACTGATACGCGTATTTTACACTTTGAAGGATTGCAGATATTGCAATGTCCAATGTAAAGCAAACGAAGTTCTTTCGCCCAATCGATTTTCTACCTGACCATACAAATCACCGTCATCGGGAGTGAACTGGTATTATTATTGGGGTTCAGTTGACTCGGGCCGAACTGTCACTGACCCATTCTTTCGCTATGATAGCTGAACCACTAACATAAAATTGAGTACTCATGAAACAGTACGGTACGACACAACTTAGGAAAATTTGTCATTCATTCCAATTTTACGAATGTAGGTACTTGGTTATATGACTTTACAAGTAATTGCGTTTGTGTAAAGATCGTTTTCACCTAAAACAGTAATAAAGATCAGCGATTTTGAAGGCGTGAGTTCGGATAGTGATCGGTTTTACGAATTTTGTCGATGCTACATCTAAGTTTTGTCATACTGTACCTACATTTAGTAAACTCTATTCATCTCCAAGGCCTTATTGTTGTTTCCATTATGTTCAGCCGAGTTAACGTTGTTAGACCTACCTATAAATTTTTCTATACAAACACAACATCCATTGCAACATTTATAAGGTTTTTTTTTAAATAATGAGTATCAGGAACTGCTTAAATTAACTGGTAACGAAACGAGGGTGGATAACTGATATAAATGCGCCCAAAATATTTTATGGAAAAAAAATGGGATACCTTACAAAAATACATTTAAGCTGTTTAGATCCATAATATTCAGTAGGCTGTCACTCTCATTTGCTGGGCGTGCGCCTAGTTGTGAACGCCATCTATGGTTCCTCTTATACAACTCTCGAAGTTGAAGAACAGGATATTTTATTATATATATTATTAAACAACGCGACGTTATGAACACGGATTCTTCCTCAGAGAGTACAAAGTTAAATTTAATTAATTTTGACAAAATAGGCAATAAGCATTATAAGAAATTTTTCTCCGAAATGTTCAGATGCACTTTGTTGCGGCAAGCGCGTAGTAAACATTCGTTGGACGCGTCGACAGCTCGTTGCGTTTGCCCGCGAGCGGCGCGCGCGCCTATTTGTGAACGCCATCTATCGCTCCACTTGTACAACGCTACGGCGTTGTTAAGGCACAGAATAATATCGGATTTTGAACTGCAAGCGTTGAGCGACGAACTTTACGGGGTAAGTTATTGTGTTATGTGGCTATGTTTTTCAGGAACGGAAATGCAAAATATTTTGATAGTTTTCAGGTAATGTAGAACCAGAACCATCGTGCTTCACGAAATGATGAATAAAAATAAAGATACCTATTTCCTTATTTAACAGCATTGTAATAAAAAAAAAAGTATTTTAACACTTAGCTATAGGTGTAAATGATTACGGTAACGCATAATAAAGCAACAGCAATGTATAAAATGAAATACCACCACACGTTGAAAGAGACTTCTCATCAGTCATGGCTTTTCCGACAAGAAAAATACATTTACATTTTTTTCCAGTTCAAATACCTAATTAAACAAGCTCATAAATGATTCACAGTCCATGCCGCCTTTACACTCGAGCTACAAATTCGAACTAGCAACAAAACACAATTACAATCTAGCCCTTAACAAGAACGTAAAGTTGTAAATGCTAGTTGTCTCGCGAAGATAACTCGCTCACAATATATTTGTAACAAACAAAACTAGTTACTATAGATGTAAACTATTAAATTTGTCGTTAACTGATATAGGAAACCTATTTGTTATTAGCAATGTGCTCCATATACTATGACGATATTGTTGAAAAGGTTGTGTTAAAATGGGATGTACGTAATGTAATTTTATTGGGCTATTATTTTGTACAATATTTAAATCGGGTGCTGAATTTGTGAAATTATTTATTGGCGTATGAAATTATATTTGGGTTCAATTATTTTGACGAAATAAAATGAGTAAGTGAAATTTTTTTAAGATACGATGATTGTCCGTACATTTTACAAATAGATATAGATACTTACCTACGCCAAGTATGCATGTTATTCTGATCCTCATTCGTTGTTTTCTGTGGTATAGACAAGCAATTTTCATTTCAAAGAGGCTTTCCTTTTCTCTAGTTTCTTTTGAAGGCTGTTCCTAAAACAGTTTAGTAAATGTTAGTTTTTTTCTCTCAACACAAATAAAACAAATGAAAATCCAACGCTATTTTCACTTCCAATGAAAATGGAACGCGATTTTCACTTGTTATATTTAATATGAGCTACGTAAATAATTTGAAGCAAAAAGACTTTTCAAATCGATCCATTCATCAGACCATTCCAAATTCAAAACGCCCAAAACACCATTCATTATCTCACCAGCCTACAAAGCACAGGTGATCCAAACGAGTTGCTCATATCAAAACTTTATATGTAAAATCAAAAGATTATCAGCAGGAACCATACATTGTTTTCCTTCACATCCCTATTTGCATACACTGATCGACTGAACATCGAGATTGTATTCATTTTGTTTTCATCCGTCGCCCATTCAGTGATGTTTTGAAATTTTACACCGTGAATAAATGCTTCGTCCATGTAGGTCTGGAGCCGATAGGCGTTCTGTATGTTGTCATTAAGTTTGAGGTTAGATATATGTATACTGTTTTATTTTGGGTTTGAGAAGCGTTGACTATATTTTGGTAGTAAATATTTATGGTTGAGTTTGTGTTGTAAATTCTACCATTTGAAGAAATATCCTTACATATTATAAAACAAAGTCCTCCGCCGCGTCTGTCTGTCGTCCTGTACGCGATAAACTCAAAAACTACTGTACCGATTTTCATGCTGTTTTCACCGACGGATAGAGTGGTTCTCGAGTAAGGTTTTAGTATATAATAACCGACATCTACGCGGGCGAAGTCGCGGGCATCAGCTAGTTTAAAATAAGCTTAAGCATAGAGTCGTATTCAGGCTGATTATGCTTAAGCTCTATCCTCTTTTTCCATAAATAAGTAATTTTTTTTAGACATCCTCTTTAAAAAAATCTTTTTCAGACCAAAACAGCTTATAAACTAGGTACCACACTTGTTCTTAGAGGGTTCTTTTTGTTTCCAATGCTTATCAATGGAAAACTAAACGGTCTAAAAAATAAAAGAATTAAACAATGTTTTATCCTCATATGACTAGTTGAATTAAAATTACATTTTCGTCATGACCACGTCGGTAGGTGAAGCAAGGTGTGGGCCCTAGTGTTGTACTAATAGGACTATCGATATCGATAGATACCAAACCATATTATTGATGGTTATTTTCTTTATATACAATATTTTTGAAATCCCCTTATTATAGTAAGTCACGCAGGCAATTTGAAAACAATAGAAAAATGGCGTTATGGGCAAAAAAAATAATTCGTATACGTAGTATCTAAACATGGCATTAAATTGGTAGGTAAATTAAAAGAAAAAGACACTGCATTGAGTGAACACCCTGTTAATAATAATTGCAAAACATAATTCATCTAAAGCTTAATTCAACTTCAATCAGTGTTGGACAATTACAAATCAGCACCTTCAAAATAACGGGTAATTACCAAGGTAGGTATATCTATCATCTCTCATACTCATCTCATAAATAATTGTACTAATAAACTCACATTAGATTACACTTTGATGACTTACATGTTAATGTTTGACATCATTAGTGAAGTGAAACAACTGACGCTATTAATTTAATTTACTTTCACTATTCGTTATCATTCTTTTAGATTTCGACATCTATCAATTTAAAATTTAGGTAATAAGTTAGCAAATGCTAGTTCTCTTCAAAAATCCACTAAAATATGAAAATGTAAGTCTATAAAATAAAGATTTAAAGAAATCATCGTAAACTTTTTAAACGTTGTTAAACTTATAAATATTATTGAAGCTATCAATCTCATCACTAGACGGAGCTGAGGCTTGCGTGACCTCTGCCCTTCGCCCGCGCACTTCCCCCCCTCCCCTGCCCCCTTCGGACCCCGCAAACCGCACACATGACTCGCTCTTAGCGATCCCGCCCAACACCTTTTTGGTATCAACGGAAAAAATCGATACCGAATTTGTATTCGGATTTTTAAATCGATTCGATAGTGCGATTATTGTTGATTCATTTTGTATTTGTGTTTTTGGTTGGTAAGTCACGATGGAGTTTTGTTTAGTTTATATTTAAATTAAACGTCACTTAAACTTCTGCACTTTCAGACAGAAAACTGATATTACTTTGGGCAGATCAAATGCTCCCCATCTCATCTCCCTCCCTCCCCATACACTTAATAAAATGATACATTGATACGGGTATAAGCTTCAATATAATGATGTAGGTACACCTTAACAATAACACCTTCGTCAAATTTTCATGGACTGCACGTTCAAAAAGTGAAACCAATCACAAAAATCGATACAATACATTGTTAAAACAACAATACCGTGATATATATAACGTATCGAAGAATCGAATAAAACACAAAGCGCACGCGATCCAAAACATATGTCCGTCATTAAAACGCATTCGAATTTTGAACCACGAAATAATTCGAATTCCACACATTCAAATATTTCAACACAATGCCTCAAAGGTAAGCTTGACTCAATTAAATCTTAATTCGTACAAAGAAGTCGATTAATGAAATTAAGTCGGCATTTAGTCGATTTAACCATAGTGATGCCACAATAGCCCTAAATAGTAACAATCGAATGAAAAGATACTCGAAATCTCGACACAACAAAAGATCTAACTAACCCGGCTTGTGGCGTGACTATTAAATTTTAATGACATGATTTATTCAAGGTGGTGTAAAAAAACACGAGAAAAGGGTACGATGTTACGATCCATTTTTCATATAACGCGGTTGGTAGCAAATGGCCAAATAAAAAATGTTTAACAGGCCGACACTTTATGAAAAACGCAGTCGGACTGTGTGTCGGCTTTGTCATCGGCAACAGAATTTATTCATGGTTACCTGTTGAGCTCCAGCAGTGAATAAAATATAAAGAATATTCCATTTTTCTGGATTCATATTGCGTAAGATGTATGGTAACGGTAAGTCCCGGCAAGTTGGACTGAATTTTTCTACTGCATGGGTGCGTGTCTTTAGGGTAAACGATTAACGTAATCCTTTGGTCACATCAACGTCAATGACACAACTGTCATAATTATTATAGAATGTAGATAGAACTAGTCGTGTGAGACTTATGAGAACCTTTATATATCATTAACCTTTCATCTGTGTTGTTTCATGACAAATATTCAAAAGAAATTCATAAAACAGAACAGAACAGTTGCAAAATTAACGAGCATCTGACGGATAACTAGTAATGGCAATTAATGCGATTTTGCATTAATTTCATTAGCATGTGAATTCTTGAGTCTTAGCATGATAATTGCTATGCTACTAGCTATTTGACGATAATTGATAATAATGAAGTTTGTGAATATGCGAATTAAGAAGTGCGTTCTAATAAATTTCACTCGCGAACGAGGTCACAGTCACTTGTAACCGATAGATTTAGTATTCGCGACTTCCCGTGGGTGCGACGGAGAGCGCACGCTACCGCTGCGTGCATCGACGCTCTGACGTTTGATAGCATAAAAAAGTACGAAACGATAAATTCACTTAGCACTTCACAGAATTTCGCAACTACATTTCATGTGGTAATGCTAAATGAGAATTCGCATGCTAACAATGAATTCGAATGCTAATTAATCCATCACTACAGGTAACTGCATGTCATTAAATAAGCATGAATGTCGTCCAAAAAAAAACATGGTAAAAATTATTTTCCAACTTTCAAAAATAGAAAACAAGCTGAGCAACCTTCAAAACAATAAAACAAACCGAGCCCGAACTTTCGTGCATCCATGCACCTTATACACAATATTTGGTCATTCTCTTAGTGGTAGCCATCTCATTTATAATATTTTATAGAAATCAACTAAATAGAATTGGGAACATTAACATCGGTACAAAGCTTGCCCCGATTTCGTGCGTTTATACTAAATTGCTTATGATTAGTGTGACCAAACGGGCCTTGTTTTTTTTGTTGTTTATTTTTTGTGACGTAAGTAATATGTTAGTTTTTGTAATTTTGGAAGTATTTTTAGTGTGTTTTGATATTGTATAATGTAAGGAAAAATGATCGGTGTCGTTTTAAAGAATCGAGTTAATAAATAATAATTATATAATAATATGCTGCTATAATATTTATATGAATACAGTTTAGGTGGACATGTTCGCGAATTAATAAAAAATTCAACATTTCATTTTTGTAAATGACCCGACTCTGCATATTTTGAAGTGGAATACCTACTATTATAGGTTTCAATCATTTGCGGCATAGTAATTGTCTATGGTGTTTTTTTTTTTGCAATACCTTTTACTGGCCCTCTAACGGGTATTCGTGAAATTAATAATGAGAAAAAAAATAGTCTTGATCTAGAATGAAAAAAGAACATTATTTTATTGATTTACTTAATTCATTGGAAAGTCTCAATACAAATTCATAGTTACAACACTCGAACTAAATTAATGTTTTTTTCTAAAGAGCAGTTGTTTTAAAATACGTTTGAAGAGGCGTATGTTATCCATGTCCAATCTACCTGTGTAGCACGTGGGCAGACAATGATTGTAAATATGAAATATTGTTATTGATTGTTATTAAAATAATATAATAATATCACTAAAGTTTTAGAGCTTATTTAGCTTTTAAAAGAACCAATGAATTAGGTAAACAATTACTTTTTCTGGAAGAATATGAAGTAAGTAGATAGCCAGTTCTTAAAAATACTAGGGATAATCATGAAAAGAACATTTCAAGATGATTCATATAATGTTATTCGAAAGCGCTTTTATTTCAAGCACAGATGGTGAAATAAAAAATATTTATTATACAGTAAATTAATTTTTCTAAAACCCAACCAACAAAAGGCAGTTTATTAAATTATTTTAACAAAAAATCTGTGAAACGCAAACGACAGACTTCGAGTCGCCGTCGCATAAATACAAGAGAAACAAAAAAAATAACAAAAAATAAGCATTGGGTAAAGTAGCAAAAACGGATAGTATTGTAAAAATGATCTTTGCGAGATGCAGCCCTTCAAATTTGTTAAGGTCATCATGACTTTGCCTATTGTTAGGTGCACCATACTTCTAGAATGTTCTATGGACAAACTTTTGTTAATTCTTCTGAAACAAGTTTCATAAAACATATGTATAAGTACCTTGACTGAATTAAATGTAGTATTATTTGAGTGCTAATGTCAATGTAGTATTATTAAGTTATACATATACAGGTCATTGACACATGCGTAATCATCAAATCAGTTATGCATTTTATTGCGCTCAAATGACAGCTGCAAGAAATAGTCAATCTAAACACACATCGTGTGGAAGTTCGTAAATAATCATGTTCTAAGTTTTAGCGCTAGATTTGTTCAATCAACCCCTCGTACCGTAATTACAGGAACAATAAAAGCCCTTGTACCCCACGTGGATCCACGTTACGAAGAGTTAATAGATACAATAAGCGCCTTTCTATTAGTTTGTAGACATAAACTAGACGCTGAAAACAGTTCCTTGTATTATACCGCATTGCCCAATCTAAAGCAGGACAGATCCCCATCAAAACGAAACGAATGGCTACCCTACCAACACACCTCCTCATGTCACCATACATTGTATTCCCAAAAATGGTAGCGAATATGACATTGACAAAGGGTGTTGGGATAAACTTTGTAGGGAAGAACAAAGATAGTTTTTTCCAACTTGAAGTGGCAGAAAAAAGTATAATTTATATGATTTTTAGAATGAGAGCACCTGTCGCTAATTGCCACCTTTTGGCGGCGATGGCTTTTGTAAAGAAATATGAATACTGTATTCTTTTGTCGATATTAGAAGTTGGATGATGAATTTACATGCCTGTTTCGTTGAATCGGTGGGAATTATTTTGCTTTTGTGTGTGTGAATATTAAATTCAGAATTTCAGAGCGTATAATTAAAACGAAAAAGACGAAAACATGGTCTGCTTTCTGTCTATATTTTCAATAAAAATTATCCAATCTATTTCCAACTTATGTCGGGATAAGATGAATGTTGATGATGAGCAAAAAACTTAATTTAAAAGTCAAAATATTTACCGATAAGTTCCAAGTAAATCGTGCAGACGTCGAAACACCAATACATCAATACACCCATGACGTGACGTCAAAACATTACGTCAATAACATCACCTACAAAAGGTGGACAATCTCTGACATAACCCGCTGTCCATCAAATTACAAACACAGGCACATCACTCAAAACACAGAATCAAACCACGGGATAAACTGAACACCTATCTGTCGACACCGGTCAGGGGTCAACATCTGCCTGGATACATAACGACATTAATGTTATGTATCTCTATTCAATCAATGTTGCGTTACATGTTCGAATCAATCATCAATTTGAATACATTTACTTGTTACATTTATCTGTATCGAGTAACTTAATAAAAAGCGTGTTTAGTGCACGTGGCTCTCAATGAATGGGATGGTGATTGTATCTTTTTGTTTTGAGTACAATTCAGGTTTTATACGGTAATTGTTGATTCGATTTAGCGTGGGTGGTGCAATGGATTGTTGCGGAATTATGGTACGGAGCAGTTATCAAAGAAGAGAGAAAAGTCGAAATTGCCAAATTAATTTCCCTAAACATTCCGATAGATAATAATGATTTCACTAACACAAAATACCGATTAACCAGCTAAGGAAGACGAACTTAAAACGAAAACTAAAATTATCGACTAAACAATAGTCCTTTCAAAGCACAGCACTAGCCATCATCGCGACAGACGTGCATTAAAATCTACTCAGCACAACGAAACGTGGCAAGTAATAGAGATACCTTATAAATTACAGTAAAGAAATTGTCCGAATGTTTCATGAAACTCTGGACAGACATTCGGACAATTTCTAATAAACCTTCGGTGATGATCAAGTGTGGTTTATTACTACACAAGACACGCTTCATGCGAAACAATGAGTGGAACGAACAATTATGGCAGGTACCTATTAAGTCAAGGTTTTCAAATCAATATTTGATTCTTTCGATTGATTGGACTGTTAGTGTGGTGATTAGTCGAGTCGAGCAGTTTATTGTTTTAATTGATTTTGAAACGTGATTGCATAGATCGATGGTGTCCGTAGGAAGAAGTTTCTGGAATCAACTGTTTGTTTTAGGGAAGAAATAATCACAGTAAAGTAGGTATATCCTCGTTGCTAAATTATGTTCACTAAAAAGAGCAAATAAAAATGACAAGGGATTAAAGCAAGTTACAGAATCCTTACATATTATAAAACAAAGTTCTCCGCCACCTCTGTCTGTCGTCCTGTACGCAATAAACTCAAAAACTACTGCACCGACTTTCATACTGTTTTCACCAATGGATAGAGTGGTTCTCGAGTAGGATTTTAATATATAATAACCGACATCCACGCGGGTGAAGTCGCGGGCATCAGCCAGTATTATTATAAAAACATTACCCTGCTTTTGCTGTTGCGCAGTCGTGGAAAAAGTTAAGCAAGGTATCTGACGGGCAATTCCCGTAATTTTTGAGAACGTTCGCATTTTAATCTCATTCAAAATCTGTCAAAAATACAATTCATTTACCAACATTTTTGACAATTTCGACAGAATGTGACTTGAATGTGAAGGTAAGTACTCAATGGCATCTAAACAAAAGATCTTAAGTACTTATTTTCCACGACGACAAAATCCTTCTCGAAGAAAGCATACCGATAATAAATATCAACTCGAACCTAAATCATCGACTAACTGTGTTCCCATTCCTATTCCTATTGTGCTGTACAGGGAAGTCGTAATATTTGTTAGTGAGGGGATACGATGACACGAGACAAAGGCATACAAAATTATCTGAAAGGACTCTCTACATCCATCCTAGAGAATATTGGTAAGAACATATTATCCATTTAAGTCTTCAATTAAAATTTTTGAAGTCGGTATTGTGAGACTAGGTTTTTAAACTGAAGAAAGAAGAGAACCTTATAGGAGTACAGATAATAATAGATAAAAAAAACAAAATTAAACAACCTACTTCGGTGGAAGTCGGTGGCAAAAAACGAAAATTCAAAAGCAAAGACACCAACTTCCGAAATTAAAGTTATTTTTAATTTTTTTTGGAAGTCAGTATGACTTGGTTAAAAAAAAAAATACATACAGACGAGTTGAAAACCTCCTCCTTTTTGAAGAAGTCGGTTAAAAATAAAGTAACTCATTAGGTCTTATTGTAAGGTACGTTAAAGGCCCCACCTACGTTAAAGGCTTCCTACGTTAAAGGCCCTTTGGGCTAAGCACATCTAACTCGCAATAAAAAAAACCTTTCGTCAACTCAGGCTGTTCACCAACATTTGCCTAGCCTTTTCCAATCTATGTTGGGGTCGGCTTCCAGACGGACTTCCAACTGGACGCAGCTGAATACTAGTATTTTACATGGAGCGACTGCCTAACGGACTTCCACAACCCAATTACTGGGTAATACGATACCCCTTGGTAAGACTGGTTGTCAGACTTTTGGGCTTCTGATGACCCGTAACAACTGTCAAAGATCTACAAATGACAGCCGGGACGAACGGCTTAACGTGCTTTCTGAGGCACGGAGGGGTCTTGGTATGTAAAGATGGACACCCATCCACGGACCAGCCGCGGCAAGCGTAAATTAACCTGATCGATCGACCCGTGCGGCTATTATTGGTTAGCCACAAGCCCCTCAACTCAGGTGGTTCAATCTACTTATCTATATTTAAGTATATCTTTCTTTTAATCACGGCTGGTGGTCAATATTGCATCTTCGATCGGAAATTGTTAATTGTAACATCTTTGCAATAAAAAATTAAGTACTAAAAAAAAAATCTTCTTACACTCCTTAGTGTAAGAAGAATAAAATTGCAAATAATTGCTTGAAACGTTACATAACATAACATCACGCCTGTATTCTGCAAAGGGTTAGGCAGAGATGTAAGTATTAGTACACCCACAATTTGCCAGTTATGTTTAAGTCCCATGTAAAAGGGGGCGAGCCTATTGCCATCAACTGGGCACTCCTCCGATAATCCAGGCTCTGGGCTGCTATTGGGAAATTCCTTGTGCAAAAATCCAATAACACTAAGCCCGACCTTTTTTTTTTTTTTTTGAGGGTGGGAAATCATCCAATGACTTCTCCCGCTCTGGGCGGAGCGGAAGGGCGTGTCAGACTTTTACTGACTAAAACCCACCCGTGTTCCTTCATTTGCCTGTTGCCAAGGTCCCGGTATCCCTTTCGGACTTTCCCGCAACCCTGGCAGGCATCGGTCCTATTGGACCCCGTCAATTTTGCTGACATCTCTTTGAGGCGCGCGTGGAACACGACGCGCCATCGACCCGGGCTTGGTCCTTATCGGACGGCGAGCTGCCCGTTGCTCGCCGTCCGCAAGCCCGCGCCTATGGTGGCCGGAAATCCGCCTGGGATTCCCGACGCCCAGGGCGTCTCCAACGGCGGCGGTTAGGGGCGTGAGGGCGCAAACTTTGCCTTTCCCTCACGCGTTCCGCCTCCTCCTTCGCGAGCATTACTGCTTCGCAGAAGGAGGTGACGGCTTCCCATGCCCTCTCGCTCCGTACCATGGCCTGAACCAGGGCCGGACGCGAGAGGTCACCGCCGCCAATCGCCTCCGCGAGGACACGGCGGTGCTCCGCCCAAGCAGGGCACACCTCAACCGTATGCTCCACCGTGTCCTCCGGGCGATCCACACAGTGGTGACACCCGGGCGTTTCCTCCCGCCTAATCCTACACAGGTACCTCCCGAAGCTGCCATGTCCGGTGAGGACCTGTGTCAGGCGGAAGGTGAGGACGCCGTGGCGCCTCTCTATTCACTCCTCAAAGAGGGGACTTATCGCCGCTATTGTGGCGTGCCCAGCACTGGGTTGCGACAATCGCACTCTCCATGCCGCCATGAGATCTTGCCGGAGCTCTGTCCGCTGTGCCGCGATTTCTCGCGGCAGCGGAGTTACACCCCGGCGCTTCACCTCCTCGCGCCACTCCCAGATGTGCGCGAGGACCTTCGCCTCCAGATCCCATGGCGGTAATCCGGCAAGGAGGCTCGCCGCCTCACGGGAGACCGTGCGGTATCCCCGGGCCAGCCGAATGGCCATGACCCTTTGGGACGCGTTCAACCGGCGTGCTGGCCGCAGCCTAAGGGAACGCGCCCACACCGGTGCCCCGTAAAGGGCCATGGACCGCACGACCCCCGCATAGAGCCTCCGGCAGGAGGCGTTTGGACCCCCTAGATTGGGCAGGAGCCGCCTCAAGGCGGCCCCAGCCCGGTCCAGCCTTGGAGCCAAACGTCGGAAATGCTCCACGAAGTTCCACCGGCTGTCGAGGACGAGTCCCAGGTACTTCATCGTCGACTCGACGCCGATGTGAACCCCTCCTACCGTAATTTGGGAACCCGACGGTGGCGCGTTCCGAGGGCCATGAAAACACATGACCTCGGACTTGTGCAAGGCCACCTCGAGTACTAAGCCCGACCTGGGAATCGAACCCTGATGCTGCGCAGTAGCGCTTGTCATAGTTTCAATTAAAAAAAAACTATTTTAATCCAAACTTCAACATACATAATTATAATGATACTAGCTGCGCTCCGCGGATTCCCGTGGGGATATCAGGATAAAAACTATCCTTTGTCCTATTCCAGGTCATGGTCTATATCTGTGTCAAATGTCAACCAAATCCGTCCAGCCGTTTCAGCGTGAAAGCGTCACAAACAAACTCACTTTCGCATTTATAATATTAAGTTAGAATTTTCACGAACAACTATACAAACAACACGCAATTCCTCGTTAAATATAAAAAAACTAAAACAACGTTACTTGAGTAATCCCAACTTTATTTCAACAGCAACATTAATTTTCAATCCAACAATACGAATTGCTCATAATTTATCATCCGTTGTTCGACAAATGCAGGTAAATGTCTACAAATTCATATTCCGGAACAATTTGTCAGTCGGACATGGCAGTTTCTGCATAAACCTGGTGCTAATGTAATGTAAATTAGGTGTTGTGCAATCAATTTGATCTATTGTCCCGTTTAGTTTATGATAAACAAGATTTTGGACATCTAAATAAAATGTGTACATAAATGTTTTGTCAGAATTATCAATACAGGGGGCTTAAAACAGTCACTTTGGCAGAATCATAATAGGAAAATATTATGAATCATCGTAAAATGTCACGAACTGACAATTCATAATATAATATGATCTGCGTGCGATTCATATTACGACTTAATTCATCTGTTTAACAGTTTTCTATGGAGATTCGTAAAATAGTCCACACATTGCGTTGCGTTTGTGTCAAATTAGAGGAATTGCTAATGACAGCTGGAAATTCCGGAAATGAATTTAATTTAGAGGAATTGCTAATGTGTCCGTTTTAGGCGCACAGGATCGTTCATTAGTGAAAATGCGCCTGCGCAGAGTTATCGGCTACGAATGAGTATTGACATTTTTCCATTTTTTTTATTCAACCAGTAGTGTTCCACTTCTGGGCAAACACCTCTCCCAAGTCCTTGCAGGAACTTCTTCCCCACCATTTGTGTTATTCAAAGTAAGTAGTCATAAGCTTACGGAATAAACCATTATTACCATACCTTCTTTTTAGGGTTCCGTAGTCAACAAGGAACCGTTATAGTTTTTCGTTTTTAACAGGACTATCTGTTTTAAGGTTAGATATGTCTAACCTTGACTATAGCAAACTGAGGGGATTTTATCGACCTCCTACCGACTAAAGTACCAAGATGCTTCTTATGCCAGCTTATGCACTGGATTGTACATCTAACCTAACCCCTAAGTCAGTCCCAGCTTTATGTGCACAAAGAAAGAGTGAAGACAGCTGGTGGCAACTTCAACCATGATAATATACCAGATGTGAGTAACCCACCTGCAAATATATATACAAATATCTATAATTTTGTTTTAAAATGTATCAAACTGCTTCGAATGACACTCATTAGCACTGTATCGAGTTTGAATGTTAATGTTACGGATTCCAATTGAAAATGATAATGTAGGTATATAAATTTGAAGAAATAATATAATTGTATATAGTTGTTATAATCATGATGAAATGTATTGGTATCCAAATGTCGCATGGAAAAATAATGGTAGAAAGATTTGATGGGGTAAATAAAAGTTGTCTTTTATAGTATAAAAACAAATTTGTCTTATATTTCCTTAAATAAATAAAATAATTAGGTAATAATATTATTATTATTTAAAAGATGTAAATAAAATATGAGAGTGACAGTTTTTGTCACATCTGAGGGCCAATTCTCTTACTTATAAAACGTTCGCATTCAAGTCGCAATCTGTCAAACTTGTCAAAAATGTTGGTAAATTGATGGTTTTTTGACAGATTGCGAATGCGATGCGAATGTGAACGTTCTAGGGAATTGCCCCACTTATCTCTGTCACATTGTCAACATAATTTCGATCTTTTTTACTGTTTTACCTCATTTATTCACCATAATTTCTAAACACACAGCTGCTAAAATATAAACAACAGAAACAACTGCATAAAAAACTATTTAAAATTCCATTTATCGACACCAGTTCACGTCAAAGGCACTGCACCATCACCCGAAGATATAACATATTGCGCTCCCAATTAAGGGTGTACTCCCTGCTGCGTTTGCATCTACTGGAGGAGGCTCAATTTAAATAGCTAGGCCACGATTCGACCCTTCGAACATCACCTTATTTCCAAAACAGACAAATATAAGCCCTACGTAACTTAAAACAAGAGTCATCGAACAGCAAAGGAAGCGTGGTAGGTTAAAGCAGAAACTATTAGAAAATGCCCTCAGGCAATTCTGCAGTATTCCCACAAATTTTCAACTACAACTCGTCGACAATGAAAAATTGTATAAAAACTGTTAAAAGCTGTGTTCGTAATGATTTGAGGGCTTTCATTATTTTAAGCCCAAATAAACTATTGGACTCTATAACAGCTGGTTTTAATAAAAAGGTTACCTACGTCTACATTATTAGCGCGCTAAATGTGTGTATTAGCTGTTTTACTAATAGCGCTAATATTGCCTTAAGTTACAGTTGTGGCTACAATCACATGAAAATTCCAATAAAAATAAAAAAAATTAGCATCACGCGTTGTTTCCCTGAAGGGTCGAGCCAAGGTGCCTATAATAGTAAAATTGGAATTTACACCTTCAATCATCTTTCCGTATACTGCGTTCAATTGTTTTAATACGATTCAACCTCTTTTGTTTCATCCTAACAATATTTTCGCCTCTGAGGCTATTGTCACTATTCCTGCTAACAACGACACGACTAACCGGACATGTACTTACATGCTAACAAGTGCACGACCAGTCCTTCCATTCAAAAGTTATTGAGGTTCCAGTTTATCACTGCGTGACTACCATCTGACCTTCAAGATCACTGGGGCATCGCGATTTTTGCTTTACTAGTTACGTACAACGTCATCGGTGTACAAGTGAATGCTGCAGGTGACCTTAAAATTGTAGATAGAGTTTTTAAGTACTTATTAGTCACTACCTGCTGAACAGATTTAGTTGAAACTCGAAAGGTAGTCTCAAAGGTAGGTCAAATTTTTGATGTACGTACTTACAGTCAGAGAAAAACTTGTTAAGCATTTTTTTTTTTAATTTCTAGCCATTTTTGATTTGAAAATACGGACAATTTAAGTTGATAGTCAGTTTCCTTAATTAATGATTTCGTTGACTTTATATGGCAGTAGCATATAGGATAAAAGTATAGCAAGCTACTCAGCGAAATGCTGGTAACATTGCCATAATTAGTAGAATTAAGGCAACTATCCCTATAGTCCGCGCGCGACTGCTAGTCACCGCCTAAATTTTGTGAGCGGTGAGACGGAGGAGGTAGACAAAGGCCAAGCTAACCCAGTCTGCCAATTTTGTCAATGGCGCCCTCCCTCGTATCACCGCTCACTTACCTCAGGCGGACTAGCAGTCGCGTGCAAACTATATCTCTAAATATACTATATATTTAAAAGAGTGTACTTGGAGTTTCTTGCCCGTTCTTCTCCATAGGTAGGTACCTATGGAGAAGAACGGGAGGTACAATGAAGCTAGTTGCCCATTCCAAAGCGTAGTAGGTACTACGCTTTGGAATGGGCAACTAGCTTCATATTTCTGACTGACCGACTCCTTGACAATTCAAAAGTGCCTGTAAATGGTTTAATTGAAATAAATGCTTTGAGTTTTGAGTTTGAAATCTTCTGTTGCTCCTGCAACTTGGAGGCAAGGAAGTTTTGACGATCATCAAATATAAATCCATACTTCCATACTAATATTATAAATTCGAAATCAATTCTGTCTGTTTGTATGTTACCTTTTCACGCCTAAACCATTTAACGGATTTCGTGGCAAGGAGATAGATGGAATCCCGGAGAAGGACATAGGCTACTTTTTATCGACATTCCACGCAGGTGAAGCCGCGGGCGGAAGCTAGTGGTAATATAGACATTCACATGTTAAAAGAAAGCCTCATAAACATAAACAAGACATTGCTTTATTTAGCAAATTACACGCTAATTCAACCACACAAACAACACCAATTTAATAATACTACTAACATAAAATTATCTAGGTTTTCCGATAGCTGTAAATCATTTCCCACGCTACACTAGCCAGAATCTGTGGTCATTTGTCTTGCCATAGACTATACCCATCTATGGGGCTAACTGATGGTAATGTTGGCTAATTAATGTGTCGCTCACGCTTACGCCTTGGGGTCTAAGCAGAGGCTTAGGTAGGAAACTCGTGGGGTAACTAATGACGGATGTTTTGGTCTAGTTTGTGAAGGTTACGCTCGTTAACTTAGTCTAGATTGCGGAATAGATGGTGAATTGTATGATTTATCAAAAAGATTAAAGCCTCCTTTAAGTAGAGTAAAAGTTGCTTTGAAACGAAACGTCTGTCGTGAGGACACGCGCATGCCCTAGAACTAAAAATTCGAAGACTGTGACATCTACGAACCCAGACTGGGCCCGTGGTAGATTACAGCCGTCTTTCTCGAAGAGAGGAGGTCTGTGTCCCAGCAGTGCGATTATAATAGGCTGATTATGCTTCTGTCGTGTAAAACACATTAAGTGTTTTTTTTTCCTCAAGCATTTCTCCAGAACCCGGATCTGGGACCTACTGTATACTTAATAGTAATGAAAAAGACAACCAAAACATAAAATCATCAGCATAAACCCCATTTCTTTTATTAAAATTGCACGAATACCAGTCTAACAAAGCCCGTTCCCAGTCCAATATTGACAAAGTAACTGATAGGTAATTTCAGTTAATTAAAAACAAACATAATATATTGAGGATCGGAGGGCAATCGCAGAAGTCACGAGGATCGCCTAAAGCCGATGTTGATAGATCTGATCGATGCACAGAGTAGCCGAAGAGATGGTGGTGGGGCAGAGATGATACGTGTTATAGAATTGGTAACCCGTAATGTAGAAATTACCCTATACAAAACTTAGAAATAAAATAGATTAAAAGATTGTTTTCATAGTTACATTTTTTAAAGTATTTATTAAATTATCAGCCGTCCCATACATTTAGGTCGGGCAGGTATTGAAGCTTTGTATGGGACAGTTGATGATTTTTTTCTCGATTACGGTGTTGGTACTGTTGGTCTCATGTAGATGGTAAGGCTTTAATTTGACCACACCTTTCTGATACACCCTATACAAACATTTTGCGGAAAAAAAACTACAATTTATAAAAATCATCTAAAAGCTCTTAGATATTCATAACCACACGTATTGTAGGCATTAAAAATCTGTCCATTTTCAATGCTTACAAACATGCTTTGTTGCAAACAACATTCTCTGAACTAACACTACTCTACACACACCCATTCATTACTTACCTCACATCAATTAATTTCTTTGTTTCAATGTGTCAGTTTCAAATTGAGAAGCAAACACTAGTTGGTGAGCCCCTTCATTGACCGAGACAAACAATGTGTAAGAAATGACCTGTCCATCGATTTGATGCTTAATGAACTCCGAAATGGTGTGTATAACTAATAGGAAAAATAATAGCTTGATATACGGTTGAAAGGTATTTTAAATAGTTCTATAAGCAGCGTTGTATCTTTGGAGAGTATAAACTGAAGGTAACTTTTGAAGTATAAAATGTGGAGATGTACATGTAGCAATTTTTTACATTAAAAAATTACAAGTAATTTTTAAATTTTAGGTAAATGAAGGCATTTTCAAATGGATTCTTGTCTCTCACTTTTGACAATGAAAATTAAAATTTTAGGTAGTATGATTAATTTTTTTTTAGAGTAGAATCTTACTTAGTTAAACTCAATAATGTTAACCTTAGTGGAAGCCAAAGTAAATGCATAACTTTTTATCACAAACCTTAATTTAAGATTCGGTTCCAAAGCTGCGTTTATCAGTTGCACACTCGCGAGCATCAATCAGAAACTTAAAAGAACATTACGAACCCTTATTGATGAAGATTGCATTCGCGAAACAAGAGATTAAATCATATTTTTCAATCTCGTTCATCTCATTAAAAATTCGCATAAAGTAAATGACAAAAGAATATCATTGCACCGGAATGTCATTCGCGTGATTTAAGAGACAACCAGTGTGTCATTGCAGTGAGTAAATCACTGTAAGTCGTTACGAGAAATAATGATTTATATAAACCAATTAAAAAGCCGAGTTATTAAGGATCGAGTATTTTTAAAACATTCGCGGTATCGATAAAGATCGCGTCACTATTGGGTATCGATTTGTCGGTTTGTGCCGAAAATGAGTATCATGCTCGAATTGTTTTGCGGCTCGGGTCGCTGGATCAATTAATAACAATATTTTTGACTCAACCACTAATATAAAAGGACCATTTTTTTAATTGATACTTAGATGTCATTTTTGAAATATTGTTCTATTCTATTCTCTTCTTTATTATGTCAAGCAAAGCCGATGTCGACCATTGTGCCAATGTCTAAAGTGAGTTGTAAACGCAAGGGTGTATTGAGGTAATTAATATATTAATAACTAGCTGCGCCCTGCGGTTTCACCCGCGTAAGTCTCGATCCCGTGGGAATAACGGGATAAAAAGTATCCTATGTGTTAA
Source organism: Lithophane leautieri (assembly GCA_949152455.1). Classification (NCBI taxonomy): domain Eukaryota; kingdom Metazoa; phylum Arthropoda; class Insecta; order Lepidoptera; family Noctuidae; genus Lithophane; species Lithophane leautieri. Next base: position 10,818,187 of record OX424473.1, on the reverse strand, counting down.
TCCAGGTCATAAACTGTTTGCCAAATTTCATCCAAATCCATTCAGCCGTTTTTGCGTGATTGAGTAACAAACATCCAAACACATAAACACACAAACACACAAACTTTCACATTTATAATATTAGTAGGATAGGATAGTAGGATAGATAATAATAATTAGAATGATAAAAATCTTCGATGATATTATAGTTGAAGTTAAGTAGATCTTGTGGAGTTAGTACTGAAATAATGTTACTTAAGGGTTCTGAAAATGATTGCTGGCAGAGTGGACTGTCTACGTGTATGTAATTCACTACCTACTGTCAGTTACTTGTGTCACCGTGTCGTTTTGATTACCGTGTCGTTTTGTTTTTGTTTACTAACACTTATGTCTTCGCTCGAAATAAAGATTTCGAATTTGTATTTGAATAGGTCTGCGTAGCTTTATCTCTTCAAAAGCAAACCAAAAAGCTAGTATCAGTATAAGACCAAAAGTCTAGCTTTCCAAAATGTTTACAGGCAGGAACCATTTAGAGCAAATCCAGCCACCACAACTAGTCAAAAAGACAGAATGAGATTAAATCGATTCGCCTCGCCACAGTCATAAAGTATTTTTGACAATTTACGAATTCTCCGTTAGAATTACTGCGGTACTGTGGTGTCCAGTAAATCATTAAACTTGAGGTTTGGCGACCTCCATCAAAGGGCCAGTATGATATACAATAATACATTTATGCTCATTTTCACTACTAAGCGACACCTAAATGAATGCAAAAGCGCGCTGTTCGATTTTCAACGCTCGGCTTAGCAGCGAATGTTGAAAATCGAATAGCTCGCTTTTATTTAGGCATTCATTTAGATGTCGCCTAGTGGTAGTGAAAACGGGCATAACACATTTAGTGAAAACGATCGGCCAAACCTCGAAGGTCTGAATGGAGTCATAAAGTCGGCCTGAACGCGACACACGAGCGACTCTTGCGTCGATTTATGAACCATTGTGACATTGGTTTTACGAAACTCCTGTGTAAACAAACGTTTGGACGACATTTGAGTAAGCTTGAAATTTTTAAGCTTAAATTACTTGTTTAATTTTTTTGGGGGATTTGTTGGTACTTAAATTGAGGGAAAAAGTATTACTTTACAGCTGGTAATATATTTCTAACTAACTGTGTTTTAAGCATTAAAGCAAGTAACTTGACACGAACTGGGTTTATGGTCTAGCAGTCATCTCAAACCTATGTATTTAAATTAACGTGAACTTCAAATTATAAATATCTATCCATAAACATTTTATTAAGTACTAATCAATATTAATAATTACCATTTGACTTTATTAACATCATTAAACATAAATTAATTAAGTTATACATTTACGTTAACCACCGAAAAACTTTTAACATCTCCATAAATTAAAACTATCAACAACCACATTAATTCCCTAAACTATACTTCAAACGAAAATGCTACTAATTGTTTACATTTCCTGTTCAAAGACTGAATGTTCAAAACAAAAAAACCATTGAGCCGCTTTATGAAAAAAATAATTAAATTTTACAACATCCCCGCCTATTTTTGGCTACCAAAATCACTCCCGTTTTGTATTCTATTAAAACTTAATTAACTTTTTTTCCTTTGAGGATATAAATATTCGAAAAAGGACTGACAATTTGTTTTGCTACTTCTAAACGTCACTTGTATGTTTGATTAATGCGTTTCTGAGTTCAGAAAATTGCGTCTTGAGCGTTGAGACGCCGACAGAGGCATTTTATAAGGTTTCGAAGAAGTTATAATGAATTTTTATGAACGTTTCGTCAAGGTTTGCTGAAGCTGATATATGAAGATTAGATTGGGATGTTTGTTACGTAAAACGACATTAGAAAAACAGTTAACATATCCAATTGCCTACTTGTTAAACTAAATATAAACTTTGCATGACAGCAGTGTGTCATAAACTCATAATAATAATAAAAGTGTACTCGTATTATAATTAAAATGTACATTTTAAGCAATTTAAAATCAAACTCGAGTAGATAATCGGCTGTTTTCTATTTTGTCCACGGATAGCATGGAAATGGGGCCTTCAAATATCTCAACACGTTTGATAGTAATGATTGGGTCATCAATTATCTTCTCGATTAGGAATTTCGATTCCATTTATCATTCCCTAATCGATACTTAATCGGATCATTAATTGGATTAGTTTAAAACGGTAAGCTAATACCGTATCTAGTTGAGTGACGATTTCTTATTTGGCTATTTGATTAAGTTATTATTAAGTAGTCCGTGAAATTATAATGCGAAATACCTGAATATTTTGATATTAAGCTCATGATTTATTTTATTGAAATTACATAAGGTGTTGACGTTTAATTATCTTTTTGGAAAGAATTAGCACCTAACCAAATAAGAAAGTAATTATCTATAACTCAAAAAGACGCTATCACGCTACTAAAGATCAAATGAAAGAACGAGTCTAACGCTACAAAAGGATATAGGTAACGAAAATACCCAGTTATAACCCGGAATATTAAAATGAGAGCGATACCTAACAATAAAATTACCTATAGTGTAAAAGCTCATGAATAGTAGACACGGGATACTTAATTAGATGAACCACAAATGTATCCTTCTGATATTCTACAATAGAAGTCAATCAACTCAGTCTGTCGCAGTCCACTACTCAGCTTCCAGCCGCAGCCTCTCTCAAGGTGGTGACAGAACTACATGCTAACAAACATTAGTAGAATCTGATTGAACTATAAGAACAAATGGAAATCGAACTCCAAGTTACCATGCACCATTTTAAAGAAGTTTTCTGATATACAAAAGGAGTCAACCAAAACAAAATATCCAGTATAAAACCCGGAATATTCAAATGAGGTCGGTAATGAGTCGCGGCGTATGATTTCTAGTAATATATGTATGTTATTTAGGTGGCCAGTCGGACGGGTGCCGCGGGCACGGCCGCTAAATTAAAAACACGTCAAATGTTAAATTGGTCCGAGACATCTATTAAGGAGGGTTAAGGTATGTTTATATGGTAGGGTTTGTTTTAATATATTGTCGTTAAGTTAGGGATGTGAGGTTTAAGGAATTCATAAGTTTAAAATAAAAATATTTGCTGTCTAGATCACTGTAAATTGCGTAGAAGCACCAACGTTGGATTTTGTATTTTGTACGTATACCTCTGTAAGTTTCTCTCAATAAAGTAAAACTACAAGGCAGCATAATACACATATTTGGAGGTGGAGACACAATCCATCATCTATCAATATTTTCTCACAGAATTATCACTATAAACAAAATCTGAAACCAAGTTTGGAGCACAAAAATCTCCTCAAACAAAAATTTCTTAGGCTCCTTTAACAAAACCGCACACTCAGGACACATCCTTACACCCAACTAGAGGTATCAAGAAACAAGAGCTCGAAGGCTTTTACTTAATTCAGGAGCTCAGCGGGTGTTCCCGAAACCATTGGAGCGGCACCGTGAAATATGGTGCGGCCGGCCGTTGCTCACTGGCCTAAGGCCATGTCCCGCACGTCTTGAATGCCATCACTTTGTTATTCTAAACTGAACGCTTTTAATGCATGAGATAATTAGCTGCGAATTGGTTTTTGTGGTACTTTTGTCCTTTAGGGATTATTGTCGCCTTGTTTTTGGGTGACTATTACAGATTTGTTCTGGTTGATCATGGTGTGTGACCGTTTCCGGATTCTTTTGATGCCAGTTAGACAGAGTTTTTGAGCGTCTTGTACATAAATGTGATTAGGAACCGTGCGGTGGATTTGTCAGTGTCTTCGTTTCCACGAATACGGCAAAAAATCCATTTTTTTTCCGTTATGATGAGATTCCAAAACTTTATCGACTCCAGATAGTTTCTTTAATTCAGTTTTTAGGTCATTTTGCGAATAAGGTCGTCGTTGTTTAAAGGCAAAGGGTATAGGTTACAGATTTTTTTCCACCACTCTCAAATACTACTAGCCTAAGTAACTAAATCAATACAGAACTATTTCAATCAGCAAGATAATTAGCTCCTTTTTTGAGGCCAATGTCGTCTGGTTTGGGTGTGTTAAGAAACTGAGTAAATTTCGTAGGAGCGGTTTGTAATTTATCAATAGCTACAGTCAATGTGCTAAATGTTTTGAATACCATCACTTCGTTATGAAATAGAGCTCCTTTTTTGAGGCCAATGTTGTCTTATTTATTAGGACAGATAAAAGCTTTGGTAGGTGCGGCTGATTTTAGCGCCTTTGAAAGTTGTTCTAATTTTTTTCTTGATTTTCAACAGTTTTGAAGCTTTATTTGAGGCAGTCTCCTTAATTTTTGGGAGAGCGATCCATACTCCTGTGTTTATCCATTTTTGTTTGGGATACATCTTCATTAACCATTACCTCAGAAATCACTTTAGCCATATAGCCATATAATATTTCACATACTTAATCTATCCATCATTTCTTTGCTCTGTCTGTTCTCTGATAGTCTCCTACATTATATTTGCTTTTCTCATTCCTCCACATCACATATTAACATAACGACACTAACGCAATAACTAACAATTTATTATCACAATTTGCATTCTTCAATAGTTCATTCACATTTCTTCTCCTAAAACATATTTAGGAAAGCATAAAACCAAACTCTTACCTAAACAAAACAGTACCCACACACAACACATCCAATTTCCGTGCAATCGATACTAACCTGGACCGCTGCCTAGCCCCTGAACTCTGAGTCGCATCAGTAACGGATTTGCGAGGTCAATCGAGTTCAAGCACTCAACTTTGACCGTTCGCCGTACGACGCGAATCCTTTCCTATGTCTTTTTGAGGATATCTTTACGTTTCATCTCTTGAGGTGTGATGGTTAGAAACGATGGTGTTAATGATTATAATCTGACATGTTGATATTGTATGAACAAGGCATTTGTGGTTGTTCGTGATCACTTTTTTAGTCAATAATATTCTTTTATACATTGAATGGAAAGTTCTAGATTTATCATTATTAGAAAAGTAAACATTTAAAAGACTTGGATCTGCCAATGACATGTCATAGATAAACTATAAATGTCGAAGCACCATGGCCAGCACAAGCATTGAGGATCGCAGTTTGGTTATTATCAGACATTAGGAACTCTGTCTGATAATAACCAAACTCATCTTCTTGCAAGACTCACTCGGTACATGAGTATAGCTCAACAAAAAGGTATGCACTAATTGGTTTAAACCTGACTAGACTCATTGAGTCACCCTATGTAACATTTCTACATTTATATCTGTAATTCGTGTGGTGACATATTAAAGAGTATTCTATTCTAGATAATCTCCTAAATTAAAACAATCGACGGTAGTCGATCTGAAAATTCAATACAGCTAAAATGATACTACTACTAACAAAACACACTCTTCAACTATCAATGTCAGACTCGTATAGGAACCTATAACATATTCATAGTTCAGAAAAGATTTACGAGTATATTAAAACATTTTACGTCCGGCACTGATCACGTCATGTCTAATTTGACCATTGATCAATCTTCGTTTGAAAAACAAATCAATCTGTCAGTTAATATTAGATAACTTTACTTCCAAACATGTTGACAGCATTCGATATATGAAAAGTTTAGAGTATTTATAATGCATCTATTACTTTTTACTATTATTCTCTGTGTAAAACTTTTTCTGCAACTTGGTTCATCAATAATGAGAGTCCTTGGATCACAAAATTGTTTCGTGTGCTTTATACCGTTAGTTCTTAAATAAGGATATATCGTAATATTTTGTAGGGCTTCAGGTAGTTTTTACTTCTTAATCTTGTGGATGAGATTGTACTTTGTATTTATTTCTGAATTATCAACTTGATTTGGTCCTCCATCTCTTCTTTTTCTCTAATCCTCAGTCCATTATATCCTCAATCACAGCTATTATATGAAATTATGTACTAGATAAAGACTATTACTGATGTACAAAAAAGTTAAACCCAACTGTCATTAATAACCTCTCATTTCCACAACCGGTAGGAACCATAATATTTGTCAGATAAGACCTTTTAACATTCCATCGTACAACTTTAGAACTAATTTTGCACATAAATAGTCATAATTTGCTATAACACTGTCAATAAGCTATAATATATTGATAATGTTATATGTATTTTTATAAGAAATGACATGTTATCGTAAAATGGCGTCTGACGAAATTTTAAACGCGTTTACAATATTTATGATGTGTAATCTTTTCTGATATGTGTTAGGGAATATATTTTATAAAAATGATAGTATGATATTATGTAAACGATGTTTCTTTGATCTATTAAACGTTTTTGTTTGTAAGAAAGTGGCGCGACGAATATTGCTTGTTTTTTAAGAAGATATAGTTTAAATAAATAAGTTTTATTTTCTTCACCGTTTTAGTATTGAAACTTTTTCTACTTTAGTATAAATAAAGTAAATTTTTATTAAAGTGTAGGGAGTAATATAGCAATATGGGAAACCTAATAAAAATACCTGCTTATGTTTAATGCTAGAGAAACTAAACCCGGGATAGTATGTGTGTGAAATCAAGAAGGACAAAGCGCTTATCCTACTAAATACATGAAGAAACTTACAAAAAAAATTGTACCTACTCACAAAATCAAGTAGATAATGAACCAATAGCAAAAATATATATAATGTCGCCAAGACAACTCTAAACTATTGGTAATACAGATTCGGCTAAGCATTTGGCGGCAATGACCTTTCGCGTCCGGCCCTGGTCCAGGCCATGGTATGGAGCGAGAGGGCATGGGAAGCCGTCACCTCCTTCTGCGAAGCAGTAATGCTCGCGAAGGAGGAGGCGGAACGCGTGAGGGAAAGGCACAGTTTGCGGCCTCACACCCCTAACCGCCGCCGTTGGAGACGCCCTGGGCGTCGGGAATCCCAGGCGGATTCCCGGCCACCATAGACGCGGGCTTGCGCACGGCGAGCAACGGGCAGCTCGCCGTCCGATAAGGACCAGGCCCGGGTCGATGGCGCGTAGTGTTCCACGCGCGCCTCAATGAGATGTCAGCACAATGGACGGGGTCCGGTAGGACCGATGCCTGCCAGGGTTGCGGGAAAGTCCGAAAGGGATACCGGGACCTTGGCAACAGGCAAATGAAGGAACACGGGTGGGTTTTAGTCAGTAAAAGTCTGACACGACCTTCCGCTCCGCCCAGAGCGGGAGAAGTCATTGGATGATTTCCCACTCTCAAAAAAAAAGAAAAAAAGATTCGGCTAAGCATCAAGTCACTAATAAGTAAATACTGCAAGCTTACAAAATTAAGCTATCGGTATTTAGGTGACTGAATCGGTACAGAAAACCAATCTTCTAGATTTATAAGCAGTCAATGGCCATTTAAAAGAAGGAGGTTGAACACACGTCAATACTAACGAGCAGTGTTTAAGAAAGAAGACAAATTAAAAAGGCAAATGCTTCCTTCCAAAAGTATAATTTGAATGTCAAACACATCTGAAAACATATAAAAGCACCCAAAACAATTTAAAAAAACGGTAGCGGTCTAAACACTTACATACAATCACGCACTAACGAGGCCCTTTCCATATACAAACAAAAAAAAACATTAAAAAAGTCGCGAAATTCATCAGTGACTCTTAACAAAGGATTAAACGACACATAATTACCACAAACTCATTTACAAAGGCAAAACCAACATTGTCAGCAAACATTTACTAAAAACCCTTTGTCAGGCAAACAAGAAAAATGTCACGACGTAAAATCGCAATGCTTTGCTTGCGATACCTCATCGGATTTTTTATATTTATCGCCAGGCTTTTAAGTTGAAATCTCGCCAATACATTTGGTGTCTCTCCCTAAAACAAACAATTTGTAATCCTGAATTATATGCTGCTGACTGCATACATTTAAGAGATATGAATCTATAAAACTAGGGATGTGGGAACTAAAGCTTCGAAAAGCTTTAGTTTATCGATAGATTGCTTAGAAATGATCGATATTATAATGGATTCTTTTAAAATTTTGTTTTATTAACTACAAGCTCTTTTCAGTGGTTGAAATTTAATTGGTCCTTGTAGATTCCAAACGTGACGTTATGCATAATTTGTAGAATCTGATAAAATTCGTTTCAAATTAATTGTTTTCTGCAAAGCACTGATTTGAATCACCATTTATGACAGAGTAAAGTGTTAATAATATACTTGACACTTATGTATCTCTTGTCTAATTAATAAAATCATCGATGTTTCCCTTCACTAATATTAAGTCATCGACTTAAACAAATAAAAACATCGACGTGTCGCATCGCCCCCGACCTTTTCCAGTATGGCGTGACTATTTGTCACCTGCACTCGACTCCCGTACAAACTTGCGGCGAACATACTGATTCGCATCACTAGCCGAGCTTTGAAAAACGCTTAGGAACACCATTCCAATTTGTCAATTTAAACTTTAAATCGTGAAGCATTGGATATAAAATGCCTAGGTAATGTTTTTGGAGATAATCCCTTTTAATCTTTACACTCAAATTTATTTGTACACATCGCATTCAGGGACCATGTTGTTCTAACCGCATTGCGATCAATTTGGCAGACATTGCATGAATTCTTGAGTAGTTCTTTGAAAATAATAAACATGACAAAGTTATTGGTTATTTTTTAAAGAATTTAAGAGGGAGTGCTATTTTTATAGCGCCTGGTTATGGTGGTTGGTTATGATGGTAAGTTTTATTTAAATTTATCATAGGAAATGCAAGATAAGTAAGAGATAGAGATATGCAAGTAAAGTGGGGTGGGTTATGAAGTAGATTAGTAAGAGATAGAGATCCAAATTAAAACCTTTGCAACTCTCAATTCATGACTACTATTCCCAAGTACTAATATCGTATCTATAGCACTCACAATATTTCATCGATTTGATCTTCATTATTTGTTTGTATCTAAGCTTTGGGTTCCTGTTATTTTCTCACCAAATTCCACTGCTACACTGTTTTCAAATTACTCTCATATCTTTACGACGACGGTCAAGTCTTTTACCAAAAGTTATATTCATAAACAATATTCAATTCAAGACATTTACGTTAACAGCAGTTTGGAATAGAGTCGTAACAATTCCAAGTTTTCTATGAATAGGTTTTACGATATTTGAATATTTGGACACATACATAGTTCAGTCGACATACCTACTGTGAATAGATCGTTTAATACTGGGTTATTTTATTATAGCGTATATGAAAGTATGGCTATTTGGTGGCGCCAAGAAATGGACTACCGTTGATACATAGTAATGTTATGCCGATGTAAGTATGGGAAATTTCCCATACATAACATGTAATGATGATGAAACTGATACACAACCAAAAAATAATGAAAGTTAAGAAAATAAAGAATGAAGTAGTGGTATCTAAAGCTATGGAACTTTTAACTTACTCTATATTGTCATAATCACCATATTTAAAGTTGTATACCTACATTAGTTAGGTAAGTACTGCCTCCAACCCGTCGAACGAAAAGTCTTATGACCGTTTACACTAATACTTGGTGAAACCAAATGAATGCCTAAATAAAATCTCGCGCAATAATATTTTGAAGTTCATTTAGATGTCTGCTAGTGTCAATGAAAACGGGCATTACTATGATGCCTGCATAAACATTCCATGAATGGTGAACAATTAACAGCTTGTCATCACAAAGACATTGGCTTCATTAAGCCATAATAGTTAGAGATGATTGACCTTACAGAGCCAGCGAACCGGAACTTTTATCGGTTATTTACAAAGATCCGGTATGCAAATAATTGTACCTATAATCACGCAATCACGATTATGCTTACGATCGAACAATAAAATTTAACTCTGAGCCACGCGACCAAAATTCACGGTCAAGAATCAAAGAATCATCATTCTACAAATAAAAATAATTGAGCGTTTAATATTTAAGAGCAAATGAGAAAAAAAAATTAAGATAACAATATAACCTGTTAATCCAGTGTGAACGATATGCGTGGGCGCAAGCCACGCTATATAAAATTGTAGTTGAGCTTGTAGTCACGAGATGAAATAATTGAACAAAATGTCGACAGTTTAATTCTTTTTTAAACGGAAATAAACTGTTTATTCTTTCTATTGTTTTCCAGGGAAGGCTGAATGGGCAGGCAAGATTTAGGAGGCAATACTCCTCAAAACGCTTACCCGTAAACTTTCACAAGTGAATTTTCAAATCTTAAAAGGTTTTACCCAGTAAAGTGTAAAAACGGGTACAAACCACCCGTTATATATTATTGACATAGCTTAGCTTACACTGGACACTTATTTTTACAAAATAATGAAGTAAACCTTTGAAATCGTATGACGAGTCCGTGGAAAACATCGCATAAAATTAAAAATTTCATAAAGGCTTTTTTTCTTTTTTGTGTAGATTTTTGAAGCGCGGAACATATTAAAATTAAAAAAACCAACAATTCAAAGCAGTCAACTTAATAGATACGTGACTCAAATACCTAAAACGAACGAAGACAACATTCTAACAGCCACGATCAAAGATTCCAACGATGATAGGCATCCAACTTATGATATCAATGTAGTGTGAGTAACTACACACAGCCCGAATCATAAATAACAAACGGTCAAACCTCGAATTAAGTTGAGTACCGAAAGCAATTTGATCATTACTCTTCATAAGACACAGTTCTCATCTAATGATTCCCAAAACTCCGACTACTGAACTAATAAACATCAATCAACCGCCAAAGCATTATTAAAACGAATCAATCATTGCATTGTCTATAACGAATTCGGATTTATGCAAACAGAACAAAAACGCTTAAATATTAAAAATTAAAGGGAATAACGTTTGACGTGTACCTACTGTGCAATATAAGAGAGAATCGATTAGTCATTATTTGATTTAGTTCGGCGGGCTGGCTCGGCCCCTGTCGTGCGGCGGCGGGGGGCGACCACGAGCGCGGCTCAGCTTCACTGTTGCACTCGTCATCAGCCGAACCTTCCACACTTTATATAGGGAACGGAGAAATATGGATGACTATCATTCTATACCAACTAGGGCACGCCGCTCAATAAGAATCTAAAAAAAACCAGTAAGATCCCCAACTCATACTGGGAAGGTACTAAAAATGTGAGCAATGAAACTGATGTATTTTAAAATTATTACGCCGATAAATTTTTAGCAAACAATGATAAATCGAACCTGATTGAAACCCATTATGATACCACAAATAACACCGACCCCTTTGAATAAAACGTCAGTCGCTACAAAGAAGGATTTGATAGACATCGACGCATAAAAGGTAACAAACCATTCAAATCAAGAACTGCACACATTCATTTACTCGTACAGAAGTAATAAACGTCGAGGGGGGCTAATTATGAATAAGCAACCTCTGGTTCAATAAGTAAAAAACAGTAATATGAACTCAATGCAACATAATTTACAGACTTTACATGCTCATTTGTGATTAGTCGGCGCGAAAGGGCAAATCCTTTATTAAGATAGGTAATGAGGTTAAATTCAAAACGCAATTTTAAAACGATTCAACTCCACAGTGCGTTCAATGTAATTTATATTATAGTAATAAGTCTTACGGTGTTTATTGCTGATGACTGTACCAACCGTGCTGACGAAGATGCGGTAGAAAATGTATTACAAAAAGATACAATATTTAATATCGAATTAAATATTATGAACTTTAAAAGAGATGCGTGTAGGGTTGATATTGTAAGTGATGACGATAATGAAAGAAAGAAAGAAGTTAACGATGGATTGTGTGGTAAGTCGGCACCCTGCTGCCGCGGCCCCCGACCGCGCCTATCACGGACAAGACATCGATTAGTGATCGACTGAATTCAATTGCTTGGCGGGACAGGACGATACCGAATCGAGATCGACCGATCGAGATTTATATTGTTCGGTTTTTCGAAAATTTGCATTTTGAGAGCGTCATGTCAACGACAACGCTGAGTCACCTGACAAATGGAACGCAGTAGATCGTGTCTCTGATATCGAAATGCGTTGACCGTAAGCCCCGTTTTATTATTGTTGTAACGTGATTACTGTCAACCAAGACTGTGGATTTGGTTTTAAAAATCAAATCGTCACTGCACCGTCACCCGATGGGATCAACAATAGTGTCAATTTGTAATCCGTTTTGGTAGGATCTTTCCACATCTTAACTTTGTGTTTTTTTTAACAAGACACTTCATTTGTATGTCTATAAGCATGGGAAATGTTTTGTTGATGATGGTCGATGAGTAAAAACCTATCCAAGAAAGAAAATATTGTACAATTTATTGGTAAATCGAATGTTTTGCCACCTTATAAGTACGACCTATTATCAAGACAGGTGATTGTTTGATCAACCCTACTTTCTTCTTGTTAATCAATGCCTACGCCTTATTTTTCACCATAACCGATAGTTTCAGGTAAGTCAAGCACTACCGCTTCAATCTATGCATACCTTATTCATCTACCGAACATTTAAACCTACGGTTTTTCAGTTAAATCTTCTTCGCTTGGCCTTGTGGCCTCAACAGCCATCGATGATGAATGCATTATTATGTATATTTAAACAACAAAAGTCTATTTAACATTTATCTATGTTTGGTTAAACGTCGAATATTGGTTGCGTGTAGCTATTTTTGTGTAACACGAAAGTCGAAATCACGCATGCGTCTCACGATCACATGATATTTCATGTTTATTGGTTTAAGTCATGACTTCGCTGTATGTGGTGGAAGCAATGACGGCTACACTTAATATAAAAAATTAAGAGTTTATTTTGACTGTGGTGAGTCGTACATCTTTCTGGCGTAAATATAGTGTTTTATGGGCCAGTAGCGGTAAACTTTATTGTCTCAGTATATTTTAATACCAGCTGTGAAATATTTCTCTTAATTTTTGCTGAAATATGGGATATTTTGTTTATGATATTACAATGCTTGTTAGCTTTGTCAGTCATGTGCAATAAGTTTTTTGTGATTTGCGAGTTTACAATGTTGCGTGTTGACTGTACTTTTGTTTCACTGTCTTCTTCGTTGGCATACACTTCGAATACATTGTATGCATTATATCTATGTATAATTCTGGCTACACTGTTACCTACTTCGATTTATTAAATGTGCAGATAACCGTTTTTGATACTCAGTATGCTCAAAAAGAAAATTAGTGAAGTAAACATTAGTGCAATTATACAATAACAAAAATTGCCTGCCTCGAAATATAGGTACCATTACTATTATTTTAAATCATACCTAAAATAATGTTGCATATCTTTACGTACACACGGCTACACATAAAGCTATAAATTTCCAGTTTATGCTGATCTCGCATTGTATAGGATTTCCGTATAATGCGAGGTCAGCTTATACTGGATATGTATACCTTTATGTTTAGCCGTGTGTACACATGCTGAAAGAAACGGTTAACTTAGTATATTTTTTCAGTTAAACTAAAAAGTCACAGCAACCTTAAATTACAGTTTATTCATTTAACAAACGTATTAAAAACTAATTGTAATCATAAAACAATGTAATGGGTGCGTAATTTTAACGCAAGCTCTACAGTTTTACGTACATTTCGAAGTAATATTTCATTTAAAAGAATAAATACTTTTATTAAAACAAGGAGTTATAACATTTCGCATTCTCCACACAGTAGGGTCCCCACTGTTAATCTAATAAAGGAATTTGAATAATGCCATTAATAATCTCTTGGGTTAAACGTGGTCTTAACGTACTCTTTATGGTGCAGCCGATACCATTATGATATCTACTGGATAATAAATCAATATGATGTGCCTGTAATTAATTTTAATAGGGATTTTTAAATTCATTATTTTTCAGTTTTTTTTGTGTCTAGTAAGTGTTTTTCCGACACGCTAGTTTTATAGTAGGTAGTAGGTATCCATGAGAAAATACATTTTCTGCTGAATCTAAATCTTTAGGTCATGTATTTAATCGAACCTCACATAATTCCCATTTTACTTTCCTAAAAATATTATTGAACACTAATATATAAAGAATGCGGCTCTTTTTGTGAACCTAAATTATTATTAGCAGGTACAAATAATTCTCTTTTTGGGGTCCGAATATTACTAAATAGCCAACTAGCTGCCACCAACTTGGATTTAGCGCGGCTGGCTGCTGTAGCAGCACCACTCGCTTCGCTCGCTCGGCTCGCGTGCGATTGGTATGAACCTTGAGATAAGCCTTATTTGCTGTTCTAATACTGAAAATTTAGCCAAGTTATGAACTCTAATTAGGTAGATTCCTTCAAGACCACGCCTAAGAAGATTAAAATAAAATGTAGGTAGGTACTGACATTTTCGCCGACTCACACTTTCTGAGCAAAGACAATGATAACTTGACCTGGCGCAAATCATAGCCTGTACACACCCTATAATATTGACACTCCCCAGCTAGCCAGGAACCATGTAGATTTAGCCCGTAACTTATCTATAATTACCTCGAAGCAATTGAATAATTTTAAGTAGGAATTGAAACAACACACAACGATTAAATTAACGAATTCGACCGGTTACATGTTCCGTTCCATCCTCCACTGGATTTTAGATCTTACAAATTGGAAATAAGTGTGGATTTGGTGTGGAGAATTTTGTTAGGAGTATAAAACTAAATGGGAATGCTGTAAATAATTGATTTTGTGCAATCACGCTTACTTGTTTAATAGAATTTGCGTAGGCAACTCTATCTTCTAGACAATTTGAGATGAGATATATTTAAGACGTTGGGATCAAATGGGCTTTAGACCTCTATGTTACAACGCCACGTCTGGGTGTCTCTGTTACCTAATATTTCATCTAGATTTAGGTACCTATAATGGATTTTAATGTTTGAATGTGGTTAGGTTGTTGATGATTCCGATTCAACCAAACAAAATATTGCTTCCGATAAAGTTTAATACGAAAAACATCTTGCCATAATGCCATAGTTTGGGAACCAAGTATAATAAACGCCAACTCCCTTGTATGTCAACTAGACTCTAGGTTTGCCTTTGTAGCTGTTTACCGTTCGCCATCTTATAACAGCTTAGACCGAGTAGAAAGTTTCCTATCCAGCTTAAGTAATGTCCTGGGTGAACTTTCTCCTTTTCCAAATATCGCACTTGTCGGTGATTTAAATATCGACATAAAACTGGGTAACAGGAGCCCCCATAGTTTTGAATATCTCACCCAGAATGCTTCCCATGGTCTACTCCCTACCCACCTAATACCCACTAGACTAGGAAATTGTCTTGATCATATTTTATTAAAGTCCAAATTACCTTCCACCACTTTAATTCTTGATTCGTACATCACCGACCACAAACCAACTATACTAACGTTAACGAACGCGAACCCAACTCGGAAGCATAAATACACTATCTCCCGTCCTAATCTAGATGCCATTAAATCTGAACTAGAAGCCATCAATTTTTATGACATTTATAATATTACAGATACAAATGAAGCCTTGAATAAGTTTGTATCAATAGTAACTACCGTAATAACTAAACACACAACTACAAGTACAATTCCTAAGAAACATAGAACTATAAAACCCTGGATTACACCAGGCTTGCTAAAATGTATTAAAAACAGGGATAGGCTTCATATGAATTCAAATAAATCACCAAACAACTTAATTTTAAGACTAACATATACACGCTATAGAAACTTCTGTAATGAATTGCTTCGGAAACTTAGAATGGCATTTGATAAGAGTGAACTTGACAAATCAAAAAATAATCCCAAAGCTCTTTGGAAAACCATACAAGAAATCACTAATACTCGTAAAGTACACACCAGTCCCGATGAATTGTTAAAACTAAGTCATAATCCTCACTCCTCTGTGAACCAAGTATGTTCCTTCTTTAGTAATATTGGTAATAATTTAGCGGCAAATATATTAAAAGCTCGCGACGCTACTAATACTACCTCTGGCAATGATCGATCCGAAAAGTCCAATTTTTCACCTCCAGCTGGCTCCCTCGTTTTACTAGACACCGATGAAAGTGAGGTAGAAGCAATCATCTTACAACTACGTAATGATTGTGCTGTAGGTTGGGATGGAATATCATCTACCTTGCTGAAAATTTGTCGCCACATACTAGTGCCACCAATCACTTACATCTGCAATCTTTGTTTACAATCAGGAACGATTCCGGATGGCCTCAAAAAAGCTATAGTTCATCCAATATATAAGAGCGGGAACAGAACCTGTGTCAACAACTACAGACCAATTTCAGTCCTGCCTTCGCTTTCAAAAATTATTGAAAAAATCCTTAACAGACAACTTAGGGGTTTTTTACATAAGCATAGTATTATTGCCGAGAACCAATATGGCTTCAAGCCTGGGGTTTCGACGGAGGATGCTGTACTGGATCTAACACAATTCGTAGCAAGAAAACTTGATAGTGGGGCTAAGTGTTTGGGTATATTTCTGGATTTGTCAAAAGCTTTTGACACAGTTTCTGTTCCCAAACTTATCTCAAAATTGGAGCTTCTGGGTATACGTGGCATAGCACTCGACATTTTCAAAGATTACCTCAAGAATCGCTCTCAGCAAGTTAAAATTGATGCGTATCTCAGTAATGAGGAAATCGTGACATACGGCGTGCCCCAGGGAAGCATATTAGGTCCCACATTGTTCCAAGTTTATGTCAATGACCTTTGCAGGATGATGCTACCAAACTGCAACATCTACGCATACGCTGACGATACTGCAATTATCATCTATGGTTCTACTTGGGAAGAGGTTAAAACTAAGGCAGAAATAGCACTAAATAGAATTATGAACTGGTTCCACCAAAATCTACTTACATTGAACTTGGGTAAATCTTGCTATATTCCTTTCGCAATCCGAAGAAACACAAAGCCACCACCTAGCTTTACTGTAACTGCTCACTCCTGCCTGAACTCGTCTACACAGTGTTCATGCCCTACATTGGCTAGAAGTGACTGTGTAAAGTACCTAGGTTTGCAAATTGATGATGGCCTACGATGGGACAAACAGCTGGAAATGATAACTTGTAGAACAGTGCGTCTTATTTATGTTTTTAAATCCCTTAGAGGATCGGCTGACATAGACACATTAAAAATGGTTTATTTTGCACTCTGTCAGTCGATTTTTGGATATTGCATTACTGCATGGGGTGGTGCTATTAAAACAAATTTCCTGAGGGTAGAGCGAGCTCAAAGAGCAGTACTTAAAGTCATGTCTAAGAAACCATACTTATATCCAACCAAACAACTTTATAATGAATGTAAGGTATTAACAGTTAGACAGCTGTTCATCTTGCAGTCTGTCCTCAGAACTCATAGAACCATGCCCCGATCCAACCCAAAAAAACGCACAAATGTGCCATCAGGTGTAACACATAAAACTACATTTGCCAAACGCCAATATTACGTCATAGGTAATTATTTATATAAGAAGTTACACAAAACACTAAACATACTTGATCTAAACAGACACACGCTAAAACATAACATCACTCAATGGCTATTACAACAGGACTACCTCGCAACGGAGAATCTTCTTACATACATCTTATAAAATGCAATCGCAAAATTCACGCACATATACACACGCATGCACGCACAGCAACACACACACACGCGCGTACACACGCACTCACGCCTACACGCTCATACACAAACTCTCACTCACATACACAACACACTAAGTAACCTACACTTATTTCATAGAATAACATTAGCATAAGTAACATCGACACTGTCTCACTTGTTACAGAATGTCAATTAGTTACTGTACCGTATGGCTGAACCCTATCTCTTAAGATACAGGCCAGACCTAGTTTAAGGGATAGAGTCTATATAATTGTGCTCATAACGTGACAAATGTAAAATTTATAACCTACAATGTATACAGTGCAATATGTTCTTGTTTTATGAAATAAATAATTTTTATTATTATTATTATCTTACTTAATAAATAATATATAATTTATTTATTCTGTTGTGCTCTGCTCCACTCAGAGCAGAGCCTCTCCCTTTCCTTCTTCCACTCAACTATACAAGACACCACAGACCGACAAATTAAAAATCCGGAGTCGCACGTGTTAGGGCATAAATCGAACAGATTACGTGTGACACCGGATTTTTAATTTGTCTGTCTGTGGTGTCTTGATTATACCTTTTTAGTCGTAGTTGGGTTTTAGTTTTTATTACTTTAATTTTTTTTAATTCTTTTTGGTTTATAATATATATACTTATGAAATATGCTCATTAAGCCCTTTCATTTGATACCCAACATGGTACGACTAAACAATTTTTTTCCCCTCACTTTATGTCTTCTAGAGTGCGCCATTTTTAATTTAATGTAATGTTACATAGTCTAATAACCAGCGGACGATCAAGACGCTTCCAACGATATCTCATTTGTCAAATTGTGATGAATGGTTTAGAAGATAGGAGGGAACAGATGAACATACATACATACCGGTCAAATTCATAGCCCTCCTTTTTACTTCGCCGTAGTCGGGTAAAAAGAGTCGCATTTGTGTTGTTAACTAATTAAAATCAGTCAAGCCTCCTCTAAATATTCACTGTGTAGGTGCTTGCTACACAGTCGCCAACCGCGTCCCGACAGAGTTGACCTTGGTGGTTTACACATCACATTTGGTACTAAAGTACCAAATTTGAAAAAGCTCTGCCGGTCAACAACCAAGGTCACCTCTGTCGGGGACGCGGTTGGCAACCGTGTAGCAGGCACTTTAGTCTGTAATAATTACAAAAATGTTATTAAGATAACATTTTAAATTACTATCAAAAGTTCGATATTAATCTTTGTATGACACTAAAATCGTTTTTAAGCGAATTTCAAAACACGTCACCATATAAATGCTTTCGGAACGCTAAAACTTGTTATTAAAACTTTTTCACTCATTTTTTACCTGTCTCCATAGGTATGTTTACCAAGTCTATGGCTATTACAGAACCATTCAACTGACGAGTCGACATGTTTTGATCAAATGACGCGTGCTAATCGACTTAATTGTTACCACAGTGTAAACGCACGCGCGGGCACGACCGATCTACGATATTATGTTTGTTTTTGTATTATTCTTATTTCGATTTATTTATAAAATAATAATTGGAGAGGTTTTCTGTTTTATTATCTAGAGATAAAATGTGGTGTTGGATTTAAAAATGAGTTGGTTTTGATGATTATGTTTAGGGAAGATTTAGGCAAGAGACAAAGAGTGCGTAATACTCATGGGTGCTGTTAGCCCCTCCCAAACAATTTTCTTTCGTTTATAAACCATCTTGAAATTTTATGAAAAAAAAAAATTTTCATTCATTTGACAGCACTTAATTTTGAATTCTTATCTAAAATCCGTATATTACCTGCTGGATGATCCAAATAATTTCTATCGCCGCTTCATTTGATTCAAGCGAGTATAAAACTTAATGACTGGCTGAACAAGAAATTATCATTACACACTCAGCATCAAAGAACAAATCAAATTAATTAACAGCGTTAACTCAATTCAAACGGGCCAATACAAATCAATAAATAAAAGCGCAAAATTGCATCGCTTTTGTAGGTAACAAATCGGTGCGCTTGCGCCGATCCCTGTTTACACGCGGAACGAAGCCGCATTTAATTGCGCAACAAAAACTTACAAATAAGACATTGTGCTAAGTAATTAGATTAGCACACCACGTTATTTGTCCGATTCGTACCCGTTTGTATACACCGGGTACGAATCGTACGAACAGTCGGGAGTCGTATAGAGTGGTTAATACCGCGCCATTTGTATCCGTGTCAATTTGTACGAAAACGGATACTGGTAATTGCATTGCCGGACAGGTAGGGATGTTATTAATGATGCAAGGATGCAAGTAAGTGGGTACTACCAGTTCAATTTGCTGAAGTTATTATAGTGAGAGTTAGTTACTGGGTATTGCATGGAAAAGTAAGGGTGGTGCAAAAGAAACAAACTTCGAATTTTCTGTTATCTTATGACTTGACAAACATAATTCAGTTTTTTTCAGTTTAAAATTGCATAAATTGTCTTTAATTTCATGATAACGCGTTTGGTTAAGTTCACATCTTCCGTTTATATCATTCTAACCATGGTCAGTAGTTACCTACGCTGAAAACAGCTAAGGTCCCAAACCAAAGGTGGTAATATCAGCTCAATAGGATCTTAACCCACCGCCGGCGCAAGGGATACTAAATCGTATTTTAATCTATGCGAAACAATGTAATATAAATCTTAGATTGGTTTCACCTGAACTTTGTAATGCTGCAATTATTAGACTACGCTTCTGACTATACCTGTTTAAATTATTCGAATGGCGTTTATTATAGCGAATAATGTTGCCAATTCAGGGTTAAATAAGTATGTAAATATATCTTTTGAATGCAAAGTTTTAATGAGGGGAATGATTGCTGATATCGTTAAAATGTAAATAAGTACGGGTGAAACTGTTAGCTCTTTTTTTTTTGGTATTTGCGGGCTCATCAATATTTTGGGCCAATAATAGTTTTGGTAAATTACACACAAGAAATTATTTCCTTTTCGTAAAGAAAACGATCAATTTAAAATACACATTTCTGAGATAAATAAAAAGGGGAACTTGAAATAAGGAGTACATATTATATACTAACGAAGTAAATAAAAACAGAAATAACCTTTTCTTCAAACTCCGAAATGGAAACGATCAGTTTCAGTCCATCTCCATAACTTAAACTAAATATTAGCTCCAGCATTTAGTCAATTGAACAACATTAACAAACAGCCGACTAATGAAACTAAGCGAGCAATAACCACAACACAAATCAACTTACACAAGTTACCAAAACAGTACATAATTATAAATTATCGTCTACAAACACTATAATTGTAAAATTACACTATTTAGACAGAATATAACTCAGAGTTTTGCCGCCATAACCTCTTATTACGTGGGTGTACAAGCAGGATGTGTGCGGATTTCCAGTCTTTTTATTTTAATTTTTACATATTATTACTAAATAACTAAACACCGCCAATTAGGGTTATCTCCTACAATAATAAATTACTAATTAAATTTAAAGTCAAATCATTTTAGTTAATGCTCATTCTAATAAATTGCGCACCAAAGTTTTAGTGTCGTCAATCAATCCGGATACCTGAAAGGATTTGGATCAAATTTAGTGCTGACAGTAAAAAGTATCGATATAAGTGCCTATCGATATTGACGCACGTGCTCCTGTCAAATTTACGGACCGTACTTTAATGGGCGATCCGGTAAGAATTATTGCGTTGTTCTGATGTGGTCTGATTGTCGATGAAATGTGGTGTTGTTTGTCGATAGATCGATTGGTTTTAATTGAAACATTATTTATGTAAGTGACCATTAAGATTTTGTATTATTGAATAGCTATGAATATCATATCCGTGTCTAGCAATTAAGTAAATTCTTTAATTACATTATTTACTTTTTTGCCCATTAATCTTTTGAGTTTAATGAGTCATTTACTATTTATATTTCTTATCTGTTATTTCCGAAGACCACACCTTGGTTTAGGTATACCTAGAATAGTCATGTCCCTGCTAAAGATTTCTAATTTCGATCTCGCAAAGCAAACAAGGAAGTTAAATAAAATGTGTCGATGGCCAAATACCGGAAAACAACAGTTTGGATATATTGATAGAAGGTTCCAGTGAACAGGACAAGAGCCTATCGCTATAAACCTAGCACAGTCATAATAGCGAAAACAGGAATTGCGTTTGGAAAAACCCCATCACAAAATTCGGACTAAAGATCTTACACCACACAACCGCTCTTGCTGCTGTAAGACCAATTAGCAAAATAACCTATAGAACTCTTATAAAATAAATATTTGAGTAGGGAGTCAACCAATTAATTTAAAAAAATCGACATCTAATTACACATAATTCCCCATCACTATTCAGAAATCGTGTGTGGCATAAAAAAGACAGTGATTCGAGCTTTTATTTACTCAAATGCAGCTGTAAAACATAAAAAATCGCTTTCCTCCAAACTTTAATTGCTGGCAATGAAATAATTAAATGTGACAATCGTAAAACACTGAAGTCCTCATAAAACATTATAGCCGTGAACACCGAGGGGCACATTTACCGGTAAAAATGTTTGAGCACGTTTAATTCATGGAATTTAGCCTTTAAAATAATATTTACGCTGGTCCTTATTGTGTAAACAGACCATAATTTCGCGATATGATATTAAATTTAATTTTAACGTAGTTACGCTTGATCACAAGTCAACTGGTATCTATAGGATTCACAAAGTTTACACATTGCTCAAGTTTCTTTAAAAAAAACGGTACTTAACTACATATGGCATAACATCTCGTAACAGAATTGATTCTAGTTAAGTCTAGTTTCCCAAATATAGTTTCATATGGATATGAATGGAAAAAAAAGGGGCCTAGTAGTTTGGAGAGTTATGGACTCGATTCTACATTAGATCTGATATTTTTTTTACAGTGACTACTCTTTTCACTTCTCTCTGTTCAAAGCTGTTAAAGACCAGTTCTAGTTAAAGGAATCCAGCTCATCCCGCCACCATCTTCGTTTAGGCCTGTCGCGATGTCGTTTGCCATTAAGAGGGTCCCTTGGGTCGTAAGTTTGGCCTATTGGACGTCTGACATTTTAGCTTTGCCGCTTTCCAAGTGACATCTGTCTTTGTGATGGAACGGATTTTAGTGTGATGAATTTGATAGAATATAATGCGCTTCAATTTTCTCTTTCAATTATCAAATAGGTATGCTAATTTGATATAATGGAAAATATTTAATATTTCATCTCCTATTTAATTTCATAGATGCTGCTGAGTTATTTGTTGTAGGTAGCCAGGAATTTTTAACAGTTGAAACTCGATACATCGTTAAAAGTGACAATAAAAATTGTAGATCCTATCATTGTTTTTAATATCTGTCTTTATGTGTTAGCGTTGACATAAATTAGGATTTTAATTATATTCTATTTTGGCGTTATTCATGAGTTACTAGATGGTTAAAAAACTGATGTCGTAATTTAAGATTAATAAAATTTACTCTGAAGTTGCCCGTGACTTTGTCTTTGGACCAGGATGAAAAGTAGTCCTTCTCCAGGTCATGGTCTAACCATGTGCCAAATTTCATCCATATCCGTTGTTTTAGCAAGTTCATTGTTTTCATTCAAAACAATGAACCTAACAGTCATTGTTGACTCGAGTCACTTCAGCGACAATCCTGCTAGTGAAAATAAGAAAAAGATGTTTCTAATTCGTTCAATATTCTTACTGTTTATCCTGTCAAAATCAATCTGCCTAGCCTTTTCCCAACTATGTTGGGGTCGGCTTCCAGTCTAACCGGATGCAGCTGAATACCAGTATTTTACATGGAGCGATTGCCTATCTGACCTCCACAACCCAGTAACTGGGTATTACGATACCCCTTGGTAAGACTGGTTGTCAGACTTTCGGGCTTCTGACGACCCGTAACGACTGTCAAATATCCTCGAATGACAGCCGGGACCAACGGCTTAACGTGCTTTCCGAAGCACGGAGGAGTCTCGATATGTAAAGATGGTCACCCATCCACGAACCAACACCGGCAAGCGTATCTTAACCTGATGGATCAACCCGTGCGGCTGTTATTACTTAGCCACGAGCTCCTCTGTAACGATACTGTTTATCCTGTAACGATTTAATTACCCAATTTAAACCTACACTGCAACAGACGTTTCCTAAATCCAAATTCAAAACGCCAATTTCGATGTTACCAACCGGATATTTTAAATCCAAACGTACTTCGATTTGTCGTCTCTTTTTAAACCTGCACATTGAAACGAGAAGGAAATAATAAACATGAATATAAGTACTCAAAGGCTTGGGACTCCGAATATGTAAGAACCGGTTGTTTGCAATAATTTAAGCGCATAGCAGGTCGGAGGTCGACTTTCGAGCCAAAACTTGAGACCTTTTGCTAAGATTACGAATGCTCGAGCTGCAATAGTCGGTGCAAATCAGTTTGTAAAAGCTCTTGTGAGTTTTAGCCTATGATAGTCTGAGCTGTTTATTGATTTTGTATCAAAGGAGTGGAGAACAAGTTTATATTATTTAAGACGATTAATTAAAAGATCCCAATTTAAAGAAAGCATAGGATTTCAGTGAAAATTGGTAGGTGTACCCTTATCACAAGCACAACGCTAACTTAATACTGATAGGTGCTCTACACACTTGCTCTTTGTAGAGATTTATTTGAGAATTAATTTATTTGTCATTCCGCCATTTTTAATTCTTTTTAACGATTGTGGTATAGTAACTTATTCTAGGGCACTATCCTCACATATAATTATATAATTGATGTAAGTACTTATACAAAATATCGTAAAACATTTTAAAAGAGTAACGGTGGTGTTTCTTTCCTATTCTTCTCCATACGAAAACTACCTTTTGGAAGGGGCGACTAGAATCAATTCAATTTTTTTTTAATATTTTTACTTTCAAGAGTGCCTTTAATGTGCCTAATTGAAATAAATTATTTGACTTTGACTTTGGTTGGTTCATAGAATCTCATAATTTTTTTGTTCAGCCTGCTTCTATTTAGCATAAGTAATAATCGTCCCCGTAGAGCGAAAAGTCATTAAGTCGAAAAATCGTGTTTTGAGATAATGAGAGTTAAAGTTTTGAAAATAAAAATCGTTATAACGTTGGCTTACCTCTACAAACCTTTATTTTTTTAGCTTTAATTAATTAAAGGAAATAAAATAAATTTTATATTATAAGAGCTAAAACACGTGAAAAGCATTTCGTAAAACAAAAACGGAGGCAGCTACAAAAATGACGGTTAGACAGATATTTCGAGAAGAAAATGTTGATTTTAGTGACATTTATAAGTAATTTTGGCCATTTTTCGACTTAGTGACTTTTCGCTCTACGGGGACGGTATGTACTGTTAACAATGTCGCACGTAATTATAATATTGAAGATTTCGTCCAAAAAAATTTATAGAACATTTAAAAGACAGTTTACGAATTAAGATGACAGAGTTTGAACACCAGCAAATGCAAGGCAAAATAAAGTTAATTCTAAACAAGAATATTATGCATATAAAAGACAACCGAGAAGCATTTCAGTTACACCTCATTAGAAACCTAGTACATAAGTCAGGAACATAAGATAAATTAGGAACAGAACATCTCTGTTTCAACCACTAACACTTTATAGTAAAGTTGTTGTACTTATGTTCAGCCGCATCGAAGCGAGATTAGAAACGCGTGTTCACTTTATCTTTATTCGTATTTATATTGCCTTTTACAGATATTTCGTAGATAGGAACACATTGGAGATGTTTGTAAGACAGAAAGGTTAAAACTTAGTTGAAGAAGAATTTCAAAACATACTGCTAAAAACATTAAAGATTTATGTAGTTTTAGTGGTTCAAAAATCCATTAAAAATGGAGTTTCAGGTTGACCGATGACCTGCTGAAGGTCTTGAGAAATTGCACGATGCGAGAAGCACAGATTGATTCATGTGGCGACGCTTTAGGAAGATCGATGTTCAGCAGTGGACGTCATTCGTTGTGATTAAAATATTCAGTATCAACTGCCCAGGTTGCCCCAGATTTAGTCAATAATCACCACTACTACGAGTAGAGGCTAATAAGATGCTAGACATAGTTTTTCATATATATCATAACTTTTTACAACGAAAGAGACGCAATGACTGGAGTTCTTGGAAAGCTGGAACATTACTAACATTACTTGACTAATCTTGCACATAAACTATCTTAATTAAATTAGTCTGCAATAATAACATGAGAAAAACTAGATCCATATTTTATACGTCTTAATCTGAATACTAATCTATTACTTTTTCTCACTAGCCTCAATTACTGTATAATTTCTTAATCATCCACAAGATGGATAGATTCACATAGCTTTTATTAGCCAAGACTGCAGAAAAACTAAAACCTCACTTTAATTTCAATCTAGGATCAAGTGGGTAACAGGGTTCTTTCTTTATTGACTAATTCATGCTTTATTATTGTCTAATATGGAGACAGTAATAAAGCATCACATATTATCAGTTTAAACCTCCACTATTCTTATCGGTTTCTGCGTCCTGAATATCATTTTGAACCAAAATTACCAATTTTTTCATTGAACACCTTTGTAGGTATTTCATTATATTCTACCTGATTCAAACATTGAATCAACCTGTAAATCAATAGTCAGTAACTCAAACTAGGCTGAGAATCAGTACTCTCAAAATGATCTACATAAGACAGTCCCCCTAAACTTGTTGTGATAATAATTTGGCTTGGAAAAATAATCTATTTACCTGATATTCTTTGGTCCTTTGAGAAAAAACAAACTTATCCTCCACATCTTTCTTAATTGTACGTACTCGTAGGATTGGACACCCATCCCAACATTACAATCAGCAATCAATTTCCTACAGTTATAGAGTATAGAGATAGCTCTGTACTCAACAACTGTAAGCTTGGGCATCATAATATATCTGAATGCAAATTGTATACGCGCGTGCGCGGTGTGGGCGCGACGCCGCCGTCACGCACGATGCCACGCGTTGCATAACCATAGCTTGGTGGAAGTTATGAGAAATGTTTCGTTTGTGCATGTTTCAATCAGAATTTTAGTAGAGATACTTTTTTGCCTTAGGCCTCAAGAACCGTTATTTGCAGTGTCTTATGTCCGCATTAATCTTGCATTGCTTGTTGAAAAGCCTCAGAACTTTTTAGCAGATAGTGGAATAGCTATATCAGCAGTATGGGGCACAGCAGGATCCTTCGACTGAAAAAAGTGTCATTAGATCACTGATTCACGAAGGGTGACACTGCAAACGTCAAACCCTGTAATCTGTATTGGGTTATCGGGATAAGAAACTAGAAGCAAATTATTCAAAAGTCTGTCAAACAATGAGTTATTGCACTCTTCACTATTTGGTTAATCCAAAAACTTTATTTATTAAATTAAACTTCTTGCACACAATAAGATACAAAGGCGGACTTAATGCTTTGGGTATTCTCTACCAGTCAATCAAGGGTGGTGAAGAGATAAGATGGTAGGCCACTGGTGCTCTGATTGATAATAATAATCAAAAATATTAAAAAGATAACTTGATGAAATTCCAACAATTTTTATGTTTCTGCAAACATATATCACTAATGATTTAGTTCTAAATTCTCCTGGGATAACTCAACTGTCTTCTATCACTTAAACCACCTGATATAACACCACAATATCACACATAGAGGTCCATCAAGCAACGTGGGCAATAATGGCGGGCTCGTTATGATTAAACGGATAATTTTGGACGGTATCTGTGAAGTATGGCGACTATTACACGCTGTTAGCCCATCGTGTTTGAAGGAGGAGGTTTTATGGTGAACTGATGGTGTAAAGGTGAATCGTGATTAGATAATGAATGAAGTGTGGTACGTCTTGAAGTATGGGCCTCAAAGAAAACGCGAGTTGTGTTTGGCGGTAAAGTGTTTATCCATGACAGTGATTGCAGGTAGTCAGAAACAACGGAATACGCCAATTATTTATCTTATGGGTTATAGAAGTCAGAGGGTAGTGGCTCTGGATGAGATTCAAACAATAATTTAACTGCTCTAGGTTAAATGAGTTTAAATAGCAAAAAGTGTTACCCTAAAACCAGAACTTACCTTGTTACAGCTAAGCTGATGTTCGCTTTGTGTATGGACACAGTAGATGAATCGTAAACAGAGCCATATTTTTTTTTTTTTTTTTAAACATAATTTCTGAACTCAGGTCCTCTCGTACTCAGAATGAAAGCTTAATCAAGAACGATACGCTTAGACTTAGGTACATTAGTCTGACTAAGACTCAATCTATCTACAAAAGACAAAAATCTAAGTAACCAATCGATTTTGTCAACTTACTCAACTCATTTAGTTGTGTATCTCCCAATACGCTCTCAGAAGATTACATCTAATAAACATATATAAAATGTAATAACTTCAACTGTATATTCTAACTCAATCAAAACTCCGGCTGTTTTATCATCATCAAGCTACGAGTATCATAACGAGCTATACATATGGTACTCGACCTGTGACCTAATAATAATTTACCTTTAAGTACCGACTTATAATGGTGTCAATGAGACCATATGAGGCTAAAGAACATGTAATGGCTTTATGTCTGTTACGGTTTTGGTAATGGGTTCCGTAGATTTTATTTGGAAGTGAAGACGAATAAGTGTTATTTGAATGATATGAATATGTTATCATGATAATATTAGCGTCTATCGCACGATGTCTTGTCGTGCTGTAGGTACATATAATATAAAATTAATTAATTTTATCATTTTAAAGTAGCAGCCATTTGGAAGAACATTAATACATATTAATTAACACATTTAAGTGAACGTCTGATTAAAAATAAAATATGTTTTAATTAAATGTCAAAGTAGTCAACTCGAAGATATTTTAACGTATTTTTGGAATTAAATATTAAGCAAAAAGCAACATTAATAGGTCACAAAAGGTCACCAACCATATATAATATTTCTCAACCTAATATTTACAATTATGAAAGAAAATAAACAGCTCTTAAGTAACCCACAACATAGGGCGACCAAATCGATCGCAAAAATGTATGGGTAGTACCTAATGCAACTAAAATCCACCGAAAAGTGCCAGACACGTTTGGCGAGTCAGTAAATCACGAGATAGCGTGGAGAAAGCCAAAGTACCAACACAATATATAAACTAGTGTGACCACATTGTTTTAGTTTCGGTGGGAGTGACATATGTGGTAATAAAATTGTGATAAACTGAACTTGATATCAGTCCAATCTAAAGATTGATGGCGCAGGAAATTAAGTTATTGATATTGAGTAATGTCCCGCTTCTAACTAAGTTTATGGCCGTATTAGCTTTCCTATTAAATTTTAAAGTGAAAAATTGTTATGGTTTTGGACTGTCGCAGTCGGTAAAGTTTGTAGGGAGTTATACAAATTAATAATGACGATGGAAGAATGTCTTGGATTATTATGTAAGTGAAAGCGAGAGTATCTTGGAACAGGAATTAGTTGATTTATCAAGATCAGTAAGATTAGGTGAGACAATTAAGAGATTCACGTTATGATGAAATAAATTGTGTGATATTACAAAAATATGCTTGTCCAGTCTGAATGATGTTAGCTCTAATAAATATAACTTTTTGTTCATTGAATTCAAATCATCATGAATTATTTGCGTTTTGTTTAGATCTCGTTGTTGTGTTCGTTCATCAATACTCTCCTTTTTCTCTACCATCAGTGAGATATGGTCACGTCAGTCTTAAACTTCGTCTGTATATACTTTGAACTGTATTGCACCATGAATAAAACCAACGTTATCTCTTAGTCATTGGTTAACTTAATTACATACCTACACAAGTGTAAACTGTGAATTTTTAATATTATAATCACACTCATAGGTTATTCAGATTTTAAAAATATACTGAAAGAAATAGTTTGCTGATATCACCAATGCGTGCTGCTCAACCATGGTGATCAACGCTAGACTATTCTTCATAAAAGAATAAAAAACCAGATAGTACTGTAACGAATTCCATATCCTAAGATGAGGCTATATACTATCGGTCATAACGGGCGGTCCACATACACAAAAACTCCCAAATCTCCATTCCAAACACGCCTACACAAGTAAAGTTCTCTCAGAACATTTCCCGTTTCATAATCTAAGTACATGGACGTATTACTTATAGATAAATTAATTTTATATCTGCAGTAAGTCGTGAGCTCGCTCTGCCCCCGGGCGGCGGCGGCGTGAGAACCGACTCGTGCTCGGGCTATCGCGAATTAACGTACGTGGTACGACACGTGTCGTGAACTGGATTATCTTGTGCTTTGGATACTTGTACATCTTCATAAGATTCCTTTGTGACTTGAGTCATTAACAAATGTTGGATTTTGAACGTAGGAGGATGTATTATTAGCTGTTACTAGCTTGACAAAGTTAGAAAACGAGTCAAAAATTCCTAATCTTAATTTCACTTCAGCAATCCAATGGTTGACGATCAAACTTTGCGAATTGACTAATTCAGGCTTCTTATTTCGATCATGCTCTACTAACAACAACCCTGCAATATGAATCTGAATCCTGAATTCGATTTTGGATCCATTCTAATAGTCCGTTTCTAAGCAGATATCACTGTTTTTATTCAAATTTCTTTGGGGTCAATATACCTTGTCTTTTTTCCACTCATCTCTATCAGCTATCGTCACAACATTTCTGTCCATATCATTTTTAACATCAGAAAACTTATATTTTAATTTTTTTGAACTGTTCTACCTTTGCAAACATAAGTACTACTTACAAAATTTCGATCTCCCAATCTTTTATTGCAATAAACCGTACTTCCCATTTTCTCATGTCAATTGTTGCAATTGCAACGCTCTATTGGAGCATGGGGCTTTGTTTCCGAGCAGTACCCATGACGATGCTTCGATAGTATTGTCCGTTGGTGCAATAGCAAGTGGAGTGACAGACAAGACTGTTAGTTGAGTAACACTTGTACCCTTGCTATGCTCGTACGTAGCTTTATGTTTAGTAAGACTTTGTTATAGCTTTTCCTCATCATCATCATTATAATATCAAGTAAGAAGGTGGGTTGCTATAAGCAGGGAAGCATTTACTGTCATATATGTGAAGTCGGTTTTTGGATAGACTACCATTTTGGCAGCGATAGTCACTCATATGAAAATTGTGTGATTTTGCCGTATCTGATTACACTGGAATCTGACTTCATCATAATTATTTCATTGGGAATTTGCTGCCAGCTATATATATATATACGTTAATAACTATATAAGTAACATAGCCAAGTCCTGATGCAATGGCATCAGGACTTGGTTATACCCTGGCATACCTAGGCATACCCTGAGGTCTACCATGGCCCCATATCACTGCTTTAGAATTCAAATTCATCTTATAAATTATTGAGTACCTACCTAAAACATATTTTCAAAAGTGTTGTTTACTACAAGAAATTAACACAGTTACGTCGGCAATTCTCAAAGAAGCGGTTTCATTGTTCATGTACGTACTTACTCATGTGTATGATAATAACAACATTACAATAATTGTACATGATTTGTAATATTATTAGCCCATTACTCATTAACAGTACAATTACAACTTTATTACTAGTAACGGACTTCTATAGGTACCTACTTTAAAAGCAGTTATACTCCATTTGAAATAAGATAAGACATTTAAATAAACCTCTTTTACAGTCCGTTCAACAGATTTTGACTTCGATTGCGTTGGTGGTATGACAAATGGCAGCTGCAGTAGACAGTTGGTATTGTGTAACATTTTTTGCTTTTAATGCCATCCTTATGCCTACGATATAGAAGTCAAAATCGGTTGAACGGACTGTAAAAAGGTTTGTTTAAATTTCTAATCTTATTTCAAATGGAGTATAGGTAGGTATTGCGTTATTTTTTTGCTAAGTCCTACAACTTCTGTTTTAGCTTAATTCCTATAGAATTTTAACTGTTTTTTAAATATAAATTTTTCTTCATATCGTACTTCATACGTTTATTTCATTATCTTTCACATTGCTATCATCATTTTATACAACTAGACTGTTTTGACCTTGAATACAAATCTGACCAGCCCTGGGACAAAACACCAGGTAACATCAAAAATATATCAAGAAACTTCACTACGTACAGCTATAAGAAATTTAAGAGAATAATATATCTATATTCTTCCAAAGCTGCGATCTCAGATGGGCATTTTTTGGCAATTAAATCTTAATTACAAAAGTCCTTAATACCACTAATGACTTAAACACCAAGCGTAAATTTCAAAAACCTTAATACGGTCTTAAAACAGATTTAGTACCTCATTATGCGATTAGGCTTTAATGTCTGATAATAATTTTATAGGTCCTTATGATAAATATAATTTTAGCAATGATAGTTACAGGCAGTCAGCTTAGTCATAATTCATAAAGGAATCATAAAATTGGACGAAGTGACAATAAAATGATGTCTAATAAATTCGACGTCATGAATTACGATGGTAATTCTAAGCTATTATGTTTTAAACGCTTATTAACACATTAACTCATAATAATAAGTGCCTGCGTCTAATTTTACAGGAAATTTTGAAATTTGCTCTGAATTCGGAGGAAAAATAATAATGATAATGGTGGAAATGAACTATTTTAGCAAAATTTTCGTAATGTCTGAATGTAGTAAAGAAAGTTATAATGAAAAAACATTTATTTATTAAGCAAACTTAAAGACACAAAACATACAGGTACTGAGAATTAAAAAAAAAACAAGACAACATCTACCTAGAAGTTTAGATACAGCTTCAATAAAGCTAGAAACAAATAATTCACTAATATGATCCTGATCGATTCCTTAATTGCATTTGTTTGCGACCCTAACAATAAACAAAATATTAAGTAAGTACAGGTGATTTTTTCTGAACCGTACAGAGCGGCACTTCACTCAATTATCCCTTTACCGATGCGCGTGACCCACTGACAAAACAAGCGAAGCGATCGCCGCATCACATTGTTTTCCCATAGCCCGAACGATTCCATTCAGAATCTCATTACACTTGAAAGGGGTTACAACAAATCTGGCGCAACGTTTTCTCATGGACGTGTCTGTCGTTAGGGCAGCGTGAGGTGACCATTACTGCGTACAAAGAGTTGCCTAAAATAGAGAGCTTTTGTGAGGCGGGAAGACAGG
Organism: Lithophane leautieri; assembly: GCA_949152455.1. Lineage (NCBI taxonomy): Eukaryota > Metazoa > Arthropoda > Insecta > Lepidoptera > Noctuidae > Lithophane > Lithophane leautieri. Next base: position 10,785,443 of record OX424473.1, on the reverse strand, counting down.
CGAGGGACGAAGTGGGGGCGGGGCGGTCGCCGGCTGCCCGGCGGCTCAGTCGCGCCGCGCCTCACAGCCGCCTCGCACGCCGCACCACGAAGCGTGCCTCTCGGACAGCGCACGCGCACGCGATACCTCCCCCGCCGCGCCCCCTACACAACACGTGCACATAATACCAGTGGAAGTCTACAGATGATATCGACTCCATATTGACAAAGTTTCACAATGCAAGAACAAAGTTCGTCGAGATCCAGCAAGTCCACGTTGAACTCTTTGGAAAGCGCCATCATCAAGCTGAAAAACAACTTGCAAATACAGGACACCAAGACAACAACAGACATGAACGGTTTATTGGCTGCCGACCCACCGTCACCGCATTCGGACACGAAAATAAATGCAAGTAAGAGTCCTAGTTCTTCCCCATCTACAAACATTAACTTATCAATTGCATCAGCCGCATTGTTACAAGAAAACATGCTTCAAAGATCACTACAAGGAGTAGTAATATCACTTCAAAATGCAATGATGAACTCACTGCAACAAGCGGCGTTGTTACCGTCAAACTCTGCGGCGGCAGCTGCTTTGAATTTACAAGCTTTGGAATCTTATTTAACTCTGCAACGTTTGACATCAGTATCCTCGGTAAACAACACAACTCAACCCAATACATCGGAAAATAGTTCATCATCGAAACAAGACATTCTCAGGATAGCGACGGCAAGTGCAAAAATAAGTGAAATAGATGCGTCGGATACGTCTAAAGAATTCTCACCGAAGACACCCGAGGAATACCCGCTGTCAGACGCCATAGCAGCTGAAGACGTTGACTTGTCCGAAGAAGTAGAAGAAGACTTGGCCCTCTTAGATAATGAAGACGAATTCACATTGGAGCAGCACTTAGAATCAACATCAAAAGGTTATGGATACAGTTCATCACAGAATCTAGATAATGGGTATCCCAGTCTTCTTATGAATGCCATGTATCAACAACAAATGAATGGAAGTCCATCACAAGCCCCATTGTCTCCACAAGCTTCAAACTCTTCAAAATCAACGAACAGCTCAACGTCATCGACAGGCAGTAGTGTATCTAATAAACAGAAGACAGGAGGAAGTGGGCCTAGAACGAAGAAACAATTTATTTGCAAATTCTGTAACCGACAATTTACGAAGTCATATAACTTGCTTATCCATGAAAGGACTCACACAGATGAACGACCATATTCCTGTGACATTTGCGGGAAAGCTTTCCGACGGCAAGACCACCTCAGAGACCACAGGTAAAACAATATTTATATGTTTTAGTGTTTCTATCATGAATAACTATTAAAGATAATAAGTCGGTTTGACTAATATATTGCATAACTACTCTTTTAAAGTCATGCTTTCAAGCTCATAATTTTTAATTTATACCTGTCTTCAAGAGGGTTCCACTTAATGGGAATGACAACTACTAATGAATTAATAAAATCTAAGCCGTATCTTATCCATGATTTATGTTTCATTAGGCTATAACCTTTTATGTTGTAATCAAACACCTGTTGATTTCTAAAGCAGTCTTTTTAAGGCTCGTATTCTTAGATAAAACTAAGGTCCATTTATGTCTTCTACTACAAAAGTATCCCGTGGCGGAGCTCTCAAATAAGATAAAGACAATCTTATAACCGTGTCGAGAAACATTTTAAGGTTCACGATACTCATTTTTCGATATCAATAAAAGATTTTGGTCGTCGGGTTTCAACGCGAAACATTATGAGAAACTTTTGAATAATGGTGGGGAACGAATAAAAATATTTTAAAACAAAAAGGGTTAAGTATGGACCGAGCAGATGGTATCGACAACTCTTTCGTCACGCTCGTAAATTATTTCACAAAACCGCCGCTAATCCCACGAAAGACGATGTTTTAATTTTGGCTTTTCATTTTGTTTTCTTCCCGACTTCTTCGCATTCCTTATAAATCTCTGGGCATATCTTTTTTCATATCAAAATATTTATCCTTTTAAAAATTCTCTACAATGCACTCAAATAAGATGTTAGTGACCGTTACAAGAATTTGAATTCCAAACATCACGGATCTCGAACACAATAAATATGATAATAGTATTACAACAGCTCTCAATCTATTTCTTTACTTATCTCCTCGAGATCCCCACCCAAAAAGAACTAAAGGTGTTGAATTTTTACACCTGTCTCTCGGCGATTTCCTCCCAAATCACCGTATCTCTGTGGCAATAAAATAAATTTCGTGTAGACGCCGGAGGGTTAACCCGAGCTCGGCTCGGCCCGGCCTGTCGATGTTCAATCGATGTCCGTTGACACGATACATTATAATGGGCCGGAGCGGGCCTTCGACGGGTTTTAACAAAGCACGTGGTGATCCTGACGTGAGGATTAATATGGATGACAAAAAAATAAAAAAAACTTCGGTAAATATTCTCCGCATACAAAATCAAGTTTCGATGTTCGAGATGTTGAGATTTTTTTTGTGTAGATTGAAAGGATAATGGACTTAAATTAATTTGTAGCTTGTTTAGTAATTCGGACTTCGATTTTTGCGGTCCTAATTTTCTTATTCATGCACCGTTTATTTTCATTAGTATCAATAATTGGTATGGAGAATGTGAATTTCATAGACCATCGGTCTGCATTGCGGGCTTAATTAATCAGTGTTGTCGCGTTGATTCGAGTTAGGCCTAACGCGGCGCTCGCGCCGGTGTCACGGTACGCTCGACTGCACGCGAGCCCGGCCCGTCTTAATCACCATCATCATCGCGTGTTTTAATATTGAAATTATTATTTCATTCATCATCTTGTAACTCAGCTTTATCGTCACCGATCTAACTAATCCCGACGATTATTACATGTATTACGTTACTTTGAACGGCTCGTAATTTTCTTGCCTCAAGTCTGTTTGTTTATACGATACGGAGATAATTTTCTCGAATTGTACACTCGATCGCTGGTCCCTCGTGCTGCGTTATTATTGATTACACGTTACCCGGTGTGTTAATTATACGTTGTATAGTTAAATTTAATTTGAAATCAGTTGCTATCAACATTTGTGAGAAATATAAACCATATGTTTTATTATAATTAATACTTACGTCCACGTAATTATATACTGTCTTTACTGGGTGTAAATCTAATAATAAGTAATTTATGGTTCCTCTAAAAGTATTTTTTGTACACATAAAATTCGGACGTTTAAGTCTTTGAATTGAATAAATTCACCTCATTTGTCTCGATGGTGTTTTGCAAATTTAAATTAAGGGTGTAATTTAATGATATTGGAAATAAGGCGGAGAGAGAACTGAAATTTATTACCAATAACCCTGGGGCTCTTGTTTGCTTCCCGACTGCTCCCACAAGGTGCACAGAACACGCGAGAGTGAATGTTTCGGCGCCTACAGACATGATGTATTTATTGAGCCCAAGTCATCTCAACAACATGTTGTACTAGTACATAAGGCCACGATTTAGATGAAGGTGCAATTTATGCTCAAGTAACTGGACAGTTTGGACAGAATATTACCGTAAACCGTACAAATATTGCAACCATTCTAACTGTAGAAAGATGACATATTGGCAAGAATTCTCAGAATCTGTCTGCGGCTAGTAACCTCTTGTACAAAAACACTGTAATAAACTAACTAAATTAACATTTATACTCTGCTAGATAGATTTACAATCTGCTTAGTTTGCTTAAGTATTCAATTTCTGCAGATCGAACAATAAGTTGAGGTAGTTTCGAGACTCTCTCTGCATGTATATAGTCTTTCTAGTAACTTTGTTGCTTGAATGTTTTACTACCTTCGAGCAAAAGAAACGATGTTTTCTAAGAACATTAACTGCACATCAAGTATAGCATTCTTACATTGCGTCGTTTTATATTGTGTGTTAAAAAGTGAAAACTATGACTAGTTTCTATTAACTTCGACATGACATGGTAAAAAGATAAAAAGCTTTAACAATAAATCTTTCTTTCAGGTACATCCATTCGAAGGAGAAACCGTTCAAATGTCTGGAATGTGGAAAGGGTTTCTGTCAGTCCAGAACGTTAGCGGTTCATAAAATCCTACACATGGAAGAATCTCCCCACAAGTGTCCCGTCTGCAGCAGAAGTTTCAACCAAAGGTCGAACCTCAAGACCCATCTTTTGACACACACGGACATAAAGCCATACAACTGTTCCTCCTGTGGGAAGGTTTTCAGAAGAAACTGTGACTTGAGACGACACAGTCTGACACACAACCTTGTTGGAATATCATCAGTGAATACATCTCCGAGCGGCAGCAATGGAAAAAGCCCATTGCTAAATCCGAACTTTCCAATCGACAGCTTAGATACAGAAGATGAGAATTAGCAGTTATGTTTATTAGTGGCAAATGCGAAAAGACTGATTTTTACTCCTAAAACGGTGCCTTCTAGTATTAAGATTTATTTTACTGTCTAACTTATGCCACGAGTGCCTAATTTATAGTTAGGAGAAGAAGAATTTGTTTTCAGAGTAGATATTGCGTTTAGTGTTAAACTGAATTTATTTATGTTCTAAATTCAATGTTTATTATGTGTGTTCTTTCTCTGGAGGAGTATTAGTAGATTCTATATTAAATCAGTGTTTGGTAGTGGCAATTTTTGTGTAGAAATAAATTCTTGCAATATCATTACAATGTTTGGGTTTTAGTATTACTTAGTCGTAGTTTTTTCCTTTAAATCTTGTAAATTTTCTGATCTCATTTTGTGTTTGTAAATATAAATTATAGCTAAGTCAATTTGTGCATTCCGTCCACCTTAATGTTTGTATATGAGAGTTGTGTAAAGTTATGTCTTCCTGTATTTTGGGATCTAGAACGAATGATACATATTCTGATTCTGTCTCAAAACTTGTATTATCCAAGATCTTGTTTAGGTTATATTTGTAATGTAATTAAATTGATGAATTTGAATATTATTATTTTTATTTGACCTACAGTTTCAACAAGTTTCAAATAAGATCGTCTGAAATAACATCATTGCACATGAGGTTTACTGGTAGGTGGCCAGATATACTCGTAAATACAAACCTATAATAAATATAATTTCTGAGTTTTGTCAAAGTCTGCCAGTAAAATTCTTCGATCCTATCATGGGTATAAAATTACAGTTCTTAATATATCTGCGTACTGCCACTAAAATAAAAAACGCATGTAATAAAGCCAAGACTACCTGTATGCCTATTCTCAGAAAGAAATGAATCACCTTGATAACTTTTCCACACTATTCTAAAACAAAGGTCCGGCCGATATCATTTTCTGCTTTGTGCTTATAAGTGGAATATAGATTTGAATTTATGATATTCAGAAGACATCTACAAACTTGAGATCATCTGTGTAATATTTATCCTGATATGTAATAAGTACCCACAGATGCATTGATACATTGGCTTTGTACTGACTCTTCCCTAAAAATATATTTAAGAGATGACTGTGTAATTTGCAATAAGAGACACATACATACATTTCGAAATAAGAAAACTTGATGCTAATAAATCTAAAGAGGAGAAAGGAACCGAATTAGGATCAATTAAACATTTAGCATGCTAATGATTTATCACTGAGAGATATTACTTTCATAATTATTTCTGTGATACGAGCACAAGGTTTGGTACTAGCAACTGAACAACTAATGTCCGTTTTCACTTACAAAAGCACACTGTTGAATTTTCAACCCTCGGCTCAGCATCGAAAGTTGAAAATCTAACAGCGCGATTTTATTTAAGCATTCATTTAGGTGTCACTTAAGTGTTAGCAGTGAAAATGGGCATCAAAGTGTTGAATTAGGGAACAGCTGTTTTTGGGAAAACTCCATATCTAGCAGAAAACGATGATAATGCTGTCGATAATAACGCATGGTTCTGTGAAATAACAAATAAGGTATAGGTAGGCATTAAAATTTGAAATGGCCATAATTACTTAGTAGTCCATATGCATATTAGGCAACCTACGCTGGGTATGGACGCACTACTAATCCCTATTACATGACTTTTGTAACTTAAATTCTCTATTAGTAGTTCTTGTGGACATGATTTTGTAACAGTTGTTATAAAAATCATATCATTTAGTTTAAATGGTTTTTTTATAACTCTTTGATAATAGACTGTTCTCCATTTTGTGAATGTGGGAACGTTTTAGGCATTGTAGATTCATAGATGCTTCGATTTGTTGACCATTTTATATTTTGTTTACCTGTGGTTGTTGATAGGCCTATACTGTCCTCCTATACCTATTAACTGTGTAATTTGAAAACATTGTAAAAGCTAATAATTTTAGAAAGAGGATTCCTAACCGTGAAGTTTCTTGCCGGCTCTTCTCCGTAGGAAACGGCCAATTGGAATGGTGCATCTAGCTTCTGATGTTTCGTGCCAATGTAGGTTTATGTGAAATAAAATATTTTGAGTGTGAATTCTTCATTTCTCAAATATTCAATTTTATTTCCTTCACCTCTATTATGCTAATTTTCGTCATCTAATATTTTGGGATGAAATAGTTTTTATTTATATTTGAGTTTTATTCTGACAGTCAGTCTTGTTTCTTTTCCAAATTAAATAGACCCCAAGATCTCATGCACGCTTCGGCAATCGATCAATAATAATATAAATTCGTTTATCTACAATTAACTTACTAGTAGACACATCAGTATATTCATATTTTATTCTTCTACAGTTTGAATTAAGTTCTGCATCAAATTAATAGATGGCGTTACTTGTCACATTAATATGCGCATGAGTTGAGAAGCGTTTATCAGGTGTTATGAATTATTCCGCCGTATTTAATTTCTGACAAAAGTTTTACATTAATTAATGGTAAGTAACAGAAGAACATACCTACTTACTTTACATAACATTATATAACATATGCAAGCAATTTCATTGTTACTGCTATCACTATGGTAAAAATAATTACGATAATTTTATTAAGAAGATAACGTTTATTTTAGAACTCTTCCTAGTAGCTCATTGGAGGTTGGCGTTAATACCATTAAGGTATTTAATGAGCACTGGTCATGCACAGTTTTACTTTCACTTGATGTTTGTTTCGGTTCAGTCTTTTATGATCATGCTTAAACTACTTAATGAGGCTTTTGCTATACCTATTACGAGATTGGTCTTTGTTCAGATATCTAACCTAACCTAACCATCAATACAAAGACAATATTAGTCGCAAGGGCACTTCTGTTGATCAATAGTTCTGGAATTACTAAAGTGTTCGAATCACGTTTAAGTATGACATACAAACTGGCACATTTAACAAATCATAACCGATCAACAACACGGTTTCTTTAAAAATCGATCTACAGCTATAATCTTTACCAGCTTTTTTCGAAAGGACTAGGTATTACTGATATTAGCAGAGGCAATGAGGTTGACGCTGTGTACAGTGACTTTAGCAAAGCTTTTGATAAAGTAGACCACAACATTTTTGTGCAAAAGCTAAGGGCTGTCTAAGGTGCCCAAGGACCCTTGTTAGACTGGTTCAAGGATCGCATGTCGGTCCAGTGCTGTTTATAATTTTGGCTGATGATATTTAATATTGTATACGCAATTGTCATTTCAAAATGTATGCTTGATGACTTGAAATTATCTATAATGTAAACTCAGAAAGGTATAAACAGCTTTTGCAAGACGATGTTGATAACCTGGCTGGTGTGAAAGTAATGCCAAGCAGCAAAAGATTAGAAAGTGCTTTCATATTAAGTTCTCCCGTAAAAAATACAAATTTCCTACAACCTATACATAAACCCTGAAATGCGATTCAATAGACACATAGCCTAGACAACACGATAAATAAATCTTTAAGAGTTTTGTCTTTTATTAATCACAAAACAAAGCAGTTTAGGTCTCTGCCCGCGTTAAAAACCATCCATTTAGCATTAGTGCGCAGCCACATTGAATACTGCTCAATCAGTTGGTATCCTACCTACCAAAACAATATTCGACGTCTAGACAATATACAGAAGAGGTTTGTTAGAAGGCTCTCGGCAATAGCTGGTGTTCAACGACTATGATGATAGACATTATACACTACGATGATATGATTTCAGCTTGAAGTGACTCACACATCAAAATGAAATCATTACACTGACACCCACATTAGAGAATTCTTAAGTTTAACTTTCTTTTATAGAGTTTTATGAAAGCGTGGATTGTCCAGATTTGGTGGGGGGTCAACTGATCATAAATGTGCCTAAACTGTCTGCCAGATTTCAAATTTATAGACCCCTCTCGATCAAATCCAGTCGAAACAAATATGGATACAATGCGCCCTTTCCTATATCGAGAAGTTGCAATGACTCGTTCGTCAAAGTTGCGACCTTGATGTTTTCGGTGATAAATTTAATATATTTAATAAATACATCTTTAATAAAATGGAAAGTGTAAAAAAACCCAACATTTCTAAGTTTTTTTTTTTTAACTCTATTATTATTAGATGTTTATAAAAAAAAACATTTTCTTTTGTACATACTTACTTATAATGTAAAAGTACGCTAATTTATACTGCCGTGCTTTACTATATTTTTAAGACAAAGACTTATAGGTAGACTATTGGTAGTTGGTAAGCCTTTATATAAATAAATAAATCCCAGGACCAGTTAGATGTATCGTTGAACATTCATCATCATCATCATCATCATTGGCAAACTCGTTCACCCACTGCAAGTATAAGCCTCTTAGCTTTTGTGCTATTATTTAGGCTCTCACATCAAAACCAAACCAAAATGTATTTTTAACATTATCTGAAAGATACAATAAAAAGCAGATTAATTTCGCACCCAATCTGTTAAAAGTAACCTTTTTCTTTAACCCAACAGATGCCCTAATAGACGTAGTACCGTATAATAGACGTAAAAGTAGTAATTATAAAGGTCAATGTAAAAGGCAAGACGAAACGCGACCATTAGCAACAAAGGACGACTACTGAGCTTGAAAAATCGGTTCAATTCAACAATAAATCGATGCAACGCAATTCACACGAATAAAAAGACTATTCGATTCAGTCCCACACAAAGACCCTTAAGAGTGTATCAAAATGACATAAAGCTCGATTCTATTCTTAAACACAAAACACGTTTATAATGGTCCACATGTCTTACTTTTTTTGTCAGTTTTTGGGAATAGATGACGTGTTAAAAAGGTAACAAATTGTATGCGTTCCGGAGCATCGTATCTCGTTTCTTTACCAACCGTCATATATAACGTCATTACATCGGTTCGAAAATTGAAATGATCCGTTGCCGATTTTGTGCGTTTTTGATTGGCTGACGTTATGGCAATTTTGAACACTCTCTAATTACGAACAGGTGTTGATGTTGCCAAATGTTGAATTGAGGACCCAGCCATGACCGACATATTATAACGGGAGTGTTCAACGAATACTCGAATGTTTTGATTATTAGTAAAACTTTTTGATATGCATAACAAATTCACTGAATCTGTTTCAGCGTCATTCTCTCGTAAAACCACGTAACCTAATGCAGTTGCGAATGCTAAAAGCTGATAGAACGGGTAAAAAATGAATAATTTAATAAAATAAATTTTAAATCTGGTCGACCAGTTCTATCATCATCATAATCAGCTCACAGAAGTCCACTGCTAAACATAGGCCTCCCCAATTGCAAGCCATTCAGCTTGGATCTCGGCAACTACCTATCATCCAGCGGCTATTCAGCCACCCTGCGAAATTCGACCCTTCAGCTAGCCTGAGGCTCAAAGCATTTCTATAGACTAGTCAAATTCATAAAATTATCATTAAAATCACTCAATCTTTGTAAACATAAATTATTTACAGTCTTTGAAAGTTATAAGTGCGAATCTCCGTGCAGCCATAAAACTATCATCCATAATAAAGTGCAACTATTACAAGGACAAACAATGACAGAGATCAAGAGCACGACAACAAAACAAATACGACGCAAACGCACCTTTCTTAAATACGGTGACAACATAATAATGAACCGCGTCTCCGCCTCCCTTTATAGCTGTAAATTATTCACAAATTACATAGTGATCGGAAATCCCGCTGAGTTAAACAAAGTCCTTTTTCTTCCCCTACTTTTTTTTTCAAGTATTGTCAACGATACCAAAATTACACTGTCACAAAGGTTTACGCTCAACGCAGAGGTGTTTGAAAAATATTTGCTTTTGCCGTTTCGAGTGCGCATTATCCCGTATTTAGTCGCCGTTTTTATTCGCGACCACACACACGCTGCAAAAATACAAATACAAAAAAAAAAAATGTCGGTGTGAAATTATATAAGGTGTTTTGACAATGGTGAGTGTACGTGAGTTCCCGACGTTTCGTATTTTTAAACACGGTTTCGTGTCGTATTTGTCTCCGTTTCCAACATAACATTTCGTACTTACGAGTATTTTTAGAAACATTTTTTTTTTATTGAATCTAGGTTAATTTTGTTGGGTTTTATTGAACTGATAATAGAAACTAGGAAGGTAATAAAAATATTGTGGGTAATTTAAGTCGGAAATTATTGCAGACTATTGAGAAAATTAATGATTTTATCAAGTCTATGAATTTACCTAAACCACATCAACCTGACTTTGACTGGTAGCTAAATAAAATAGAAAATTGGGTTCATCGAATAAAAAATTATGTTAAGCTACATAATTATTGAGTTACGTTGCTAATATTGTTGTAGATTAGTCATGGTCATAATACTTATTACGTTAGGTTACAATCCACAGCAGAAGGAAAGCCAACTGTTTTTTAATGCGTTGAAACAGCCCTAGTTCAGGTGTTAAGTAAAGTTGGTGGTGTTGAAAATTGAAAATACTTATCTTCAATTTAATTAAACAGCTATCTAATTGCATAACTTATTTTGGTAACCGCCAGGCGGCACGCGCGTCGACCAAAACACATTGTTGTTAATTAGAAAGTCTTTGACGAATTAAGACTTATTTGTTTCATTTTGACAGTTCAACAACATTCATTGCGTTATTTACGTTGTTGAGTTTTTTTTTGAACTTGAAACATTGTGTTGGACATTTGTTTCAAACCGATTCCGATTCAGCACTCTAATTGCGTAATGCACGATCGGTCACATTTGGAATCAGTTTCAAACAAACGTATAACCCTCGAAAAAAAAATCTACTCAACAACGTTACTTACGAATTTATGAAGCAATGGATTAGACATTTTTTACGAACCGATTCCAATTCTGACTGATCGTGTATTACACAATTAGGTTGCAGGTTGCATTTAAGTATCTTCAATACGTAGATACGTAAACAGGACTGAGGACGGTAAGAAAATTGTTATCACTTCATAATAAGTAAGTTACTACCTGCTCCAATATCCTCGTCGTGTAGAACAACAGCTTCCTCCAAGTCTAATACATTTTCCGAAGCACTAATTGGTCTTTCAGAGATTTTATAACTTTCTGTTTTTTTATTTTTGTTATAGCTTCTTCACGAGAATTCTTCGTTTCGACATTATTTTATAACAACCGTTAACCGGTGCGAAATTGCTAAATGAATATTAATTCTTCAAGGACATTCTAATAAACTACAATGGTTTTTGGTACGCAGGTGTACCACGCGGTAGGCACTAGAATGTGAATTACTAGCGAGAGTCGTCCAGTACAATCGGACAAAGTACCCACATACCTATAAAACAAAATGCTATGTCAATTGCCATAAAGCAAAACAGAATTAAGTATTTTTCTCAACTAAGTGCATGAGTGGTGACAACTATGCGTAACTAGCAGTGTAAATTACTAATGTCTTCGGACTCAGCGCACGTATAATTATGATAATTTATCATTTACCTGTAAGTTCTTATTAATCATTATCTATTATTTACTTACAGACTGTTGAGAAAATTTCAAATTAATGCCATTGCAATTAATTTCCAGTTTCTCGTTTCATTATGTGTAGTGTTGATTTAATAAAGTGTTTCCACAAGTTATAAAAGCAAAATATGGCCGGTTCAAGGCTATGCCTTAAGAATTTGCAACTATTTATTTGAATTTACGTAAACAAGATACGACATAAGTACTTGCCTGCCGCTATTTAAAGGCCTGCTAATAGTCGAGGTTAAAAAGGTAAGTGGCTTAGATACAATCACTGCTGAATAAATTATAATTATCTGCAAGATAATAAATTATACGAAAGATAGGTTCATAAAGATCCTGTACCTTTAAACTACTTCTTTAAAGAAATTCACAAACGCACCAAAGAAATAGCTCTCAATAAATAATAATTTGTACAATAAAACACACAGACACACCCAAACATCTCTCATTCAATTTTAACTTCTATACTTTTTAGCTCAAAGTTCATATTACATTTCATGTTTCTCGGACTGGTTCATGCACAAAGTGATTTAGGTAAGCATTTAAATGTATGTAATTTTATTTATTTTAATAGCAGAGGTACAAGCGACATGTTATCGCAAGTATGCGAATTAACGGTGACAACTGTGATTGCAAACCACATTTGTGTTCAAGCTTCAACGCTAAGTGCCGAGTAAGCGTAAAGAGTATGGAAAATACAGAGAGGTCACGATTTTGTAATTTTTATGCTTATGATTGTATGAGATGGACAGTATTTTTAAAATGGTATTGAAAGTAGGAAAATTGATAGGTGTATTTGAAAACAGTTTTAGGGATATTTCAAGGTGAGTTGTTTTTGTATAAGGATAGATGAATTGTGTCAATAATGATATGGCTAAAGAGGGGGTAAATATTGAGATGATGGCTCATAAAGACGTGTAAAAGAGAAAGAAAAAATGCTATGCTGACCCCAAATAAAGGCTTAAAGACTGTAGGATGATGATAAAGGACTGTAGGGGTATGTTTTGTTTTATTGAATTTCGATTTGATTAATAGTAAGTGCCTTTTTTTCCTGTTTTTCCAATTGTAGGTAATAGAGACTAAGGTAATTCATCAAATTGAGAAAAGTTATTTATGAGAGCAAACTAGCACATGATGTGCACAGACTGTGTATTTTGAAACACAGAAAAATTGCACTTGTGATGAACAGTCTCATCTGTGATCCTACCTAGTTGGTCAGTGTCGGTGTGTGCTGTCGTGTCGCAGGTATCAGTAACGGAGTCATAGCTCGCTTGATACTGCCCGCACACGATGTGCACAAACTGTGTATTTAAACACAGAAGTATTGCACTATTGATGAACAGTCTCATCTGCGTTAGTTGATCAGTGTCACCGTATGCTATCGTGTCGCAGCTGACAGTAACGACGTCGTCATGATAGCTCGCTCGATAGTGGCCGCACACGATGTGCATGAACTGTGTACTGTTTTTTTTAATGACTGTGTATGTTTTTAATAGAGATTTATAAAAGTAGTACCTATCTAATATTTTTCTTAGATGGATAATTTTTGCTGGTTAAAATATTTATTTTATTCGTTGTTTCGTACCTACTCCTAAAGCCTGGTTTGTGTGCCTAAATTTACACAATTTTATACATACAAGGACCTACCTATTAAGTCCTATATGCCTTTACATGAGCAACAGCTGTTTGATTTTCGCACGAAAACATAGAAGTCGAATGTTTTACAGAACTTAATTGTTTATGTAAGTTCACACCTACAATTATTTTATAAAGACATTACATTTTTCGTAACAGGATCCCGATTCCAACGAGGTCGTCTACCTAATTGTAAAACTCATGTCTTAACAATCCACCCAAGTGAGGACATTAACAATGTTGACGTGAGAGACATTTGATACATTTAAACTGACTTCGACCTTACAAAAGCACCTTTACGGCTATTGAGACCTTATCTTTAAATTTCCGTTTTCAATGAAATCCCTTAATAAAAACAAAACAGAAACAGTAAAACATCCGATCTCTATTATCTGTAACTCAATACTTAATACGAAACCGTGGTAGAAGGCGGTGGGAGGAGCTTGTAAGGCTCCGCCTAATCCCTCCCAAGCGGCGCCGCGATTGGTGGAGGGAGGGAAGTATCCATGCGTACGCGCATTCAAGCCCGCCGCGGCTGAAGAATGCAATTCAATTGAAGTGCTCAATGCTCTTTTATGTGAAGTACGGGTAATCGTTCTATTAAATGTACGGTTCCTGCGATGTGCAGGGAGAATTCTTTGTTTCTAGATTTAAGTACAAATTGCTATAGTAATTTGCCTTTATTAAATACAATTAGATAAACTTTGTAAACGAAAGCTGAATTAGGAACGGGATTTTCCTGTTGTGGAAATTAAGCTCCAGCGATTTACTGATTGGCTCTGCGATTTTTATTATAAAATATTAATTCCTAAGTGGGCAAAATTTTTATTAGCAGTTTAAGTAAATCCTTGTAATTTTCTAGCAGGATTATTTAAACGTAGTGAGTTGTTGAGGTTAGCACGAACAAGAAACTTGCCCTACCGACCAAACGCTTTTAAGCAGTCCTTCAACAAAAGGGTATATTTTTCTGGAGGGTCTATCAGTCGAATCATGAAAAAGCAGTAAACTACAAAAAATAGTACCCTCTGCCAGGTCTGGTGTGACTACTACTTCTGACAGTTTCTGTCCCGGGCGTTGTAAGCCCCAATGTCCTGCAGTGGATCATGGTTTACAGGTTGGTAGTAAAATAAAGTAGGTAGGTAGGTATACACAGACCGCACCTTACACTATAAGAAACAAACAGGTAATAATTTGGGTGTAATGACCGCTATAATGCGTAGGTAGAGGCAATTGACTAGCTATCGCCTATGACCATGAATCTAAATTTTTAAATGTTTGTAATTTTTTATGTGCTCAAACAGATGAACTCTGCTAGTCAATGAATTTAAAATCTAGACATTATCTAAGGTAATAAAGTCAGCGCAGACAAGTCTGTGCGAAGATTATCACTCACCGGACGTCTGAAGGAGGTCGTCCGCTATGACGGTGATAAGACGATCTGGAGATGTTTGCGCGGAGGACGTAGCCTGAGATCGCAAAAGGATCGAGGAAGGAGAGAAGAGAGAGATTTGGAAGTAGAGGCCTTTGCACCAGCGGGACACAAAATAGGGAAACCTATAGCCTATTAGAGACAGACCAATTACCGATGAAGAAATTGATCCAAACCTTCACGAGTTCAGGACACATGTAGGTAAGGTAATCTACCAATAAATACTTAAATACTTAACGCTCTGCATTCATCCTTTATGCACAAGCACATACCTATACACTGTGTAAGTTTATCACCAGCCCATAACGTAAGGCACCATACAT
The DNA here is from genome assembly GCA_949152455.1 of Lithophane leautieri. Classification (NCBI taxonomy): domain Eukaryota; kingdom Metazoa; phylum Arthropoda; class Insecta; order Lepidoptera; family Noctuidae; genus Lithophane; species Lithophane leautieri. Next base: position 10,770,219 of record OX424473.1, on the reverse strand, counting down.
GGCAATTACAAATTCTAATGGTGATAAATATTACGAGCCAATGCGAGGAATCTTGTTAGGGTCAACTAGGTACTAACAACCTACCATTGAAATGTTACTATGGATACTAGATGTTCATGTTAGTTTATTGTTATGAGAAGATGGATGAGCTGCTAATGCTCTTACCTCGTAAAAAAGTGAGAAAAATAGCAGCAGAGGATTATGGGAGCTTCGAAAATGATGATGATGATGAATATCTTATTTATTTAATTACAGATTTTTGTCTATATTTAACCGCCAAGCATATATATGACAATGCGAGTCACAAATTGGTCCACTATGAAAAGAGGTGTTTCAAAGTCTCAAAGAAAAGAAAGAATAACGATCTTGGAAATCCATTGCTTGAGAGTTAGGACACAATTGAAAAAGAAGCGCGTCCGCGACTTCACGCAGTGGCAACTGGACCTTATGAAGTGTATCTAGAAGAATATAGCTTGCTAGTTCTAAAGTCAAATCTTCATGAGTAGAGTACCATTTAAAGAATTTCCATAACCACTATCCTAATCGATTCAACACTCAAAGCAACCACTATAACTTTGCGAAATAAATCGATTTAAACTAACAATCGGTAAGCATGTTCAGCACGACTATTTACTTACAAACAGTCGATTATTCGTGAATTATAATACAATTCTTACGCCAATCCGTTGTGGTTGCAAAACTGCTACTTTGCTATTTGTTATCGGCCTACGTACCTTGTTGAGTTTGTTATATTGCTGGTATAGTGTTACCAATGGCGGGTTTCAAATTACCGTACCAACAATTGAATGAAACTCGCCAGGAGTTCCCACATTTATCTTCTAGGTGCCTTAGTTCCGGGATTGTTGGTAACCCTAACCTAACGGCTGATGGATGGCGGAATAGCTACAGAATTGGCGACCAGAAAATACATCAGTCAATAGGAATTTTCAAAGTTTCTGTAATGACCGCAACACTTGCTCAATATAATGATTTAAATGGTGTAGTAATAAGCTTATAACTTACTTATAATTTTATTTTTTTAATATCTTAAATGAATTGAAATAAATCATTTTTGTATTTGAATTTTGAATTACTTTAGTACCTTTGTACGACCTTCCCTGAACAGATTGTCAGTACCACCGCTGCTAGCATTAGATTAATTAGACAGTGAATGTAATGAAAGTGCTGCAATGACGTCATTATCAGGCTATTGCACTTTATTACTAAACATATTTCCTCTTCAACTGCATCACACTGAATCATTTCCTTGATTTTTCGTCTTCATCTATACATTGCTAGTTTGATGTTCGTATAGCTTCATTTTTTGAGATGCTAATGAACTGTGATGACTGTGATGTGAATTCTAAAGAAGATGATAAAAATTCTCATCTAGCACATTCATTTACCTTCGATATTATGTTACTTACGATAAGTTGGCAACACCACATACAACACTTAAATATTGCTTACATTATTAATGTGTTACCAGCTTAACATCGTGTTGAAATTATGGATATTTATTATTTATCTGATTCTGCCTTTACAGGTATTCATAGTCAAGAAACAGGTGTCAAAATATGATTGTGCAAGTAAAACTTTGAGCTTTGAGTGATAATTTGTGTATAAGTGGCGTAATGCAACAATGAGACCTTCGGAAGATTCTAAACTGTCAAATTAATTATTATGTTTATCTTCAATGTATTTTTAGGCAGCATTAAGGTTCCTGCAGACACAGGCACGACGCGACAACACTGCGACACGATTCTGGTTGAGCAATTTCCAAGAAGTTTTCATAGAAATTGTTCTAATCACAACCACTCTTGAGTCACGTCGCGCTGTTGTGTCGTGCTTGTCTGCGGGAGCCTATATTCTAAAGAGTCTAAACTTGAATAGAAGTTTTAGTTCTACCTTAGATCTATCCAGTTAATATTTTCTTAAATTTTTGAGAATAATAACTAGAAGCTATGTAAGGGGGTTATCACACTGCCACGCATCACGCTGCATGTTGCGTGTCAACGCACCAACGATGAACGCGCGTGGATGCATTGTCTGTGTGTTGGACTGTGCGTGTTTTCTATACAAACGGAGATACTTACAAGCAACGTTAGAACACGCAATCATGCGCTACGCTGCGTGGTGCGTGGCAGTGTGTTAATCGCCTAAGGTTGATGCATAACAGAATCGCGGCCGCTGAACACCTTTAACTTATAGACGGCCAAAAAAATAGTTAAGCGTTGTGGTCGTTTCTCTACCTTGAGGGTGATCCACAATATCTTCCTCCAACCTCCATTTACGTCTAGGCTCTGAAATCGTAAGGCTCATCTGATTAATAGAAGGTCGATCTTTTTTAAACGTTTTTCCTCAAACGTAATTACATTACATAAAAAGGAACCTTTCGCATCATCTCCTCATACATAGTACAACAGTCATCATTTAACTGAAGTTCACACTCCATTCAAAATTAAATTCTATTATCTTTGACATCCGTTACAATCTTAAGTGCCTCGTTTGTGCATTAACTGGGCCGCCTGTTACACCGACGCGTTTCTTGTAGAACAATAACTTGTTTCTAATTTTAAATGTTTTCAGGATGTGGTGAACCAGGATTTGTAGTTTGAATGGTTGTGTTCTGGAGAAGACTGCCATAGGTAAAGACTGATACACTGAAGATCAAAAGCACAAATTCAGAGTGCCTAGACAAAGTGACATTCTATCACCGATAATAATGATGGACAAGGCAAAAATGTATGGGACTGACATAAGCTATCGAACAGCTTATGTCAATTCTGTTGAAAGTCCAAAAGCTACTGTAAAAGCATCTTCAGGACTATGCCAGTAGACTGATTATGAATATGTAGGTGAGTGATGATTAAAAGTAAGTGCCGTATTTTTAATTTTTTACAGAAAGATTTCTTCAGAAGATTTAACAAAAATAAAACTCACCAGCTGAAAATCAAGCACATAGCTTGTCATAACATGGGTTATTCAAAGCTTTAATTATCTCCTCTTAAGGAACATTTTTTTTTTTCATTACTCTTTCATCTCGCGCTCACACGTAGCCCCAGCGTCCACTCCGGTGTAACAGCCGCCCCGCTAGCACGCGCTAGGCCGAAAGGTATTCACACAACAAATATTGACGCGCCGAAGCATTGTGTCGGCGTTAACTAAAGCTTATCTTATCAACTGTTTGAGCGCAAACACTAATGTTTGATGACAGACGCTCGTGTGTCTACGTTTGTCTCTCAAACCTTATCTCTAAGTAATTGACGTATTGAACTTGTAGAATTTCCGGGAAGTTTCCTGTCAACCCTTCTTTGGTGTTTTCTTAAGATTTCGAGTACTTAACGCCGTCCTTATATGGGCGCTTAGGAAAGTTTTGGTGTAATCATGTAATTATCTTTCCTTTTGATTACAGGTTAGTTGCAGTTGGTGAGATTGATGATGTTTTGCCGAACTATAAGATTCCATCTCATGACAAATCAATTATAATGTATAAGTCAAGAAGTCCGGTTGCAGTGCCATCAATTGTAGATTGATTTCTTAAGACTCTTAGGTTTTTTGGAGTCTTCATTAATTTTAAACTGTCACTTATTTGATTTATGCAAAGAAATAACGCTCCTTGTTTCTCCGATGGATTGAGCAGAGGTGTAACTTAGTACTACTCCCACATTTCACCAGTTTTATTTTAAGTCCCATGTAATATGGAGCGGGCCTCTCTTTTGCCATCAAACGGGCGATTTGCTAGAAATTTTTGCTCAGTGTGTAAGGTTTTCTACACATTAATGAATATTTTTTCGTATGTGTAATGGATAATAAATCTCAAAATCGATACAGCCTCCAATCCAAAAATACCCTGGAAAAATAATACAAAAAAAAAACTTTACACAATTAAAATGTATAGCAAAAACCCGTTTTAAAATTTAATTGCAAATCAATTAAGTGCCTCTATTTAAGTCTCATTTTATTCTCGGGCGTTCAAGTAGTCAGTCGTTTTTATGCCTTTATTGCACCAATAACATCTGAAGTGCCTTTTCAATTAACAGCTTAATTTGAAAAGACCACCGTCTGTCCATAATTAGCTTATGGACAAAATAGGGGTGGATAATTAAAATGTCTTAATTTTATTGAAGGAGGCCTAAAGGTTTATTGTAGAGTATTTATGTGTGTTGTAAAGATAGGCTGGAGGGTTTTTTATAAGTAGGTATTGTTAGAGGTTCGATGCTCTGGTTGTGCTATTGTAGAAGAAAAGGTGGCATTGGTTTTTATCAAGAGTGGTTGAAAATTGGTTTCTTAGTAGGTCGAGGAGGCTCCATGTTGAGAGGACATCCTAATTTTCTTGTCTTATCTACAGAACTTATCTTATAAGCTTAACTAATTGAGCTGTCTATGAAAAGTCAGATAGGACAATGACTCCATTTTTAAGGCTGCTGTCCTATTAATTTCTTCAACCTTTAGAATTCGTCAGCAGTTTTCCAGTCTTCGAAAATACTTTATGCTAACTTACATTCTACTCCACAAAAGATTAAAACATTTCAAGGAGGCAATATTATTACTTTAATTTTATGTCCATCAATAATATGATTCTCAAACAAATTAAGTGTCGTTAAATGCCATCAAACAGAAAAACATTCGATCGATCGCAACATCATATTCATTATTGGAAGTAATAAAAAAACTTCAAGCATCGCGTTATGAACCCAATAACAACGAGACCGTGAAAAAAATGTCATTAATTTCATTTAAAAAAATTAAAGTCTGCCGACGCAGCGACCAAAAAAGGAAAAAAACTTAATAAATCGAGCCAAATAACACATTACGAGGCTAATTTAAACGCTAAATTCTCTTGTTTAAATTAAGTACGAAACGAAGGGATTTTTCACAATAAATAATACCCTAATTACTGGTCAGGGTCCCATCAAAATGTTTTTATGGCGACATGCTGCTCACAAAAAAGAATAATACTCTAATTTGGACGACGTTATGCAAGACGTTGCAGTAAGTAAATGCTGTTGTTATTGGGAAATGGAAGTTCTAGACAAAATGAAATAAATGTTAAGTACCGAGGCACTTTAAAATTAATAGTTACTAAGTAAGTATTTAAAAAAAAACATTTAAGCAAGATTGTCATCCATCACTTTCACAAATAAACAGCAGAATAGCATTTAATGTAGAAATCGTTTTGTCATAAAAATATGACTGATTAAGATCACTGCTTTTTTAGTATCAAAGTAAATGCATTTTTTTTCGCAATTGCTGATTAGATATCTCTATATCTTCGACTTTATTTATAACTACAATATTGAGTTAAACAAATGGCGCACTTCTTTAAAGTGCATCAATAAGGAAGTGATAAAGTGGTGCAAGAATATTTGTTCAATATCTATAAAAAAATCTACACCATACCTACTATATTTACCTATACTGAAATGGTACAGACAAACTGGGCCAAGACACGCTAATTTGCAAAAAAAAAACAGTTATTGTGATAAACAAACCCCCATTTTTTTTGTTATTTCCACAAAATGTCCTTGACATGACTCATTCTTCAATCAAACAAATCCAACGGTTTTGCTATGTGTGCGCACAGGTCGAGCAAGTTTTCTAAAAACAATGAAGTATATGGACTAAAGATTCTAGAGTGTTAGAACCAATCTACCAAATGAATGTAAAAGAACTCAACGAATATTATGAAATTATATTATATAAATGTGATGTCTATAATTAAATACCAAAAAGAAATAGATAAACCTTAAAAAGCAACAACTAGAAAATAACAAATAGTATAATTACTGCACCGGCCGACTAAAAAGGCATTGGCGGACGAACGTTAAAACGTGTGGGCCGAGGCGAAGCCGAGGCACATAATATACGTGAGTCCATCAATGCCTGGTTTGGCCAAGGTTTGTATAGTACTTTTCTCAAATAATACGCGGAAATTAAAACTACGTAAATTAGGTAATTATAAATTCCAGAATCAATGACGAGCAAAGATAATTTTTAACGCGATAATAATTATGTTAATTTGTTTCGTTTTTACTTTAAACAGCTCCATTTGCAGGCCACATCGAAATAAAATCTTTGATAAGTTACCTTCTTGGTTAACATATTCCAAATTAAAAGTTTGTTACATTTATTTTCATTTTGTGGATATGAGTTTTCATAGTAATTCATTCGGCCGCTAAAAATGACAGACATGGATTTTCATACTAACTTTCGGCCGCTGCTCGCATGTATTTGACCTACTGGTCAAATACATGCGAGCAGCGGCCGAAAGTCCAACATCCAATATGCTGTACTCAGCATATTGGATTTACCTCGAAGTTCCAAGCATTTTTGAGAAAAATAATTATAAGTTCTTGGTTCACTACAACATAAAGCGGACCCTACAATCGGAGGCTTCCTCAACAGCCGCACACAATAAAATCACAGATTTGTGGACATTACAACGTCCAGTTTTAATTCCCTACAAAATTAGTTCAACCAGCTTCTTCTGAGTTTATATAAAAACTAATCAGAATCACGTCGGGAGCTTCGTATAAATTCTATCTGTTAAATAAAGTAAGGTTAAGTGTGGCTATCATTATTATGCAGTGTCCCGTACATCATTAAATAAGTAAGGTTTGGGGTGCCAAATCAAAGTCAGTTTTATAATCATCTTGGAATAAGTATTCAAATTTATCGGCTGTTGTTTTCAACTGAAACCTAGGTGTGCCTGAAAATATGATATTTAGAAACCAGTACCTAAATTCGATTTCGTTTTGTCAATTGAAAGGCTTATTTTCTGTGTCTACTGAAAAATTATTGATGATTTCATCTGTATCATAAAAATCTGCAAAAAAAACAGTGGTTCTTTTTTATTTGACATACGGAACCCAAAATGATTATTTACGATTGTGTAGGCCATTTTAGTGAGTCGGTCGGTAAGTGAGCACGAGACACATGTCAACATTTTTAATTGCATCGCTTCACGTAATTTATCGATTTGGTAATGGCCCAAAACAAAAATTCAATTAATTCTTCGGTTCATTTTTGTAGTATTTGTTTTTATTTTAAGTACAACTACTTGAATGTTGATTAGTTTACCGATTTAAGGTAAATTAATGGGGTCGTTAAAATATTGCTTATGCGGGTCGCAAGGGTGGATTTTTTGGCATAAATCTAAAGCCAAAAAAGTTTGTGCAAAAACGAACACATTAACGAAGAACGAGTTAACGAGTCCCTTATGTATTGCTACAACTAGGTATAGGCAGCTAATTGTGCAGTTCAGTTGTTGTCAAAGTAAGTAAAAGTGCCTATAAACATAGCGGTCCCGCTTTCAACAACTAAATGCAGTCATTTAGTTGACTATAGAGTGACTGCGGCGCGTGTGTGAACAGTTGGTGACACGGACTGAAACTATAGACCTTTGGCTTTTAACGTTACGTCGTCACTATTACGGGACAATTAGTAACTAACGAGATTGAAACTAAAAGAACAGTTACTTCAAATGAAATTGACGCGAGCAGCAAATATCACGAACAAAAGAAAATTATGATGTTTCATGCGATTTCCGGAGAACTTTTCCAGTGAAATCTTCTTCAAGCGCACTTTGCTCTCTTTCTGAATAGTGAACGAAACTAGACCGTCACGCTCGGTTCGTTGTCCCAAAATACAAGCGATAGCTTAGTTTGGGAACCAGTTTCACCAATTCCTGCGAATATTGTACCACTTATGTAGAACCAATAACATTGTGAATGATTTTTCCTGTACCAATAAAAATCTTTTTTTTTTTTGATTCTGAATCCCAAACCAAACTTGAAACTAAAAAAGAAAACTAAACAAAAAAGAAGTAGTCTGCTAGAGCACCCCTTTTTTAACCATCCTGTCTTGCGATAGAAACCAAGGAATTGCAGTGTTATTAGCCTAAAGTCCCATTTACACGATGCAAGTTTCTCACCCGTGGCATACAATAAAATTGAAGTAACAAATAACTTTGTACGACGGTGCAACTTTTATTGTAGTTCAACTTATGGTCACATATCATTAAATCGCACCGTCTAACTCAGGCTTAACACAAAACGAATTACCTCAATCAATCTGCCTAGCCTTTTCCAAACTATGTTGAAGTCGGCTCCTAGTCAAACCGGAAGCAGTTGGATACCAGTATTTTATATGTAGCGACTGCCTATCTGACTTCCACAACCCAGTTACTGGGTAACTTGATACGCCGATACCCCTTGGCAAGACTGGTTTTCAGACTTTTGGGCTTCTGACTACCCATGACGACTGTCAAAGATCTACGAACAATACCCAGGACATACATCTACGAACAATAACAATACTGTTTAACGTGCTTTCCGAGTCACGCCGTTGCTTAACCTTGAAGAACAACCAGTGCGGCCTGTTATTATTCAACCATGAACCCCTCAGAAAAAGAACTACTTACACCTCAGTTAGTCTGAAAAATTACAAACACCAAATCAAAATCAAAGCGAGCACTTGAGTTCCGATGAACACTGCAGTAAACCCAACATAATAATTATGATTATGAACAATCCGGAGAGCGATAATGAAATAATTTGCAACACTTTATTGCAATTACATTGCTCTATATCACAATCAAGGCATCGACTTGGCGGGTGGTAATCGAGTAATGGACCGACACCCTTTCGTTACAATCGATTGAGGTCAAATTAACAAATTAATTTGTATCGCTTTTTTTCTTTACACGGTAATCAGAGTTGCGGTTTTATTTGTGTTTTCTTAATTAGTGACGTTCACTTGTTAATTAAAATAGGCAATTAACAGATCCAGTGTACTTGTAATTTTAAGACTTTAACAATTGTTTTATAAACGCGGACATGCGTTTATAAAACAATCGTAAAAGTCTTACAGGCTCCTACATACTGGGGCGATTCGTCGCGCGACGCGAATTTTAACAAAACAATTTCTCACGGCGCACTATGCGGCGGCGTCACGTCGCGTGACAAATCGCCCCAGTATATAAGAGCCTTAAGTCTTGTAATTAAAAAGAAGTCTTCTGAACTTCGCAAGTTTCAGTCTTTGGTGATGCTTTATCTCTGCGAAAATCGATACGTACATCAATTGAATGTCCATGATTATGTTTTTTTTTAATTTGCATTTTGTAAGATCCGTCAGAATTATTCTATCGATGATTCAATTGAAATAACTATCACAATTTTATTATGATATACGTATACAATTATGATTTATTTTTTAGCCACATTCAATCAACCATGACGATCAAACCACTTTCCAAAATAAAATAAAAAGCGGGTAAAGTTTTGTATGAAGTTTGTGCTTAGTTAGGCACAAACTTCATACAAAACTTTACCCGCTATATTTTTGGTATTACACTTTGGGCCGTATGAATAAAAAAAAAATGTCGTAACCACACTTCATCACACAATTAAATCCCGTCAAAGAAAGGGTATCGCTGGTCCTCCATTATGGCCGCTATTGTAATATTCGACGCACAATGCCTTACTTATGGCCAGTTTAGGACATGAAAAAAGAAATGGCTAAGGTACTGTGAGATAGTGTTCGATAGTTCAGTTAGCAGTCAGAAGTTAAGTATAATAAATCAACAAACATAGCCGACAAAACCCTTGCTTTGACAGTTATTATTATAAACTCAAACTTTTCATAGTAGATTTCCAAATTGTTCTCGTAAAAAACACTGTATTTGATTAAAATGGTGTAAACAGGCCGTTAGCACTAAAATACGCAGAACCATTTAAAGCATAATCAGCCTATAATGTTCCCACTGCTTGGACACAGGCCTCCTCTTTGTGAATGTCACGGGTTGGTGGATGTCACATGTCTTCGAATTTTTGGTTCAAGGACATGCCGGTTTCCTTACGATGTTCCATCGCCGTTTTGATTGCAGTGGTGTTGGAATAATTTACACAAAGATAAGTGCCTCCTTGATAAAATGACAAATGGACTGTGTGAAAGATGCTAGTGGCTGGAAATGGAGTTATTGCTGAGATGAGGGCTGATTAGAAGTACCTATGAAAGTAGTAAACATGCTGCACCGATCCCAAAAAGAAATCAGGTTATGGATGATAAGGTATATGTTATGATTTTAGACCATATTTCACCGCACTACGCAACATACAAACTTTTACCTAAAATCCCGGTCAATGCTGTCAATCCTTGCCAGCGGTGTGTATCCCACGTTATTTGAGACCATAACAAATTCGTCAGATCAACGGCAAAGGCGACTTGACGGTGCGTTATGGATTCCGATGTATGAATATTATGATTGTTGCTTATTGTTACTGATGCGGTTCGGTGATTATTAAACTAAATCGTTAATATATTGTTGTACCTATATTATGTTTAGGTGTTAGATGATGTTTTAGCATTAACCTTTTTTTATTGTTATGGAATGTTATCAATCTACCTAGCCTTTTCCCAACTATGTTGGGGTCAGCTTCCAGTCTAACTGATAGCTGTTATATTCTGAATTAATAGGGTGGCTTATCCAGAAATTAATTTTGCGTAAATCATTTCTTTCCGCTACAGCGAATGTCCCCAAACTGTTAGGGTAGGATTTTACAAAATCTATAAATTCCTATCACCCGCATAGATTTTGTATGACATTGGCTGCACTTGCAAGATCGCCAGTACAAATAAGTGATAGTGGTAATATTGCATGTATAAGTACTCTACGCAAATAGATTAGGTCCAAAGATTTAGGCCGAGTCGATTGTTTGAATATCACGCCCAATCTGAAATGCCAATTTGAAAACTGTAATCTGGAAGGCTTGAACAGTGGTATCTGTGACAGATACTTAAACACTCTTGCACGTTGGTAGAAGATTTTGAAGCGTTTGCCGGTAGGAACCGTGCCTCTACTGTTAATCAAAGTCAACAATTTTCTCACTTCTTGAATTTCGAAGTATTTGTCGTCTCTCACGAATAATTACAGATGAAGAACAGTTGGTTGTTTCTGACCAACAGATGGACAATAGCCATCCCAAAAATTCCTACCACTAATTACCTACCTATTATAACCTAAATACATGGCTGTCATACCTGCCCCAGTTCTGATATAACACCGCAATCAAATAAACAAAAATGGCGTCTGCTCTCGGACTTTACCTTACGCATAAACCAAGTTATCAACAGTAATCAATCATACGATATTGTAGCTTAGAAATATAGTGATAAGGTTGAGGTTGAAAGCAAATGGATTTATAGCTTTGTAATGGTCGCATGACAGTTGATTAAAGGGGGCCGAAAAGCGCCGAGGTTGGGGTCCAAGGGACAGCGCCCCAGGTGTGTCACAGTAGGAGGCCCTCCTGATGATTGTATTTAAAATAAATAAGAACCTCAATGAACGATTGTCCATACCGTGGCTTATGAACGCGATATTCGTATCGATAATTTATGCGACGGTATTTGTGGTCAACTGTGGAATTGGAAGTTTAGTTTGTTTTTGTAACTGTGTTATGACATTCTTCCTTTCTGCAGAAGTATCGTTTATCTTCCTAAAAATCTTCACCAGATGACTCAAGCCAAATTCTTCTTCTACTTTCTGCTCTTGAGCACTGACTCTTCATTTAGGTACCTCTATCTAATTCGCTTCTAATTAGTCATCGTCTTCAGTAGATTATTCGTATGTCTGGCCAATTATTGAAAAAGCACCATTGTGCAAATGACTGTGTCATAACTGCTACTTTGAAAAACCTTAAAAGTTAGTTGGTAATTTTTTGGTTTAGCATTTTGCTACAAATGATAAACAAATAAAATATGAACCCAAAGCCACTCAAAATCAAAATCAAAATATTTTATTTCACTTAAACCTACATGGACACTTATGAAACGTCAGAAGCTAGATGCACGGTTCCAATTGGTCGTTTCCTATGGAGAAGAGCCGGCAAGAAACTCCACGGTTACTCTTTTAAAAATATTTGGCTTTTACAATATTTTCAAATTACAGTGTTAGTAGGCATGGGAGGACAATGTAGGCCTTTCAACAAGTACCAGGTACTTGAAGATGGTCAACAAATCTACAGTCCACTAAGCCTACAACGTTCTCACATTCACGAAATAGAAAATAATCTATGTAAAAGACAAATAATCAAAAAGTAATTTAAAAAAAAACCTATTTAAACCAAATGGCGTGATTGCTATTACAACTACATTAAATGGTCATACAATACTACACCAAATTAAAAAGAGCAACCCTTTCCCGGGCACCCGTAACTACTGCACTATTAAGTCTCATCCCCTCAAAGTGCACCACAAATAAAATCACCAAACACAATGAAAAAAACGAGGCGTAAACTCGCAATTAAATCCCTATCAAAATTGGACAAAGAATGAATAAATATGCATTGAATAGAACCGCCATCGCTATTAACCCTACATCTGGTAAAGGGTAGATGCGTTTATAATGGTCTTATAAGCGTCCTATAATCATAAGATTATTCTTTTTTTCAGTACAGCTTCATTAGTAATGTAATAATGTTTACAAAACGTATAATCATTGTAATGTATCGGCAACCCGTCAGATAGTTTCGAAAATACGTAATTGTAGGTTCGAATAATGGTTTTAAAACTGATTTTGAAGGTCTTTAGTGTAATGCCAGCTTGCGGTCCCATAAAGGACTAACAAAGTTTTTTTAGATAATTTCTGTTTGCTACTAATCCTTTATACAACAAGCTATAAGAACCTGGGGTGAGCAGTGGTGGCCCAGTGGTAATGGCCCCAACTTACGAGTTGTAAGTCGTAGGTTCGAACCAAGGCAGGCGCTTTACTTCATCACCATATCCGTCAAAACGGCGAAGAAAAACATCATGAGAAAATCGACATGTCCTAGAACCAAAAATTCAAAGACATGTGACATCTTCCAACTCGCACTGGGCCCGCGTGGTAGATTACAGCGCTTTCCCTCTCGAAGAGAGAAGGCTTGTTTCCCTGCAGTCGGAAAATTATATGCTAATTATGCTTATGCTATAATAACCTTATCAAGATAAATACTCATTACAAAGTAAAACATAGTAATGACAAAGATGATCCTTCTCTCATAAAAGATACAGCGGTAACGTGAACAGACTGAGAAATTACATCAAGAAAGACCTTGACTAAATCCAGCTCGAGAAAGATCTACTTACAGACAGTGCACAATATACCTAGTTGGAGATACGTTATTTTTTAATCGAAAGACCTGACAATAATACAACGAATCGTAAATTTTACAGCCGTCTTCCAAGTAACCGGCGACGCGCCTAAGTAGAATCCTGTGTTTGTTTATTTTTTGATAGGACTGTGTAACCGCGTGTGCCCTTTCTTCACGAAATACTTATTTTTTTCCCTTGGCTTTTTTATTTACGTCCCCCAATAAAGGACTTACTATACCTCTGATGTATGCTTGGTGTTATTGTTTCAGAGAAATTGAGATACGTTATTTTCTATAGTCCCTTTCGGAGGGTTTGTGTATTTTATCATTTATCAAGTAAGAATCCGGATTAGTTGAGTCATAGGTTAAGCCTAATAGTGATTCATTTAGCGATGATTTGTGTTCAATAGAACCTATAGATAAGAATCATGTAGTAACCATTTTTATATTACTCATTTGTAAACGGTATTTTCATTTCCTCTGGAATGTTAAGGGTGTTAACTTACCTTTTGTAATGGATAAAGTGTTACATGATACAGTCGAAATAAATGTTAGAGGTTACTAAACAATTTACTTTAAGTAGAAGTAAGTGAATTCACAAAGTAGAGCATCTTCAAACAGAAAAAATATCTGACTAAAAAGAATTATCCTTATGAGATCAACACTTTCAAAATTCGGAAACCCCAAAATACCGAAGCAGTTCCACATTTAGAATCAAACAACCACTGCCCTTAAAATTCATAGGACCCAAAAAAAAACCTATAACGCAGTAGGAATCCAAAATAAAATTATACACACATAATCTTATATCTGTAAGATCCGTGTTAAAGTGTTAACAATAGATATTTGTTCGGATTTCAATCGAGTTGTGACAAGATACGGTCTTAGATAACAGTGGTAGGACCTATGCCACATAATAATGTAGACAAAGAAGGTCCAGGCGATATTAAAAGGCATAATCACGCCCACAATAAAAACGAGAAATCACATAAAAATTCAGATGAAAAACCAGAAAGTAGGCCAGACATCCTGAAGATATTTTGTTTTTTGAAGAAGTCTCTGCTACAAGACCATAAAGGTCATTTATTTTACTATATGGAAGCATGGCTTAAATACGACACAGAATAAGCACACGATAGGTCATATGTTAGATGAGAGCCATACCAACTAGAATTGTGCGAGACAAAACATTATGTATCAACATTTACCTCACTGACACTGAAAGTTTGTTATCTCAAACATCATAATATTGCATTTTTTAATTGTGCAAGATCATACCTATCCTTGCTTTATTTACATCGTCGTCATATCCAAGTAAAGTCTCAGCTTTACTAGTCCACACTGGTCACTACTAGTTGCGTATTTCGTTGCGTTCTCCTTGTTTCAATAAATTTTCATTGGTTGTATTCATTGAAACTTCTGCATCCATAATTATATTCTGTGCTCATGGTTTCTACTACGGATTAAAACTAGAATCATTGAATATTTTACGGGCTTTTATATTTGATTGTGTTTTGTTTACATTAATATGTCATTATTAGTTATTTTGACTCTGGAATTTAGATTAAATGTTTGTTTGTTGACTTTATTTTTGTATAAGATTCCAGTTAAAAGTAATATCAAGAATTTGAGCTTGAGTTTTTTCGATAAAAATTTGTAGGTACTTGGATTATGACGATTATATTTTCATAATTTGAAATTGTTCTACGTAATATTAAAATCTAACGAAACTTTGTAGACTGTACACACTATTGAAGTTTCAGTATTTATTTCTGAATCCACGAAGTCTTCAGAAGTCTATAGGTTTTGCACCATACCACTTTGCATTTATTGTGGCTTCTGGCTTATCAGCTCATCATCGCAATTGTCCGTCAGATGCACCAGTCAGATTTTCTCTATAAAATATTATTGTAATCATTCAAAATGTACCAGGTCATAAAGAAAACTCTTTTTTTCTTTTTCAAATGCAAGCATCCCAAGAATGAGCAAACACAAAGAAAAATAAAATGGTAAAAATGTCTCAATTTGACAAATGTATTCACATAACACGGTCTCCGATGGGCGCCATGCCACTTGTCGTGTGTCTACGCACATTTTTATACGTCCTCACCTCGCGCACGCGCAATGCATCCAGTTGCTGAACAAATAAAACATTCGGTTTGTATAGCGATAGTTTATTGTGACCTTTTATAAATATTTTTATGTGAGCACTTCATGTATTATGAATACGGAGAATTGGTTATGAAGATTCTTGATTGCATAATGCAATAAAAATATAAGAAAAATATCGTGAGGGTCTTCAATTAGCAATAGATGGGACAGTAGCGCTTTAGCTGAAAGCCTGCAATAAAAAGGTCGTATTTTCAGTAATTCTTGTAAGCTACAAAGCCAAATATTAATAAACTGAACATTTCTCAATAGCGGCAAATATTTTATTTACGTTTTCTTAACTAGGCATTTGTCATACCGCCTATTCCAAAAATGTAGGGTAGTGAAATGTCGTAAAAACATTGTAAAATCTCGTCAACAGTCCACGAAACAAGCAAACTGAAATTTTGGTGAGCACGGCATAATATAGCCACAGAACCGGTGACCGTTGGAGTAGATATAATCCGCAAATCGCTAGGTGGTACAATGATATTCTCAGGATGGCTGCTAGCAGCTGAATGAGAGTAGTCAAGGATTAGTTTCAGCGGCGTGTGATTAGAGAAACCTAGGTCCAGCAGTAGACTGCTATAGACTGGTAATGATCACTCTTCCGCATATCAAGAAAGAGGCTGCGTATTTTGGGATACGTCAAGGCGGTAATTTATATAAGTACACTCGAAATTTCTTTGATGTAATGCGAATTGGGATGTTATGTCGTTATTGCCCCAGTCATTCTCCACGTTTACACTTTCAATATCATCAACCCTAAAACGTGCGTTGAAATCCAACCCATTGAATGGCTCACATTTTTATTTAACCGCACAATAACCGTACCGCACGAAGCGCGCGCGCACGACGCGGGGCGGGGCAAAGCGACCCGCGATTATCGTTGCCTTTTTTTTGTTATTTGCGCCGTAGATACTTTTTACATCGCCGTTCAATTACTGAAGCGCGAGTGTGGTGAGCGTTGGCTTAGTATGGATAAGGTCTTTGTTTAATTTTAATAGTTTTCTCTAAGATATTGTCAAAGAAAAGCCACAAATCCAGGTTTTCTTGATACACTTAAACCAAAGTCATCAAGAAGTTTGATTGTATATTTTATTGATTTATTAGCAGTCCACTGCTGGACATAGGCCTCTCCCAAGTTGCACAACATTACCGTATTTTCTGCCTTCTACCTCCAGTCTGGCAGCAGATCTAATAAATTCTTACATTTTCTATTTTAACTGAACTAACATAAATACAACAAAAAAAAAACAAATTAAAAAAAAACAACAAATTTTAATTTGGTCACAATTCTTTAGAAAATATTTGCACATAAAAACATAACGCTATTTCACGTAATGACGGGGTATGAATATTTCCAATCTGATAAGAAATCAAAGCTGTCCAGTCAGCTGTAACATCATTTTCGCTAAAACTCAACAACCTACAAAGCTTAGGGTATATTTATTAGTGATGAGACACGTCTGCCACATAAGCACATCGCCAGCCGTATCAATGTAGCTCGCCGTCCGATAAGGCCCAGGCCCGAGTCGACGGCGCGTTGTGTTCCACGCGCGCCTCAAAGAGATGTCAGCACAACTGACGACGGGGTCTGATAGGGCCCATGCCTGCGGGGAGGCGGGAAAGTCTGAAAGGGTTACCGTGGCCTCTGGCATTATACCTGCAACTGAAGGAACACAAGTGGGTTTTAATCAGTAAGAGTTTGACACACCCCGGGGGGGCGTGTCTCTACCCAGAGAGAACTTATTTGATAATTTTAAAACATTTTCACGCGATCGACACGAAGCAGAAGAACAAAATATTGAAAACTATTATAGGAAGCTATTATTGTGTACCTACCTTCATTAAAGAAGAAATTGATTCAATTGATTTATAACACTTACTCGCCGTAGTCAAATAACTATACAATAACAAAATAAATAAACCTCAGAGCGTATCCACCCAATTCCCGTCGCTGCGCCCACGCACCCTGATTGCGCTCGCCTTGACATTAGTTCGACTGTCGCGACCGCCGCGTCTTGCTCGCTTCACGTGAACACACACACCCGACACGAGCCGAATGATATATTTAATGTTACGAAACATTACTTTTCTTCCTGCAGTAAAAAAGATTCAATTTGACGTTCAGATGTTTTGCTTGGGAAGACAATGTCAGTTAGTGCATTTTGTTGAAACTCATCTGTATGATTTGTAGATTGTCTTGCAATTAAGATGACGGCTCTGCGCTGTTTGGAAAACTGTGTTATATTTTTATTGATTGGATTTTTTTTATTATCTACTTAGTATACTTTTTTTCTGCCTATCCAAGCGAGAGTGATATCTTTTTGGAAAAAATATAATAGGCATGTTTATGTTTCGATATTTCGGCGATAACTCTTGTGTAAATTATGCTCCAAATTTAATATATCAAGCCTAAAATGAGGACTTCTTTAGTGTGCCCACTATTACTGTTATATTGTGCTATAATACGAACCCAAAGGCGTAAGAATCTTCATTCAGACACGTCCGATGTTCTTGCTTGCTTTACTCGCTATCCTTTTGTCTCGATTCTGTTCGGTTCATCGAATCTAGCATTATGTTAGGCTAGAGATATCTCCTTCAAGTCTAGATGTTCCGTGTGATTTGTTTATAACATCACCGGAGAAAACATTTTAATGTTGTTGGTGCGAAGCTCATGTTATCATAGAAATTTCATTATTGCTGGAAAAGCATAATGGTTTCGATTTTCTTACTACGAGTATATAGCTATAATAAGTTATACACTTGGATTTTCTTTTTAATTTTCTCCCCTTTATATGCTTTGACTGCCATATAAAGATTATAATTGTATTCTTTTTTCTCTAAATCGACTGCATAAACCAAGTCGTTTATTTCTAACATTGTAATCTCAGCAGACAAACTTAGAATCTCGAGTTTAAATTATTATTCCAGGTAGTTAATACAAGAATTCTTCAAAGTCTTGCCAGTTCATTATAGACATTCGCACTTATCTTTAAATTGCTTTTTCTTTTTATCTAACCAACACATGTACTTTAAAGACAAAAGCAACAGCCAATAAAGTTATAGGTAGTTTCTTCGTAACATCATTGACAAGTTTTATCGTCGATCTTACTTTCTTTAAACACGTATTTTATAATTACACGCCTGCTGACGCATTTTCAAAGTTAATTATGATTTCCCATTTACAATTTACTAGTTTAAGGAGATAAAGTGCACTATCATAGCTCTCCACTGCTTTCATAGATTTTTCACGATAGTCATCACGATTTCACTGAATCCATGTTTTAATGAAGTGAATTGGTTGAAATAAAAACCGATTCACATTCTCTTCTGAATATTCTAGCATTGGACTAGTCATAGTCTATTGGATTATACTAGTCAATATTATTGCATATTTCTACCCAGCAGGTTTGCTTGATTCTCAACTTTGCAATTCAGTTTCTATGAGGTCGGCAACTTACCTATTATCAATGCTCTTTGTGTTGCAGATTTCATAGACGATGGTGACCAGTATATATTAGTATGAGGAGCCTATTAGTCAACTGCGAAAATGTATACGTATTTATTAATTCTAAGAACCAGCTGTAGTATTTTACCGGTAGACCGTTTAAGAAGTAACGGAAACAGTAAACACTTCTGTACTATAGGCGTTGATACTACAAACTTTTGTGTCGCAACCGAAGCGGTAAACCTTCAGTAACTAGGTACTTATGCAGTATTGTTTACTGCGAATGTATGCGTTATTGCTAATAAATAACGCGGTACCGTTTGATTTCCTTCCTGCAACAAGTACTGCTTAGGTACTGAATAAAATTTTCATGGCTCCCATATGCTTTCTGCTTTCGTGAGGAACTATGAATGCTCTACCGTTACAGCTCTTTCATTTTATTGTTGTGTTCTGAGTAATGTAATTTCGGTTGGCTATTTATTTTCACATTCGTTGCCTCTGGGATCTTTGTAATGGCAAGCAAATGTTTGTGTCAAGAACATTGAACATGTCGGTCATAGAACATTTCGGTCATAGAACATTCATAGTGTACTGTTGTTCGATTTTCATATAAGATCCCAACCTTTATGTGCCCGTTACCGATAACTGGTTAAAACTGAGTATTTTTAAAGAAAGAAATAAAAACCTACGAAGTTATTTGCAAAAACTTTATGATATTTTTGAATCAACTTACACATAAACTTATAATATAAATACCTTAAAAAGGAACAAAAATACACCATCAAAACCTTATATCTCAATAACAAACCCATAAAAATACCTGAAACGAACAGGTTATCAACACTTTGAAACCGCACACCAAGATTTCGAATCTCAAAATCAATGCTAGTAGATAAGATAAGGACTTCAAACCGAACCACTTGACTAGACCCTTTTGATCCTTCATTTTTTGCATAACGAGGGGTCTTTAATACTGGTGGGTTAAAGTGAGCCTTAATTAGGTTCTGTAGTGTCCGTCACCGCGTATTAAGCCGTCGTTTCATCAGTGGAGTTGTTTCTGGATGAAGAAACAAGCGGCGCCTGGCGCTTGAGGCTTGTATGGCGACGCATTATCGCTGCGTCTCGTGTTACTACGTTCTTCCAAGGCATGTGAAATGACGTCACTGGTGTATAATATTTGAATTTTGATATTCGGATTTAAGGGTGGAACAGTAGATGGACTTCTAAATTAAGCTTCTGCTTCAAGACCTGGGGTGTGATTCTGTAAGACCTCATTCTAAACTTCGAATCTGAATCCGCTGTGAGTTTCTTGATTGGCATTCTAAAAACTCGGTTGATACACTAGCGCTACCCTTGCAAGCGTGTCAGCGAGTTGAACTAAATTGACCGTAAGCTTTTGACAAATAAAGTATGAGATGACGTAAGAAGTGGCATTCATTACGGTAATTCCCCCGTCACTTCGACGCTCACTTCGCACTCGAACCCGAACACATTTTGAACCTTATGCGAAGTGAAAGTGAATAGGGATGTGAGATGCGAGTTGTTGATTGAATTTAACAGAATCGACGTACTGCGTTTATTAGGAATTATAAAGGGGTAAAATCAGGGTCCTCCATCGCTTTGATTATAGTAATCCACCTGTCTGTTTCTACATATTTAATGTCAACACCCATAATAAAATAAGTACCTATATTTTGTAAGTTATGCGAAGCCTATTTTAGGTCTTTATTAACGATTTATATATTGAAAAATCCTTTCACGCGGATAGTTTTTTTTTGAGCAGATATTTAATTTATTTAAACATCTTTCTATACCTACTTACATCTTCTTCGAGCCTGAATCAACTTTTAGTTTGATTGCACCAACTGCACTTGAATCTCACATGTTGCTGTCAATAAAGACTAAAGTACCTAATAAAAAAGTTTTGCAATAAAAATTGCCTCCAACTATACATGCGGAAGCTATCTCTAGGGATGTCACAATTCACTGTCAGATATTTTGAATTGAGAATCCCATAAAACTGTCCATAGCGCCCACAATACAACTGTCGTATATTTCTTTCCATACCAAGATACACCTCCGTCAATTTGAAATTCTTAGTTCATAAAATTGAAGATTAGTAAAACATTACGTAGGTGCATAAAGGCGCTTAGTAAATTAACAGTTTAATTTTAACATTCTTTTGTAGATTGTATTAAGAAAAATAATTAAATCAAATCTTAAAATTTTCAATATACCTAGTCTGATCACCACCACAAATTTTCACACACCGTTGATGCTATAAGAAAAGCTAGAATACTCTATTGAAAGAGAAAGCAAAAGTGACAAAAGCAACAAATAATTAAAAACACAAGCAACCGATCTAAAAATATCTTCCAACACATTGTATCCAAAAATTTGCTAATCCAAAACAAATACTAACCATAGGATAGTCCAAACTTCACACCTTCGTATCCCATGGGAAATTAACCTGAACAAATTTACATACAAACTTAGAACTATGGGAAAAAATTTCCAAAGTTAATCCTATTCCTACTGAGCTTTACAAAAATAAATCCTTGTTTGGCTGTCCAGATGGAGTTAGCTATCTGACAGGTGACAAGCAAGTTAATGATTTCGTTAATCTCTATTATTAGAAGATCATTTTCTGTACTGACATCAGCATCATTTCTCTCTGGTTTTAGAATTACTAGAGGCATCCGATTAAGGGTGCTTGTACACATCTTATCTCTATGCGAATGTTCTGATCACCCATTGTTTTGTATGAATGTTCGTTGAACTAGATAAGGAATCCGTATCTATCTAGTTCTAGCCTTCGTGTTCAAACATTCCAACAAAATAATTGGCGTTCGGTATTCAAAGGCGATTGTACTCTTTGAGTACTAGCATAAGAGAGCTCATGTATGAGATAGGGAAGTATAATTAGTTTAGAATCATTTTCTTCTTTCATACGTTTCATTGTTTTATTCAAAACACTATTTTCTGCTTTTTTTTCTTTGATGTATGAAGGACAAATACAATAAACTTGACTTATAGATTCTTGTTCTTCCTCGAAAAACTGTCACTTTCCGTTATTTTACCTTAGTTTTTATATACAGGCAGATTAAAAAGATATTTAATTTAAATAGCGTTAGGATGTTCATCCAATCGTACAAATTCTCAAACAAATTCATATATAATCCCATTTAGTGACAATACGTGTCAGCTTTAGCAAGTATCCTCAAGCTAAAAGGGCTAAGAGTCAGTTTACCGTGCAAACAGCAAACAAACATCATCCCACGTAGAAAAAGGGACTGGCCACTAACAAAACACATCTTTGTCTCAATCACAGATCGGATTAGACGAAAACTATAATCGGATTTTAAATGTAAAGTTATTGTTTAAAATTATCCCACCCAGTTGCGGTCGAAATGTATAAAAGGGACAATGTACCCGGGTTTTGTCCATGATGGATTTACAACTTTGGGACATGTCTTTTTTATCCAATCAAGGATGTCTATTTCTTTAGGCGTTTAATCCTGGTTAGCCAGTCTTTTCCTTGGCATCCATTCAATAATGAACTGTAGCTTTTGGAGCAAAGAGCTTGGATTTGTTTGCGGGTGATATTTTAATCATTCACTTTTTGTCATATGATTTATGACTTTCAAAGCGAGCTACTGTTTATTACGTTTGGATTTAGATAACTGTATGAATCTTCGGGTCTTTCTTCATTGGTGCTAATCCTTTTTGAGCTAAAACACGTGCCCGTTAATTTTTGCAAACTTTTTGCATATTTTATGCACCGTTATGGTTTAAGTTTTTCACTATTTTAATTATAAAAAGTGGACCGCTATTTGTCGCCCTTTTAAGTTTTTTGTATATTGGTAGTGCTGACTTTACCCGCATCTTATTTAGCTTAAGTTTACTATAAAGCTGCTGAATTATCTCTACACGATTTTTTGTTTTGAAATCACCAAAATTAGTACTTATTTACAAGAGTAGTCGAAATCCAAACTCTCATCGCTTGACATACAAAACCACACGAATCTAAATAAACTTACCAAAATGAGGACGTACTTAATTTCACTTAAAGCACTATCACGTCAATCGACACCATAGACGAATACCACCAAGAAACGTGGATAGAGTTTACTTTCCGACAAAACCCGATGATTTCCGAAGTTGTCACTAAATAAAGTGATAGACTCTGAGAAGCTGTCGTATCTTGTAATCGTATATTGTGTTAACACCAGCTTTTGAGAAGCACCAGGATATGTCCTGATCTTGTCTTTTAAGCAAGATAACTACTCACCCACAGACAAATGCAGAACGTCCTTTTTCAGATCAGTTATAAAATCGCTGAACTTGTGCTAGAATAGTTTCCTGCAATGGAATAGATACCTTCTCATTTTCGTAAATTCCTGCCTACTCTCTGAAAAGCTGCAGAAACTTAAATATTGCCGAAAAATTTATCTGTACACTTAAAGTAACATAGATAGCAGAAAGTCTGTGCAAAAATGTCTTTAAATCTAATAAATCGTCATTTTGGCCAGCCTTTTCTCAAATATGTGGAGGTCAGCTTCCAGTCTAAGCACATGCAGTTGAATACTAGTATTGCACCTAATAGATTGACTAATAAAGTTCCCTGTCTCAAGAAAAGATGTTTTTCATAGTCATACGACTTCATTATTACATCCGTCGTCGCCCGTCGGGTCTCACCGCTCATGAATTATCACTCAATTAATAAAAGAAAATGTGAGCACGAATATTTTCCAAGGAAATATATTTTCTAAGCAATTGTACAGTCAAGTTATAAATAAAGGTTCCAACTACGTTATGTCAATATTTTGACTGAAAACAACATTTCGAAAAGGTGACTTGCGCCCGCTATGGGAGAAAGGAATTTGTCTGAAAACTATGACCGTGAGAACCTATAAATTCTCAGACTTAAGGAAAAGGACTCTCAGACTCAGAGAAAGGATGGACTGAGTTTAGTGAAACTTCTTTTACGACTCATGACATTTCTGGAATCCACGAATTCATCAAGCTTAAATTCCATAATTTTCGTGTACTACATCAAACGAATACATCATGGCGCAATTAGGATTTGCGAATCGGTTTTAACAATTGCTTATGGAATTAAGACATCAGTTGGTATTCCCTTTGTTGCGCCATCGTGAATTATTGTAATGTTCCAACGTTTGCGCCGGTAGCTAGTCGAGCTCAAAAAAATCATCAATTATTAAAATCTCAGAGGTCAAGACATGTGACATCTACAAACCCGCACTAGGGTCGCGCCCTTCTCACCGAGAGGAGGCCTGTGTCCCAGCAGTGGGAACATTATAGGCTAATTATGCTTACGCTTATGTAGAGGTCGCTATGGCTGCATTTTTTAAGGATAAGGGTTGGGACACAGTTTATGTCACAACTTCACAACCACACCAGACCTTGCTACCGTACCGTGAGATAGCCCCTGATGCCGTGGAAGCGGCAAAGTATTGGGGTTTTTTTTTTTTTAATACACTGTCGTACCCTCTTCCCTATGCGAAGACGAGAAGATGAAAATACTCAGTAATGCTAGCACAAGCACATGGTCATCTGATGCACATTTTCGTAGTATATTTTCACGACTACATTTATATGACACAATTTTGTTTTGTGTTTGTTTTTCTAATGAATGTCCAAACACTGCAAGGTCAGGTTTTCGGTACAAAACTAGACTAAAGTGTCATATTTTTTTATTTGAAAACCGACTATGTAATAAGACGAAACATCTTTATGACAAGGCAATTAGATAAATCGTTATTTAAAGCTAGAGAACAGTATAAAAACAAACACTGTTGATTTGATAATGCGCGTGCATGTACACCATAAACTTTTTGCAAAACCATCTCTATGATTTGGGTTTTTCCATAAGAAAACATGGCTTGCTTACTGCAAAAAAATAGTTCTTGACATGAATTTATTTTAACTGATTATGAAGACTCCTCTAGGTTTTTTTTTCTTTTATTTGTATTTTTGTCTCAAAGCATTCATGATTGAGTCATAGATGGCGCTACTAGTAACTCTTTTAGACATTTTCTTCGATTCATTTTATTTGTAATGAAATTTTTGGCTTTTAGAAAAAATACTTTGGCACTACTAAGGGCTACATTATAACACCTTCAACCACAGCTGACTCTACCTGCCATATATCAGTGTTCACACAAAATTCGTACCGGAAAACAGTTCTAAAAATGGGACCAGTATCCACTGCGGTGGTCCCTTATCGGGTATATGTCCACCATCGCTTCCAATGAGACATTTCACCTTTTTTATTGCCGTGCTCTTCGCGACTTCACGACACAAAAATATCACACCACACCAAAAAGTCGTAATACGATCTTGGTGACTCAAAAATAAGGTTGGGTTTCGTTTGTATTTGAGTGTATGGTCAGCAAATAAAGTGTTGTCGCCAGTATAGTTTTATCATGGTGCTTTCTCGCCTTTTTACGACGTAACGTGTGAGTCAAAGTGTCGTAGATACAATTATCGATTAGGTAATGTTATCGGGACCGATCTTTTGTCTTCCGGTATATTTTTGTTGGTTTAGGTCCGTTTTCGGCACTGGTGGCGCTATAGCGTATCGGTTATGTTTGTTTCCTGTTTTGTTTCACAGTATTTGGAAATATTTATTTTTGTTTATAATTTTTTTGTGCAAAAACTCTTATTTGTTTTTCTGCTATGCGCTTAGACACGGGTTTTTTTCCTTTCAAGACACTTTGATTATATTTTGGACTTATGCTGCCTAAAGGCCCTTTTTTACATGTTCGAGGAAAAATATATCAGTGTGACTAAAAAATACCGATACCCACTCTCATTGTGTAAGTTTTGTTTTATTTCAATGTCCAAATCATTGCTAAAACCTGTGAAATCAAAACTAACAATAAAACTGCATAATCAATTTTTATTAACGTAAAGAGGGATCACTTTTCAACGTCCACAGTATCTTTTTTCTCGGATTTCACTTAAATCATATTAAGTTGTACATTTTATTATTCATGGATAACAATTTATTAATTAATTATACAAAGTACCAATATTTTACTTCACGGGATCCTTCGAATCCTATTTATAATTTGAGCTCTATTGCAGCTAATTAAAGTTTGATATCAAATGAAATCATTGGATAAGGCTGCTCAAGTGCACTGAACTGATAGGTACTGTAGGCATATTTAAAGATACATGCACGTGTGTTGATGTCGGATCAAATATTATTGTGTACTGATAGCAAAAAAGTTTTGATTGGTTGGTTTGCACCACAAATCACTAAATGCGTTTAGCGCATACACATTTACACACAATAATATTATGTAAATCATTATTCTGTCTCTGTCATCTTCAAACGATTGACAGAAACAGAGCGATCTTTTAAATTCGTTTACCTGTAAACGTATTTAGCAATTTTTGGTGCAAGCTGACCTCACTGGATAGTAAGGCATACCATACTATGTCATGTCATACAAAGCAATTTGCTGGGCTTTTTCCAGTTTATTGATAGTCCTTATCACAAAAACCATAATTACTTCCTGATTAACGCTTTTATGAATGCGCAATCTGAAACAAAATTGAATGCCATTACTGATTGAGCAGGCATAAATATAGTACTAGGTGTATTTTGATAAAGTCTATAAGTTGCTTAATTTTGTTTAATAAAATTTCTGTGTAACTCGGTACAAGCAGACAACCACCACGTCGTAAAATCACGTAATTAATTTAATAAATACTAATTAGTAACTGCCACAACAACTATTCCTGCTGTCCCTACACTTTGACGTCTTTATACGTTTGTATGAATGCAATAATATGCACATATTTAAGCTCACTTTTATGCAATCCGATGCCAGGAGACAATTTACAATGTCTTATAATTTTCTTTACTGAAGTAGCTTCGCTGTGCAGTGAAAATTATACTCAGGATTAAATTATAGCACATTTTTGCTAGAAATATTGTGACTTGTGCGTTAGGGTTTAAACTTACCGGGGTTTACGAGATTTGTAGCGTTTTTAGTTCTTTTATATTTATGGGTAGTGGAGCTTTTCGTTTTAGCTTTTAAAAAGTTCGTGTCTGGTAGTACTCATATTACCTTCAGCATTGCAGCTTGTACCTATACTTACAGGCAAGTGTGATCCAATAATTAAGTTTTGAAGTTTTTGGTTTTTGAATTTATCAGATTTACACTTAATTTATTCATGTCATGGGTATGACTGTTAAAATGGAAATTAAATATACTGTGGCGGTATCTACATCTCCACATGCGAACTACGCATCAAAGACATGACGTCACACAAAAATCCTGACGTCACTTAAATCTTGCATCGCGCAATTAAAGTTTACCGTGCAATGGACATATATATAAGAACCCGACATCAATCGTCGGGCCGTTGCCCGCCAGACACAACAACCATCTAGTCGGAGGATCCTCCCTTTTCTATGGTGGATGAGTGAACTTTACACCCTGTTCCTAATACCCCTAAAATACTATAAATAATATAAGTTTATTTTCAAATTAATTAACTTAAAATTAAATTGACAGATTGCCATCCCAACCATTTAAGATCTTGAATTCCACCATTTACTTATCTTTTCTATCAGCAAAAAAAAAATTGTAATTACTAGCAAAGTCCCTCAATGTATCCCTACCTTTACTTCTCTAGTAGCCTTTGCACTATGTAATCTGAACATCGCACACAATCGCTTGGCATCGCGCATCGCTACGAACGCAATAATTTGCTGCACAGGACTTGACACCGATATGCACACGAAACACGTTAAGCTAATATTATGTATTTATCTTTGCCTTTTTATTACCAATGCCTTTAATTTGTTTGCATCGTTTTAGGTAGTAGCAATCGATATTGATTGGTAAAATTATGTCGGACTCTTGGTATCCCTCCATGTAAAACAATCAAAGTTTTCTAAAAACAGTTTTAACTACACTGTGTATGTTTATTGCAAAATTTAGTAACCCCATGCCGGAAATCCTTACAAAAATATGCACACAATGATACACAAGAACATGCAAGTTCAATTGGCGGCCACAAGTCCACAACGCAGGTGGGTACCGCCTTCTCGGTACCAAATTATACACCAGAACCTATAATTAATTTTGTCTCGTTACCCATGTTAATAAGACTATATTGTTACCAGTTATTTGTATGCAAATGTGCACTTTTTTGTGGTAACAATTAATTCCTGTTGTTTTTTTTTTAAATTAAAAATTTTTATCGCGATGTTTTTATTTCTGTTTTTGCTGACGTTACTTACCTATAATGTAGCGAAGTGTATCTAGTAGTAGATACTAGACGCATTTAAAGCCAAATTAATTAGAAAACCTTAAATCAATAGACGTCCATTTCATCAACGAAGTTAGCATCATAAATTATGACGTCAAAACAATAGAGCTCCGTTTACACAGAGTTCCACGACAAATTGCCGCCAGTCGAGACGGGTGCGACAAAAAAATCGCGCCACTTTGAACACAAAAACGTTTTTATTGCGACTAACGAGACACCCCTGATGCTATCGTGTGTATTACTTTCATCCCTAATCTGTAACGTTGTTGCTTTCGATGACCGCGTCCTTATAATTAGATGGTGGTGGGTTTACATGCCACACTGCATGCCATGTTTTTAGTCTTTTGTTACTTTTTTTATTATTTATTCATGTGAAAAAATAACGGTTAGTAGGTATGAAAGAATAGTATAAAAATAAATTATAGGTACTAAGTACTTACGCTGTTATTTTTAATTTAGAGATTAGAGATATGGTTTATTAATTGTTCCAGTAAAATATTTTATTTCCAATCTTTTTGTAATTTTCAAAGATACTTGTGTAAGTATGTATGTATTCTAAACGAGTTAATTTAAACAAATTCCAAAAACAGCGAATTTTTCTTTCCACCCATTACTAATCTTACCACCTAAGTTAAAACATTCCCGAATACATATCCATTATGACCACTTCGCAATAAACACTGACATCCAAATGTGAACCAGCTCTAACATTTTTTGTCGCCTTAGTAACGATAATCATGTCACACGTTTTTTACAGCAAACCACACAGGACAAAATGGCGTTACCATCAGATTATCATAGGCTTGTGGTCGGATTATTACTTCATTTTTTTCAACCTTTGCCTACCTGTTCCAAAGCCCGAGATCCTTAGATGATAGCATCATTCCTGAATCGTTACCAATTGACCATTATACTTTGACCTGTAGAATTCTTCCTATTGAGTGCATACAGAGGTCAAGTTATGTCGGTGGTATTACACAAATTAATAAGCCAAGCAAGCTTCTTAACCGGGTGAATATTTTGTATATTATACCTATTAGAAATTTGTCGAAACATTTTGGTTGAGTGTGTTAAGATAAATACAGATTTGACTTTTATTTTTGTTCCTCGCGTTAAATATTTGAGGGATTTGTTAGCATTGTCTGAATGTTTGATCAAATGTTTAGAGCTGATAACGAGGGAATGTTTGATTCATACTTTGGAAGATTTAAAATAGAATTTGGATTATAAAAATTCCGCTGCCACTGAAATGTTACAGCTTCTTCAACACTGCTATGAGAAACGAAGTTGGTACGGTAGTAGTAATGGAACTAAATTATCTGCTTATTAGTTTAAATATAAAACTAACTGCTTCAAGCACCAACAATGTAACCTGATGTTAGAGTCTAAAATTGCATTTTCCCCAGTAATTGTTTTAGGAATGACATTCTACTCTTAATTTTTGCATCTGCTGGAATTATTGGTAAAAGAGGATTATTTAGCATCAATTTGTGTTTCGTCTAAGTCTACCTATCATCATCATCATTTCAGCCGAAAGACGTCCACTGCTGGACATAGGCCTCCCCCAAGCACCTCCACTTCGACCGGTCCTATGCTTCAGAATAATTACTTTCATAGAATGTAGGTTTTATCTATACTATAATTTCTCAGGGTGATATAAAGCATAGCGTTCAGCGTACGTGGGATCCTTCTGCCAAAGCCGTTACATTAACCATTTCAGCACATGCTTAAAAACCGATAAACGACTTAGAAAATGCCGGAATCTCGACAATTTATGTTAACACAAGTGTTTCGCTCGTACATTATCGGGTTTAACTGGTGTCAATTGAATTTTATAGGCTTTTACACGCCTTGTGGCTTTACGAGCGAATAAGCGAAATTGAACGAGTCTCGTCCGTCGGCGTCTCTTGCTACACGTTTACACTAATGCATTTTTTATATGACATTCGATAGTTATTTTCTTGCAATCCTGTTGTCTTTATGGCTATACAAGTCTGTTGTGATTTAAAAGTCGTCTGTACGGTGTTGATCTGTTTTCTCGCTATGCCATTAGTTCATTACTTTCATATATATCCCATTAAATAAAATTAAGTTATAACGTTAATAAAACAGCATACATATCACTGAATACAAAAACTTGGTTTATTAATAACGCGCAACTAAAATAACATCCATATTTGTTTGGATTTGTGTCCGGTTGATGGCAATAGGCTCGCCCTCTGTTACGTAGGACTTAGAGTAAAACTACGATAACATGGCGCGCCCCTCCCTCCAAATTACTGTTTCAATGTGTGTAGGTCAAATCCGTTTAATCACATCAAATTAGTGGATTTGTTTTGTTTTACGGCCGTCTCATTACGCACACATGCGTCGTGAGTCTTGGTGGCGCTTTGTAAATACTTTCACAAACACTTTATAACATTTTGAATTTTGGAGGGGCGCGCCATGTTATCGTAGTTTTACTCTACACATCTGGCGAGATATGGGTGCACCTCTGCCTAACCCTTCAGGGAATACAGGCGTAATGTTGTGTTGTGTAAATTAACACATTTTTACCCTACATGATTGGAATATAATAAACCGCGATACTGTTCATCATTTTCTGCGATTGATATCATCTCACAATATTATCAACAATTTCTACATCAACAAAAAAATGCAGCAAAAGTATTCAAAATATACCGTAAGCGTTAATTGTCAAATCATAGCAGTTAAGCTACAGTTAGTCAAGCCGATAATTGGATGGGTGACCGATTTTAGTAGACAACTCGTTCTTCAAGGCGACCGAATACCACGCAATCAATGTAGCGTGTGATTACAGGCTTTACTTTGTAAGGTGGTATTTTTGGCATGTTCTGCGTAGAATTGATAGTGTATTATAGGAATTAAGAACCTTCATTTATGCCTATTCGAGTTCTTGTTAGCTCTTGTCTTGTTGTTTTTGTCCGCTCTGTAACAATCTCCTGCGCTGAAGGCTGGTCTTCGCTGAGATTGGTCGCCCTGGCCGAAATTCGGTCTCAAGGACTATTATTATTAGCTCTGAGCCGAAATTACATAAACGTAATGGACAGACGACGATAAGATTTTGCAGTCTTACAAAAAAAACCACCACCACTACCAATCAAAAAGGTGAGATTGACAGAAACCTCTCCGTTAAGCTGCTAACCCTAATGATAAAGGTGTATTTAGGAGACCCATAGCTAACCAACAGTTGGACATTTTTTGAGAATTGAGATGCAATGAGGAGGTACTTTAAGGAGCCTCTTGGAAACATCATAAGTCAAAACAAGCTAGGGGTAAAACTGATAGATACAACGGTATCTACTATCCCCTACCTGTTTACTTTTATCAGCCCTATCTAAATGTTGAATCTACTGCCAAAAACCATAGAGAAAGAATTGTTCAGTGTGCACTATTGCCATTTGTAACACCTGCGACATGAATGAAGGGATCGTCACCCATGACATAACACTTCAAACCTTCACCGGCGTTTTTATTTTTATTTGAATATCAAGAAATTCCTTTACGCACAGTAAACGCTAAATCTTAGAAGCTACAGTAAACTGTAGAGGTAGCACAATGTGGGTGTTCTAGCTCTTTGTTTTATGGTCTTACTGTTTTTATTACAGTCGCCGCCATAACGTGTCCGTTTTATACTTAATGGTCTCTTATAATGAGCATATGATTCATGAGTATTTGACTAGAAAATGCTTCTTTTTGAGGTTAACTTAGGAAGACCCTGACGTCACCATGAGTAAAACCATGTCAACATGTGTCACTTATATAGAAAAACCATACCACCGACTATAAGGTACACCTCTGCCTAATCTTTCTGGGATTACAGACGTTATGTTATGTTCATACAAAATAACAAGGTAAAGGAACCCAATACACATCGTACAAGTAATGGAGTCATTAAACATAAAACCGTATCGAATAATGCAACATACATAAACTCAAAACACCCCGATTCTCCAGATAACCTCCACCAAAAAAAACCGAACCACGAAAGCATTACCATTAAAAACGAGGACATAATAAAGCAACAAATTAAACGAAAAACAATACCTTTAAAAACAAGCGACTATCTCGGAGATAAACCACTAAATCCGTTGATTAATCTATAGCTGCCATCAGGCCGTGTTAATCACAAGTAAGAACCATAAAATGCAAAAAATCATTGAGCACAATAAATCAATAGGCGACCAGCCAAAAGTGAAACAAAAGGTACAAGCACAAGGCAGCTCAATCTTGGCTGAAGTGCGTTATTTATTAGGATAGATTATTGTAACAAATCACGGGGACGATTGCTATACTGGAATCATTTCGTGTAACCCGAGAACGCCCCTTATATTTGATGATTGGACAAATAAATATATTTTCCGTATCCTGTTTATCTGGTTTGGGGTGTTAATAAAAATGTAGAGGAGATTCGGTGTGAATGGACATTGTTTAGTAATAAAAGGCAGTGACTTAATTTTGAATAGTTTTTTCGCTGGTGTGCTTAATATTTTTGCTTACCTTTTTTATAATGCCTCTGAAGATGCTGAAATGCGTTAATATTATATAGTATAAGCACAAATATGTGACGCTATTCACCAAAACAAGATACGGATACATAAAACAGCAGTAAATTAAAAATGCACGATATCAGATGTACGATGCACATTCATCTGCAGTAGGTACCTACTTAATAATCCGGCTCCTTTATGAAGTTTTTATACAATACCTTCATTGACATAATTATGATAAATTATATTTCTAAATCAGAAAATACAAGGAAACTTCATTATTTTCAATCCAAAAGTTTTTGTTACGCGGTCGATTCAATTTGTTATGAACTTCGCATATTGTGTTTAAATTATAAATGAACAATAACTGATTGATTTGACCTTTCTACTGGCTGTCTGAAGGTGTTTATATCGATTCCAAAGCAATTAAGCAATAAAGACTATACCTGTATTATATAGGTATACATTATAATGAACAATCTTGTTCATAACTATGGCATTGAATCATTTAATTGATTAATAATACTGAGTTGCTACTTTGTTTACTTTAATCTTAGATCATGTAACGATTTATCTTAGGTCTTAAAATCATTTTTGAGACACAAATCAACCTTAAATTCCTAAGTACAAAAATTACTATTTAAAATCAAACTCAAAAAACTAAAAAACCAAAAACATAAATCCCAATCACCGTCAAAACTTTCTCCACGAAAAAAATACACACAACAAAAACAGATGTCAACCGCCACAGGTCCAATTAGTCCGGACCTCCCCACCTGGTGTGAATGGATCCTTGGTCAGGGTGGCCGGCGTCAGTCGTCCTATCGTTCCCAATAAATTAGAAGCCACTAATACAAGCCGTGGCTTTACAGAAGACTGGCTGTGTCAAGCCTTCACTAATGTATACAACCGCGATAACAAATTCAAAACCACTTATGTGCACATCACTAATATAAGAAGACCTCCCGAATGTTCTACGTTTTAAGGATTAAGTTCCTCTGTGATAGGTCTTCCGTTTCTGGTGGATTTATTTGTACATTCGCCGTTTTGAGGCGCAAGGAAATGTTGCCTCTTTTATATCGTTAGTATAGAATTCAATGTCACGTGGTCCCAGTGTGTAATGTAAATTCTTGCGTACTTTATTGCTGAAGATGACCGGTAATTGATTTAGTGGTCGGATTTATGGAGTCTGTTTATATTTTTATTTTGGATCTCGTTTAATCTGGAGCGATATTTTAAGGAATTTGGTTTGATCATAAATCTCTGATGTCATAATTGCATATCATTGGAGTATATGATTCATACACTCTTATTTATTTTGTATCCAAAAACCGATATTTCCGATTATAAGTGGTCACTTCCAGTCAAAACCTTTAGCTGAAAAAAGTTAAAGAATCCTTGTCCTAAGTAATATTATAAACGCGAAAGTGAGTTTGTTTGTTTCTTACGCTTTCATGCTAAAACGGCTGAACGGATTTGAATGAAATTTCGCACAGGGGTAGACCTTGACCTGGAGAAGGACATAGGCCTACTTTCCAGCTTGGATCGCAGACGAAGTCGTGGACAGCAGCTGAATGAGAATGCAGAAGCTGAATGAGAGAATGATTTCACACACCTTTCATTTTTCCACATTTCATTGTAAATCTAAAATTAAAGAATATCTTTTAACTCTTGACTACAGTAAAACAGAAGACCTTTTAAAATCGCAATATACATGACCAACCACTCTAAACACACACACCCTCACACTCACACACACTCACTCATACACACACACACCCTCACGCACGCACGTACCACATCTTTTTCACACTAGAATTAAATACATAATTGTACCCCTAAAAAATAAGTACTACTTACTTACCTGTAATTTTGTATAATGGACGGATGGATGACCCCTGTAACACAGGTTCCACCTAGCATGGGGGTCATTGATCAAATTTCTGTGCACTTGTAAGTCCTAAGCTGTAAATGCTGCGCATAACTACTATGTAATTTTACTTTTGGAAATAAAATTATTTATTTATTATTATTATTAATGGAGTCAAAAACTATTACTGGTATCAAAATCACATAGTTCGACACTATCACAATCTACAAAGCCCTATTATTCTATTAATAAAACATAAAGCTTCATACGCATTAGCCGTCAATACCTTCATATGCACAAGCCATGAATCTTTTTTGTACGGTAACCTTTAGATCGGTTACAATACTAATATGTTCGCGGATAGGATCCGACGCATGAGCGCAGCGGCGCGGAATAACGGACGGCGGCGGCGGCGCATCTTGCGATTTGTCGTTGCGATCATGTCGTGATAGTGTGCAGTTCAACTAGCGTCAACCAGGAGTGTGTTGGATGGGGGTCTAGAAGATGGTGGCAAGATTTTAGGTAAGCTGTTCAGGTGAAGTTGGAAATTCTGCGAAGTACCAAGACGTTTTTGACGGACATACGAACATGGAGTCGGTCAAAATAAAAATCAGAATATTTTATTTCACATAAACCTACATTGGCACAATTGTTGGTTCCAATTGGTTGTTTCCTATGGAGAAGAGCCGGCAAGAAACACGGTTACTCTTTTCAAAATAATTGGCTTTAAGAATATTTTCAAATAACAGTGTGGTATGGGAGGACAGTGTAGGCCTTTCAACAAGTACCAGGTACTTAACAAAATAGACAATGGTCAACAACAAGGTAACAATGTAGCAGTAGGCAGGTATAAAAATAGACTCACTATCATGATTTTAAATCACGCTGCACTTAATGGTGAAGGTTTGCCAAATAGAATCTTAAAACTTATTAATGTCCCTACATAATTTTCTAAAATTAAAAAAAAAACATTGTTCAGCATATTGCAATGGTTCAAGAAGCTATCGTAAAACTAACAACTGTCTAAAAACAATAAACTGCATTAAATCCCAACAAAGCACATTTCAGAACCCCGCAGTTTGGCGACATCGAACATACAATTATTTATAATACCCCCTTACAAAAAGTACAATCGAGCAAGCCTTGTTAAGTCCGTCGTCGCACAGGGCAAGACCGTACCAACTACTCGGACGTAATCGATTCGTCGCATCGGTGCTCATTCAATAATCGAAACATGTCGCTAGTCTGCTCATATCTTTATGCTTGAAGCATAATCTTTTTAATTTATTGAGCGCTTTTTAAATTAATATTGTAATTGTTGGTAAATGAGTATGATAACGATAAGAGTGCAAGGAGTTTTTGTTTTTCAAGATTGCACAGTAAGAGGTTACATAAGGGTTTCTGTAACGTGGCGAAAAAGTACATAATAATAGATCGAGGTCATAACCCCGATGTCTAGACTATGTCTAGACAACTTTTATGAATAGTTTTAAACAATATAGGTAAGCACCTTAAATGCCAAGCGTTAAAGCGCTTGCACTGAGAAATCAACTTATTAAATAGGTCACATCTACAAACATTTCGACAAAGCAGTCCAAAAACTTTAAGAGACTGCGTACAAAGAATCATTACAGAACTAAAGCTAAACAAGCAAGCAATTAAAGCTACGAGTAAACTTATAAATCATAATAACTATGAAGCTATATGAAACTTTTTAAAGACCTAGGTAGCCGATCTCACACGGAAAACACATCTGCATGATTATGTTTATCTTGCTAATTATAAAACTATCAAACCACTAACCCACTAAAAACATAATTATGCAAAAGGGAATCAATAATTATACTAAAATTAAAAATGCTTAAATCATAATTCATAACCTTATACAAATTATAGGTTAACGAAACAAGCCAATATTTAAGATGGTATAATAAGCGGTTTCACATACAATGTTGCAATTTGATCTCTGTTTAATTATTGTTTTAAACGCATTAACGGGAGCTGTTTTTGCTAAAATCATCTGGGATTATTAAGATTATTAATAGATTTAGAATTCTAGGTATTGTGAAACTGTTTTATAATATAGGATTGTTGTGGGGTTTTCCTTTCATGCCCGAATTTTGTCTCCTGTGTATCTCCTTAACATTCGTCGATGATGGCATAAAACCTCTTTTGGACGAAATTATACGAGCTGTTATTAATCAATCTTCATCACACAATCAGGTTTTACTAAAAGAGTCCTCCTAGATTATCTTTTTGTAAAGGATCCTAATGTACTCTCAGCCTGCCAACCTGTATATACTTTATAATGTTTCCAAGAAATTATATTCCACACTTGCTCTCTGCTTTTGTATTGTTTCTACCTGGGGGCCAAGTTTACAAATTAACAAACGTGTCAGTGGTCTCGCAATGATGAGTTTTTGACAGATTTTGTATGGCATATCTGTCAAAAACTGATCATTGTGAGACCACTGACACGTTTGTAAATTAGTAGACTTGGTCCCCTGAACTGGGCGCTTACTCTTGATTTCAATTCCGATCTATCGACATTGGAATTTTCACGTTTCGTACTCTTGAGTTCGACGCTAGCGCCAAATTGTACTTGAATTGCGTGTCCATTTCGGGGAACTAAGTGGAATCGGGATCGGGCTTGGCGTGCCGTAAACGCTACTCTTGACTTAGTTTTGACAACTGTGTATTGCGCCAGTATTGCGTTAGGATTGTTTGTTGATTGGGATTTTTCCAATAGCAAAATTGTAACTTTTTTGAAATTGTTTTGCGTTTTATGTGGTTTTCAGTAATAAATAAGTGTATAACATGGCACGGTTAGCATTAATATACAGTGTTTTACGTAATTCTCGTAAAAAACAATTAAAACAAAGACGAGATGAGCGTCGGATGATGCGTTATACGGACAAAGCGCTTTCTATGAATGAAGACGAATTTAAAGCAAATTATAGAGTGAGCAAGGATTTGTTTGAGGAAATAATTATATGAAAACATTAAGCCCTTTATCCGACACCTAAGAGAAGTGATATATCACCAAAATATAAGATACCTATGTTGTTTTTGATACATGAGTTAGTTTTATCAATGATATTATTTATCATGAATTTGTTTGGAAGATCTTTAACTTAATACTTGTATAATTCTTGCAGGTTTTAGTGGCATGGTCTTTTTATGCGACTGGGAGTTATCAAAAACTAGTAAAACATTAACAGTATGACTTACCACTTGTATAAAACTTTAATATCAGTAACTTAACGGAAAATAAATAATTGTTACTGTAAAGGAACCACACGCGATCGATATCTAGTTAATGAGCTAGCTAAACAAACTTGCACGACGAATTCACTTTTTCTAAAACCACTTCACTTGACTTTATTTTTGAAATTGGAGAACTTTGACCCCGCCAAATTTTTTTCTTTGTAGAATAGGCAACGACCCTGCCGCATGCAGCCATGGTCATGGTTAACTTTATAATTTTAATGATGTTCTTACGGCCAAATGAATTTAATACGTTACAATCAATCAATTAAACAACTATTTATATCACATTTATTTATTAGCCTTCTTATTTAAAGGATAAAGCATTTTAAAGCCATATTAGCGGTTTATCGTAACGAGTTGAACACCACTATTGCGGGGCGTAACATAGCTAACTTCATGTGTAACAAAATAATCGCGGGGCAATCCCAATTTCAATCCAATGTTGACGATATTGTTTTCAAGAGTACCGAACCACGTGACTGCAAAATTAATATTGGAATCGTATTGGCTTTAGATTGGAATTAAAATTAGTTTGAAGAGTAAGCCCGCTGATGCATTTATCACCAAAGACCAACCTAACAAGTAAAAAGCAATACACATATAAACAAAAACATTAAACAAGAAGCGAAATCATGAAAACTTTTATCATCTCCATAACATCGGTCTATCTTATAATGGGCAGTCACACTAGGTCGTAACTCAAAATACAACATTGATGATTGATTCTTACGCTGTAGGCCGGTTTATGACAGTGCGAAATACACACATTATGATTCCTGACCTCGTTAACATTATTTACGTTGGCTCTACTTTGTATGAAGCACGTGTCAAAAGTCTTTATGACTGAGCCTTTGTAAGCAGATAGTTTTTTTTTTTTCGGAGAAGGGCCAGTATGTGTGAATGTCCCTTTGAAGACTGTTTGCTGTTGTATTTTGAAATTGATTTTCTTACAGCTTATTTTACCTTAAAACATCTAAGTCATACAGAATTTCTAGGTATATATGATTGTAGGATTATATGAGTCCTAGCAATATTATAAACCAAGCCAAACAGTAGCCTGATGAAAACCGTCGTGGTAGCTAACTAAAGGCAGAGAGCCAAGACAAACGTCTTCATTATCCCCTCAAAATCAGAATCTACATCCTATTTATCAGAACGTGAATATCCACTCCTGGCCTTACGATTACCTTTTCAGTGAACCAGAGGGGACTTTTGCCATAACATTTTGCTTGGCGGATTTATCAGTAGTTACAGCATGTTATACTTGTGCAGAAAGCATGTCGCTGCTACTCATCCTTTTGGGACCATTCGCCGCCCTTTCCGTTACTTATGGGTGGCAAAGGGTTGTCTATAGTCCTGCCAAGGTTGCGGGAAAGTCCGAGAGGCCTTGGCAACAGGCAACTGAAGGAACACGGGTGAGTTTTAGTCAGTAAAAGTCTGACACGCCCTTCCGCTCCGCCCAGAGCGGGAGATATCATTTGATGAATTCCAAACATCAAAAAAAAAAGGGTTTTCTATAGTCACCGAAGTATACCTATAATTTAAACAAATTTTCTCATACTTTTTACTTATACTTACGTCCTTCATGCACTGTCAAATTCTCACGCCTAACGCAACTTATAGAAAGTCATATCTAAACGTACGTCCATTGTGATGTCAAAACATTATGGCGTATACATAAAGTCGGCTGACCGTTGCCTATAATTAAGCCATAACTACTTAACTTTGATTCTGACCCATCAATCATAGCAATTGTTTAGGTATTGATTTATAGATACGAAGATTATTGGAAGTAAAAAATGGTGCGTTATGCGGAAAAAATGCATTGAAGAATGACGTAAATGCAACTCGCTTTTTTCTGTTTTGTTTTTGGTGGATGCCAATTTTTTGTGCATTATTTTATAATGCTGGTATTTCCTTAAATTAACTATTCATTAAATCCAGTTTTAATGTCAATAATAATTTCACCCTTTCTTAAAATTCTGTTAAATATTAGCTTAAACTTTCCTTTACCACTGTAGTATGTGTATCCGTTTTCTTCAATAAAACTAACCTTGATGCAAACCATTTTTTCATTGCATACGAGTAAGTGTAATAATATGGCAGGTCAAGGAAGATTTATTTGACATACAAGAATTGGTAAAGTTACTTTTGTTGGTGTTAACAAGTTGTTTTCTGTACGTTTAGTTATCGATGGAGTATTTTTTGGTCATGTTTAATTTTCATAGGAAAGGCAGAATAGGATTTTAAATTGAATTTTTCCTCAATTACTATTTTAAAGAATTCGAAATTCATAGATGAGAAAGTTGAGGTATAGGTACCCATTACACTCAGAGCACAATTAAACTAGAATTTATAAATTGTTTGAAGTAGGAATTAATTTTATTATACAAACTGCTACATCAGTAAAAAAATTGCTGCATCACCAAAGCGTTACCAGCCATTATCGGATGCCAAACAAAATGTCACAAAAAAAAAGAATCCTGACGAGAAAATTACACCACAGGGTTGCCACAAAACGGAATGCTACCGCATAATCGTCGGGAGCATCTTTGTACCAAACAATTGATCCTTTCTTTACCCTTGAAGTGAAGATTGGCTATCACTCGTCCCATTACATATAATTATCTAATCTAAAACCTTTTAGGTGTAAAACTTTGGAGAGACTTCTGAGAAACATCAGGAATAGGGTTGCCTCTGATGCTACCAGATAAATAAGCATCCGATATTTATGCTTCTTTCTATATTTTTGTGTTGCATGTGTAGTATGTTTACTGTTTGTGTGTTTATTTTCTTTAGCAAAATTGGCCTTGATGATAAAAAATTTAGGAAAGAAATAAAAAAGACAGAGTTTTTTAGTTAAGACTTCGCATAATAATTTTTTTCTCTTCTTGTTCTCACACACTATTGTCTACATTTCTTTCATATTTCTCCTTTCGCAGGTCTGCTGGAAGAAATTTCTTAAAAATAAGCAGTACCTTTGTACTCATATTATAATTATGTTGTATCTCTATGTATTTTACTGTGTGTACATACATAATAAAATAAATAAACAAATACTATGTACTTTTGTTTATCTTGTAACAACAACAAACACAATTATTACACCTACCACTAACTATTTAAACTAGGTACTAAATTAAAATGATTAACTAATCAAAACAAATAAATACATAACCACTTATAAAAATGTTCCTTTAAAAATTAAAAAAGTGCTTTTGTCGGCCCTAGAATCGTGGGAGCCTGCCGCAACATATCGGCGTTTAATCACGGGCTAATTACCAGTTTTGGCTATCAGCTATCACATACAGATAGACAGTGCATTAGCCAAAGGTCAGTGCAGACTCAGCTTAACCATTGTTATAATTATCTATGTTTTAGTTCACATGAACTTTGACAGTTGTCTTAGTCATCAAGTGAGTTATGGATTCTTTTCAGATGTGTGATAAGATGCAAGGTGTTGGTGCACGATCAATATTCATCATCAGCCTTGCAAATACCTCTCCAATCACACGCCTTCGGCTACTTTCGTGCAGCTGCTTATACCATCGTGCTATCAGCGAAGTTCATAAATTGCTGTAGGTACACTTTATAGAATGACAACTATTTCAGAACAGAGCAGCCAGTCTGTCAACCCATCTGACTCTAGGGCTGACAGATCACTTAAAACTCACTTCACCTAAGTTTTCACGATGAGATTTTTATAGTAGGTATAGCACCACAGGTATACGTCTGAATTCTACTTAGGGTGAATTTCACCAATGAAATTGAACGCGATCAGCACATAAACCATGTTTAAGAGCTGTCAGTGTCATTATTTTCTGTGGAATATTGAGACTGACAGCTTTTGAACGCGGTTCAGGTGTGCTAATCGCGTTCAGTTGCATGGGTGAAATTCACCCTTAGTAATTAATATCATAACATAGCTTGGTTTAGCACTTTAAATCCTACCTTTTTACCTGCCATGTTTGTCTCAGCATCACCCTAAGGTTGACTGGTAGAAAATGCCTCAGGCATTAAGTGCGCCTTTGTACAGTATTTTTTTTACTTGTGCATAAAGTTTTAATACTGGTATTCAGCTGCATCCGGTTAGACTGGAAGCCGATCCCAATATAGTTGGGAAAAGGCTAGGCAGATGATGATAAAGTTTTAATAAATAACATTTATTTTATTGTTTTTTCGAGACTATTCGTTTTTTTCTTCTTTGTTTGACAATGTTGACGTCTAACGATAAATGATTGAAGAAATGGACTATTATTTTATGGGTAGTTAGAGGTGTTATTACACTTCATACAAAAATAACATGATTTTACATAATTGTATTACATTAAAATTTACCTTGGTATCGGAATGTTTAATACTTTACCAATATATCCCAAACAAATTAGCAATTATCAAGCTTGTAATAAGCGGCGCTAACGTCGATCGTTTTAAATTAAGGGGCAGTCATTACCTCGCACTCATTTGCCAGCTTCTGTTACACCTTTTTGCGAAACGTAGTGAGCTCGATTACCGACCGATAATGTGCTGGCGATACGCATCTGTTGGAAGAATGCGATATACAGGTTGTTTTGGTTTTTGGGCTCGAAATTGTAAAAGAAACTACAAGCGTCTATCATGTTGGTTTTACAATTTATCTTTTCACAATACAGAGGTTGGTTTTACGTTTTGCTATGTTTTACGGATTGATATTCGAGAAGAGTCTTAAAGTCTGAATGGATTTTGTTTAAAACAAAAAGTTCAGATTAGTAATGATTTGACGATCATGCTCGACCTTCTATTTTTAGATAACATTGGTCGTAATATTTTGAAAGTCAAATAAATAAAATACATACGCTGTGGAAGCAATTGCTTGAAAATAAAATTCAATCTCTGGAAACAAAAAAAAAAGTAGCTTAGTTGTTATTTAGTACTCTCTCATTATCTCTCTCTCTCTCTCTAATAGGTAATTACACTATCAATAATGTCCGATTAAACTAAATTAAATATTTAACTATCCAAACAGCCTGTATATAGACACTACACATAAAATACGTCCGGCCCGTCAAAAAGACGTAGTGGCCGCGTCAATCAAGGGGCGCTCGCACCTTTTAACAAAAAAATAAAAAGCCATCGCCAATTATTGTATGCTTGCCCTTAATGGGTTTTACATGTACCTACATTGATTATGAAAAGTATTCTATTTCTGAAGTTAGTAGCTATAAAAAACTATTGTTGTGATTATCAACTAAATGTTCATTTTCAGTTTTCAGCCTTTAAAAAGTGCACTGCTGAACATAATCGTCTGCCTAGCCGTTTCCTAACTATGTTCGGGTCAGCTTCCAGTATAACCGGATGCAGCTGTATACCAGTAATTTACATGGAGTTAATGCCTAACATGAATGTGTGACTTCCACAACTCAGTTACTGGGTAATAGGTACAAATACCCCTTGGTAAGACTGGTTGTCACACTTTCGGGCTTCTGACGACCCGTAACGACTGTCAAAAATCTAAGAATGTCAGCCGGGACCAATGACTTAACGTGCTTTCCGAGGCATGAACCATGAACCGACCAAGGAAAGCATAGCTTAACCTGGTCGAGGGTCTGTTAACCATGAACTCCTCAAAAGGTGCACTGCTAAACGTGATATTGAATTAATCACCATTATTGACTAATTGCTAACTGGTATCTTTGATTAGTTCACAAACAACCTAGGTGTATTAGTTTTAGCGCTAAAGAACACGTCTTGATAATACACCAGCTTCTGCCCGCGACATCGTCCGCGTGCAATTTCTTGATTTAACATAAAATATCCTTTGACACTCGGTAATACTGAAGCTGAAGATTAGTGAAAGAATTCTCGAAATCAAATCAGTAGTTCTGAATATTATGCTGGCTCCACACGTTTAGCAAACCTCGCCGAGTCATCACAAATTCAAACGTGTGGATAGAGCGTTTGCCTTGGATTGTGTAGACTTGCAAGCCCTTGCGACCGATCCGATCGAGTGTCGATTTTTGATGCCTAAATCATAGAAGTTTGCGGCAAGCGCTTGGGATTCATCTACACGTTTGTACGTTATTATTATCGGCTTGCTCACTTGTAACTGAAAAAGACTGGATTTTTTATCATCCCCGAAATGAAATTGTTTATTCTGTAAATAGGATATCGGAATCACTTTTACACGTCATATAAGAAAAAAAACAATAAGCTAGATGAGGTCGGCGTTTCCTAGCTGACTACTTTGAGAAGAAAGACCGAAACAAACTCAGAGGTCGCAGTCTCTTTTAAATTCCAGACATAATCTTGGTCAGGCCATATGAGGACCATGTAGATTAATGTCTGAAATGGTCTTTTGAGGAAAGAACCACACATATTTGAGAGGACCTG
This sequence comes from Lithophane leautieri, assembly GCA_949152455.1. Lineage (NCBI taxonomy): Eukaryota > Metazoa > Arthropoda > Insecta > Lepidoptera > Noctuidae > Lithophane > Lithophane leautieri. Next base: position 10,726,149 of record OX424473.1, on the reverse strand, counting down.
GCCAATCAGTGCAAGCATGTGTCAGTAACCGAGAAGCTCAACTCGGAACTTAAGGAGCTCCACGATATTCTTTGCCGAATTTTCCGTTTACTTTTATTTTTCCTCTTTTTTTTATTATAGAAATAGGCTAGGTTAGCCGACGAGCTGGGTTATCAAACGTTATAGCCGACAAAAGTTCGACGTCTTTCGTGCTTGCTTCCTTCCAACACACTAGCACACTCGCAAGCGTGTGGATATCGCTGTATGCGTCACCTAATTTATCCAAACTTGTGGCAAGTGCCACAAACTACAAACCTGTATAAAATCTGCACGCCTCCTGTACAAAAGCCACAAGTTTGCCACGTGCAAACTTCTGGAGCCAGCATTATCCCCTACATACAAACTGACCTCTTTATCTTATTATCAAAGTACCTATAGATAACACGACACAAAGTAACTATTTTAAAACAATTCTGCCTTTTTTTTACAGTAATAATTGTTTCATAATTGTCCACTCGCTTGCTCACTCTGCGTCCCGCGCTCGGTGTGGCAACACGTCGTGTTCTGGTTTGCAATTGGTCAATCGTCATCCTGAGGACGCCTCGTTGAGAGGTGAAACACGAGTCGATTTCTTAGGGGTTTTTATGACTCTTGAAGAATAGTTAAGCGGAATAGGTTACTAAATATATCTACGTCTATTGTGTTTCATGATGCATTATATTCAAATAAAAAGTGCATATAAGTACGGTGTTTCATGCACATGTTCCAACTTATAGAACTTATAAATGTATTCAAAAGTACCTTTGTTTCCGGAGAACGTTGCATTAAAAACGTATTCAAATGAAACGCACCTTGAATCGATTGATAAATATCATCGACAGGAAATCACGACTCGATAGACAATCGAGACGAATCGATTTGTTAACATCCTTTATGTATATAAGAGATTTAAATGTAATTAACGCGATTGTTGTGAAGAAAGGATAAACTTTCGGCTGCTTAGCTTTGATGTTATTACTAATGTTCAGTGAATAATGTTTATTGATTGCAGTGAGAACGTTTTGTATGTCATGTTGTCCCTGGTTAAGAATTTTAAGAGATTTTGAAGAAACAAAAGGTAACAAACACCTGGACAAAAATATAGAACACCTTGCCATCAAAACGACACCTATTCACCACCTTGGCTAAGTGTATGAATATGATTATATATATTACATATTCAACTTACATAACAATCCCGTTTCAAATAACAACATTTAAAACAACGAACCGAAATCAGACCAATTAAAACACAAACTCTAGCACATAATTAGATATCATTTGATCGTCATCTTTTGTGGTTTGTGCCCGATCGAGAAACCATAATAATAGCCTTCCTAGACAGGGGTTGTCAAAATGCTCATCTTATGCCACCGAAGGACGTTTTGATAGACAGACGAAAATTTTAATTGCGTATTAGTTAACCGTAACTGGCAACGAATGTAGATAATTATAAAAAATTATAGCGTTCAGTATTGTGAAGTTGAAAAATATTGTATGAATTATTCAATATTTAGGGTGTTTTTAAAATGATATACAATAAGATTGATATATATTCAGATAAAAAGAGATGTGCATTACATCTCAAAATTATTTAAATTAAAAAAGGTGTTTCATACATGCACTGCTGTTCAATTGTTTTAAATATGGAATAGAAGATAACTTACCCATCTTAACCCTAACATTGCCTACAGTAAATTTCAATTCGTGTTGTTTTTATAATTGTAATGCCTTAAATACAGGTGAACTTTTCTTGGCGGTAGAATTCATTGACGTAGGTATAACTAATATTTTAATATTTTGTAGCGATATTCAAACGCTGTAAAATTAATTTAATAGGTGGCGCTCCAATCAATACAATTGATGAAACAAAATTGAGCCAATCAGGATCCTAGAAAAAAATATTATGATTTCCCTTCGAAACGAAATCGTAAAGGCACCATTAAAAGCACCCGATTTTTTAACCCTTAAATACGTGCGTAACAAATCACACAATAAGAAAGGATAATTCTGTCTAATACCATCACTGGCACCGACCAAAGACTTCCCAATAAACGATTCGATTAATTAAAAATAAGGAATAGTAACGCGTGAACGGGTATCACAATAAAATTTGTTTTTTTAATTATACTTTATTAGGCCAAATTGGCTTTGTTTTTTCAAACGTTTGCGGGCGAGTTAACGGCGACGGAACCCTTTGTCCGGGCATCGGTCCTATTGATGATTTTATAAGGTCAATAATCATTATTGACAGTGATCATATAATTAACTAGTTTCAAGGAAGGGCTTTTGGTATTAACGATATAAAAAAAGTTATACTTAAGTGAATCTTTTTATAATTGTTCTTTTACACTCGACGCACTGATTAACCATATTAGGCTAATTATTTTTTCAAAAACGTTGTTAATAAAAAAGGTGAAATATCGTTGGTCCCCATTAATTTAGAGAGCTCTGAGGTGGTCACAAGATAAGCTTGTTTGGACATGTTGTATTTATGCTGTGTTGGGACACACACCTTTTTATCTAAATTACATTATTGGAAGCCCCAGACGTATCTGTCTCAATTAACATAGATATTTTTTGTTTTAAAAAGTAATAATTTTGTTTGGAAAGTAGGCAAAACCATTTGTTTTTAATAATTTATGCATTGATTTATGCTGTTGTAAAGTTTACATTTTTTTTAGAAAACGAATAATGTTATTTTATAAGATCTACAACAAAAGATGAGTCATTGATTTAAATACAATATCTTTTTATTAATCCACTTTCACAAGAAATTATCTTTATCTAAAATCAATACCCAAAAATCCAACCACATGTAAACGAGAACGTATTCGTTTAAATTACAAATTAATTACGACCGCCAACAATCTGTTGTGTGACAAATTAATTTCGTTAATCAGCGTATGCGCAAGCGCAATGCATCACGGAGACAGCGCGCAGCAGATAACATTAACTTGATATACGACGCTCCGAAAACGGGCGAGGTGTTAAAAAGACCCGTCCGCATTGGCACGGTTATCGTACTTACTTACGATACCTTGACAAATATTCCGTGGAAAAATCTTGTTAGATACCTACGCAAAAGTTTTATTAAAAGTGTCAATTTTTTTTGGATTTTTTAGCGAATAATCATTTATTTTTATTTTTTCAGGTTATATTTATTATAATCAACTAAGTATGTTGTATAAATAATAGCCTTGCTATTTTAACAGTTAACAATAATTACTATCAAATAAAAAAAGAAACCTTAAAATATCATCTAAACCTAACAACCTAACCTAACCCATCCTATTGAGATATTTGAAAAGAAAGATTGTACTCAAAGTAACCTGAAAAAGCTAGAAACTTAGAATGGATAATTATTTGAGAGAAAGGAGAACCAGAATACAAAAATGCCGTATGATAAGGCAAGCTATGCATATTAATATCCTACTAATGGACAATTGTAGACTCAAATTAAAACATACTTTACTTTTATGAAATCAAAACTTAATAAAAATTTCAAACTTTATAATCAAAACCAACAAACAGTTTTCCTTGGTTCCTTGCCCATTCTCCTATTTATACTGTGTACAAAAAAAGTAGTACAAGTTGACAGTTGGATGTAGGCGTGACTTTAGTATATTGTTACACGAACACGCAGACAAATCTATTAGTGTTGATTAATACTAGCTACTTTGTAAATGTAATGTGCGCTGTTGAATAGTCTAGGAGCTGGAGACAGATGGAATTTTCAAAGGAATAGGTTTAAATAAAGTTGAAGATGTGTTTTGATATTTGTCACTGAAGAGTTTGTTGTCTTGAAATGAGGTTCTGAGGGCCTAGACAAGTGACAATCGCTTCCAAAGTTTAGTTTCGTATTTCTATAACGACTTTCAACAGGATTGACATAAGCTTTCGATAGCTTATGTCAGTCCTATACATTTTTGCCTTTTCCATCATCGTTATCGCTGATATAATGTCGCTTTGTCTAGGCCCTCTGGCAGTATGTTAAATTGTCTTTGTTCTTCAGTGTCCGACACACAAAACAAAAGCCAATTATTCTTGATATCATAAATAAAATTGTTATCAACGCAAGCATTCGAAGCTCCAACTTGAAAGTTTCGACGACACTTCGCAAAAAGAAAATATCTCGGTAGTTATTCAAAAGGCTGTTTTTCATCCCACTGCTGGGCAAAGGCTTCTCTCCATGACCTCCAGCTCTTTCGATCCAGGGCTAGTGTGGACTATTGTGGACCTGCACTGGTCGTTTGTTTTATTTAGCTCGTCGTCTACCATCTTCAATAATTTGACATCATAAACATATCATACAACACAACTCCTAGTCTAATATTAACAATGATGTTAGTGACGTCAAACATCCTATACCCACAAAAAATAAAAAGAGTCTATTAGATGCGTGATCAAGTCACATTTTAGGGTTAAAAACTTAATCTTTTATCTCTAAACCAACGGTTTTTGACGCGGACATATTGCTACATGGTTTTGCAATTTTGTTCCGAATATTTTGTGAGTCAAAATGCCTACGTATGTTTTAGTACATATTTGTCACGATTTTTATTCGACTAATGATAATTAATATTATCTTGATAAGAAATAAAAAGACCTGTGACTTTTGTATGCTTTGTTCAATATTTTAATGTAAGTAATTTTAATGTCGTAGCGTTTTTGCTACAAAACTCATTGTAGAACGTAGTTCAAAAGTTACGCTGTCAACTATTGAGTTAACTTATCTTATATATTAAGATACAAATAATATTGACCTATACTAGGTACTTAATTAAATAGCTAACTAGGTAATATACATTAAATTTAAACAATAACAAAATTAATTAATTTGAGCTTTTTTAATTCTAATCCAAGTTCAGTAGTGTTTCCTCATCAGTAGGTACCTTATTCACTTACAAATTAGACTTATTGCTTTTTTATTTTAAACAGTTAAAGAGGATGCTTTAGCCCACGATCAGAAATAAACCATGAAAATCACCTACCTACTTAACACCACTAAAGACCCTAAAATTCAATAAAAAACATGACGTGACTCATTACAAAATTCCACTACACGCAAAATTAATTCATTACAAAAGGACCCACAAAAACGACATGATTTATTTCGATAAAGTCAGCCCACAAACGCAAGGCTTTATTTTAATTTGTCCTAAGGCGAGGCGTAGCATGCAGTGTAATCATCTTGCCAGCTATCTAACAAGATGACTGATCGCTTATTGTCCGCTTGCTACCGGTCTTACCTGCCCCAAACCTCACACATAAAGACGCAAAAACCAACTATACTTCAAAACAAAATCAACCTTTTAGTTTAGACAAAACAGTCTATTCTCCTTTAATGGGATCACGTAACTTATAACTGCTTACCCAAAAATAGCGTGTAGCTACCGGTGTTACGTGGGCCGTTACTTCTGATATTCTCAACCTTATCTTTAATGACATAAAGATGAATTTCAGTTGTTGTGGTTCAGAATAAATTACCTAAGCTGTTGACAAAGGCGCTGGAGATCGTTTTCACGTGATTCCAATGCAAATGGTGAGTGAAAACACGCGAGTTCAAATGAACCCCGTATTTAGAGGAGTTGTATTGTTCTCACAAATATGCATATTGCAAGCTGTCGCATCAGATATAAAACGTGTATTATGTTACTTGTACTATAATTCAATGATCTTGACACTTGGAGGATAAGACAAATATTTGACAGTGAGGCTCTCCATCATTTTTTATTTCCTTTTCTGTTTTATAAAAATAATACCAATGAAATCTTCAGTTAGTTACTTAAAAAGTTAAATCATACACAGAAATATTATCATCAGCAGGCGTTACATGATGCTTTCTATTTCTACGAAGAATAGACATAGCTTTTTCTATACAAAATGACATTTCGTTTCTTCATTTTTGACAACGCACCGTAGAAATCCTTCTACAATCTGTTATTTTGTCCTTCATTTATATCGATATTTGTATAGTCTTTTAATATGTAGACTATTTCGGAAGAAAGTTTTCTATCCTTACTGTCAAAATCACACTGATAACTGAAATTTGTCTAAGGTAGTGAAGACAATTTGATTTTGGAATCGCCAGTAGAAAACTTTCTACTCGACGGCCACAAAGTATAAACGGCTGTCTACAAAATCATGATTTTACAAGGGAGCGTTTTGAACGCAAAACTGTGATAATAAAATTGATAGAATAACAAAGCTATCTTCTCTTATTTTACATCATTTAGTTAATAAGGGCATAAGTACCAAGGAAATAGTTAAGGCCAATATTACTGTAAAATTGTTTGATGCAAAATACGGTAATTCGACACTTAAAAAAAAAATGTTGTAGTTGAAGTGACTTAATCAGTAAAAATTGAGAATCAAACAGAAAAAAAATCCTATGACAAAAATAAAGAATTCTGAGTCGAATTATGCAAAAGAGTGAATTTCGTTAAAAGTGCAGTTGACTCTTTTTACTTAGCTGCCCTCGTACTGTCTACACGGAACGTCATTTTTGTCTACTCTTCCGTCGACAAAACGGTGCTCATGCTACGCCTGCTGTACAGAGTTTAATTGTACAGGCACATCCACGACTAATGCCATACAAGTATTATCAGTATTATAAGTCTTGTTATGCTATCAAAATTCTGCTACGCAATGAGTAGGTACTTGACATTATAATCACAGAATAAAATGCTTGGAGGTATCACAGGCTTGATGCTTGTTTCAGATCTTTATTCTTAGTAAAACAAAAGAATAGTGTCTTCCTAATTTTTACTCGTTCTTTCTAGTATCAAATCACATCAGCCGTAGTATTCGCATTGATTTAATAACATCAGGAGAACCGATCGTTCGATTCCAAAATGCTTTTGATTTGCCGGGAAATTATTATAATCTGTCCCCGAAACAATGGTGGGCGGCGCCGGTGCAGGCCGAGAGGTGCGTCCATTCATCGGTCCGCGCCGCGTCCGTCACGCATCCGCTACGCTCACGCCACGTGCACGTCCCGCAGACACCACGCAACGTAACACAATGACAGTGTTGGCGCTTGGCGCATCTCTGCACAGAATAATGATGAGATGTTACATGTAATGTTTCTCGTAAGTCAAACAGAACATATGGACAGCCATTAATTTTGATGGAATTACTTTTGTGTGAGGTCGCTTGCCCGTTTCTTTAGCTTGGTGGAATTTATTTATAGTTATTTCAGGGACACTATGCTCTTAGGTACACAAAATTTATTAGAAAATTTACTCTAATGACGTTCAAACCGGAAATATCAACAACTAACATTCCGAGAATTCGTGTCAACAAAGTGACTAATATTTTTTTACTTCGCGAATTTTCTTTAAAAACATTCCTACAAACATATTTAAACGGTCACGTTTTCTATGTACCGGTACCTATTACTCTATTATTTACTATACAAAATTACTTAAAATAAGCAAAGGTCAAGCGGACGTCGAAATCCTGTCACGAATGAACTTTTCAAACAAAAGCATTGGATGTGCGGAACAAACATGATCTCACTTCCCGTCCGACACTTCAAAGAAATACATTTTAGACTAAAATATAATACACGACAGGAAGAATAGTTTTAAGATTAGCGTCTTTGTTTAAAAGATTTGCCCTCAGGCTTAGACAAAGCTGAAACTAGGTACGTAATGAAATAGACACTTTCAAGTAATTTTAAAGTGATTTCAGTCATCCTGGCCTGCTATCTAATTGCGTAATTTATTTTCGTAACCGATTAAGCCTAATCTGTTTCATTTTGACAGTTCAACAACATTCATTGCGTTATTTTTACGTTGTTGAGCAGATTTTTTTCGAACTTATTAAGCAATGGATTAGCAATTTGTTTCAAACCGATTCAAATTGTAATTGATCGTGTATTACGCAATTAGGGTACTGGATATGCGAAGTTCGAGCTCCTTAATGATAATTATATTTAAAAGTCACTATGTACAGTCACGAGCACCCATATGTTTACACTTAGCAACTTTTAAAAGTGATTTTCTCCTACTGTATTGATTGTAATTTTATTATACAACGAACATAGTATTTTCGTACCCCTATTATTATGAAATAGGTATCATCTCAAAGTTACAATCGTTATTTCACGAGAAAAACGATATTGAATTGTGCTGAGTGTATATATATTTTTGCTCGTGACTGTACGTATATTGTTTGAGGGAGGGACACTACGTTTAAAAACTTACAGCATGGATTTCACTAGAAAATCTTCTATAGCATTGATCAGTACTGATCCTCTAAAATCATAAGTATTAAAAAGACCACCACTGTATGGTACAATTAGAAAACCAGAGGACGCTACTAACAATTCGAAATTCCCGACACGGACAGTAAAAAAAGGCCATTAATTGGAAAAGTGATCCAAACATAAATGTATCCAAATCTACAGCTTAAATTCAACCAAATCATCGAATCAATCAAATTGCTACGAAAAATCTCCAATACAATGGATTTAAAGCAACAAAAAAAGTGATTAAAACAAAACATCGACATCTGAGTGCACATCGTTGTAATGGCAGACTGCAAATGAAACAACATTAGACATTTAACGTACAAGGCTATATATTTAAAGGGCCCCCTTATGGGCCGTTTGTGATCTTATGTTGTCTGTCGCCACAGCTACGGGTTTAGCACAAGATTGCGCCTGCGACGTAGAGATGTGCGGCTAGGGATGTGGCAGTGGTGGTTGTCGATAAATATTATTTTATTTTATTTACATTTAATATGATATAATAATGATCATTGCAGGTTATTTAATATATAGGTACACTACTTTATTTAACTTTTAATTGACTGCACTTTTTATCATCATTTAGAGTTAATGTCTAATGCTGAATCTGGGCCTCCTAATATCTAGTAAAAATAATGTGTTCACGTGTTTCATGACATTTGTAAACGTTAGTTTGCTCTAGTTGAAAGATTTAATATGCTTGACATAAAATAACACCATGTTTCCCCGAAGGGGCGGAGGTGTATCTGTAGTACTATCAAAGAAACAAAAACCTATACACCGTAAGGACTATTTTTGCTTACAGCGCTCGGCCGCTATAGAAATGTGGATGTACATCCACATTTCACCAGTTATTCAGTTATTTAAGACCCATGTAATAGGGACGAGCCTATTCTTATAAACCGGGCACGAAACCAGACTCCAAGCTACTGCTACCGAATAATTTCAGATAGAAAAACCCAATAAAACTTTGTCTGACCCGAAAATAGAACCCAAGACCTCATGCTCAGGAGCAGTGCTTGCGACAACTAGAACAACGATTTAATGGTAAGGTAAAACGAATTGCTAGTTACTTACATATCGATGCTGTTGTATAAATTCCATTAGATGCTTTATTCCATATTAATTTATCGTTGAATCGTTTTAAAGCCTTACATGCATTACATGTGTTAACAACACATTGATTCTAAGATTTTTTTAGGTAAAAGAAACTTTATTCTCAATAAAGACTTATTATACATATTGGTTCTTGAGAACAAGACTAAAACACATAAATTACACAAAGTTCGTCGTCATCAGTTACAAACTAGATACCCATACAATGCTTTTATTTCTCGAGATTTTATAAAGAATATAAGATTATTTATTTATTGGAAATTTATTTTTCTACAGAGAATGGACATTTCCCAAAAAAAAAACACAATTTGAAACTGAATCTGCCACCTCCTCAATATAGTTCTCAATGTTCACACTCACTTATCAGTTATATACCGAGTAGGACCTTAACTTCGAAACATTTAAACCACACGAACATCCAAAAACAAAATTTTCTCGATAGATTTTTGTCTTTGGATCCCTCAGCACGTTCACATCCCTACATCGCCGCCGCCCACGCGGGTCGCGATCGGCGCGAACGCCGCCCCGCGTTCGTGACATAACATCACGGGATCGTTCAATATCTTTCGCAACAGTCCCACATCCACAACCTTTGGACGTACTCCGTCCATTAAGACGACATTATATTTGACTCCGTCACTGTTATTTACATAGCTGGTAGTATTCGAATTTGTGTGGGGTAGGTACCACAACAAAAAGTGAAATATAAAAACTTCCAAAAAAACACTAAAAAAGTGAAAATGACGGAAGTCGGTGGGAAAAAACGAAAATTAAAAAGCAAAGACACCGACTTCCGAAATTAAAGGAATTTTTTCCCTTTTTAGTGTTTTTTTTTAAAGTCGGTTGTTTTACTATGTTGGTACGACATGTAACAATGTTAACAGGATTGGTAAGATTTAGGCCTGTGTGCACCATAAATCACTAAATACATATTTCCGTTAGTCTTTCTATGATGACGGAGACAGAATGATGTTTTAAACATGTTTAGCGTTAAACGTATTGAGCTAGATGCAAAAACAAAAAAAACAAAAAAAGTCTTTCTATGATGACGGAGACAGAATGATGTGTTAAACATGTTTAGCGTTAAACGTATTGAGCTAGATGTGATGCAAGCGGGCCTTAGTACTCGTTGAACGTCAAGTGTAGTTTTAATTCAAAGACGAACATATTGCAAGTTGTTCTTTCCATTTTCCAATAAACAATCTTTATAACACCTAATAAAAAGACACTGGCACAAAATTTTATAAATAACAAGATAGCCTTATTTATTTTTTAGCTAGCCAATCATTGGTTGACAGAAAAGTATTTCTGGGATCTTTCTAGTCACTTAGCTATATTGACACAATACAACGCAAACAAAAACGAAAAAGCTCTTAGAACAAACATATATTTTTATTACAGTCAACAATATAGGCAATCAATGAATATTGCATCACTGCCCACTACTAACATTTAACAAACTATAAAATCTGAATTAATAAGCAGTCATTGGATGAATACTGGTGTGCTTTCAGTATGAGCTTGGCTTAAATAGATATAAAGGTGTCAGAAGAATATTGGAAGGAACCATAAATTATTAAGGAGATTGAGATGACAAGAGCCTCCACCAGACACTTCAGTACATTCGGCGTTCCTTATAATTTAACTATCTCATAGAGCTGAAGCTATTTCGAGAGAAAAAACATCGCGTTTAATTGACTCCCATAGACATTCACTGATATTTATTTTGTAAGACAAGTTGAGTATTTTGTACGAGCTGCTGTGAAGGAAACAGGCTCACTTGGAAACACCCAAAACTAGGCGCCCAACGCGTCCCCAAAAGCAATAAAAAATACGATTATTAATGTCACCAGTTCATTCAGGCCCCAATTACCGCATCCATTGACTGGCTAACAACGGTACCGTCCAGTCACAATATTGTAATATAATATCAGATCATTAAGGCACTTAAACGCGGAAGTGTGTGGGTTTAAAACCACCGTATCTAAACTATAATTTGAGATCTGTCCGATGTTCGGTCCGTTATACGTCTTGTGATAGCCGTGACGGGAATAATTGCTGTTGAGAGCGATCATTTGTTAAACTAAGACTTTTAATTGTTAACACGTGTGTTCTGTAGTGTCGTTCATAATGTATCTGTATGTGTGGGTGCTCTGAGTGCCAACTTTCTATTTGTTTAGCCGTTATTATTGTTAATTAGTCGCGATTTTTGGTCGGGTCAGTGTTGTAAGAGTCTTGGGTGGGCCTTACCCACGATGTGTCCAACGTTGTCTAGTAATTTATGCTGCGTTCTAACGTTGTTACTAAAACCAGTGTTTAAAATATGAACACACATCACAAAATCATTTAATACTACAGACGTATGCAAATTAAATTATTCAAACAAGATATAATATGCATCCTTTGCATGCCAAAACTCAGACTAAATAGAAAAGCGCTCCCAGCAGGAACTGTCACAACTTTTAAGACAGTTGTTTTTTTTTAATAATTAATTTTAATTTATACTTTGTTTGTTGTCTACCCCTGCGTTTAGTGAAGGCTCGGCTATCGCACGCGACAAGTCAGTGCACCCCACACGTAGGACAGGCTATATGTAACATATACTACATTAGCTACGCTGTGTTAGGTCAGGTAAAGTGTAATTCTTCCTCAGTTGCCTCTTACAACAAAACTGCAGTTATAAATACGTCATGTCGGTTAAAATCTTTTGAATTGTCACTTAAATATCTTCGAGAATGAATCGAAAACAAAGTGTCCAAGACGACATAATTATAAAGTGCATCATTAAATTTAAAAATAACTTACAAGTTTAAAAGAAAGGAACACATTTGACAAAGAAGACGCGATTGCAAAACATCGAAAAAGTGTGGGAAGGTCAAAGAGCTTTTTAAATTCTCGAAAAAGTTCACTGAAATGTCAGTTGACGCTGTGATGAGACCCTGAAGACGTATAGCCTGAGAATAGAAAAGAGAATGAGATTAATATTATCTATAAAAATTACTGATTAGCCAATATTAAAAAATAATCTTAAAATTTTAAGTGAGTAATAAAACACAAGCTAAATTAAATTAAAAAAATTTAAAACCCCCAACAAACACAAAGCATCTAATAAACTTTTTTTTTATAGCTAAGAACACTCGACCAAATCACCTTTCAAACTAAACCAAAAAAATCTAAATCGGTTCAGCCGTTTGGCAGCTACGAAGGCGCAGATACACACGTTTAACTTATAACACCCCTCTTTTTCGTCGGGAGTTAAAAATGGATGTTGTTCAATTTTTTGAACATTTTTCATTTCTTGGTTTGAAAAACCTGCACTAGCACATCCAACGTCATCAATATGCATCTATCAAGCAAGAGATCGAATAAATTGTTTTTTTAGAAGATCTAATTTCTAGTCTTTAACGTATACCTGCCTCTCTGTAGATTCTGGTACTTCTCTACGAGACACTAAGTTAGCTTGCCCAACAAGACACATAGGATAGGCAAGCAAATACCATCGTTGCTTGCACCCCATCATGTGGTACAACCAAGCGATTTATTCAATGGAGATATCGCTTCAGTTTCACTTATATCGATAGTCATTTACATCGGAATAGGGTTGGCATGCGAATAGCTAAGTATGTATAAATACAAAGCTGCTTAGATATGTATTTTTTAAAGCTTTTTAAACTCCTCCATTAGAAATAGGGAAGCTGATATTCAAATTATGATTAGATGTCCCGAATGAGGTTAAAGAAAGTACTTACGTAATGCAAGATTGAAGGCAATAATAATTAATCTGTTTCTGTTTGTTTCAGGACTAAGCAACTCAAAATAATGCACTTAATTAAAGACAAGTAGAAATAGATGGGAACCGTCTATGTTGCTAATGCGCAAATGCAGTAATTTCGTCACCTGACGAAAAACAAACCAGAAAATAAGTCAATGTTTTAACTAGATCAAAACCGATCTAAACAATAAAATCTGATAAGTACACTTTCGACACAACCCTTCATCCACGATCCTGTCCGTAGTGAATGGGGGGCACTAAAGACCGTTCAACGGCCGAGCCGTGTCGGACACGATGTATACAACACCGTCCGTCGAACGTATGTAGTTGTGTCCGCGTTATTTATGCCGTCCTGGTACTTGCTCCTCTTATTTTTCTTGTTCCATCTTAAAGAATTGACGTTTTGGTCGCTAAAATGTTTAGGGATATGTTCTCTTGCTGACTTTTTTTGCTTTCGATCGAATTTCTAAAGGTTTTTCTTTTTGGCGTACTAATAAAGTCGATGAAAAGCAGTCTTGTTATAAAAGTTCAAACTTTTCGTCCTTCTTACGAAGTCAGCAATTGTCTCCAGTTTTTTTTTTTCTGTAAAGAATTTCCTGCTTGACATTGGTGTGATTCGCGGTGTTCCTGTCTTTTCCTGCAAAACTATTGTGAAATAATCATAATATACAGAGAAAAGGTTGAATTAATCTCTAATCCATAGAAAGAAATGGTATTTATTAGTAACAAAACATTTGTTTCGTTAGGGTCTGGTGACGATTTTCCATATTTAAAATAAGTACTTACTGATATCAGCTAAAACCTTAAGGATCATATCAGTCAACAGAAAAATTAGGTCGCGTCAACGTTGTGAGTCAAAAAGTTTCTCCGAAAGTCAATTTCACGGCGTTTTACTGGACCGCAACCCGCAACCACTGACGACATGTTATGATCTCATGACAAATGATCGACCGCATCACTCACACGCACGGAACTATAATGTGGCTCGGAATACTTTGCTGAAGATTTTGGACTATTTGTCTTCCTAGGACCATTTCTTTATAACATACTTAATGCGAGAGCCAAAATTTATTCACTTAATTATAATAATTGTAAAAAAACTCTCAAAGAAGCTTTCAAAGTATGTCTTATGAAGATACAGAGGAATTATTAGTTGTACTCAAATAAAAATTGTATTTGTAATAATTAAGTTTAGCTAAGTTAGGTTATGTAAGTACTAAGACTTTAGCAAGTAGGATATATTGTATATTTATTTTTTGTGTATTTACACCTTTTTACATACCTATTAGATGACTAGATTTTTATAATTAAGTAGACATGTGATTATTTAGAAATACTATGCCTTGCCTCGCCTGGAAAACAGGATGTCCTAGTTCAGGCACATAAAACAATTGAGTTTTTCGTATATTTAAGCTTTGTTCTTAGTGTTTTACCTTTTTACCTCAATAAACTTTTATTATTATATTATTATTATTATCAAAATGTCTTTAACATATCTCGGGATCCTGGGATCCCGGACCTTTGGAAGGCGTACGAGGGGCCGAAGCCAACTCGCAGAGGCCCGTTAGACATCCATAATGAAATGGGGCACCAACCGACGATTAACCCTGTTCGCACTATGCAAGGGCACCCAAGGATAACCCCCGGGTGGTGTAGGACTATTGCAGGATATGGAAACAAAACAATGATATTGAACTATGGGTTTGGGTGGCTAAAGTGGACTGGTAATCTGGAACTATGGGAGGACTATGGCCCCTGCCTGATCAATGTTTTTTACACGGATAAAATGGCAGGGGGTGACTTGCACACTCAATAATGGGCCCCCGAAAACGGTCGCTAGTACATAGTGACGTAGCGACAAGGGGACAACACTTCCTGAGGTGCTTGAGAGGAGTGGAGAGGTATTCCACGGCTATCAGGACAATCCCGGAAGATCGGTCAAGATCCCTACCAGCATCTTACTGGAATATTTCCTTCCTCCGAGCACGTTTGCTCTAGCGAATCTCCACTCAAGCCGGCCAATCAAGGCAAGAATGAGGTGGAAGCTCTGTTCCTCGTCAGTGTTCACTCCAGCCGGCCAATAAAGGCAAGCCAGAGATGAGGAACGAGACTTCTCCCGGGAGGTAGGGTCCGTGGGGTCGCTACTGCCCAACAGCTCGCCACATGCTGCCCTGCGGGTTTTTGTATCTCTCTTGGTCTGGCTCCTCACCCTAGACCCGTTCCGGCAAAGTAAACTTTACCGGCACAGACCTAGAGTTTGCAGCGCGCAAGCCCCACCACGACGTCAACGTAGAGATACGGCGGTGGGATTATTATTATGTATATGTTTATAAATATAAATTTATTATTATTAATAATAAAAGTGAAATATTTACAGGGCTTCATTTAGACAAAACAAGAAATTTTAAACAAAAGTTACTGAATTTGAAGGATTGTCGCTTTATTTTTATTTAACGCGAAGTTAGCTTTCCTATACTTATTTCAAACACAAATAAATGGACCACATGTATGGTTGTCAGTCCCGATACAAAGCCTGACTTTTTTCCCCTACTCTATCAAAATCCTCCAAATTTCTGTTAAGTAACCTTACATAATTTTAATTTGTTCATGATTCCTCCAGGATGTTTTCATTAACAGACATTAAGGCACTAACATACATCCACTTGACGTTGTCTCTTAGTTGACATATTTAAAGAGAACCACCTGGAATCATTTATTTTGATGATAGAACCCCAACTCAATCAAATATCTTCGTAACTCCACGTACTGGAGATGTGTCAACCCACACAATGTTACACAAACTGATTTACTGGGCATAGAATTTCTTCTATCGACATGTGATCCAACTTATTTCTTATACCTACATAAATTAGATGACATGTGGCCGAAGACCTGAATATACGCGGTTTCAGTATTAAATATTACTCCACTACAACACACTTTAGATATGTAATAATATTTCGTGGTTTCATTTTCGATATAAATAAACAGGTAGTCCTTTGACCTACAAGGCAACACTCGCACGCTTTTAAAAGTTATTTATAAATAGAATAGTGAATCGATTTCTTTTTAAATAATAATCGATTAAAGTATCGACTCATCTACCCTACACTGCACTGTACTAGTCGGTGACCTCATTCTTTTTCCGTGCGAGGCAACGAGTGCACGCGCTCCTACCTTAATTGATTTGTTCTTTATTTGAATTTTTGTGAAACGTTTGGTTTACATTCACGATGCCTAAAAGGTCCTATGAAGAACGAATTGATTATTACATGAAGAAGATGGAAAACTACGGGATAAACACCGTCACAAACGCCGGCGTCGAGAAGATTCTTTCTCATGCTCGGACGACGATATCATTCAAGGTTAGTTACTATTAATCTCTGCTACTGCTACCGTACAAGTACTGGTCAAAGTGACAGTCTTGATATTGGTAATTTGCCATAGATTCAAACTTGAACGCGGCAAATATTCTACCCGCCATAGATTCCATAAGCGAACAAGGCGTTACAATAAAAAATTAAACAAAAAATGGTAATAGATTCGAATTTAGAACTGTTACTTTTTAACGTACTCCTACCCACATATAGTTGAGTTACGTTTATTATTTTTTCCGTTAGGAGATGAAACGGCGATGTGGGATTTATCACAACCACCCACAGAAACCGAGCCACAACCTGGTCTTGGGCTGGAAGACACAGTCGTCATACCTGAGCCCGATGGGCCTCGGCCTGACATTTTACTGGAGTCTGTTTCGACTCAACCGGACGATTTGAAGTCGTTAACACTGGCACCGCCGCCACCTGCGGCGCCACTCCCTGAACCTCCATTGGATCCAGAGATCCTGTCCGCTCTTGGCGAGGCTACCGATGACGGACCTATATGGGGCCAGGAAATACATAACAACTTAACTCAATTATGGTTACCATTACTCAAAAAGGGAATGGTTAAAGAAATGAGAGACAAAATATTAAAACAGTATCTCATACCCAGTAATTGTACATTACTTCAAGCGCCAAAATTAAACATTGAGATCTCAGCCGCTGTTCCAGAAATGGTAAGGTTACGCGACAAAAAAGTTGAGACATCTCAACAACAATTGGGTGCAGGCATTACTGCTATTAGCAAGGCGATAACGTCATTAATAACCAGTGACAACAAGATCGAAGCGATCAAAACACTAAGTGATGGCTGTCGCATTTTATTTGATTTACATAACTCCGACACCCAGGCTCGGATCAAAATGATTACTCCCGGGCTAGCGAAGCCTTTCCTCAATGTCATACAGGATAGCGAGCGGGATGAGACTTTGTTCGGTTCCACTTTACCGGATAAAATAAAGGCGTCTAAAACCATCGAAAAACAGGGTTTACAGATAAAGAAGACTGGGCCACTGCTAGTAAAATCTAATATTCATGCCCAGTCTCAAAACACAATTGCTGCGCGCCATCAGTTCCAGGGAAACTGGGCCGGACCTTCTCGTTACCCAACGAACAGGGGGGGGCGAGGGGGTCAGAGGAGATTCCCCACGTCAGCACGTCGATCAGCAGCGGCGACGGCGACAGCGACGTTGCTTACCAAGGCGAACCAGAACCGGTCACGTGCCCCTGCACGCCAGTAACACAGCAGGTACATGCAGGTAGGGTACAACATTTCTACAATTGTTGGACCCACATTACTAATAATTCCAGTATTCTTAATTGGATCATGAAAGGAATACCTATTCCGTTTATTTGTGAGCCGTTTCAAACTTGTATCCCTCGAATAACGTGGTCATCGAGTGAACAGCGTGACATGTCATTAGCTATCGAGAATTTAACTGAACTAGGTGCTATTTCACAGGTTGAGCCCAGTTCAGATCAGTTTATTTCTAGTACATTTTTAGCACCAAAATCCAACGGTGGTCAAAGGTTTATTCTGAATTTAAAATCTTTAAATCGATTTATACCTAAAACACATTTTAAAATGGAGGATAGTAGAACCGCCTGTAAGTTAGTACAATCAAACTGGTATATGGCTACCGTAGATATGAAGGAAGCATACCTACTTATACCTGTTGCTAAGCCATTTCGTAAATACCTTCGATTCCATTTTATCGCGCAAAACTCAAAAGAAACAATAACCTACGAGTTTAATGCATTACCCTACGGGCTCGCCATAGCTCCTAGGTGTTTTACTAAGATTGTAAGAGAGGTTGTCAGTTTTTTACGTAACCGCGGGTTTCTATCTGTATCCTATTTAGATGATCTGCTCTGTTTAGGGAGCAGTTACGAAGAATGTGTTCGTAATGTAAAGGAAACGGTAGCATTACTAGAATGTTTGGGATTCGTAATAAATTACGAAAAAAGCAATTTGCAACCCCAAACATCGTGCAAATTTTTAGGATTCATTTATGACACCACTGATATGAC
The DNA here is from genome assembly GCA_949152455.1 of Lithophane leautieri. Classification (NCBI taxonomy): domain Eukaryota; kingdom Metazoa; phylum Arthropoda; class Insecta; order Lepidoptera; family Noctuidae; genus Lithophane; species Lithophane leautieri. The sequence continues at coordinate 10,707,575 of OX424473.1, read as the reverse complement.
TTTGTCGTTACCTCTAGACAAACGCAACAAGATAGCCCGTTTAGTACAGAAATATTCCAAACTACCCATAGTTTCAGTTAGAAATTTCTCCCAATTAATAGGAGTACTCGTAGCAGCGTGCCCAGCGGTGCGTTACGGTTGGTTGTATACAAAGATATTAGAAAGAAATAAATATTTGTTTCTACAACACGGTACGTTTGACGTAAAAGTTAAACTTTCTCATAATATCTTAAGCGATTTGAACTGGTGGTCTCAAAACATTTACAAAGTAAATAATCTAATTAAGCCCCAAAGCTATGCACTGGAAATTTACACTGACGCGTCACGCACAGGCTGGGGTGCATTTAGTAACGGGGTGCGAGTCAATGGTGCTTGGAAAGAAAGTGAACTTAGTTTTCATATTAACTATTTGGAACTATTAGCCGTATTTTTCGCAATTAAATGTTTCGTTCGTGACCAAACTGACTGTGCTATCCTGCTTCGTGTGGATAACACTACTGCGATAAGTTATATAAACCGCATGGGCGGTATTCAATTCCCACACTTAAGCGCACTCTCTCGTGATATCTGGCAATGGTGCGAGATGCGAAAGCTGTGGTTATTCGCTTCGTATATAAACACAAAAGACAATGTCGAGGCTGACGAAGAGTCACGCAGGGTGAACCCCGACGTCGAATGGGAGTTATCACAACCTGCATTTAAATATATTGTAAAACGATTAGGTCAACCAGAGATTGATTTATTCGCTTCTCGCATCAATGCCAAGTGTCACGAATATGTGTCCTGGAAACGGGACCCAGAAGCGATAGCCATCGATGCATTTACGATAAGTTGGTACCCAAAATTATTTTATGCTTTCCCACCATTTTCTCTGTTATTAAATTGCATACAAAAAATTATACAGGATAAAGCTACCGGTATCTTGGTTTTCCCAATGTGGCCTGCACAGGCTTGGTATCCTATGTTAATGGATCTATTAATTGGAGAAATTGTTGTCTTAAAACCGCACCCAAAATTACTATTGTCGCATTTCAGACAACAACACCCGCTCCACCAGACGCTTTCCCTGGGAGCAGCGCTGCTCTCAGGCTCGCGTTCTCCCGCCGCGGTACACCGCCAGCGGCTCTGCGCTTGATGCTCGCTTCACTATCCGAAAGTACACTAAAGCAATATAGCGTTTGTTACAAATTGTGGTGGCAGTACTGTAAGGACAACAATTGTAATGTGTTTGAGAGTCCCATCCCTCACATAGTCACTTTTTTAACTGAACAGTATGATAAAGGTGCGTCTTACGGCACGGTTAACAGTCACCGTTCAGCTTTATCCTTGCTCATAGGAAACAATTTAGCTTCAGACGAGTGCGTCAAACGCCTCCTTAAAGGGATATTCAAACTGCGACCATCTTTACCCAAATACTCAACTACTTGGGATCCTCAAATAGTGCTGGACCATATTTCGGAATGGGTTCCACATACTCAGCTTAATTTAGAAAAATTAACTAAAAAACTTGTTGTTTTACTGGGTCTGTGCACTGCACACAGAGTGCAAACTTTTTCCTTAATTAAAATAAGTAATATTAATTAAAATCAATTCAAATGGTATCGAGATTGTTATAACGGATATCATTAAAACCTCTGGGATAGGACGGGACCAACCGGTTTTGTATTTACCATATTTTCTAGAAAATCCTTCCATTTGTCCAGCCACAACGCTTGTCGACTATATGTCTGCAACGAAGGCCTTAAGGCCTTCAGACATAGATCACCTCTTAATTACTGTGAAGCGTCCTCACAAGAACGCGACAGCACAGACTATAAGTAGGTGGATCAAACAAACGTTGTATGCGAGCGGCATTGACGTGTCAGTTTACGGCGCACACAGTGCCCGCCATGCTGCCACGTCATCGGCGTGCGCGGCTGGGCTGAGTCTTGATCTCATCCGAAAAACTGCCGGCTGGACTGCGTCCTCCCAGGCGTTTTGTAAGTTTTATAATCGGCCTATTGTAGAAAAATCTAATTTTGCAAAATCCGTTTGTTTGAACAACTATACCCATGATTAATAATTATGAATAATATCAAAATTGTTACGAATCAAGTGATTGTAATATAACTGTCTGTTGAATCATCTAATATAAGAAATTTATGATTTATGTTATCTCGTGTTTTGATTGTTATACACTTATCCAAGAGTAATAACACAAATGTAAAAATATCACAGTCTCTGAACATCTACCTGTTTATTTATATCGAAAATGAAACCACGAAATATTATATATGATCAAACGAACTTCTTAAGTGAAGTTCGATCGATATAATATGAGTGGTTTCATTTGAAGATATAAATACCCAACCCACCCAAAACCCAGTTAATTTTTACCATAACACGAGAAGGCTTGAACTCAAGTCGCAACTCTAAAAAGAATGAGGTCACCGACTAGTACAGTGCAGTGTAGGGTAGATGAGTCGATACTTTAATCGATTATTATTTAAAAAGAAATCGATTCACTATTCTATTTATAAATAACTTTTAAAAGCGTGCGAGTGTTGCCTTGTAGGTCAAAGGACTACCTGTTTATTTATATCTTCAAATGAAACCACTCATATTATATCGATCGAACTTCACTTAAGAAGTTCGTTTGATCATATATTATTAAATTGTTTACTCTGAACAGATATTTGATATTTCTAGGAAAGACAAATGGTTAACTAAGAATACATAAAACCAATGAATCAAAACAAATAATTGCCAAAACCATAGATGAATGAAAAGAACACATTTGCCAAAACCGCAAATGAATGGACTAATTTAATTCGGTTCCATAAACTACCTTGTCACACGCAATCTTAAAACTTGATATTCGTCATTCTTCTCCATTCATTCATTAAGAACCATTGATACAAAGTAATTAGTTTGCGGTTAGAATTACCACGCTTTTGATTAACTAGAAAAATCGTAAATTACAGTTTCTGCTAGGATGAATGGTGATGAGGAAATATCATTATTTATATTATACTTTTAGAAAACTTTTTCTGTTGAGTGGGGGATAAAAGTTAATATCACTGACTTGCCATTCTATATACTTTTGGGGATAACTTTTGGAATGTATATTAATAATAATAACACATCATGAAACATTTCACTTCATCTTACACAGTTACTGTCATGACCAAAATGTTGGGAAAAACACTAGACCTAAATGATCGTATAAACTTTAACCTCATCCCAGGTTGGCAGTTACCAATCACTTCATTGAAGCGAAGAAACATCTCTAGTCAATAAATTAATCAGGGAGACGGACAGAAACAAAAAATTAATTATTAATCTAACGAAGCTACCAGTCGCATAAAATTGACCAATATTTCATAATTTCACAAGTCGGAAAAACTCATAAAAAAGTAAAAAAGAACGAATACCTTCACTTAACTCAAATCACCCAAACAGCAAACGTTTTGCACACCAATATTAAACAAAATATTCACAACACTTCATTGACTGTTCCACCATTCATAATCCTACAAAACAATGTCATTCATAGTTTTCCATTGACATCACTCCATAGACTAATTAGTTTGCGGTTACCCGTGGAACGAATAAATTCAACATAAATCTGGATTCAATATTCGAACACAAAATCGTCGGAACCAATGAACTGTATTCTAATTGTGTAACGAATCGATATAAAATTTTCAACAATAAATATTGGTTCTTAGAAATGATTAATGATGGATTTAGGCACCTACGTTTTAATTGTTGATTTCATGAAAGAATAGAAGAATCATAATATAAAATCGATGATTTTGTTCAGTGTTTTTCAATATTTTTGAATACGCATAATTTTTGAATATTTTTGAATGACTGAAATTGTATTTTTAGTGTGTAGTGTAGGACCTAGAAACACTTGCCTTTTTTCTTTTGCCCACGACCCCCGTAGGGGTCGCGAGTGTCGCGACCCACAGTTTCATAAACATTGATTTAGATAATGGTCTTCGAATTTTTATTAGGGAAAACTATGGACCCCGACCCAAGAGATAATCCTTACTTCCTTACTAATATTATAAATGCGAAAGTAACTCTGTCTGTCTGTCTGCCTGTCTGTCGCGCTTTCAAGTCAAAACTACTGAACCGATTTAAGGGGGATGTGCCAGGGTAGCCCGCGAAATTCAAATTTTCTTACGTTTTTTCATGAAATCATGACATTTGAGACTTTCATGAACTTAAGAGAGTTGTTTTGCTGATTCTAATGTTTATAATTCTGTAAATCCATATTTGTTACGTGCCCAAATCATATTTAGATCAACATACAATCTAACACCGCCCTGCAAATTGCAAAAAACGTAAGAAAATTTGAATTTCGCGGGCTACCCTGGCCTATCCACCTTAAATGAAATTTGGTACACAGATATTCTAGAGCCTGAGAAAGGACATAGGCTACTATTTATCGACATATCGGCTACTATTTATCGACATACGCGGGCGACGCCGCGGGCGGAAGCTACTCGTAGTTGCTAATAACGAGCAAACTATGAAACTAAGTAAACCAAATACGGATACTGTTCTTACAGGCATCAGAAATTATTTTCAAGTGTAGGTCGTTAAGGACGATGTTCTCATCATAAGATTTGGAAAAAAATCCTTGGAGATATACAATTCAGGGCGAACTTTTGCTATGTTGATGATTAAGAAAAGCATCGACATAATTGTCTGAAGAAGGAATGCTAAATTCTGACACATATCCATGTGGTTAACATAATTGTATCATATCCTTTTAAGTTAGTATATCTATTAAACAGGTGCGTCCATAGTCTGTATAAGGAGGTAGAGATCCACTCCAATTACAAGGCAATTAAAAGCGTAACCTCGCGAAAGTTACGCCGTACGCGTGCCTATAAAGCTTAGGACATAAACATGTAATTGTACCAACTGGTAGAAGACAATGTGTGTGAACTAGCCTCATTAGTATTGGCTCGCCCACACTCGCCCACGCCTTGGCCAATGCTCGCCACTTATTATGATATTATACTGTGTTATCCGACTATAAAATGTGGCCAATCATGTAGTATAGGGGGAAATTCCAGCGTCGCTTGCAGGTGATTTGAAGAAAATTCGCAAAGAAAATGCACAAAAATTAAAAAGCTGAAAAATAGAACCGCTGAAACATACAAAAGAACATTAATTATTTTTTCTAACCTAAAAACCAGAAAATCGTGGAATGAAAAAGAAATATACCTTCAAGCTACCAAAGTAAAGTATTGTTATAATATTCTTTCTATTTGCTAGATTGCCTAGGAAAAATATATAAAGTTACGAGGAGCTGTAGTGTATTTTTAAAGAAATAACTTACTGTATTTTTATGAAACAATACCGAAATACGAATAGACACACAGACATAAACTACGAACTATATTATATATATCATTATGTAAACCAAATTACGATCAAATCTATAAAACCGAAGCAATCACTAGAGACCATAACGTGAATGATCACGGGAGTCTCCATACATATTTTAGTGACATTTTAACCTAATGAGGACCGCCATAAAAAATAAATGTTATATTTATAACCCGTCTAAATCAATAGTATTATAATATAAAGGAGAGATCCACTGCTAGATACGGATCCACTGCGATAGGTTACAGTGTTACACAGTTAAACTATTTTATCGTATATCGCCATATTACAGATACATAATTATAGCTAGCACGTGCAGAAACCAGACAAGTTCATTGAGGCAAGATAGTCGCAACATTTTATTTTGTAGAAGAGAGTTTCCAGGCACAAAACTACACTAGAAAGAAGAAAGAAAAGAAAATACGTATAAATGCGGCAAACATGACGCTAAGAAAGGACAAATACACAAAAATAACAAGTTGGGGGTTAATTCCCACTCTTACTTCGGGCAGTGTAGATTCAAGACTGCCCGAAGTGTAACTGTAGGTACAAAACGTTTCCATTTACAGTTTAGATGGAAACCTAAGTACAGTACGCCTAGCATGATAATCATAGAAACGGGTTTTCTAGGAGTTTTGTCGACGGAAGTTTTGTCGTGATTGTTTAGCTGTCATTTTGTCTATTCATCCGTCGCCAAAATCTGTTTCTATTGTGGTCATGCTAAGCGTGCTGTTTTCGTTCAAACTGCTAATAAGATAAATCATACTACTAGTATGTTGAAGATATTTTGATTAGCAACTCAAGAAATATGTGCTCCTTTAAATCTCTCGCTTCGCTTCCACTGTAGCATCACAACTTTAAACTGACCTTTCACTTTAACGTCCATTCTACAGGATTATAGAACAATCTTCATTGGTCTCTTGATTAGACACATTCCATTACAAGTTTGTGTGTTTGTTTAACATTGTAATGGGCTACTGAGCCGTATATTGAACATTATAAATACTGTTGATTGGGATATTTTTTCCTCCGAATTAATTTGGAATGCAAGTTGAACATTGTTGACTAGTTCGTGTAAGTGTAGAATAAGACCAAAAAAAAATTATATTAGAAAAAAGTCATTCGCTTCATTATTTCATATTCATATTTATAAACTTTATCATCATAATCCACCACCATATTATCGAGGCTCTGATATCCAGATGGAAATGTCCAGGGCATGAGATGAACACAAACTTTCAATGAAAATGTCAAACGCTCATACTTTGGAGCTACAGGGAGTGTTGGAGCTAAGTTGACTGCGTACCTTGGTCGTATCCTATCTAAACAACGATGATCGTGATCACATCACAAAGTACCGACAAAATAAAACAAACTATTTGTACTGCCACAATTTTGCAACAGTACAAAGCTGCTTTCCGCGTATTGTGTGATTGCGCCGTGAGCGAAATTAGCGCGATACCGCCACTTCGTGTGTTTGTTTTTGTTCGATTCAAACGTCCTGGGAAGTCCGATTGGCGATAGAAATAGTGTGGATTGGCAATAAACTCAATTGCATTAAAAAAGGACTACCATGAGTAAAGTAATATACAGGGAAAGCTAGGCAACGATTGGTTGCTGGCGGAGAGTTAAAAGGAAATCATATGAGAGGAGACAAGTCGGCAATTATCTTTATAAATATAAAAATATGCAAGGCATCAAAGATTATTCCCAAACAATGATTTAATTTGTTCATTCCAAAAAGATACATAATATGTATCTGTGCAATGAATGATTATATTATAATCATTCTCCTGCAATAAGGTCAAGATAATTATTATGATTCCTAACAGATACAAATATTTCTTATAAATTATTGGAAGACATGGAAATACATACATAAACAAGAATGCCGATTCAAAATGTATCACATAAGGTATTCAATGACAAATTTTGCAATTCACAATCTCAAGCACTTTACCCGCCTACGGGCACTTTACTCAAAGCACATGTTACAACTTTAGTGAGATAAGCTGAAGCACCTGAATTATTAATATATGATTATGGATACCGGCAAACCAGCCAGTTTAGTGTGTTTTGTCTTCCAAGTTCCATTCTTGAAAGTGAATGGAGCATGAGCATGCATGAACACTTTCATTCAGCTATACTTTTCCTTCTCTCTTATCGACATGAACTAAAAATATTTGATACGCAGCAAATTAGTGGGGCTACCCAGGGTTTGCATCTCCGATATGTTATATGTTAGACAGTTTGGTTTCCGCACTTAGTCTTTCGGGTGGACCATTGTGCGTGGTCAATGGCGGCCATCGGTGGTTTTCCAACCAGCCTACCATCCTCCAGAAATTGATCACGTCTCCATGGACTGTTTAGAACATCTTTGAAAGATCTGGGTGACCCGAGGATTTCTATCCTAATCGGAGTGATGGCTGCGGATTCAAAGAGTATAAGCACAACGGCATCTTCACTATCTATGTATCCTTTACTCTATACTAGTGTGTTTCATTTGCCATTTGATACTTGGCTGTTTATTTCTTACTGAATACCATCCTTCTTTGCATTTCTATGTGCCTTAAACAATACATTTTATTTGAATGAAGTTCATGTCACTTCCACCCCATGACAACGATAAGCGATACACTATCATTGTTCTCAATATTGTGTGAGAAATTAAATAAATTATTATTATGTTACAGCAGGTAGTTCCATGTAACTCCATCGAGGTGAAGTGTGAACTCGTGACAACAAGGACCATGGCTGAACTCCACCGTCTTCACTACCGTTGTTCTAAGATAATGTTTAACTTATATCTAAATATGTATGTATAACTAATATTATACTTTTATTTGCAACACGAAAAATTATGTTGGGTTTTCTAGTAGGTAAAAGATTATCAGAAGCAACCTCGAGTCTGGTTTTGATTAGGCTTGCGGGTGTTACATAATAATATAATTATGTGAGCGTGGACGACCACAATAGTTCACTATCGTTGTTGCCAAAAAAATGCATGAATTGTACAGAATTATTGGTAATATGTCAGCAATCCATTAGAGGATGTAGGAGAGGTTATTTTCAACCAAATTACCCCCTATGAGTTATGACCCTATGCAAATGTCACACATATTTTTTTTTTTTCAAAATTTTTGTACCTTAGACTTGTTAAAAATATATAAAATGTCAAATTACTCAAGAATAGTTGACATTTGCTTAGTAGTCATACCCCATTTGGTTGCAAATAACCTCTCCTACATCCCCTTAATGGATTGTCAACATATTAACAATAATCCTGTATATGTATGGACATATGTACGAAACAAGAGAGATAGTAAGTAGAAGGCCTAATGATGAGAATAAGCTCGATTTCCTTGATGTAAATGCCGAATATCTGTAAAAATCCGACTGTAGAAATTTTTAGCAGCATAACGCCAACCCTATTATTTCATTGATTATATAGAAGAAGAGTTAAATAGTAATCCCAAATTCAGTAGTTAACTATTAGAGGCTGCCAAGACTGCCTACGAAACACGAAATACAGAATATGTTGTAATATAAAACTTTAAAAAACCTAATTCACCTTGATGAAAATCTAAGACAAAACATTTTAACATTATAACATCTCAAAACTCATTAGTAGAACATTTAAAACTGTGTCGTGGGAACTTTTAGTGACTTACAATATAAAAATTCAGCTTTCTCGCTTGCTTTGCTTCCGTTGGGCGACCCGAGATACGATCAGAGATGACCGATATGAGTCGCGAAACGAGAGGCTGACTCACGTTATGTTTCATGCTAGACGGATGCTGCGTATTGCTCAATTGAGGATTCTGTTGTTTGTAATGTTTCGTTAAACTTGCATGATTATTCATGTCAAGTAGTTGAATATTTTTACTCAGAATTACCTATTAGAAATTGCAATTTTTTGTTAGAGACTTGGCTTGCATGTATTGCTTTTTTTTGCTTATGAAACGTATTATCTTTGGGCTCTTTACTCAGAATTATTAGGAATTCTAGCTTTTTCTTAGGAACTTAGCTTTCGTGTGTGTGATTTTTTACTTGTGAAACGTACATTATCTTTGGGCTCAGTAGACATAACCTAGTCAGTTAATTATTTCCCTAATTCATGGCTTCATCACCTACTCCAATATCATTTAAGCTTGTATTCTGTTAAAAACATAAAATTTAATAATATATTAAATAGTTCATCCCATCATTCCCTTCCTAAAAGGATATCATGTTCAGTTCAATATGTATCTGCAGAAACACCATTTAGGTACTTCTACAGTATCTTACATTTCATCATCTACATTTTCATTCTGTATTTATTAAACCACGCTTGATACATTTTCCGTATCATATCAGCTCGTGTCCGTATCATTACGTATACATTGAGACAGCTATGAGTAAGCGGTGCCCCGCTGTCTGGCCGCCACCGCGTTACGCGCGCGAACCTGTCCAGACAAGTCCGATGTAACTTGTGTGGAATTTACGCACTAGCTATACGAGTCACTTTGTTTTAAGCTATAGTCTTTAGGTGCTTTTCTGTGGAGACAAAAATCTTGGTGTTTTGATGATGAATCTCTTCTTTTTTGATTGTGAAGTAGGCCGTGTCAATAAGCATTAGGTTATTGAGAAAATTGCGTATATCTTAAAATTGATGTGTTCTTTCCCTGTAGTAAATAAAAATATATATAAAACTTACGAGTATAGTGATTTAAATAGCACAGTAGTCCAAGCTCCTGGTTTTCGACAAACTTTCATTTTCAAACGTTGTTCATAACCTAGATGCCAAAATTTATCTACAGAAAAGGCTGGACAAACGAAGACCCGTAGAACCTAAAGAAGTTAATGAGGCAAATAAAGGGCCTCATAGAATGGCAGAAAGTTAAGATGTTTATACTTAGAAGTGATAAAGCTAGTTTTAAGAAACCTTCATAATTGCCAGATTCATTTTTGTATTGTTTAGAATTCTTACTAACAGTAAAGAGCAGTTTTCTCTTTCAGCTTCACCTGTTTAAAAAGCCATATCTATCGCAATATATCTTTATATCAATTTTAAGAGGTAATGTGACAATACTGAACTGTTCAATTGAAGTCAACGGGAGAATCACCAACACCCTACTGCAGTTGAGCCCAGAAATATAGCTCATCATAAAGACTTGAAAATGCAATTCAGGAAGCCCTTTCTTTTCGGTATAGGTAGTAAGCAGACTCTTATATTAAATACCAGACCTTATTATATTATATATCTGCATTGCTATTTTGTAATCATCTCACCGTGAAAACTTAGGTGAAGTGAGCGTGGAGTGAGCTGTCATTGTCATGTGTGTTATCGATACCTACTGATACTATAAGGCAGTGACAGTTCACTCCAAGCTCACTTCACCTAAGTTTTCACGGTGAGATTTTACAGAATAGCACAATTGTGGTGTGCTGAAGCTTCTGCTGTATAGGACATCTGACTATAGAGATCTAAACAGAAGTTCCAAAGTTCTGCCAATTCAGAAGTTCCGTTAATTCTTTCTAACATCAAAGTTACAGAAACCGTCTTTACTATCGCGTCGCACTTGACGATTCAAATGATAGGCCACCGTCTATTACAAGTATATTAAATGATTCGTACTTAACGATTAAGCTAGACCTCAACATAGTTACAAAAAAAAAAATATAGCTCTAATACCGAACTCGTTTTCTTAGTAAAGATTGACATCATCAGTCGTCGGATCGTTAGTGTCAGTATATATTTCACAGCATTATAATGATAGTGCATGACTAAAATGGGCTTCCCTAGCTTCTGTGTTACTCTCATTGAAACCGGTTTCTGTATTGCCTACGGCATCGCCTATACATATACTTACAGTAGTATTAGCAAGCTTGTCTTTATCCTGTTTGATAAGCTAAATAAGCGGTAACGTGGAAATTCTGTATTGTTTTTTTTTTCGTTACTTATTTGTCTATACATGCTTTGTTTTATTATTTTTAAGAGGTATCTACTAGTTTCTCAATACTTTTCATAGCACCTGCACCTGACTAGTTTTTTTTCTCTCTTTACATCACCTCTATTAGTTAACTGACAGAGAAGGTGGTCTCCAAACATACTGTGTATTAGGAAGTACGCATGCCAAAGTCAATTTTTTTTTTTTTTTTTGTAGATATTTGTCTATTGTTGTGAAAATCCATGCTATCATAGTTTACATAATATCGATAGTCTATCAAAAATAAAAACAGTCTTGACTCGTACACTGATGTGTGTACAGTAGTAAAACGAAAAATTCAAAAATGATGCTGCATAATGGTACCAAGTCCAATAAAATAACGACAATGTCTTATTACTCAATCATTTATTATCATTGATCTACACAATGTAATGGAATACATACATATATAAAAATATATTCAAAAATATTATATTTTTTACATCTAAATCTATATCAAAAATATGGCTAATGACAGAGCTTTAACCCCATCTATTTATTGGCACATGGAATATTATTTACCAAATCTAGATACATTTTTAATTTTATTAAAGCACAATAATTAATTAAGCAATTTTAGTGGGTGTCTTGTATGACAATTAATATATAATATATTTATATATCGTGTATAAAGACAGCGCTTCAAGAATCATGTGAAAAGAAAAATAATTTTAAAACCTTACATTTACTTCGCACAAATGTCGAAATATTGTAAAGTTTTATGGAAGCCAGGTTTCAAGTGTTTGTTGATTTAAATATCTCAATAATTAAAACATATTTGATAATTAGCTGCGATTATAATTGAAATTGTTTCGAGTGTAATACAATATTTCAAAACAGACTTATATTGATTTAAAAATTGAGATCGCTAAATCAAAATTATTAAATAAACTTAGGTATAATAAACTATAACTAAACGTAATCGCTGTCTTAGTGAACGATTCCAAAGTGCGTGGATATAAAAAGCGTTAATAAGGATAATTAATAAAAATATACCGAATCTTCATTTCCATTATTTCTTCATTCATGGTTCATTTGGGATATTAAAAAATTAAGAGGCTGGCATTTTCTTTGAAAGAAATACTTACCTAATATATGATTCATATTCTTATAGAAAACTTCGGATATAACAATATTTTCACTGGGTCATAATTATTGATTTTTACTTTTAAGGATTTTCATAAATAAACCATGTATTTATCATTTTTAATCCAACATTAATTTCTTTACTACCCATACGTTTTCTAGGTATTAGGAACAACCCTCATAATATACATTATTTTAAGCAATAAATGGAATGTTATACTTAAATTAAAATTAATTAAAAATAAATAAAACATAATACGGGATGAACCGTTTTGTCAAATAAATCAACCGTTCGCAAAAAATATATTGAGAGGTCATGATTTTAGTACTGAAATATTATTTGAAAGTTATTATGCAACAGTTTTAGATATTCTAATAACTTTTAAATAATACATGAATATACGTCCTACGTATTAGAAAGTTTAATAACAATATTTTTTAAATATAATATAAATATTATTTTACATTAAAATATTTCTAAGCAGTTAAGCTGTAAATGCTACCATCACTTATCCTAATAAATACTATTTACAAAATCACCAGAATGTTTATGTTTGTTTAATTTTGAATTTCGAAAAAGTAATTTTCCAGTAGGGTCACTCTTATTTAGTTTATCATTGCAAATTCTGAATTATAATATAGCTCAAAACATCATTCTAATTAGCTTTTGTCCAATCAATTAACATTTTATCACAAGATTTTATTTAAAACTACAAAAAATAAAACAAGAAAGATAAAAAGTAAAACATAAACAAGAGCAACCCCACTGGTCCAAATATCACAAAATTGTAGTCAAAATAATAACATTAAAAAGTGCGAAGGTTTACATGGAGGCCGAAAATTTACAAAAAAAATATCCAAAACATTGCAATATCCCATTCTGGCGGTGTTACTGACGAAGCACGAATACTGTTATGTAAAGTTGAAGCCCACAGGTGTAACAGGCGTTGATGACGTCATTATTCTTTGTGACGTATTTAATCACCATCGTAAGTACATGGTCTCCTTGTTAGGGTTGTAATGGATTTCTCTGTAACAAAAAGAATAATGTTAGAAAAACGAAGCAAAAATAAAAAAAAAATCCTGATCCCATTTTTTTTTTTTGCAAAATTCCACAAACTGTTAATAATATAATGCTTGTAGGGCATTTATAAACTGCACGATCAATGGTTTTTATTACGTCATCATCAATTACTGCGGTCATCGTTCATGATCGTACTTGGTTGTATTAAGATCAATGATGATGTTTGGCAAAATAAACAGGTAAAAATGTATTGATTAAATAGATTCTTACTCTATTTGTGTAAGAGAGACCGCTGTAGTAGGATCGTGCTTCCATCACCTTCACCGCCACAAGCATTGACTACATCTACAACAATTAAGAAAAAAAAACATGTTATTACAGTTAAAAGTTAAAGATATAACACCCTGATACTCAAAACACCAACCTCCCAATTCATAAAACAAATATACTCCTCAAAAAATATTATATTACCAAAAAACATAGGTATAAATTAATTTCTTTAAAACGCTAGATAGGTGCGTACCTAATACAAAAAGTTTCATTTTAAAAACCAGTAATAGTTAATGAGCATGCTGCCACAAAAAAGTTAAAAGTGCAAAAATGTATAATAAGTGCATTAAAAACCAAATTTTTATTAGTTCATTGAATTTGAAAAGAAAATTGTTTTTTTTAAACGTTCAACGTTTTCGTTCTCAGAGCTAAAATCTTATAACTAACATTAATAACGAAAATCTTAAAAGATTAAAAATAATTTCCTTAAAACTGTCGTTAGAAAACAGTTAACAAAACATAAACAATGTATTACTTATAAATGAAGACAGATCGGATTGATTTTCTAAGAAATTATCAAAAATAATAGTGTAAAAGCCCAAAATAAGATTAAAAATTGATCTTAAAATCCCTGCTTTGAGCTCAGAATCCCTTTTTAAGATTTTTCTGTACCGACCGCAACAAAGAAGGGGTTAACTTTTTAAAAGGATTAACGTCAAACTTCAGAGGACTTATTTATGTAAAACGTCTCACGGCAAAAGATTTGCTGTTAAAACAAAAACCTTTGCACATGTTTTTAATATTTTAAACTAGCTGACCCGACAGACGCTGTCCTGTCTAAATTTCAATAATCCATACAAAAAATCCTATAAAGAAAACACGTTAAATTTTCCTGAATACCATTTTTTTCTTTCCATAAAATCAAATTCGGACTATTACAAAGATTATAAAACAAAAAATAGCCAAATCGATCCAGTTGTTCTCAAATCATGCGCTTACCAACGAATAGCATTAATTTTTATGTGTGATACCGTGCGTTTGCACTGGCGAAACATTCGAGACAAAACATGTTTAAATCTCTAGTTCCTGTCAAAAATTGTATGGAACATTGACAGAAAATAGAGATTTCAACATGTTTTGTCTTAAATGTTTCGCCAGTGCAAACGCACGGATAGATGAACAAATAATCATCTTAGTATGCTACCTTTTTTACAAAAATACAAACTTCTAATCTGGACAAGAATCTTTTTATTTTTCTAGAAAAAGTTGGAAATCTCAAAGTAGATTTTATCAAAAACGAAGAAACAAAAAGAAATCTGTTGGTTCGCCAAATATATTTTATTGTTTTCGCCAATTTAGTTTCACAATATTTGAACAGGCAACGTTTGCGTCCGCAAAAAAATCAACGGTGATTAAAAAAGTTTCCAAGCGTGTAAGTGTCATCAATTCATCAGTTTAATTATGCGAAATCGTGATGGAGATATTAAAATGTCCGTGAACTCGTATCAGGTGTTAAAAGATTTTTTTTCCTTTTCATACGTAACAACCTCAACATTGTTTTTTGATTTAATAAACACCCGAAACAGACGCGGAAACAAATTATTTGTCATTAACTTTAAGATCCTTGATCACCCGGTTCGTGGCAAAAAAAAATGGCAAAAATACACGAATGAAATATATTTTTAGGTTTATTATAAAAATGGAGTCACGGTCATGAATAGGAGTTTCGAAACATTGAAAACAAGTTTCATTGAGGCCTTTGCGTAACTAATACGATATTGATTACGAAACATATCGAATTTGGCATTTCGATACAATCAAAAACTAGAGCAACTTTACCAAAACGGTTCAGTTCTACAAACAGCCTTTAAAAACAAAGGTACATCCTGATCGCAATCCGGGCTAATAGTTCTCCACGTGTTTTGAACCCAAGTGTCTAGATCTCGATACAGTGCAGTAAAGGGCGCGGGTGACGGCCGACGCGGCATTATCCACTTCCGTACGATACACTAGGTTAGTTCGTGAGCGCACACCCTGTATGTGCGACTGTGGGAACTGAGCGGCTTTGTTCCCGTATACAGGCTGTTGTGTTACGTAATTCAACCATTAGATGAGATATTGTCGTGTTTGGAAATGGTAGGGAGTCGGATTAAATCATTTGTGAGATTCAGTTTTATCGTCTACTGAAGTGGAAATTAAGAGAGTTGCTGAAATGAATCATATCGTAGATTTGTTCAAAAAATGAAGCTCATTTCAGACTACGCTATAATATAATAGCATATAGCATATAGTTCATAGCAAAACAATATCGCTCGCCATACATTTATTTAGAACACGTTCACACTTTGCTATACTATACAGGGTTACTGGTAACTCGACGTATTCCTTGCAGGACGTCATAGTAGGGTTAAAATGCAACAAATTAAGCCACCAAATGTTCTACCGAAATTCAGTAGTTTTTGAATTAGTTAAAAGTTTTAGTTTTATGAAGTAATAGCAAAAATTACAAAAAAATTAAATGTTTGGTTAGTGATATTTGCCAAAGTTTTAGGCATTATTGAACTTTTAATTATTAACAAAGGTCTGCTACGGCGTCAACTATGATAATAACTTAAATTTCAGTACAGTCGCGCCGTAAATCATTTTTAAATTGGTTTCAAATGATTTAATCTGGGATTTTTCATAAAAAAACTAAAACTCTTAACTAATTCAAAAACTACTGAATTTCGGTAGAACATTTGGTGGCTTAATTTGTTGCATTTTAATCCTACTATGACGTCCTGCAAGGAATACGTCGAGTTACCAGTAACCCTGTATATTAAATAAATGTATGGCGAGCGATATTGTTGTGCTATGAACTATATGCTATATGCTATTTATATTATACTGAAGTCTGAAATGAGCTTTAAGAACAATTATGAAATTCTAATAGAGTTCCATCAAAATCAACCAAACTTGCTTCTAGAGTCTGTCTAGTGAAAGCTGAGAGAGAAAAAGAGCGGCAAATTTTAAAAAAATACGTCATTTATCCCCGGATCAACTAGGAAAAACGTATTTGATACTTGAATATTTTTATAGAGAATAATAGGAAAGCATAAAGCTAAAAATTGTGTAGATAAGCTTTTACGATCGTAAGGTTGTAAGTCACATAGAAATTAATATTACACAATAGGTCTTTTTTATGTTTCTAGTTAGTTTTATGTCAGATTGTAATATATGTTTCTTCCAAGTTTTTCAATTACTTAATTGAATTATGGATTGCGAGAAGCTTGTGAGGATCAGTAATGCATTCGTCTGCAATTAACAATATGGTGAAAGTTACAAACACATTTTATTGATGCCACGCGATTTCTCATGGCTATACCTATTCAAATAAGATTCCACAAACAGACCTAATAAATATAAATCCTGTTTACCTAGTATCAAAACCATTTCAGCAGCTTACCAGTAATTTCCGAAATTATTGTAAACAATTGCACTTTTTCGTTAAATGCAGCCTCAATTTCGCTTTTCACTCGGTTGTAATTGTTCATCATAGTGTATAACAACTTTCTCGCACTGCTTCTTAAAGTTTTAGGCATTGTTGTACTTGAAATACGACAAAATATACACAAATATGTTTTTATATGAGGTTATATGAACAACAAGTGAAATTTGCAGCAGTGTTGTCAATTTCTGAAAACGTGAATAAATCACTCTCAGCTTTCATTAGACAGACTATAGTTCCAGTCATACCTCATCATCATCTGCCTAGCCTTTTCCCAACCATGTTGGGGTCGGCTTCCAGTCCAACCGGATGTAGCTGAATACCAGTATTTTACATGGAGCGACTGCCTATCTGACCTCCACAACCCAATAACTGGGTAATACGATACCCCTTGGCAAGACTGGTTGTCAGAGTTTCGGGCTTCTGACGACCCGTAACGACTGTCAAAGATCCACAAATGACAGCCGGAACCAACGCTTTAACGTGCTTTCCGAGGCACGGAGGAGTCTCGATATGTAAAGATGGTCACCCATCCACGGACCAACCCCGGCAAACGTAGCTTAACCTGATGAATCGACCCATGCGGCTGTTATTACTTAGCCACGAGCTCCTCAGTTCCAGTCATACCTACTACGTTGAAAAACGGCCGTATCGCAAAAATAACATAATTTTCATGCTTTCAGAAACCCCTTTTTTATAAAACACACAAGTAACTCCCCCACTCAAACGACCGGGCGACTATAGTCGCCCGGTCGTTTGTTCGACTTGTACAATTTGAACGAGTTTTTATCTGTGAAACTTTTCATAGAGCTTCATGAGCGTGACACTAGATGCCTCTATACTAAATAACGTGTCTAAGGGTCGATCAAACAGTAAGTCGGGTGACAGCGAGCATTGAAAAAAAAGTTGCTTACAAACAGTGTGTCAAATGCTCTCTACAGTCTGTGAGGTCCGCTTTTAAAATGTAAGTAACTACTTATTTATTAACCCAATGTATTAGTGTTATGTAGGATTAATAATTAAGATTTGCAAATGTAATAGGCTGTATAGCTAAGCATTTCTAAACGATAACAGAATATGTTTCTGAACGAGTGAACGGAAGGAGTGAAAGGAAAAAAAGTAAGAAAGGAAGATGGCGAAAGAGGGCTGAGGTGAAAGACGCGTCGCTAAACCAAGGTGTTTTATTTTAATAAAAGTTGTGCAAAACGATTTGCTGTTTTCCTGGAGATCCCCACACTACATTTTGGGGGCTCGTCCGGGATACCAGGAAAAAAGCAAAGAAGAAGACTGGCGCCGTGTTGCGTTTTGCGGCAAGGTGAACCGCAACGCGACCCACGCGGCCATTACCGTTACGAGTTTTTAATTCAAGAAAAGAATATAATTTTATTTAAGAAGATTCAACATTGATGGGTAAGGAGCAAACTAAGATGAGTGACGATAAGAATACGAATACATCATCATTGAATTTTGCCGATATTATACCAAAATTCAATGGCACCGATAGAACTTATTCGTCAGCAAAATGGACGCAAGACGTGGAAGACAACGCCGAAATATTTGGTTTACATCGTTTGTTCGACTTGTACACTTTGAACGAGTTTTTATCTGTGAAACTTTTCATAGAGCTTCATGAGCGTGACACTAGATGCCTCTATACTAAATAACGTGTCTAAGGGTCGATCAAACAGTAAGTCGGGTGACAGCGAGCATTGAAAAAAAAGTTGCTTACAAACAGTGTGTCAAATGCTATCTACAGTCTGTGAGGTCCGCTTTTAAAATGTAAGTAACTACTTATTTATTAACCCAATGTATTAGTGTTATATATATAAAAAAATCCTGAAAGTTTATTCTTTCAGATTATCTAACAATTTTAAGCATCCACAGTCTAATAAGATGTTTTTACAAGTGTAAAGTCGACAGACCAAAACTTCGCCCTATTATGCCGGTTTTTCGTCAAGTTTTTGTATGATATTATACATGTTTTAGTAAAATACTTCTTGTAATTAGAAATACAGGTCATTTTTCATATTTAAGTAGACTTTAGGGAAAATAATATGAAGAAAATCATATTATTGCCTTCTTGCCGTCATTTCGTTATCGGAGGCGATATCAGATTGCTGCGGGAATGCGTTGTTTGTTTTGGTTTAATGTGCTACACTGTTCATTTTAAGTAATGATATATTAGTGACAAAAAATGCTTATTTAATCTAGTTTAATAATTAGTAAAAAAACATTGAGAAAAGTTAAAAAATGTTTCGTTAAAACTTGTTAGAAGAAATATTTTACTTAAATTTAACCCGTATTGTTAAGTTCAATTTTTTTTTATGAATTTCAGATTTATTGTTGTACTTTAATGACTACATATTATGATTCCTTAATAATTCAGCTTTATACTGGTATTTTTTACTTAGCTATAGCTGCAATAGTTTGCTAGAAAATACACTTTGAATCAGTAATGGCATGGGGCGCTCGACGCGGTTCAACACCAATCGCGCACGCGAACGTACAAGGTGTTGACAGGTGTCACACTCGGACGCTTGAGTGGTTGGCTAGTAATCCAAATACTCGTAACGTGTATCGAGGCTAATATTATATATTATAGGCGTATTATAGGCCTAAGTATTTAAATGACCACAGCATAACAGCCTGTATACAAGCAGAGATTTCTCAAAGGGTGCCTAATTAACCGCATTGCCACCTCTATGGCGCGACGGACGCGCGAACTATTGTGTACTATGAACTGAACTAGGGCCAATAGAACTGGAACCAATAGAAATAGAACTATACTGAACTAAAGGCGTTTGTATCAACTGTATCTAAATACGGACCTTTTAACGGTCGAAGACGTGAACGAATTTTCTTTAAGGATAGCTGTTGTAGCTGTATTCTTTTGTTTTATTGTTTGTTTTTTTTTTCAGTTTCGGTTATGTCGGAGTTAAGTTTTTAATAGGACAATACTTGTGTTTGAAAATGTTGCTCCTTTTTGTTTTGTATTTGATCTTATTCGACAAAACTAACATTGCTGACACCAATGATAAGTGCAATTAGCCAAACATTATTTGAATAGAATTTTGAAATTGACGATTGTCTATCTATAAACCTAACCCCCAAAACATAATTTTGAACACTAAAATCCTTTATTATAAACCCAAAATGAAGAAGAAAGAAGATCCCTTATTAAATGGCCATGTATATAGAAAATAATCGATATGTCAACTCGATTCTCTCGAGTCGTGAATCGAATGGATCGACCTATCGAGCGATGCAACAGATAAGTACTACGGCAGAGACTGGGCGTGCACCGATGACCTAATGCACTAACTATATGGGACATCGCACTCTCGATTCTGCTTAGAATCGTAATTAAGCAAGATGTATTGTTTTAGCTAGATTAATGAACGATGTATCGATTGTAGCGTGTTTAATTGGGAAAGCACGGGAATAATTAATGGCAATACTCGATTTATACAAGGTTTGTGGTTTGTATTTGGGTTAAATTATAGCTGCAATTCACGCGTTTCATTTTCGCAAGATCATTTTGAATCTAGCCACTTATTTGTAAAGAGTGATCAGACAGCTTTAGTAGCATCAAACTATTTCAATAAAAAGCCAATCAATCTATTAATATTCAATATTTATTCGAAAGAGCATATACAGTAGCCACAACAAGAATAAAATTTAAAATCAGACAACCGAAGCTGAAAAAATTTCTTTCAATCAGAGAACGTGTCATCAATATTTTTATTTCAACAAAAGATAAAAATGAAAAATCGAATCCGCTGTTTTAGAAGCCCATTCATGGACGTGTGAAACTGAGAATAAAGTCTTTGGTACCCACACCTCTATGGTAATAAACACGATCGATTCATACAATACTACTCGTCAATTCAAAGGCATGATCTTCATAAATTTTATGAACCATACGAACAACGGGTAACATTTAGCAAAACAATCAGTAGCGGTACTCTATGCCCGAGGCACTCACGCCGCCTTCCGAGTTTCCGGAGTTTCACACGATGCCTCATTATCCTTACATACAGCGATATGTGAAGGAAGTCTATGATGGTAAGATGCCAGAATAGGAAAGTGGTGGTTTGGAGAAGGTTTTTTATCACTGACGTGAATTGGTTTACGGTTTTGGTAAAGTGACCGTATAAAATATCGTATGTTTCAGTTTAGTGAATTTGATAAACTAGATAGACGAAGCCTATTAAAAAGGCTCTTATTCTGTTGTTCGTTTCTAAAGATGTGGAAAGGCAACTTAGACAAATCAGGAGACTTCTAAATTTGTTTTTTTTTATCTACATCCATCCACATCTACATCCATGTCGTGCCTTCACAATCCATCGATCATTTTCCAATAATCCAAATATGCCATCGACACCCCACTTCCCTACCGACAAATTGCCGTAATCATCTTACTGTTAAGCGTGGTACACATTGTTGTGCCTTGTACGGCCAGGCATAAACTGCAAATTATACCGCTTGGGTCACGTGTGTTTCCCTGTTGAGGGCTACCGTCAGCGTTCGCACAGTTTCGGAAGCATTAGGGCCCATTAAGCACCGTTAACACACGGTCCCGTCACGAGCTCACGATTCACGCAGCATGAGCGATCTATCGGCGATCTCGCGGTAGCCCTGTGCTGGCTTGTGTCGTTTCACACGGGGGTACGCGTGCACTGAGCCAGTGTGTTCTAGAATTTTATTACACACGACAATTCGTGTTTTTGTGCCGCAATCCTAGAATGAAAGTCGCGGATTTTGTTGACAAAAAAACGAGAAGTAAAATGTCTGCTTAAATAAGAGTTTAAGGTCTCCGTATCAAAGACGTCTTTGTTACACAGTTTAGAATCAGGCGCACCATTGTTATGAATATTGTTTTTTAAATTGTTCTTTGCTCTCCTATTTAGATGAATGATGTAAAAAAAAACAAGTACAAGCATTTGAAAAAAAAGTATTTCCCAATAGACTTTTGTAGGGGAGGTTTTGCAGAGCGAAATCACAGAAAAAATTGTAAGTATATTAGGAAGGTATAAAAGTAGTAGAAATGGAGCACTGTACAAAACTTTATGGCTATTTCAATCTAGACAGCTAGACAGCTTTTCTGTCTAGCCAGTATCCAGCGTTACTACATGGAGGTGATATATCTTCAACAACTTTTCCAAAAGTACCTTCAAGATACCGTTCACGATCTTCCCACCTAGATCCTGAGTCGGGAAAGGTCACAACAGTGTAGTAACGGCGTAATACCGCGGCATTATAGTTTTACAGCCGTTTGTTATTGACGGAAGACCGAACATCGTACATGCTCAAATATGGTGGAGTTTATGAGAGAGACGTGAAACTGTTATTTTCAGGGACTTGATCTTCTTTACTATGCAACCGTAGTAAACAATACATAAAATAATAAAATTGAGATATTCTCAGTTTCACAGTTGAGAGAAGTCTAACTGTTGGTGAAATTAATTTCGAGGCTAAACAACTACCTTTAAAACCAATATTTTTTAATTAAGAAATATTTATCCAAATTCCATTTTTCCAGTAATTACAGGAAAAACAGGAAAATCCCACTTCCAAAAAACATTGGCCTTTCCCAAAGAAAACGAAGCCGAGACCGAGGCCGAAGACAAGATTCCTTTGTTCACAACACATTGTCTCAAAATATTTGCATCAGGTCGCGACCCTATCAACTTAAAGCTACCGTCACATTGTATGATAATTACGAGTGACAACCACGGAATGTCGCTCCAAATGACATGCGAATGTATAAGAAGTTTACTGAACCCGCATTAAAATTATATTGACAGATGATAAGTTAAGAGGATTTTGTTTCTAGTTCGCTATTAGATAGATATATTATTATTGATGAATCAAGTCCGACTGTTCAAGAAAGGATATTAGCTTTTTCTCATAAGTGACTTCAGTTGGAGAAGATTTTCTAAACAACTTGGAAGGGTAATGGACCACAGTGGGAATTAAAAATGGAGCAGGTTGTATAGATTTTCAAATGTGGCAGTCAAAAGTTGTAGGACATCTTTAAAAAGGGACAAGAAGAAGGTGTCTTATGATTGTTAATAACTGATGCATTTTAAAGAAGCGGTCTCATGAAATATTGGATGTAAATAATACGAACGTGCCGTAATATTACGACCCCGTAGGTATTCCCTCGTGTGTATTTCTAAAACTGTGTATATTTCGAAGATATCTGTGTAAAATTTCTTACATGCACCTATCATCAGTTGCGATGAAGGAATCATGAGGAACAACATATGTTTACAAGAAACTCGCAAGCGTGGAATAAAACTAAGATATGAATAGTACCACATTAGGGTTAATAACTTAGATAGCTAGCTTGTGCTACTTTACACAAGCATTTGGTTGTATCCACTGACGAAGTCCGCTTGTAAAGCAAGCACATTTTTAATTATATCGAGTACCTACTTTGGAGCACTAAACTAAGTTCTCGAATTTTAGGGAAAGGGCCAGAAGTTATAGAAAAGTTACAAGAGCAAACAAAAACAGTTTCAAAAGCTTCATTCTCATACTGTTTCAGAAGGAAAGACTGACTGATATCAGAAACAAAAATAGAAACCCACGTCTAAATTCAGCCAACTTATTGCTTAACTACAAGTACTAAAAATGTATAACTAGTACTGAAATTAAACTCCAATCCGTCATACTAAACGTCTTTACCACGTCTATACGCAACAATAATAAAATCTTTTAACGCTGATAAACGCAAAGTAAATATGTTTAATTGCCTCAGTTTAAGAACGCAATGAGTCAATGTCACTAAGGTTTATGACCGTCCCTTGACTGAAGCCTTGATGATGCTCTATTTAATTTTATCTTTTACTAGTTTATACACTTTTCAGACGATTTCTTCGTTTTGGACTATTAATCTTGGACGGGTAAAACGAAAAAGAAGGCATAATGCTGCTAGTTGGTATTTATCTCCAACACAATAAAATAAAAACCAAGAAAGGCTCTTGAATAATGACTTATAAACCAGTGGAAATTACAACAAAATCTGTGCTTAAAATACAGTATGATAACTAACAAAGGACGTTCCCGCTAATCCGCAATAGTATAGCGTCCACAAAAGCGAAAAAAAAAAAACATTTTTATAGTAATATTCTCAAAAAATATTAAATCGATACGGTAAAGAAACACTGTACACGCACACTTGTCTTTCTACGTTGAAATACAAGTGTACAAGTGTGCCTGTACAGAGTGTTTCATTTACGTATCAATTTAATAGTTTTCTGAATATTCCACTACATAAATTAAAACAAAAAAAACATTATTTTTTTTTGCAATTCTGGACGTTATACTAGCAAATACTAGCAAACGGAGTTCACGATGGTTTGGAGGACAATGTATAACTAACATTAATCTAAAAATAGGCAATACCTTCTATCAACTTTATTCCAATAATCCAATAATACTCAATTGACTTTCAACCATAACAAATTGGCATGTCCTAGAGCTAAAAATTCTAAGACATGTGACATCCAACAACCCTCACTGGGCCCGCGTGGTGCATATGGTCAACTTCCTCTCACAGAGAAGAGGCCTGTGTCCCAGCAGTGAAAATATTATAGGCTTATGCATCACAAAATAACCTCACAGTTAGATGCACTCATACTGGAATTAATTCCGTCAAAGGTTGATGATTACTTTCAGTAGCGAATTAATCCTAAGGCAAACTAGGCATGTGCCTCGGGCGCGAGGATACAAAGGGACGCGCGCGGAAGACTTTTAACAAAAAAAGAGAATATTAATATAATATAATAATAATATAAAAGATTATTTAATTCTGTAGAGATGTAGAGCTTCCGAAGCGAGCTCCGCTTTCTTAATTATTCCTACATCGCCTGATTTTATTAAAGAAGTGGGTAAGATACTAAATTAATGACAACAAACGATCATCTGTCAACACACAGTCAGATCTGTTTCCCATGGCGACATAATGGATTTCTATGTTCGTTTGGTTCCTCTTGCTTTCTTTACTTTCATCACATAGTCCCTACCTAATTATCCCTAATTATTATGACTGCAAAAGTGTCTGTGTGTATAGGTATATCTTAATTCTTCATGCAATAAACTACTGAACCGACTGTGATGAAACTAGGTTTGTAGGTAGACAGACAGAGCCAAAAAAAATTTTTTTTATTTATTAGTATGGCCGCTTGGGTCCGTCGATGAGATGCTTGCCTAGGGCGCTCTCGACATTTAATTCGCCACTGATTACATCACTAAATTTACAGCCTCATTTTAACATAAAGTCCTCCTCAATTTTGTGCATGAACACCTCAATCTGCGGTAATGGTGTAACAGTAGTATATTACATTGAACACTTGACTGCCTTCCTGAAGCTTAGGACCCTAATATATGGTGACTATAGTAACCACAACCTTGTCACACCTGACTGGTGATTGGACAGCTAACCGCGGAGTATGTAGGTTACCTAGTACTAAGTTCATACTTAATCCTATAATGGATTAGATAAGAGGATTACAACGGGAAAGAATTCTTCTGCTATTGCGGTTGATACAGATATGAGACCATCTGTTTCAAAGATTTTGTAGGTAAATCGTTCAACATCGTTTTTGGGAAAATGAATTGTATCCTTCTCTGATTGTAAACTTGTAAGTGTGTTCTCAGAGTTTTCACATTTTAAAGTGTTTTATCATTCTTACAGTTTAATTTAAAGTAAATTTAAAGAGGTCTGTTTGCTAACTTCACATAACATTAAACGGTAACTTTGGTTTAAAGACACTTCAAAGATCAAATAAATAATACACCATCTATGAAGATGAAAAACTGCCGATCTTACAATAGGACATAAATATAGAAACAATTATAGAAGTGTACTTGAAATAACAGTAAGGTGCAAATGGTTTCTAATTAGTAATGCCGAAATAATGCTACAATATAGCTCTTGATGGATTGAAGGAGAAATGAAAGAATTCATTGTCTCAAAACTCGATGAATATATTGAACAAAGCAGAAACATTTTAATAATGCAGCTAATTAAGTAAATTATTTAGATATTTTAAATCATTATAATGACGACAACATATTCCAGCCACACCTTCAAATGAGAACACTGAGTTATCTCTTATAATTAATTTCTTAAATAATGAAGAGACAACGTTTGATGTAATTAATTACTCTTAGAATCTGAATCCGTAACATTAATCTAATGTTATTAATTATTTATTTATACCGTAAAACTAGGTTAAAAAGGTAGTAGAGTTGGTCAATAATTATATAATTTACCAGTCAACTGTTAAGCAAAGAAAATTAATGAGATGTAGCTTCTGACGGCTTGAAATCAGTAGGTACAATATAAGAATAAGGGTTTTTATTTCTTATGGATTGAAAATAAATGCTTATAAACACACAAGATATTATAATGAAACCAGCTTCTAAATCAGAACAGAACATTTGACAGTAGACATAATTATTGTTCACGACTTACGAGTATCAACAGCAAAAGTCGATGAAAATTTTGGAGCTATGAAACTTTTTTTATATCGATAAAGTAATATTTCCATGTTTTCATCCCAAAACACTTTTATAAATGTAAAAAATAATCACCTACTTTCGATGTTGACAGTCCTCTAGGTTAAATTCAGAACGATGATGAAGAAAGGAGAAAAGTAAAAGATGATTGTTACTCACCTGTGCTGGCGCAGATTGTCCTGTCGCTTGAAACTCTTCCCGCAAACCTCGCAGCTGAAGGAGAGCTCCGGGCTCTTATGGGTCCGTTCGTGTATCATCAGGTTGTAAGACTTGGTGAACCGACGCTGGCAGTACTTGCAGACGAACTCGCATTTTGGGCGCAGTTTGCGTCTGAAATCCCGTGTGTGGTCCTCGTCAATTTGCATCACGGCGAACATTTTGTCTGGACTAAGATGTGATGCTTACGACGGGCGGGGCTTGAGCGCCTGTACAATGATAAGTTATCAAATGTCGTGTGCGTTCGATATGTGACTGTATGTGCAAAGTATAGAGTTCATGTTTCAGTGGCTGTCTTGTTAGTAAGTGTGCAGTGATAACGTTGTGTGTAGAGTATTTGGAAATGTTGTCGAATTTGTGTTCTTTCTCTCTCTGTTTGTGGTGTGTGAGGAGGGTGGAATACCTAATGTCTAAGTCCCGTCATTAACCGTCGCAATTGATTATGATAATGATAGAGTCAACACCTATTTCTTTAATGTGTTTATTAACACCTTATTAACTCTTATTTAAAGGATAACAAGTGGCGTTCACTGTGTCATCAATAAATAATGGAGGCAATATTAGAAGAGGCTAATTGGTATGTAAATATTTAATAAGTAATTTGATACCTTAATAGTATTTCACGCCTTCAATCCACATCAAATATTCAAAATATACAAAGTAATTTCAAGCTAAACGATCTTTATGATGGAGATATTATTATATTATTTCCTAACAAAGTAACCTTTATAGGTGCACTCCAAGAATAATTTATTATATTGGTCATAATAACACTTTATGAATTATTAAAATACGCACCTTTAAAATCGATTGCCCACGAAGAAGATATTAAGCTTTACAAGCTTAACTTAACACTTTCACTAAAACTTTATTAAATTAAAATTCGAACTTATGTGTATACAATTAAGACTGAAAGGAGAGTGTCATTATTTGAGCGCGGATTTAAAGTGACTAGATGTGTCAATGTGACAGTACGTGCGACCAAGAGCGGGCGTGTTTAGCAACTGCGGCGGCGCGAGGGTGCGGAAACTACTGATAGCGTTACGCGGAAGGCGCACACAGCCCCCACCACGTGCGCCTGCGCCGTCAATGAACAGGTAGCACGACGGTAACCTGACGGCTCATACTGGGAAAACTCCACTGCAGATTTATTAGCTTGTGGTGAACAAACTACGTTTATGGTGGCGTGCTATAAATGTTATTTTCGCAACGTTAATAAACTTATTTCTTATTTGAAAGCTTCGTTTTCTCTTGTTACATGTTTCGATCCCTTGATTTTCTTAAGTAATTATGGTCACAGATTTTTTATTTTCACTCCATAGTAAGTACCTAATTGGTTTTTGTTCTGCTAGTTCATTGTTCATTATTATTTTCATTACTTGCATTACAAATGTGTGATTAGCAAGCAGTGGCACACTTTGACATAATTATAAATAGATTTAGCTTTAAAAAACTTAACTTTACGACACAGGTTACATTACCATATCATACTTTTTACGCGATTTGTAATAATGTCAGTACCGATTACATACATATGGCATTATAAAACGGTGGGAAAGCGCCCGGTGGCTCGCGGCGCTACCGTGTATTTCACTCACGACACACGACCCCGGCTATTTGGGCACCGTACTGTTTACCGGTAAATTGATGATGATTTTCGGCTTCTGTCATTACCGCGCCCTCGGGCGCTATAGTGTACTTTCTAGCTGTCGTAGTTCTGTGTAATTAGGTGCGGTAAAAAGCGTTGTAATTGCAAGTGCGTGAACGATTCCGTCTTGTTTTAGTTATGGTGTTTATGCATTATTCATACAAGAGTAGTGTGAAGAATACGCTTTAGAAGACTTCTTTAAATTAATAAATGGGCTGTTTATTTGGTTAAAAAGTAATATTTCCATTATTAGGCTGTCAAGGAAAATTCTACACTGAAATATTGAGTGCACTGAATTAAATCCTATTCATTTCGAGACAAAACATCATAAACACGAGATAAAACTGAAAATTAACATTCTTACTCACAACCCTAGCCACTTCAAGCGTTAAACGTGAAAACTCATTCAAAATACTCGCTGATTTTCACACAATATTCAAATTTCGCGTGTTAAAGAAGCTATAAAAGTTAATTCTTGGTACGGGCGTGAAGCGGCACTTATGACTTGCTTTATAGCCACGTAACTCCATTCAAATTATCTTAACCCTCGTATACCTACGCGTCTGAGTTTAAAACTCCACTTTAATGAGTATTCATAGTTAAATTTCTTAGTATGACTGGACATAAGTGTCTGCTGATTAGCAGTGTTGAATGGCTTTATTTTTACTTGTATTGTGTAACTTGTACCTAATTGTGGGAACCTATTTTTGGGCTTCCAGTATGTTACACGAATAGGTTGCCTGTAACATTCGTAGAATATTTAGGTACTTTCCTACTGGTGAATGGTCTGTTGAAATGATTTCGAACAAAAACTAAAAAGGTAGGTAGGTATGTTTAGTGTCTGTCATAAATATCTATTGGTTCTATTCAATGCATAATAGAAATCTAAAGTAACTCGGAAATCTTCACAATTTTGGCGTCATTATGGCTAAGTTAAAACAATGTTATCCAATGTAACCCATTTTATGGCATCCATTGCGAATAGCAAGGGTTTGTGTTATTTAAAAACGTTAAAAGGTATTT
The DNA here is from genome assembly GCA_949152455.1 of Lithophane leautieri. Lineage (NCBI taxonomy): Eukaryota > Metazoa > Arthropoda > Insecta > Lepidoptera > Noctuidae > Lithophane > Lithophane leautieri. The sequence continues at coordinate 10,677,930 of OX424473.1, read as the reverse complement.
CAGTGACTGAACTATATTGTGTAGCCTATCAAAATCATCTCGAATTCAAAAATAGAACCCACTTGCCTACAGAGAAACGAATAAAAAGACGCAATACCAACATTACGCGCAAAAAACCTTGTCTACTCCTCCACATCAGGCGAAAAAAGGTTGCATAAAACATTCCGCCATTACATAACCTTCTGCCAACTTGATTGTCGATACAAGTCGTATCACATCTCGAAGTCACGACAAAGACGTCGTCTAAGGCGCCCGCGAAAAAAATCACCAATCATCCAGATCTTTACATTTGGTACACATATTTTGGTCCCTAAATGGGCACACACACGGTTAACGTTTGATAACCATCGGATGGTCACGGCCAGTGAGATATGGTGGTCATAAAAACCATTGTCGGTCAGGAGTTAAAAGTCCCGGTCACGGAGGGTAAATAGGTACTTGGCTACATACGGACTGCAAAGAGGTTTTCTTTGTTCCAAACGATTTATGGGCCTTAACGCTATTCGTTTTGAGGTTAGCAGAAGGCCTATGGTGAGATGGTATGCGTTGATACCTTTCAGAAGCTTCGGGCAAATAAATTGGATTGAAAACTATTTTTCTCACTTTGAGACGAAGACATAATTATGTAGGTAAGGATAGACGTAGGTAGGAGAGTTGCAAAATGTCTTATTTATTTACTGACTAGCTTCGCCCCGCGGTTTTACCCGCGTAAGTCTCGATCCCGTGGGAATATCGGGATAAAAAGTATCCTATGTCCTATTCCAGGTCATGGTCTACCCATATGCCAAATTTCATCTCAATCCGTTCAGCCGTTTTAACGTGAAAGCGTAACAAACAAACAAAGTCACTTTCGCATTTATAATATCAAGATAGTCAGAATTGTTAGGAAAGTTAGGATTATCAATCTATTACACTTATTGTATTTTATTTTTGTAACTTTGTGTCCCTTTATACCTAAGCACCTTAGATTGAATAATTATCTCCACTTGTTTCGGTAGTCCTATTTAGTATCCAAGTATTAAGCAAGACCACATTCAACCATTAATTTGCAATATAAAATTGGATTCCTACTACTAGATCACGGCACTCAATACCGAATCTCCAATACCGTAGCCAATCGAAGGTTATTCATGATTGGGAATTATAATTTAGCTCTAGCGATCGTCTAAAGTGTAATTTGAATATATTAGGAATATCATTCATATTGTGCATGCCTGACATTGCATTAAGTATCGCTCATTCATCACCAAAGGGTTATGGCATGAATATAATTTTACTGTTGTTTCATTATTAATATTAATCTTATTTTATTATGTGGTGAAGTGTGCGTGACATTTCCAACGGGTCAAGGGGTCTACCAGGAAAGCCTGTACGGTTTTGTCCGGCTGTCCACAATTAGGTACAGTCACTGCCATTAAGGTCCTTTATGTGAAGGCATTTTTAGCTTATTTCCTTTTTGTTTTTAGCTAATTAGCCATTTCTGGATCTTACCAGTATAATCAATGGAGTCCAAATCACAGTGCCTCCTCGATAAGATGCTAATTTGTCAAAGAGTTCTTCGTTTAGCCTTACACCTACTTCATGTCATGATTTTACAAAGCTAAAATGTCACTTAAACTACACAGAATTTTAGGTTATTCCTCAAACTGGATGCTTTAAATTTAAAAGTTCAGTGGTATTACTTTACTTCACTAGATAGTCATGGAATGATTTAAACAATATTATTTTATCACATCGAAACCACAAAATGAACTGATGCTATCATATTCATACTTACTTACATATTTAATGCGTCCAAGCGGATCTATCAATGAGTCATGCACCACATGGGCTATAGGCCTCGGATTTATCTTAAAACGTGTCCGATGATTCACATCATGTCCCTTGAACTGTTGACATTTGTTACTGGGATCGATTTTAATTACCGAGTTTACCGTTAACTGTTTGGTGTGTTGTAATTATGTTAATGATTGACGGGTGATCGTTTTCCTTGGTATAATTATAGGTTATGGCTTCTGAAATATCAGAAATGTCTGCAACTTCAAATAGGAAATTTGTATGTTGTGTCCTGAGATTTGCACCATAGGTAAATGGATGTATGGAATAGGTAGGTACTGTAAGGCACTGTACCTTTGCTAATTTGAAATAATAAAGAATGGAAGTCGTAGTTGACTTGGTATCGAAATAATGTAATTAATGTTACAAGAACAATTTAATTTTAGGGGTTAGTCGAGCAGAAGAGATTTTTCAGCCGTGAACTGGTACACACGGCTACACTTCAAGCTCACGTTTCCAGTTTATGCTGATCTCGCATTGTATAGGATTTCCGTACAATGTGAGGTCAGCTTATACTGGAAATGTATAGCTTGATGTGTAGCCGTGTATATCAATAGGTCATCTTTAAAATGCCCAGGTATAAGCTAAATCATAAGAACCACATACCTACTTCAAAAACCCCATACTTAGGAAACTTAGGTACTTGTTTACCAACAATTCGTACGAAATTCCCACATTCCTTGAATATATCAAGGAAAATCTCGTCATGACTTGAAGTGATGACGTCAAACGGCACGCTTTAAGTACTCATTCTACAAATAACATATATTGTAGTACGAAGAACTACGTGATATAGTACACATCTTGACTGTATGAGACAGGCAGTCTGACTGTACACAATGACTTAGCAACTTTTAATGAACAAAGATACCTAGATCAAAGTCCGGGTGGATTTTGGTAAAACCATTTTTTATAAAATCACAAAAACTTTTTAAAGACGTTCATATTTTCATCGATGAAGATGAAGCTACTGAAGATAAGGTATCAATCAGTAACCTCAAAAGTAAAAATCTGGGAAATAAATATTGAAAATAAGCTGTCATTCAGTGCGATCTGGCTAGGTAGATGACGAAGATGTACGAAAAATATTAGGTACCTTTACGCGATGCGTCATAAATAGTTTGCGGTTCATTTCATAAGTGTTGAGTCAAAGCAGTGATTAATTAGCAGAGATTGATTGTGAAAACCAAAAGAATGTCGGTGACACGGTATTATCAGCATCCTACAAACATCCTGAAACTAGCAATATGAAAATTAAGGTAAGTATTTAGACAAGTTGGCGAGACGAAAATATTCATTCATTCTTCTACTGAGAGGCTTTAATTGATTGATAATGATAATTCGCTGAAACGAATGCAAGCATCATCTATTTTATTTATGTATACTTTCCTATATTGTTACTTGCCGGGTACTTACATGATAATATCAACAGATTAACCAGTATCAATACTTTTGGCTTCATACAAGATGAACTTAAGTAAACTCATCGAACATTTATGAATAATAGCAACAGGCAAGACAAGAAAATAAATTATTTCACAACAGATTACTGAACTCAGTTCATTAATACCATTGTATGGAATCTCGCGAGCCGTAAACATTGCACCTTAATAATTATCAACAAAAACTGCCACTACGAGCTTTAATTACTTAAAATTCCAGAATACATTGAAACACTTAACTACATTGTTGTGCAAATCGATCAATTTAAGTATTTTGCCATACATTACTGTTCTCCTTCAGTCATGTTTCAACCAATTAGAGCAAAAAAAGGCCATGTATGATGGAGTAAAGGTTTACGTGAAAAAGTTGTAGCTATTCGGTTCGTGATGCACAGAGTATTTAATGCTCCGTCGAAGCATTGAACTATTTGAACCATGGATCAAATGATGTTCATAAAACATTGTCAGTGGTACTGCCAGGTTTTAAGGCCAGTAATTAAAATTCATCACAACATAATAAAATGCTGAGTGCATCGTAAACTTTGCCTGATTTTTATTCTATCTGCAGTAGTTAAAACTGAGTTTTGAAACAATGTTATATGTAGGTACGGCTGCCTACCATATGGCATGCTTATGATTAATGGAATCAAGCACAACTGTTAAACGACTTAACATTTTTGAAAGTAGGTACTTATTAACGTGATTCTCAATTTTCAGGTATTCGAAGCATTTGTGGTTGAACGTAGTGTTCTAAGTAATTATTATACCAAAGCACCCTAGAACAAACGATTTAAACAAATTTTAACTACTGTTGATACTTTTTTAGATTGACAAACCAAACAACTCTATTCTACCTACTGAACAACAGCGGATTCTAAATATGCACGAATTTGAATTCGATTACGTAGTACTTTTGCCAACCTCAAAGGATACGCCAAAAAGATGCATGATATTTTTTGGATAATTTAACACAATAGACAGAACTACGTCTCCAATATTTATCAAGTTATTGTGTCAATGCCTTTATGGTAACATTTAATACGGTCTATTATGGGCATTGACTCTATTGTGCAGCTTTCAATGAGGCCACGTTGCCGAGTCAGCATGAGTTCGTTCGGCTTTCGTCTTTCGGCATTCGGCTTTTGGCTTTCTAGGAATTTGATGTGTAAACTATTGTTGGTAATGTGTAACGAGTGTTTTGTTGTACAATTATTATTGTCATTGGATTGCATTTCTTTTTAATTAATTTTAGATATATCATTTCTAAATAATCTGATCACGTTGAAATTTTTGTCCTAAAAATCTGAGTGCTTTGCAAAGAAAGCTAATACGAACGGATAAGAAATTTAAAAAAAACATACCGACTGAGCGATAGAGCTCTACGTTTTTACAATGGTTACCTATCATACTTGAACCCTGTTAAAATCAATTTAAAACAATTCATCAGTTGCAACCATCCCTAAAAACCTTAGACTATTTTTCAATATACCTACCTACAGCACCAACGTTTTTAAAAACCACCTAGTTAAAAGCCTTGCTTTATAAACCATATTTTATAAAATAACAAATGTTAACCAAACTCGCTCATAAATTAATCGGTCTTTTAACAAATACCAAGGGAACATAAAAGCTGATGATCACCCACATTTGAATAAAATTATTACCATCTCATTGTTCGGCGCGTGCGCGAGCGCATCGTTTCAACACGAAATTTTATGTTTATCATTCTATTTGACATTTTTACGAACAATGCAATGCCTTTCTCACTCCCACGTAGACCGATGGTAGTAAGAATGAAAGGGATGGAATGCGATTATCAGCTCGCTCCTTACATTTTGAAAGAATTCCAAACATGAGCTGAATCACGTTGTTATAATTACAACGTTTGTTTCATGAATAATTCAGAATGTTTATGGAGAAAATTATACAATTAAGAAACCCGCTGGAATGTTTAAATTACCAAAAAAAATACATTTTATTTATTAAATTAAATGTAACTAATACATGTTTTTTTATTGGAGCGTCACAAAAGACACTTGAAACTATTTTAGCAACAAGTTGTTTTATTTGAACCCTACGAAAAATTATATTGTAACTTCATGAAATAATCAACCACTGATCAAATAAATCTCTGTTTCTTTGGAAGTGTTTCTTTGCAATATCAAATTATCCACAAAATTATCAATAGCTATAATACTTAAAATAACAGTAATAATAAGGATTGAAATTCAACGCCATTGCGGCCAAATTATAATATACAAATGAGAGTGTAAGCAGAAATAACGAAACAGTTTATGTCCCGCACGTTCCCACAGGAAAGGTATGCGCTTCGAAGGGAACAGAGCCGACCGTGGAGACGCTAATCGGTTATATTATTTTTAGAAGGTTCAAGTTCCTATCTTCGCTGTTGTTACAAGTTGTTTTAGTGAACGGACTTATTTAACTATTATTTGAATGTCTGAAAGACAAAGTATTCCCTGGGGTTTTCGTCAAATACATAATTCAATTTATTTTAATTTACCTAAAACACGCTTCGATATTGCCGTGCAGTAAAGAATTAAGAAATAGGTTCTAAAATAATAATAATGCCCACAGAAAAAAAAACACGAAATAATGCCATTGAAAATGGAAACCAAGCGACGCTATTTCAGCACTGTGAAAATGATGCAAGGCGAAAAATGTTTCTCCTCTACAGCCACCCTCAGTCGCCAAGTAAATACTTCAGGGAATATGCCCAAACTGCTCAATTTAATCAGTCAAATTAGTTAGGTATGTAATGTTTTTTTTTTTAACAAAATGTAATTCTAACACACCTCCATTGAATCCTCTGTTTCGGTGCAACGAAGTATGCTCGCTGATATATTGGGCTTCGGTCGGTTAGCCCCCGGCGGCTGCCCGGGCTATATCCCCTACGTCTTTGGGTACTCCACTGACCATGTAGTTAGCGGATTAACTTGTTGCATAACTAATTTTATGTATAGTGATGTCAGTTGATTGATGTAGTTAATTAATAATATTTTTTCATACATGCTGTGCCAATTTTTTGCACACTTTGAATTCTATTAGACCTGCTCCGGGCTCGAGTTTTGTAAAACCCTTTTTAGTGCACTTCTGGAACCTTTGAGGAATTTATATTTCGAATTTCATTTTACTATGATCACTGTTGAGGTTGTGTGTTGTCAGTCAATTTAATTAAATGTAGCATGAGTTTGCTTTTTGCTCAGTAAATTAATTATTTTTGTTCTCATATTAAAAAGGAGTAAGTACCAATAAGACAGTAATAATACTCTACTCCTTTGTTCCAGACATCCAGTTCCAACCACAGACTAATACATAAAAGATTCCACAGTTCCCACGGTCCTCTCATACCCTCACAGAGGGCGTGCCCGGTAGCTAAATAAATACACACATACGATACACATAATGTATATACCGCAGTCGGCTACTGGTTTACGCGGTGGCCAATCAATGAGTGTAGGTAAAAATGTTGTAGTGTAGCATACATAAGAACGAGTAACGTGTGGGCAGTTTTTAAGTGTAATTTTATTCTTTGATAATTCTTCGTAGTAATTAAATTACTATTTTATTGGAATTATTTTTTCTATTTATTAGGAGGTCGTGGCTAAGTAAAAACAGCCGCATGGGTCGGTCCATCAGGTTAAGCAGCGCTTGCCGGGGTTGGTCCATGGATGAGTGACCATCTTCACATATCGAGACTTCTCCCTGCCTCGGAAAGCACGTTAAGCCGTTGGTCCCTGCTGTCATTCGTGGATCTTTGACAATCGTTGCGGTGGTCAGAAGCCCGAAAGTCTGACAACCAGTCTTACCAAGGGGTATCGTATTACCCAGTTACTGGGTTGTGGAGGTCAGATAGGCAGTCACTCCATGTAAAATATTGGTATTCAGCTGCATCCGGTTAGACAAGAAGCCGACCCCAACATAGTTGGGAAAAGGCTAGGCAGATTAATTTTGTTTTTTCTGTTTAGCCAGATGTATATATTTGATTTCCTAATCTGGGGAAGAGTAGTTTTGAATAGCTTTGTTTTCAAAAATAAAAATATTTAGGTGTCTCGTGGATGCGAGACTGGTTTTATGTTATGCTCTTTTGGATCAATCTACCGCATCTACAAAGCTGTCAAGATCTCTCACTTAGAGCATCACACGTAAGAATTTGATTATATGTCCCAGATTTAAGGATCTCCAACATCTCTGAATTTTAAAATCGAGACGAAAGATTGAACCCTCTCTACGAATCAGTCTTAATTTTTGGGGAAAATTTGCTAAAACAGAATAAGTCAAAAAACGAAGCTGATGATGAAGGAAGGATTCTCGTTAAATATGAAGTATTCCCGTTTGAGCACCTATTTTTTGAGCACCATTTAGGAAGTTCAATTTGACTTTAAAACTATATCCCTACATATTATAAAACAAAGTCCTCCGCCGCGTCTATCAGTCGTCCTGTTCGCGATAAACTCAAAAACGACTGCGCCGATTTTCATGCTGTTTTCACCAATAGATAGAGTAGTTCTCGAGGAAAGTTGTAGTATATAATAACCGACATCCACGCGGGCGAAGCCGCGGGCATCAGCTAGTACTTACATATATATATTTGAACCTTTGACACAAAAGAAGAGCGAGTTTTAAAGAACGCCATTTCATTGCAAGAGTGTCTAAAACATTTTTTAAGAACACGATTGTTAGGCAATCTTGATCTAAAATGTTTGTTCTCAGTTTCTCACACATGAAATCTATCAATTAAGTGATTGTATTGCCTCGGGGACTACCGACCTTTAAATTAAGATGTCTGATCATGCAATATATTTTATGTTAATAGAACATTTAAGTTATATTTGAGAATCTTTTAAATGTCGATATGTGGACTATTGTAGATCTTATAAATGTGTTAGGTAAAATTTATTTTAAATACTTTGCATCCTTGCCCCTTTTTACGCCTATTTATAAACCCCTGGCTAAAATAGAAACAGAGGAAAGATTACCGTTCTAAGCGAGTTGTATCCATTTAAATTTCTTATCAATTGTTTTGCCTTTTATTGTCTTTGTAAATAACTGAGTCGTAATAACTGCAAATGATCTGTTCATTAGCTATTTATTAAAACGCTAAAATTCATGTCGTAATCGTGCCGTCATTTATTGACAAGATACTGGGGGCCTAAAACGGCCACATTAGCAATTCCTCTAAAAGCAATTCATTTCCTGAATTCCCAGCTGTCATTAGCAATTCCTCTAATTTGACACAAGAGCAATTCATAATTTATGGACCATTTTACGACTCTCCATAGAAACCTGTCAAACAGATGAATTATTTCGTAATATGTATTGCACGCAGATCATATTATCAATTGTCAGTTTGTAACATTTTACGATGATTCAAAATATTTTCCTATTATGATTCTGCCAAAGTGGCCGTTTTAAGCCCCTGCTCGTTCCTACTACAACAGAAATTCATAAGTTGATTTTTTGTATGGTAAAAATGCTTGGGCATGAGGAACACAACACCACAATCTATGCTTAATGAATATTTGCACATGACCTAATGAATTCGTTACGCATCCTTGTGCGTGCGTGTGCACATGGAAAAAAATGAAATCCGGCTACTGTTCACCAATCAGGAGGCGGGGGGCGGAGCGCGTAACACGGCAGCGAATTGTTGAACCGCGCTTAAAAAAAAAAGATTATTCATTTTTTTCACCGCTTCGTCGGCGCGTGAGTTGTGATCAGTGTGGGTGGGACTTTCTATAGCCCGCAGCGTTTTTCTCGTGGGATGCAAACGATCTTGCCTATACAGACTCTACACATTATAATAACGAACGGGTATCGTCAGTTAAATTTATATGGGAGAGTCGAATTGCCTTTTTATAGAGGTCCGTATCTACGCGATTTTACGTCGACGTCTCGCATTTTGTGGAAGTTTTAGATGGCTATTTTATTCACTGCTTAGAATTGAACGGTGGATGGTTTTAGGTAGTATAAAACGTTTGTTTTACTCCAGAGTTCCACCTCTAGTACTTACAGTCTGTATGTATCACTATAAAACAGACTACATAGCAAGAGGAATCGAAAGGAAAGCAGATTTCATTAAAATGAAATATTTCTTGATAGCACTGATATCCACACAAACTCACAACACACCCGAAATCGGCCGGACAAAGACGAACTGTAACATTAAGACTATGCATACAATACAAAAAGTGGTCAGGTAGAACGTCACCTGTGGCGCTTACCGGCGGCGGGATGTTTGCGGTCAAGCCGCGCAAATAGCGCCATGCGAACCCACCTTTCCAAACAAACCGAACTCAATGGATGTGTCGCTTGTGAATGAACGTGCTAAGTGCCTATATGGTGTTGTAATATACCTTGAAGTGTCAAATAGTTTGACGGAAAGAAAAAGTTAAACAAAGCTCAACAATTTCGTGATTAAACAGAACAAACGTGAAGACAAAATATTTGTTCAGAGATCGAGAAAAGTCAAAAAGACTCAAATATATATTATCTATCCCATAATAATTATAATATTCAATAGCATGAAAATGATACAATGTTTAATGGCTTCCGAAACGATATTCAACTTACTGTTTGTGATTCATGTTTAGGCAAAGCGGGAATTTAGTTTAAAGTTTTCACCAAACACTTAGTACCAATACTTCAAGATAACACCAAATCAATAATGACCAATAATATCGTTTCAATCGTCCCACGTTTATCAGCAACAAATGGCATCAATACCTAACCACAATGTTATCTTGTCGGAGTTTCTTCAAAGCGCACAAAAACCAACTCGTGTGCAAACATAAGATAACTTATCTATTCGCCTCACCCACTATTTAAACTATGATAAGAGACAAAAGAATGTATCAATTCCTTAACATACACCTCCTATAATTGGCAGTGTCGGTAATCTTAGTAATTACTATCAATATCTTTATGTTAAGTCCTGTGTGTAGATATGCCTGCGATGTTAGCATGTTATTTCCTTTATCGTTGGAAGATAAAATTATATTACTGCCTTTGTTTTCGAAATTTTCACTTTAAAGAATGCGTTCTGATGTGATTCAGTTATCGATAATGAATACACCCTTAAAATGTCTGATTGATTACTAATGAAAACGATGGCATCTCCATGTTAGCTAGAATCCTGCTGATGAGCTTCGCTTCGTCAGGAATTTAAAGAGTCAAGTTTCCCAACATAAGACAAAATCTTTAAAAGGAAGTGGCAGATGAGCAAATTCATCTTAACTGAAAAAGAACATATCCACATAATAATATAGCAGACAACGACTGTTGATCAAAAAACGTTAAAGAAGATGAAGAAAACGAAACCAAATTGATATCATTGAGGACAGATTTGATTTTGGACCATTGGTGAGCATAAAATCATTTCGAATTCATCCATTACTAAATGTTCTGCATATTCTACTATACATAAGAACACCCCTACGTTATATTTCATAACCTATTATGAAACTATATGTTAATACTTAACACGTCTAAACTTGGAATTCGTTTATCTATAGCCGAGATTCCCGAGAGATAAGCCATAGCCGGAACCCACGAACTTTTGTATTTTATCTCGTTCAAACAAAGGTATCCTGCCTCAGCGCCAGTTTGCTTTGTGAACAAATTATGTTAAAACTTAGAAGTTTCGTTATGTATAAATATATCGGCGTTTGTCGGGTTTGTCTGTGACGCCTCCGTTTGCATAGTTTTGGTGACAGCAGTGTCGGCTACGGTCAACAATTTGGTGGTTGGGATGGTTGACTTGTGATAGTTCTATTGTCCTGCTATGAACCGAGTCATCGGTCGACATACATAACATAATAAAACCATTGGGTGAAAAGTGAGCTGCTGGACGCCAATATAGATCCTAAAGTATAATAAGAGACATAGTTTTAAAGCTTAGAACAGTATTCGGCACAAAATACTCAATAGCGACTGAAGATAATCGGAAAGCTGGTGTTTTTAACGAAAATCTTACGTGAAATACTATGAGTGGGTTTAAGATTTAAACAAGGGTAACTTACTATTAAAATGTTTTGTTGAAATGCTGAAAATTTACTCTATGAAGACTGTTAGAACTTAGAACCATACATGGAAACTTTTCGCAACTTTCCACAGTCCGTTATTCACATTTTACAGTTTCGGGGATTATTTTTCGACTAGGTACAGGAATTTTATATCTCGACTCTCGTCCAATACTGACTAGGGGTCTACAAAAGCTACTATAAGAAACTCTCATGGTAGTACACATAACATCACGCCTTGTTTCCCCGAAGGGTTGGGCAGAGGTATACCTGTAGGAGGTAGGTACACCCACATCAATCTGCCTAGCCTTTTCCGAACTATGTTGAGGTCGGCTTCCAGTTTAACCTGATGCAGCTGAATACTAGTATTTTATATGGAGCGACTGCCTATCTGACCTCCACAACCCAGAAACTGGGTAATACGATACCCACCCACCACACCACCCATTAGCAGGTACACCCACATGTCGCCAGTTATGTTTAAGTCTTATACAATAGGGGGCGAGCCTATTGCCATGAACCGAGCACAAATCCAGACAACGGGCTGCTACTGAGAAACTCAGATAGTAAAACCTAATACTATACTAACCTGATGGACCCGTGCGGCTGTTATTACTTAGCCACGAGTTCCTCCTTAGTCCGTCAGCATTACAATATGGTTCAGTATCCAAACTGTATATTATACTTGATCGAATAATATCAGTTATAATCATAGCTTCAAAACCAACAACATTAACAACCTGTGTTCTCGATCAATATTTAAGTACCAAAAGGTTATAAATGGGTACAGCGTTCGGCTGGCGGTGTCATGACAAAAGATTTTCTGATAATAAATAATCATTGTCTTCAGATTATTCCTCCCCATTGGTCGTAAACACAAGGCAATGTGTTAATATGTGCCTGTATGTATGTGACAGTATGCCTTTTATTTGTAGTGAAACAAGATAGTGATGGGCGTTCGTTAATATAGAATCGACTAATGCAAATCGACTAAATCGATTGTTTAGTATCCCATTATGTGGATCGTGAATGTGAGTACTAGTTCAGCTTGGTAATTATAATTTGCATTCAGAATCAGATGCATGTCACTCAGTTATATATTATATTTTGTGCAATGAAACAACTCTTTTAACCATAAAACGATGAACTTGCAGACAAACTATATCGTCTTAAAAATAAATAAGAAAGAAATGCAAGATATACCTGTTTCCTAGGAAACAATACGATAAATAACGTCAAACCCTTCATTTGACAATATACACCCCTCACAAAAAATACAACAAATTATCCTACATTTGATACTAATTCAAACCCTAATAAGAATAATCGAATATACATATAAATCGATTAAAACCGTCCATCACTACTAAAAACCGAACGCGGTGTGGTTCGGCGAAGTTGAAAGAAAGTGGCGATGCGCAGGCGCCCCGTCGTGAGTCCTCGACATTCCCGAAACGTTCTACGGATTCGATATTTGGAAATTTAAATATGGGCACCTACAAGTGGCGAATTTAAAGGCCACTTTTTAATGTCAGCGGGACATATTCGTTTGAAATGAACATTATAAAATGCTGTTGAGTTAACTATGTTATGATTTTATGAAAAATAACCTTTATGAGCATTGATTATGATGATAAATTGCAAAGCAGACATATAGACAGACAATAAAAGAAATACGATACTTCACCCATAGACTAGATAACTTTTTCCCATTCAAATACACTTTTTTATGACCATTTTTCGAATCACAAGAGTTACTGTAACATAACTTCATCAATACGTAAGAAAACTACAGCAAAATTAAAATAAAAACTCAGCAGATATTTATTTCACTCCCAAAGTGAAAATTTATTCATCCATAATTTGAAAATTCCTTTATAATTTTCCGTCTTAAAGCAAATATTTCGCTTCATAAAATCTAAACGTCCATTCAAAAAGGCTACGATTATTATCATCAGCTATAATTCAAAGTGATCCACAATTTGCAAAGTGCGCAAGCGCGTGTTTCCCCGCCACCGCGATACGCTATAGACCGGGAGCTCGATCATTTTATATTACGTTTATTACATTTATCGCGCGATTGCTGCAAAGGTTTATGATTTTAGCAATTTAATCTAATAGCACATTATTTTATTGTGCGAATACATAGAAATCGGAATGGTTTCGATTGTTAGTGGAGTGTAACTTTTCCCAGAATGGTTTTGGATATAAAAAAAGATGTTGTGGATACAGAAAATTTAGTTTTTCCTATAAATACCTCAATAAATCAGTCAATTTAATTTTATATAGTTTAATTTTATACTATAAACTGAATAACAAATCTGCAAATAATAAATCAATGATTGCCTTTTGCATTGATTTTATGGTGAGTCAGTTTTTGTGATATATTTAGGAATGAGAAAACTTGACCCATGGGATCTATGTATAAATAAAACACCAGGATTACCTAAGCATAAATTTCTCATTACATAGTCAATGAACTTAATCGCTAGTTATTTCATACACAGAGAAGACATCTTAAGAATTTATTTTCTGATTCTGCAGCTCTTAGCCTACAAAGCCCACATTGTAAGTAATTATGGATGTAAATCGAGGCGCTTCGAGCTACAGAAAATGGCTCGGCTTGACACATAAATAAGTTATTTAGCTTTTTTGCAGGTCGATAAGGATCACTTAACTATAATTATATTATTTGGGTTTTATGCATTTAGAAACACGCAAGTTTTGTTTGAGATTGATTTGAATGAACAGATGTTTTAACAAAGTAGATTTTGACAGAAAAATTAAGATTTTAACTCGTTTTTAAACTTAGGCAATTTATACATTAATATTTTAGAATGTTTCCAGTAAAATAAATTAGTGAAATGAATGTTTTTAATTAAATGATAAAAGCTATTTCCGTATCACGTATAAAAAAATACTATAAACGTTTATCAGAAATCATTTAAAAATAATAATAATGGGTACTTTATATTTAAACCCTGTCAGTGAGATAAATAGCCACAAAAAGAGAACCTAGCCTTAAATACAAGAAATAACTTACAGTATTGTAACTTAAGGTTATAGTTAAACACCGGTTTTATCATTATTTATAAGTGTTCATCTTATGGAGTTTAATTATCAACCGCAAATATCAAAGATTCATTTCAGTTGGAGTACAATGGTTGACCATACATAAATTAATCTGCAATTATGATTGTGTCTATAAAATTGTGTTTCCGTGTTAAAACATTACTTTTAACGATTATTATTGTTAAATGCCTGGTGAAAACAATTTCAGGGGAATATTTTTATTGGATAGATTACAAAACTTTTTTAAATATTGTATGGTGCTGATATTTTGGCTGATGCTAGTCAAAACGAAATACCACGTAATCCTCAAAATAGGACTTTCGTCTTTTTAGTTCTGAACGCCTCGCCTTCGCCTTACGTTAACTTTCCCATATAAATCAATAATTAGATTAGATTTTGTAATAGCATAGTGGTTGACAATCGAATATATTTGGCATGTTTTACGTAGAAAACTTTTTAGTAGCATCAATTAAGAATATTCGCATCGTAGTCACACGGGAACATATCTTAAAGGTGTCAAAATGTGTGTCTAATGATGCGTGCCATACAAAACTTTTGAAAATCACAAAAGCATCAAGTGTTACCTTAAAATATCTCTGAATGTTTTTTCTATAGCCATTATTCTTTTATTGTTAAATAAACCATAAATCGTTATAAAATGGTCACTATCTTACGTTGAATGGATCGGCCGGTAGGTGCACATGATTTCAGTAAAAAAATATCTATAATAAGGACAATATTTTTGGATGTCCTTTGTGGTGCTAGCGCCGAGAGGCGCTAAGGCGACATTTACATGATAATAGCCTCGATTATTCAAATAACATTTCTGTGTGTTTATGAAAGGATGAGAACATTTTTTTCTATAATTATTTGAGATTCCTCCTTATGGTTTATTGCAATCATTTCGTAAATGTGAGACTATAATTGTGGTCTGTATGAATTACTATTTTTAAAGCCCTGCTCCGTCCGGACTATAATTATAATACTCGCGATGTTAATCGCGAATGTATCAACATTTATAATACTGACCTAAAGACTCAGAACTGTGAATGTGTGATATCCAAACAGGAATCGCGTATATGTGTGAGTGTATGAATATTATGATCAAGCAGAATGTGATGAAAATTCTAATTATGAATGATAATGAATTAATGAATGATAACTAAAGTTTTATAATATTTTATCTAAAAAAAGGACTTTATAATAACACAGAAACAAAATAGTATTATTGATTCAATCGTATTATCTCAGAATGTCTTATTTAAATGAAAATACTTTGAAGAAAATGTGCAAGAAGTTTTGCTAAGATTTTCCTAATGAAGACCCCGAGACATAAAATTAAGAAAGCTACGATTGAATCAACAAATATAAGAACAAATGTCAGAGTACTCACTGTATTCGGGCGATAGTAACTGCGATATTGTTGATTAATGTTTATTTTTACGTATAAATTACTCGGCTGCGCGGCGGTGACTGTTGCGTTTGCAGTAAAAAACAGTAATTTATTAGTGGCGACTTCTCGTGTTGGCACGGGCTTAACGAGTGTGTGGCGTGCGGTGCGGTGGACAGAAAAAACTGGCTCGCTTGGTACGTAGCTCGAGCAGCAGTGGCCTGAGGAAGAATAACCCCAGGAGTCGATGGGAGCTGCCACCGCTTCCGAACGTCCCCGCACCCCGCGCCGCCTCCACCCGCCCGATACAGATCACGCATTCTACGAATACCTTTAGCTACGGCGCCGACGACCACCAGCCATCTCTTTCGCTCCAATGCTGGTGCTGCTGCGCTGGAGGTCCGAAGAATCACTGTCGCGCGGGACGGAGGGGTTCTAATGGAAGTTTCACAGCGAACGACGCTTCCTAAGTTCACCAAGTAAAGGTCACACGGGCTAAGCGAGCCTTGCGACGCAGCGTGAGCGTGGAACTCAACCGCGGCGAGGTAGCAGCGCGTGCGCAACACCGGCAGCGCCCACATGACCGGCCGTTTAGCTGTGCGCCTACCCGCGAACCGATAGCTGTCCTGCTCGCACTTATTGGCAGACGTATGCCTCTCTTTCTCACGCGGAGACGTGGAAAAATGTATCTAGTTCTGTAGAGGCGACGCGGAGTGCAGTAGCTAAGTTTTTTTTTTCGTTTCAATAAATTTGTGGTTGTTCGTCTCGCTTAGGCGCGCGCCCGGGGCGTCGTCGAGCGAGACGGTGTATTGCCACCGGGTTACGCCTTCCGCGCGTTCTCGTTATTATGTAGGTTGGCCACGTATTAGAGCCTCCATGTACTGCGCAAGTATAAAATATTATATTGTCGTAAATACGACTTGTTTGCGGCGTGGTCGGTTATTTATGTTCGGTGCGCGCGGCTACCGTAGTACGCGCCGCCTCCTATGTTTTCACATTACACAATCGATACACAATATTGATGTGATATTAATTTTAATGTAGCAACTGTAGCAAGCAGTATTTATGTTAAAACGACGTACATTCACGGACTTGTTCTAAATAAAATGACTGTAGGTACATTTTTTTTCCGATAAGGTAGACTTAGCAGATTCTAGACCGGGATATAAAATTCATATTTTGGTACATGCGTATTGCTACACGATTATGTAACACTTATTCGATACCTAACATCTATTTTTACATCGAAATATTAACTAAATGAAGAATATGTGCATACATTATTGCATTTCTATAGACATTGCCAAATAATTAACAAGGCGTGGGAGATGTATTTGGTTACGAAGTAATAAATTATCAAAAACGGTTAAAATTTATTCAAACAATGAACTTTTTGTTCTTCTGTTTAAAGGAAGCTAGCACATATCTTTTTTTATACTACCTAATTCCTAATAGAGAACTCAGACGTATAATGCATCTTCTATGATGTTCCAAGCTTTATGAGGACAATTTATGGGTCTTTCCAAACTTCACATTAAAAATCTCATCTGCTCAGACTGGGTGTGTAGGTTATTTCAATTTCCTTCTATGCTTTTTTTTTTTAAATGCCTGCCAACTTCTATTCACCTACTATGAAGACAAATTGTAGGATCATAAGTTTAGCAAAAAAAATATATTTTATCATTTAGGTACCTACTTATCATTAGCATCGAAAACGCTGTTTTATAATTTTCTATGCTTCAGTAACTTAGATAGGACGTCAGTATAACAATCATTATGTAATCATGGACCTATTTACTAAATACATGATCTCATATGGTATAATTTTAATGACTAGAGGCGAGATGACGAATAATGGTTTTATGGAAGTAAAAGCCATGTTGCGCCGCCCCCAAATAAACTGGGATTGAAATATTGTACGTAGCTACTCAAGCGAATTTGACTTCATTTTGACCAAATGTATGTAAGTATGTATGTATGTAGTGTCTCAGGATATACAGACTCTGTTGATCAAAAAATTCGGATAATTCTGAATATTTTTATAAAATGAGAAACAATGTTCATCCTACAGGTCGTTCATTCTTTGTATAAGCTTGCACTGCTTACTGAAATAGCCAGCTATATTCGTTGTTCTATAGCTAAAGTCTGTTTTTTAATCTCGTAGACGGTAATTTCACAGGTGCAAATGTCAAACTCCAAATTGAAGAAACAAACTACAATCACTTGAAATGTCAAATTAGTCTACGAGATTAAAAAAACAGACTTTAGTTAGCATCGAGAGGAGGCTCACATTATGACGGATTATTCCAAAGATGAAATTCATATCTGCTTAACAAGTGAAAAAATGAAAGTCCCGTAAACAACGAAAGAAGATGACCCGTTTTTCCCCAGACCACACGGACACTAACACTACTCTAGTCACACCTCTATACAAATCATATTGTCACAAACACAATTATTATAACGGACTTTTCTAAGACACGCGCGTAACTACAATAGAAACAAAAGCATTGTGACTAAACTGACATTCCTTACAACACCGTCACGGCTATAAACAAGCAATCAAGCGCACAAGCGGCTACAATGACCGAAAACATCAAAACATATTAGGGGATGAATTGTTTTCGAAATTGGCATCTATTATACGTGACGACGGGGGCTCATAGACTTATTGTTGCATTATAAACTGCAAAGTGTCAGAGAATGTTTGCTTACAATTATTAAGAAACAAACCTTTTATGTTGATGGAAAAAGTGTGACTGTCCAGCTTTTGTTGGGGTATTGAATGGTCACTGCGACCACACTGAGGGTTGGTGCGTTGCTAATTTTCTGATTTACGGGACTGTTGAATGTTATTAAGATTTGGATGTGTTTTAAAGATTGACAGTTTTCATAAGTTTTTTCTGTATGTTTTGAAGTGTATATGAAAATTGTTTAATAAATTTAATTTATTAAATTCCACTTCAATTTAATATTTATTCATGAGAAAAAAAAAATATGATACTTATTTTAATAGTTTGCAAATCCAAGTGTAGGTACTATCAATATTCTCCATGGGCGTAATGTACGAGCGCGTTGATGTCTTTTCTTAGACCTATAATTTTGGCACTTTTTGGCCCAATATTTTTTCTATAGTACTATATTGATATTGTGAGACCAAATTATAATATTTTGTCCGTCTCATTAAACAATTGTATTTAAAATTAAATAACTTGTTATATAGCTGTTGTCCGGTAAATCGAACAAATACATTCGATAACAGTACCAATTGTACAAACAAATCGTCTGTATTGATCATCAAACAATCACTGCTAACATCGTATCGGAAAACTCGAGCGTGTTAACAACTAAGCACGCTACCGGCTCCATAAAAGCGAATTGTATCTGCACTTTGATCGCTGTATACCTTATAAAGCGGCCGACTAGCCGAACGCCTTCTAAAAATAATGTTTTGGCTCATCATTAGCCCGACAATGCGACGCGATCGGTTCGTGCTTTGTCTTTTTAGTCGGTGACGCAATTCATACCGAAACGGAACAATAAAATTCTTAAAAACACCATCGAAAATTAAACTCTATCTCCATTCAGTCAAGGTTGAAAATTAAATGAGTGGAGTTGTTGTTGATCTCCAAAAGAATTGTCCGTTGACAACAGAGACATCGATGCTGTTCTTTTTTTGAATATCGATTGTAAAGAGCATTCTCATGGGCTGTGAGAACTTTCAAGATGTACAGTCGCGGCTTAAATTCTTTTCTATTCAACGTGTCTTTGTTAATGCTCATTGTTGGATGCTCGAAGACAGTTTTATGCGTGATGATACAGCGGCCGGTAGAAACGATTTGATTGGGTATTTCTAGACGAGTATGTACAGTACCTAAGTGACAGAGCAAATAGTGACGTTTCGTTTTTCAGCGACCACCCTAATTGTCTTGTAGAATTGTGCTTGAGTTCAGACGTCGTGTGAAGATCTTTGCCTAAGTAAGGTGAAATGTTCTTCTTATGAATTTCTGGAAGGATTTTTTTTGTAGCAGTCCGTGGTTGAATATTGAATGATATAGTTCTTTTACTGTCGCGGCCTGCAACACGGGCATTGATGAAGATTGTGAAAATATGGGCCGAGGCACACATACGTGAGTCCATCAATGTAATCTGAAAATAAATCCAGTCCATTAATCCTTACTAATATTATAAATGCGAAAGTAACTCTGTCTGTCTGTCTGTCTGTCGCGCTTTCACGCCAAAACTACTGAACCGATTTAAATGAAATTTGTTACACAGATAGTCTAGAGCCTGAGAAAGGACATAGGCTACTTTTTATCGACATACCACGCGGGCGAAGCCGCAGGCGGAAGCTAGTCTTGTATAAGTAGTACTTTTCTCAAATAATGCGCGGAATTCAAATTAAGTAAATTAATTATAAATTCTAGAATGAACTACGAACAAAGATAATTTTTCAGGCGCCATTTTTCATTTTGTTTCTTCTTTAAACAGCTCTATTTGCAAGCCAAAATGAAATTTAAATAAAATCTTTGATACATTACCTCCTTGGTTGCCATTTGTTGAAGTAAAAGTTCGTTCCATTTTTAAATAACACGACAGATATGAGTTAAGTTTCATAGTAATTTATTCGGCTACACGACAGATGGATTTTCATACAAACATTGCCGGCTGGGCGCTCGCATGTAGCTAAGCCAAAACCGCAATTTCGATTTATCTCGTAGAAGATTGTCAAAGCAATGCTCGAATTTCCAAGCATGTTTGAGACAAATATATTTAGGCTTAGGTTGCATCCGGATACAGAAACCTATTCCATCACCATTGTATATTTTTTCAATTATTGATTTTCGAGATCGTATCAATAAAATAAATTATTTGACTTAGAGTTTCTTTCGAGAGAGCTTTTCCATTAATAAAATAGGTAAGTACCCATGTTCCGAATTTTCATTTTACATTTAATACAAGCTTATAAAAAAATGTCTGATTAAACTTGATAGGCAATCAACCGTTACGCAACAGTGCAGCTGTAGGAAAACCTCACGATTGATGACGTGATTTGATCCAACTTATCGATTACCTACAGATTTAACAGCTTTATTAAAAACTCATAAAAAATTTAATACCTCATCGCACAGGCATCTATCGACCATAGAATATATTATTAGTTCTTTATATGTTTAATACTAAATATTTTACAATACTTATGAATAATTATGTAGAAAATCTACAAGCTTATCTGATAAGTATAAGTTCATAGTTTTATCAAGAGAGTTTATATTACCATATAAAAAAATCTTGAACAGGAATAAAATAGGGGAGTTTTTAATGGGGATTTTCCAATATATTCCTATTCCATAAATAAGGAAACTGCGTCATCCATCACAATCAAAGGCGTTCAATAAGAATGCATTAGGCACTTTAAGGGAATCAAAGCCTAAGATGATAGCCTACTTAGTAGGTGTGTTGTTCTAGAAACAAACAAATATTATTTAGGAAGGTACAATTCAACATAACATTTACGTCCATAAAGGTGTGTCCCCTCTGATTCACGCGTTGATAACATAATGCCACTAGACTAATGCCATAATGGACTAGTCACTAGTCCATTTGTAAATAGCGTTGATTACAGCTAAGTAACCTATTCTTTTATTTTCTATTATCAGGTCATGTCGTCGTGAAACGATTAGACAATTAACAAGGTCGGTACCTACTTAACACCCCACATCTTTCGAACGAAATTAAACATGACAAATAGTTACCTAGTCAATTTTCTAAAAGTATCCGTACTTGGCACAACATGGCCCAACACCCCTGAAACTAGATATAGTCTTTGAACGACCCTTTGGAATTCCCAGATTTTCAAAAATATATGTAGATCATTCTGTAGCCAGTTACCAAAACAATAAAAAACTTTTCAACACACTTACTCGCAAAGTGGCTCTTATTGAAGCGCTTTTAGGTTCATAATGCAGTGTATTATGGACGCGTGCTTTTTACTTTATATTACCGCACTAGTGCGGTAATGTGCGCCACAGATTACTATTTAGTAGTCTGAGTAATGACATGGCAGTATCGAATTAGTAAGTACTATCATGGCAGCATGGAATTTGTATCCAATAGAAATTGTTTTTGGTGAAGCTTTTACCAAAGACAAGCGCTGAAAAGCAAGTTTTTATTTAAAAAAAAATAACCATAAGCAAAAAAAATCCCATGCATGCCCTGGGATTATTTTTACCATAATTAAACGTCTGTGGGATACTATACATTGAATTAGTATGAACTATCCTACTAAAAAATGAGCATTCTCTATTTACACCCGAGCAGAGACTTGCGCTTTTTTCCGGTAAGACCGCGGTTGGCACGCGCGCAGGCCACTTGACCCGCCCCAACGAACCGCGCTGGCCTGCCTGTGTGCCACCGCGTTCGCGCGGAATGAATCTCTGTCATTCTGTACTATTAAATAAGGGTTTATATCGTCTGGGGCTATTTCAGTCTATATTGTTCACTACCCTAACCCCATTTGCGTATTATGTATTATTAACATTATTATATTTTTATATAGGCTGTTCAGGGGTATTACCAGTGCCTTTATTTACACCTATGGAAAAACAAAACCAGCCAGCGCGCCATTTTCCATAAATATTTATTATCGTTTTCGTTGTGTGGTTAATTAATAACAAAATTACAAAATTTTAAGCATTGTCACCAACCGATATAGAAGTTTTTAAAAGAAACTCCGGATAGTCAGTACCTGGCAACAAAGGTCAGTTAAACTTTATAAATCTATCATCTCTATAGTTACGTTATTGTAGCATAAGTTCTTACAACAAGTCTGTTTTTTCCTCGTAAGTGTGTTGAAAAACGTCGTATGAAACGCGTGTGCAATGATTATCACACTCTCGGCTACCTTATCGCGCTCGCCTGTGGCTCGCGCGAATAATACCGCCTCGACTGTAATATCTAATAGAGCACACTCGTATCACAATGTACTATTACAACACCCCAACAACGTAACACAACAAATACCGTTTATAATAAAATCTCACAAATCTTAATTCGCGAAATTCACGAAAACTTAATCACCAACATTAAGGCTCTTACATACTGGGGCGATTCGTCGCGCGACGCGATGCATTGTTCGCCGTGAGAAATTGTTTTGTTAAAATTCGCGTCGCACGACGAATCGCCCCAGTATGTAAGAGCCTTTGAACGTAACGGTTGACAAAACTAAAACAATAATATTATTGATTGCGGTATCGATTCACATTCACGAGAAATCGATTAAAATGTACGGTATTCGATATGGAGTTTCCGAATGATTAATAATTTTGATCTGCAATCTGCCACTGAATTCCACAGTTGTACAGGTAGTCGCGTCTTCGCATAAAATTATAGTTCTTGGTAATTTTTTAATGTCAATAATAAAGCGAAATATTTTTTTATTAAGTCGATGGTATTTTTATGGCTTTTGATATTATGATAAACTCATTTGCGAAGGTCTTAGTCAGTGCCTAAAGATTAATCAATAGAAGGGAGCAGTTGCATTTTATGTATAATTATATTATGGTTATTTATGTGGGGTGACCCGGTATAAATTATGTGTCAATTTCTGTGACTTTGTTTTCCTGCAATTCTAATGCACAGTCATAATACACATACGAATGAGACCTCCCACACCCACACACCTATTTGTTCGTCACCATTTCCATTTTACGCCAGGAAAGTGAAATTGAGAAAAACTTTTTTTTTTTTTTTCAATTTTCGCGCTCCTTATTCAGAAATCAAGAACCTGTGTTAGAATTAACATATCCACAGTTGAACTGAACTGTAAAACAAAGGTATCAGAGAAAATTTTAATGAAGTTAGCTGAAGGATTTCAACAGAAAAACAGGATGCTTGGGGTTAAATTCTTGAAGGGGCGATGCATACCCAAATATTTTAAAGTTTACATAAGTACCGCGTAATCAAATCAGGCTACTTTAAGAAAATAGAAACGTACGTAAATACAATATAACATATCTATATAATAAAATACAATTGTGAACGTGTTTAAAATAAACATACTTTTTTAATCTAGGTATATAAGTATCTGTACATATTATAAATTCAAGTCGCTTTTCGTGTTTGTCTGTATGTCCGCGATGTTCTTCTAAGCCACTCAACAGATTTTGATGAGGTTTTCACCATCGTTTAGGGAATTTATTCCGGAAGGTTTATATTGTGTATAATACGTTACCTACTATTAAAGTTACATATAACTAAGAAATCTCGATGTTTTGTTAAGTAGTAAAAACCGTGCGAACCAGGAGCGCTAAAGAGTTATAGCGCTCCAAAGATTTGGTCTCAACTTGAGATTTTGAGCGTAAAACCTTCTAAAGAAACAAAGCAAATCTTACCCACTTACCCTTACCCCAATATGTTAATAAGTATGATTATTTACCATTAGTCTAATCGTCTAATTATGTGTGTATCGAAATTCCCAATTACTTACAATCCGTTGAACATAATAAATAATTCAATTTTGCGGTCCGAAGATTAAATTACGATCGTTCGCCCATTCTGTATGCGACAATAAAAATGCTAATACCGATCAACGATGGTGTAATTTACGACATCAAATATAAGACAATATAACCCAATATAATAAGGTGACCGTCAAAGAATTTGAATCTTTTTTTCTGGTTTGTAAAATGGTCGATGTGAAGCCATTAATGATTCTCATCATTAGCGCTGCGAACTTCTAAATTAATGTTATTTTGTTAATTAGCTTGCTATTATGTTCTTAATGGCTCCTTAAATTAGGTTAGTTATGAGTTTTATTACAAAATAAAGCAAAAATAGGACTCAAATGTGTGTGAGAACTACTACAAAATATTTACATTAGATTAGGCTTATGTTAGGTATTGGAGCTCCAGTTTAATAATAAAAAGAACAAAAAACAATCAAGCGACGTATTATCTTAGGTAGGTATATGGGTGCAGTCCTCAATCGTTGTCGAAACACTTTTATTATGCTACCTACACATGTGTCATTGTAGGGTTCCGTAAAAGTAATTCTAAAAAAAAAGGCCAATCATCTCTCATTAAAACCTCTTTCAATTCACACTTAATGCAATAAATAGTAAACACATCACAACAGATTTTTTCCAGAGTCAATCTTTACGGAAAGAATTGGAAAATGACTTTGAAATATGCTGCCTTCTGACTGAAATCAACATATATTTAAGAATTACAACATATTTAACTTTATGTAATGCGAATAATATATCTCTTCACTACTAAAAATAAAACCATTCTGCGAGAAGTCAAGTCTACAGTTTGTAATATTTAAATTATTACAAAAAGGCACAGAACCGACTAGACTCGACATCAACAATTAACACTATATTAATAGCTATCTACACTTGTCCACACAAATCATCATTATTTCCTTCCTTATCATTTTATTGTCCATATGCTACTATTTCGTCATCAGAACAGGCGGCCACGCCAAAAAATCAATTTACATGTTATTTAATGAATGTATTATGCAGATTTCGCCGATTTTATTCTTCGAATATCGATAAATCTGTACGGCCGAGACAAATAAGTCATAACATTGGACCGGGGGTAAGGACAAGGCCAGATTATATTCTTTTTTTGCACATATCGATACGAGAATCGACAAGTTTTCGAATAAAAAAAACTTTAATTCACTAGAATAAATCGTTAGTAAAAAATACTAGACTAACTACGTTGTTTTTGTCACACGGTTTGAAAAAGTCTAGATTGGTACATACATTATATTAACTTAATATAAGGCGTGGTTCCAGGCAGCCTCTAAAAACCAAGTACCTAAGTACCTACGTGCAGCTGCTCACAATTAGTATGTCCAGATCAATGAATTAAGACGAACCTAACGACACCTCGATCTTAAAATCCATCAAACCGTTTAGGCTACAGAGCGTGCCAAAGAAATAGACATACATACATCCAAACATGCATACAAACATACATACTTACATACATACGCTCGAAAAACATTGTCCTCCTTCTGGGACAGTCGGGTAAAAAGAACAAGTAAGCTGAAAATTGAAATATCCTCAGTATTCACTTTACAATCCCTTCAGATCCTGGCTTATTGAAATGCAAAATTAGTCGAATTATTCCTATTACCGTTTAAAAGGTCAAATTAAATTAAATAGCAAAACTTTGCAGACCTGAAGACCAATTCTACATAAAAACGTTCACATTCAAATCGAAATCTGTCAAACTTGTCAAAAATGTTGGTAAATTGATTGTATTTTTGACGAATGCGAACGTTCTTAAAAATTACGGGAATTGCCTCTCTTACGGGTATCGATATTTAAACACGATAAAATAAAAAGATTTGCTATTTTTCAGGGGGTCAACTTAGCTTGTTGTAGCTTGTTTGAGTTGAGAAAATCTGTTTTCTTTTGTTTTATATCATTTAGATGTCAATAACGTCACGTCTATTAAGTTTACACACCCTGTATTTAAATCGAAATTATCTAAGACCGTCTTTCCTAGACAAAGTGGCGATCAGTTTTCAACGGATTGCATCATTCGTCTCGACATTTCTGCGAAGAAACTAGGACGAAAATGTCGACTATTGACTCTTACACTGGGTTTTCCCGAAATCTCAAACAGAGGGTTTTAATATTTCGTTGCAAACTTGCGATCTTTATGCAGAATATAACGTGGATAACTCCCAGATATCTAGTAAAACGCAACGATGTTTCTCCTATTATAGATACTATTTACGATTTTCCGATTAGGTACCTAGATGACGAGTTACTGTAGGATTTTGGTCTTATTAGATTTATGAATCGCTAGAGCAGTCCCTAGGTTCCTGGTGATTTGAACTTTGAGTTGCAAAAAACTGAAATGTTTGGTACCTACTCCAAATGTCATCCGTTCACTGCGATTGACATTTAATACTATTTTCTGTGACGGTTACACGAATTGGCAAAATGGCAATACACAATGTTGCAATAGATGAACTCAATCACCGTAATATTATGTAGGTATTATACTGTCAGCTTTTAATATCCGAAAAAGTCTTAGTGATAATTCTTCAACAGAATATTTTTTTAAATTTGCGATATCTCAATAATATTCATCAAAATTGTTTTGAAACTTATTTAATGAGATTCAATATTTCAGCCGGTCTGTTCTGTAAAAATTTGATAGCTTTTTTACGGAATGGTTCGGCATGAGAGTGGTCAACTATAACCCACCAACCCAAAAGCTCTCGTATCCTTTTTCAATATCTTTCAGTAAGAAAGGTCCGTCACCGATATCCCATTGGATTTTCTGGTTACATTGAATACACTAACTTGGTTTTAGGCAGGTGTTGCACGCAGCATTAAGTCCAATATTAAGGGACTGTTTGACTGGCACCGGTGGGCAGGAGGCATAAAGGACGGAATTGACAACTCATTATTTTGCTAAAACTGTAAGGGATTTAGCTAAACTATCGGAGAACGACCATTTGAATCGCAGCAATCTATCTGTGGCAGTACCGATGTATGGAGCCGGTGGAGCTTAAGACTACATCTTTACTAGACTTTCAGGCACACCCCAAAACACTCCAGTAAAGACATACCGCCAACAAAAAACCCAATTACACTGCAAGTCGGTAAAGTCGGCGTTACTTTGTACTACGTGTACTAAAATTATGACTATTGCGAGGCATTACTCTTCTTTACTCATCGTATGAATGGTTGAACATGTTCCGTACAATGGCTTGCCTGTCCCCCTATTATTTCGAGCGGCTGCCTTTATGCGGACGTCATCCGATAAAGGGGTATAAATAAGCTCTTGCGCATGTCATGTAACGTGGCGACTAGTGATTGTAGCGTTATGAATCATCGTTCGTGTGTCGTTCGGGATTTATCGGGTCCGTGATGATTTTTAAATGTTGTTTGTTGGTAGGTGGTTTCCTGGATTTGAAGATCAACTGTCTTAGGTAGACTCACTAAATACAACGTGTAACAGAATAAGCGCAAGACCTGAAAGTAGTTTGCTCAGAATCGGCTTCTGAATCGATTTCCGTCATTTATATATGATAATTTTTCATTAGTTCCCTATAACTGGCATCACAGAAGATTATTTGTTTGCTCCTTTGCATGTATCTTTTTCTCTTCCTCCACTAAGTTGGTGCTGGTCACCATTCTTGTGCAAAATGGATTCCTCATCAACACAATTAACGAGAGCGGTTATTATGGCAATTCTTTATTTTCTAGATGTAGCCACTCATTGCAAATTAGCGACAGATTTATTCACAAACCTCCAACTTACTTTAGGTGGACTCGAGGACTCCCTGAAAAATGGTGATGCAAAATGTAAACAATTAAAACAGCTTCTCCAGTAACGATCTATCATGTATCTCAAAACACTTCGTATTTGATCTACAAAACGTATTTACGAGCGACCATTAAAAAAACAATTAATTAATTTTAACAAGTCAATGGCCTCCCATCGCGCCTGCCACAAAAGCTCCGACTTATGTCGGTGGTCGCGGCAACTTGCAACATTATTTGCGAAATGTCACCACCAACGATGAGCGACAATAACATTCGGACAATAAAAAAATCGCACCCAGAAAACCGAACCGTGAAAACCGCCACACTTACTGTCGACGAAACAGAGTTTAATTTTGAATGGCTATGCGATTTTTCGGCAGCAGATATAAGTCGGTGTTACATTAAGTAAAGGCTATAAATGCACCCTATCGGTTTTCCGCGTTGTTCTCAGAACGCGTATTATGTTCGTATTTTGGTTACTTGTTTGTCTGTATGTCGAGGCGACGTGGAAACTTTGTCGGCGCCAAACAAAGACTTCCTGTGTGGTACGAGTCGACACATCCGCTGAATAACAGGGTTTTCACTGATATGAGAAAATAACTTGGGAGTATGGGAATGGTTTATTTATGAAGTGTTTATGCAGAAGGTGGAATATTATACCCATCCATATTATTATTGCTAACGTTTAACTGCAGAATGTCATTAAATTTACAATATATTTTTCAGTGATATTTTTCCTTCTGAAGCTTACACTAAATGGCAGCCTGCTACTCTCTCTCTGCTGCAAATGGGTATATATTCATTCTCATTTAGGAAAGGATTGATCATATAGCTGTCTCACCGAATCGTATCAATTTCAGTCAATAAAATCTAGAGTTGTGATAAACACAGCTGTTTTTCAGCTGAAAATTTCTCCAAAGGAATTTTCTAAACTCGATATCCCATTATCAAACAAAGTCGCGTTCGCTAACAAGTACAACAACCCAAAGTTTCTTATTATAACTAAATTATATCAATAAGGTTGTATCGTGAAATATCACACGGTTGATGTCCCTCATCGGATTACACTATATCGATACATTATTTAAATGATGACAAAAGTATCTTTTTACGTTTTAATGTTCTTGGACCCTGCCTTTACATTGTTTGAAGTGCAAACATTTTAAATGTGACTGCAGAGTGTTCTCGACTTGTCCAAATATGGATTTATTAGGTGTTTGACGCGTGTGTTTTTATTTTGACTTTAGTGCCTACAAAGTTCAAATCATGACGCAGAATATACCTCCTTCAACAATGGTGACGATTTTTGAAGTAAAAACTTCTTTAGGCGCACTTTGCAGGTTCCGAACAGTGGACGAAACTGAACCATCACACACTCGGGACGGTGACGCTGAATCGTGTATACTCGGCTCCAGCCGGTCAGTGACGCAGAATTACGTATAAGTAAAGTACCTACTCTGTGGTAATGTACTCGGCGCTGAATCGCGTAGGTATACTCGTCATCAGCAAATTAGAAAATCATTTATATAAGTTTACACTTCTATCGTGGGGCCATAAGTACGCACACTCTTTTTTTATTGACCAAGCCAGAAATATAGCAACCTACAAAGTACAACGTTTAAGTATTTAGAATTCAATATTCAACTAAATAAACATTTTCAAAGAACTAAAGAACGAAAGTCAGGAAGAAACCAAGTGTAAAATTAAATGTTATACGTTCTCTACCTTACACAACGTGGCTTATTTAAGTACCTTAGCCACTGAAAATTATATGCTAATTCATTTCTATACATAACCAGTATAAAACAAAGTCGCTTTTCGTATCTGTCCGTGTGTGTGACTGCTTAGATCTGTTAAACCCCACAATTGATTTTTACGCAGTTTTCACTACCATTTAGAGCATTTATTCCAGAAGGTTATGTGTATAAGAAATTAATATTTAACTTAGGTATAGCACAGAAATCTCGATGGTTTGACATGTCACCATTGCACCCGTGTGACGCAGAGGCGGATCGCTAGTGCCACAGATGAATACAGGTACACTCCGCAATATCATTTAAATAAAAAGCGACTCTTCCTACGACACAAAATGCAATTAATTACCTACAGTTATATTCACCTAGAAGTTGCCTCTCTTTCTATCGCGTAACTCTTATATCTTCTGACTACGTTACACTCACCGAATTGGCCCGACAAATCGGGGCCACCGCGGATCTACAAGATCCATACGTAAAATACGGAATGAACCATCTGTATTCATCTGTGCTAGTGTTAAATATAAACTATTCGACTGTCATCACATGGAACTAATAAAATAAATAAAATACTTTAAGACCACATTTAGCATTTAAATGACACTTTTCAAGATTCAACAGGTGTCTATGCAGTGATCATTAGGTATTATAAATTAAATCTTTAAAAAAGATAGGTCTGCTTAATATTTTTCCTTAAATCATCGTAATCATCATAAAAATCAGTATCTTTAATTTAACACTCTCTTTTAGTATGTTATTTATTTTAAAATTAATTAAATAAAAAAACATTAGATACCGTGAAGCTACAGTTATGTGCATTATTTATTCATTGATACATTTTATTTTTTAAACTATTTACACTTTTTGATATTTCTTATAATTATGCATTTCATTATAATATTAAAAAAATTGAATCTCATAGTTATTCAATAAGAAGGATCTCCGACGGAAAATCCCAAAAACAACGAACTGGAAATTCAGAAGGTAGTTCTACTTTCACTGAAGAAAATCTACGTAGGTACGCTGAAACCAAGTAAATAGGCTCCTTTCCAGAGAAAAAAAAAGAGAAAGACAAAGGAAGGATGAATAAATAATAATGCCTACTGAATTCTTACTGCGCTGATTGCGTTGTCAAATGAACTTACTAATCTATACCTTCAGACCTATAAGGTAGGAATGATAACTGTGACAAAACACATTTTACACTCAAAATTCATTGACAATTAAATAACCCATTGACTTTATAGCTATTTGTCTGAGACTAATCAGCGAACATAATATATCACCGAAAGATTTCGTCAGCAAAATCTAGTTTCCAAATCAACATAATGAAATACACAATCAACTCTCAGATTGATTGAGAAATACCAATCCGTGAAACTTATAGTTAAGGCTTTTCACATTTTATAGTCAAAATTTGGCAAATAATGGGCATAACTGTCAACACCAATTGAATGGACATCCAAAATCGTTTTGGTGTTTGTCCAGTTTATTATTATCGGCAGTTTGGATGTAAATGAGAAGTTGTTTCGATTGATTCATTGGGACTGATTGATTTGATGAAATTAAGGTTTTCGAGTAATTTTTTAATGATTTCGTCATTGTCTAAAAATAGGTAAGGCTGACGTTATTGATAGGTTTTTCGCGGCTGAACAAGATCTCCAAAAATAAAACAAGCGATTGATTGCAGGTGAGAGGAAGATGCCACCTCTGTTACACAATTTAAAAAGTTGTCTCCTATACGAGAAAACAAGTGTTAGAATGAATATCTCCCTTCCAGCTGATAGTCTACGAAACCTTTGTTGAGTTGAAGTGGCGATATTATGGTATATCAAGACAAAACGATTTTTTAAATAATTCGATAATTTTCACTCCTTCTACTTCAACAAAACTTTCAACAGATACAAAAATTATTGTAAATAACAAAACCGATATTCTACCATCAAAACCAAACATTAATAACGGCACTAAATTCGGATTAAAGGGAGTTAAACCTCGTCCATTGACGGGAGTAAATCCAAGGAGGCTCGAGTGTTCCCACGGCAAAGTGCCGCAGGCAATGTCCGACTGAAACACGATGGAGCATTACCTCTCTGAAACCTGGTAAAAGCTAAACCGTAGTTATGAGACACTCGGTTAGATTGACGATCGGGTCCGCCAACTGATTTGCTTTATATTTTTGCTGTTTTTTTTTTACTTTAAATTTAGAATCAATCTTCAGAGATTGCATAATGATTTCGGTTTTGAACTGCAAACAATTGACTCATTCCAGTAGATAAGGTCCACAATATTATATGCGGGTATAATGCACAGAAATGCCTAATTAACACGTAAGCGAAACGCTTAACTAGTCAGTAAGCATTTCAGCTTATATTTCGATCGATAAAACCATCAAATAACTATGCAAAACGAGATATTCGCAGGAGCATAGTATGCCGCGCTCTCTGCGGGGATTCTCACGTTTTAACTATTTTATTACTCCAACTGCCCTGGTTAGCACTCAAGAAAATGTATGAGATAATAAACCTTATTCCAACGAGATAGAGGTGACTCGGTAGGAGAATATTCAATGTCTATTTGCACTGTATTAATTGAAATGGTAATAGCGAACCACTACTGAATTTGTTTTTGTTCGACAGTTTATTTTCACGAAATAAAAGGGTTTCAGTGAATACATATTGATATTCTAGATATATATCTAGGCAAGAATGTATAGGTGTAGGTAGATACAAACAAATAAAGCATGATTATGACTAAGAATGTATGGAACAAAATGGGAGCATTTTCTTCATATTCTTTCTTGTTTTATCTGCAGGTAAGCGAACAGTAGGCGACGTGGTTCCTACCAGCCAGTGTCGGGATCTGCCAAAAGAGTGGATGAAATCAAAGGAAGGTTTCAGCAGTAGGTACAACTATTAGGGCCGTTTGTGCCTCAACCTCAATACTAAATATTAGCCAGGCATGGACTAACTGGAAAAAATATATTTAAAAAGATAGGATTTCCACCCTCGACAGTCTGGATTTCGCTCATTCACATCCATGGGTACCTAAATCCGAAACTCAACGAAGCAGAATTCCTTTTTTAACTAAATCAGACATGACACAAAACGACACACGTCCCAAATAAGAAATTAGTAGATATTTTCATCCGTCTCTACAAATATTAGTCACGGTCAGGCGGGCCGGAATCGGCCGGATACAAGAAAAAATAATCGATGATCGCCTTGTGCGGCCTAATTAAGATATGTATCGATGGCCAACCCACCCCTGTTTCAAGCACTATTGTCCCTCACTACATAAAAGAACCACCAACCAAAAGCTTAAACGAAAATGACCCTTATTTATATAGCATACTTAATTATGTAACAAATAATTGATTGTATTTACGATAAACTTCGTTCGGAAGTGAGGAATAAACGCGAGATCTTTATGTTCTATTATAGTTTTTGTTTTACTGCTTGCGTAGGTGTAAACTTCGAATTACGGGCGATTCTGATTGATAGTGATGGGCGGGGAAAATTCTCGACGGTATTATTAAGTTTACGACTGTAAATTGAAATATAAAAATCACATTTTGCAGCTAGTCAGTCCGATAGAATTTTGTGTAGGTTGATCGTCCCGTCTCTAATGAGACGTAGAAAATTATTACAGCACTTTTCTTAGAAAGTTTCGGTACCAATCAGTGTTAGAGATAGCCACCTATCTGCATAATTATGAATATATTTATTTAAAGCGTGTGGAAAAATATATTTGCAATTTAGGTACATACTTACTTATGCATCGTAATTGATATTACTTTATCAAAAATACCAGTGAAAACCTTAAAGTCGCTTAATTAATTGAGCTTAACATTATCATCAGATATGATTATAAAACTGCCGGGCATCCGAGTAAATCTGCTCATTACGTGCAGCATCATGAAAACGTGTTTATTAAAGCATGTATTTCTTTTTATTACAGGCGTGTGCCGACAAACTCCGTAAACACATTTGCGTCCCGACCGAAAGCCCGCCGCAGAAACCTCAATCGATCGCTAAAAAAAATTCATCGCATTATAGGTACCCGACGGAACTACCTATATAACTTTCGATACAAAAACGTTATCTGAAGTTCAAAAAAATGTGAATACAAAATTGAATCTTGCGTCGTTGATATAAAACCGGTGTCCATTCTTCGAACTTAATCTCATAAGCTGTTGTGAGCAGTAGAGATTCCAATACAATAATACGTGCACTGGGCCGGCGCGCGCGCACTCTGATCTGACCACTACTGTGCATTTCCCACGGGCAGCGTATTATACCGTGCTCCTCACTCTGTATAGCGTTGTCTCGCTCGCTCCTGATGGACTGCCGCTCTTTCGTTAAACGAAGCACTCCCACACACGCCGTCGGTATTTCAGATTGTTCTGAGGTGGAGACCGACATACATTACGTCAGCCCACAGCTTAGCTGCTAGAAGTTTGTTATCGATGTAACACTATGCTTTAGTCGCCCTACCTGACACTGCTTTAACTTGTCTCGACATTTAGAAATTATACGTGATATTCAATCAGATACCTACTTAACTAATAATTTATGGAATCATTTTTCCTCAATTATGTAGAGTAGGTTGATGGTTGAAGACGTTACGTTTGAAGGTCAAAAAATTAAATAACTAGGTAAAAAAGTACGTTTCTTCGCAAAAAAATAATTCCCACTCACTTGAAAGTTATGGCACTTTTTCTACAAAAGATATCTTCGTAAATGGCAAAACCCACTAATCTTTGTGTCAGTATAGATTCTAGTAAATGTTACGATTTTCTAAAATCATCTAAATTGGCAATCATTTTAGACTCGGAAATTAGCTGAAGAATTCCGCCAATCACAAATTGCAACAGTTGAAATACTAGCGCTTGGTAACACTGAATAGTCTTTTACACACATTCACCCAGTTTCCGATACATTGCTGTATCTTCAAGATCTTCCTCTCTTACATGGCTATGAAAACCGTCAATGTATATGGGAGAATAGGGGATATCATTCAGAGAAATGGAAAACAAAGTATTGTGGTATTAAGTTGTCTAATTCACATCTGTCTAGAGCGCGTGCATTCGGCGTCTCCTGTCAAGTATAGCCGCGGGGCAAGAATTCATTACTGCTAATTAGGGCGAAAATATTTAGGAAACGTTTAGTTTAGACCATTCGAGAATCAATGCGTGACACGATAAAGGGATAATTTTAGAGCATTTTTGTCGATAATTTTTTAATAATGCTATATATAGTTAGCCCGTTTTGTTTAGATATTATTTTTCGTGATTTATGGTATGAATGCGCTGACCGAGTTATCAAGAGATAACTGTGTAGTTGCTTTTAGACCCAATAGAGGTAAGGTACTATCGAAGAACTTCATATCTTAGCAGTTTCAAAACAAAATCCCGTGAACACGATGACCACATCTGTTACCGCCCCGGTTCTATAAACGGCCGACCGCTGCAAGCAGAAATAGTCCTTACGGCGCATAGATATGAACTTCTTCGATGGTACGAGTACCTATACCTACCTATGATCTTCGTGATAATCCTAATCCTAACCAAACTAACTTCCTAAATGCGCAAGTGAGTTTGTTTATTTGTTTGTTACGCTGTCACGCTAAAACGGCTCAACGGATTTAGATGAAAATTGGCACAGGGGTAGACCATGACCTGGAATAGGACATAGAATACTTTTTATCCCGATATTCCCACGGGATCGAGACTTACGCGGATGAAACCGCGGGGCGCAACTAGTCTAATATAATATAAAAACCGGCCAAGTGCGTGTCAGACCACGCACAATGAGGGTTTCCGTAGTTGGGAGAAATTTATGCCAAGAACAAACTTAACATTGTAGTTGAAAAACCATGTTCTCCCATACGTACAGACAGACAGACGGACATGGCGAAACTATAAGGGATCCTTGTTGACTACAGAACCCTAAAAAATGAAATGCTGTTCGTTGGTAAGCGCGGACGGCTGGACGATTTGGCATTAATTTTTTTGTTTATAGTTCGAATTAGGTTTTTACGGAAAGAAAATTTTGAAAATTGGAACATTCAGGAAATACTGATGCCGCTTTTTTCTATGGGATTTTTGAATTAACTCAAGACTATATTAAAGAGACCATTTGTTAGGATAACGTCTGTCGGGTCAGCTAGTGGACAATAAAAGAAAATTAGTACCTATACATACCCGCGTAGTCAATTCGCTTGGTCATGAGTAATCGCTGATCAAGCGCTCTTGTGATGGCGCTGCTGGCTGGCACCACTGATATCAAACAGGGATAATTTTGATAATTATGTCAAGACAACAACCAATATCTAGACACCCCTTTAACAAAACTTGTAGATCTGCAATACCAATATTTTAATTAATATTATTTAATTATAATAATAATTATATTAACCCGCAAGGCACCATGTGGCGAGCTATTGGGCAGTAGTGACCCCACGGACCTTATCTCCCGGGAGGTCTTGTTCCCCATCTCCGTGGTCAATAAAAACAAGCGGGAGATGAGGAGTGGACGAAGAGCAGAGCTCCCACCTCTATCTTGCCTTTAGTGGCCAGTTTGAGTGGAGATCCGGTAGAGCAAACGTGCTCGAAGGAAGTATTTCAGGAAGACACTGGTGCCATCTTGACCGTACTGACGGGATTGTCCTGATAGCCTTAGAGCACCTCTCCACTCGTCAAGCACCTCAGGATATATCCCTCTCTTGTCGCTACGTCACTATGTGCTAGCGACCGTTTCCAAGGGCCATCTATTGAGTGTGCAAGTCACCCCCTGCCATTTCATCCGTGTATTGTACACACAAAACATTGGTCAGGCAGGGTTCATAGTCCTTCCACAGTTCTAGGTAACCAGTCCGTCTTAGCCACCCAAACTCATAGTCCAATATTATTTTTGTGTCCATATCCTGCAATAGTCCTACACCAACTGGGCGTTGTCCTTGTGTGACCTTGCATAGTGCATACAGGGATAATCGTCGGTTTGTGCTTATTTTCCTTTAGTTACAGAGTCTAACGGGCCTCTGCGAGTTGGCTTCGGCCCCTCGTATAGGTGTTCCGGACCCTATGGTCCCAAGATATGCTAAACGGTTCAAAATAATTACAATTATAATTGTAAGTAGGAAATAGATAGTGGGATTTCACTTCGCACAATCGCGGAGTAGGTAGGGGAGAGGAAGGTAAAACGGACTATGCTGGCACAACGGTCCACCTCAATAGTTTTGAAAGTATTAACGCCATCTCTGAATAGTGGTGTCGTGAGGAAGCTCTTCATACTCTAATAGAACATCTCTAAATCATCTATTATCTCATCATCATCTGCCTAGCCTTTTCCCAACTATGTTGGGGTCGGCTTCCAGTCTAACCGGATGTGCCTCAAAGAGATGTCAGCAAAAATGACGGGGTCCAATAGGACCGATGCCTGCCAGGGTTGCGGGAAAGTCCGAAAGGGATACCGGGACCTTGGCAACAGGCAAATGAAGGAACACGGGTGGGTTTTAGTCAGTAAAAGTCTGACACGCCCTTCCGCTCCGCCCAGAGCGGGAGAAGTCATTGGATGATTCCCACCCTCAAAAAAAAAAAAAAAAAAAAAGTCTAACCGGATGCAGCTGAATACCAGTATTTTACATGGAGCGACTGCCTATCTGACCTCCACAACCCAGTAACTGGGTAATTCGATACCCCTTGGTAAGACTGGTTGTCAGACTTTCGGGCTTCTGACGACCCGTAACGACTGTCAAAGATCCACAAATGACAGCCGGGCCCAACGGCTTAACGTGCTTTCCGAGGCACGGAGGAGTCTCGGTATGTAAAGATGGTCACCCATCCACGGACCAACCCCGGCAAGCGTAGCTTAACCTGATGGAACGACCCGTGCGGCTGTTATTACGTAGCCACGAACGCCTCTATTATCTATAAATATAATTAATTAAGTGTAATTAGAAAGTAACGCAGAGTAAATAAAGGTTGTTGATTAGTTTAACTCTTTAAAAATTTGAATACAAATAGTATTTTTTCTTACATTAGTTCCTGCTGTGGTCCGTTATGCCTTCCCTTCCCCTATTTGCGTAAAGAGCAGTAGTTATTGGAACTGCAAGTTATTAAAAAAGGTTCATGGTATATTGGGACACAAAATAAAAACATTGTAATGGTACAAAATGATTTATTACAAATACAACAACGTGTACTTTTACAAAATAATCTATTATTACAGTACTAACGGTTTTATAAAAAACTCGATTAAATCTAGACTTGGCATGACTTAGGCAGGTACCAACATGACCGATTCAGACCACAAAAAGGTGATATATTTTTTTTTCTGCATCGTTGCTTCTTCGTTCCACGAGAAATGCTCACCCATCCTAATAAAATCAATTTCCTCAGATGTTAGGCAATCAAAAATAATAACGTAATTCGCTTTGTTACTCATTTACAAGTGTCAACATTTCTTCGTATTTAGAGCTCCATAACAAATTGGAACAAACAAGTATTCAATAAAAATCTACTTTTTTAAAGTTTTTAACGAACTTCTAACAAAGGAGGTTATGCATACAGCGAATTTTTAACCGATTTCTAAAAGGAGAAGCTCAATCAATTCGAATGTTTTCAATTTTAAGAAATTAAGTTTTTTTTTGTTTGTTTTCTTGTACTTTTATTTGCAATCGGTCGTCAGATCAAAGGCGAATTTGTTCCATGTCGAAAAGCATGGCGAAGAAATAAAGTGATGTTTATTTCTGTAAGTAGATCTTTAAGACACTTTTATAAGTCACGGATGCACAGAAAACCCATAATAATAACATTTTTAAATCTCTTAAAAAATAGGACTCTTTCTTAGTACTTGTCCTGAATATTATAGACAAAGACTAGCTTTTAACATCGATAGAAATCTCTTAGAATGCTTATTTACAAAATTATGGAATGATTGTTTTATTAAAACCAGAGACCTCATATAATTTAACAATACACTATACATTCCACAATGTTTTTGAAACATTGATAATGTTTATATTTAAGCAGATCCGTCAGCGCATTCATTATCAATATAAACTAATTGATCATTATGCGCGCCAGTGTGCGCTTATCGTTAAAAAACATTAAAAAAATACAAAATCAAATTGGAAATGGATAATGTTAGTTTTAAGAGTAACACAGTACAGACTTATATTATCATTTGAGCATGAAACATATGAGTATTAAAACTTATGAACGGTGGTAAAAAAAATTGGGGTTAGGAATATTTTAGTGTTTTACTCCACCCATACTTTAAATTAACTCGAGGTAGTCAATCAGATCACAAAAATATTTTAAAACAAAAAAGTAAACTATGCTAAAATAATTAAAAACATGAAATAATCAACTTAACATTATCATTAAATGCACAAGAAAAATTGCTGAATTAGAAGATTTCTAAGGTGTGTTGCCGCTTCTTTCATGTATAATGTTCCGGATCTTATCCTTCAAAGAAACTCCGACCATAGCTCGCTACAGGGCTAGCAAGCTGAAGTAGCCTGGCCATGAATGTCAAAGGAAGGATGGCCATTGGAGAAGACGAGACTTTGAATGGAGGCAGTGAGTCCACATACGT
Source organism: Lithophane leautieri (assembly GCA_949152455.1). Lineage (NCBI taxonomy): Eukaryota > Metazoa > Arthropoda > Insecta > Lepidoptera > Noctuidae > Lithophane > Lithophane leautieri. The sequence continues at coordinate 10,638,491 of OX424473.1, read as the reverse complement.
AGCCAGCTAAACAAATGACTGACGACTTGACGAGCGGCCGGGACAAACTGCGTACGGAAGGCAGTGAACAGGATTAGCAACTCGGGAGAGGGCTTTCAAAAGATAATGTTCTTAATAAAAGGCGCGTATAAAATGATAGATATTGGAATAGAAGCTGCCTATTTGATTTTTCCTAAAAGGAACCGGCAAGAAACTCCATGGACACCCTTTTAAACAATGTAATTTATTTGGGCAATAGTAAAAAAAATTACTTATTCAAATGTATGTAGTCTACAACTTAACGCTGTCTTCACAAGAATACATAAAGTACAAGTAGTCATGCATAACATCCATCTTTGTAAGTTGAATTTAGAGTGGCGTGATATTATTACCCGAATGCCAACGACGAGAAGGACGGCAATGTTTTTTTTTTTTAGAAAAAGCTATTTATAGAAAAAAAAATCTGCTTATAGTAGTACCCTTGGGCAGGCTTACAGTGCTCTTCCTATAAGCAATTGTCAGAGCAAACTGCAAACTCAGGGCTTTTATTTCAATTAAACCATTTACAGGTAAATGTCAGATTTGCCCATTCATTTACAGTGAAGAGCATCGACAAACATTCTATCGCTGAACGGCTAGATTAAGGATTTGCCATCTTATTCTGTAAAATCACTCTGTGAAAACTGAGGTGTAGAATCCGCGAGTGCTGAAGTAATGAGAGGACGAGTTTACAGAATAGAGAAAATAATAATGCAATAAAATAAAACAAAATTGATCAGGCAGGGGCCATAGTCCTTCCATAGTTCTAGATAACCAGTCCACTATAGCCACCCAAACGCATAGCCCAATATGTTTCGTATCCATGTTCTGCAATAGTCCTACACCAACCGGGGGTTGTCCTTGGGTGTACTTGCATAGTGTATACAGGGATAATCGTAGGTTGGTGTCTCATTCCTTTTGAAATTGTCTAAGGGGCCTCTGCGAGTTGGTTTCGGCCCCTCGAACGCCTTCCAAAAGACCGGGACCCCATGGTCCCGAGAAATATAAACATATAAAAATAATAATAATAATAATACCCCCACCGCCGTATCTCTACGTTGACGTCGTGGTGGGGCTTGCGCGCTCCGAACTCTAGGTCTGTGCTGGTAGAGTTTACTCTGCCCGGACGGATCTAGGATGAGGAGCCAGACCAACAGTGATACAGAAACCCGCAAGGCAGCATGTGGCGAGCTGTTGGGCAGTAGCGACCCCACGGACCCTACCTCCCGGGAGAAGTCTTGTTCCTCACCTCTGGCTTGCCTTTATTGGCCGGCTGGAGTGAAGACTGACGAGGAACAGAGCTCCCACCTCATTCTTGCCTTCATTGGCCGGCTTGAGTGGAGACTCGCAAGAGCAAACGTGCTCGGAGGAAGGAAGTATTCCAGTAAGTGCTCGTAGGGATCTTGACCATCTTCCGGGCTCTGGGATTGTTCTAAAAGCCGTGGAATACCTCTCCACTCCTCAAGCACCTCAGGAAGTGTTGCCACCTTGTCGCTACGTCACTATGTGCTAGCGACTGTTTTCGGGGGCCCATTATTGAGTGTGCAAGTCACCCCCTGCCATTTTATCCATGTAGGTATACCATAACATTGATCAGGCAGGGGACATAGCTTTTCCATAGTTCTAGATAACCAGTCCACTAGAGCCACCCGAACGCATAGCCCAATATGTTTTGTATCAATGTTCTGCAATAGTCCTACACCAACCGGGGGTTGTCCTTGGGTGCACTTGCATAGTGTATACAGGGATAATCGTCGGTTGGTGCCTCATTCCTTTTGAAATTGTCTAAGGGGCCTCTGCGAGTTGGCTTCGGCCCCTCGTACGCCTTCCAAAAGACCGGGACCCCATGGTCCCGAGAAATATAAACATATAAAAATAATAATACAGAAGGCTTCAACATAGGGATATATTGGAGACGCAGAGCGTGTAGGATGAAGTATAATCCCGAACTCCCGGTTTCGCGTTAGTCATTAAAGCTCGCCGCGGACGGAAAACTTTTTAAATTATTGACACATACATTTTTTAGATAATTGAAAAATGCAAGGATATACTAAAAATAAAAATAATAATTTAGCAGGACTAAATTTATTTTGGCACAACGTATACATAACATCATTTTTGGTTCTAGAACGTTTTTAGAGCGGTGGTGCTGGTGATGAACATCTTCACGAAGTAGTTGTGTACTTGATTGGGCCGAACGCACAACCTACAACTCGCTCTACTCGGTAAGTCGGGTTCCCACTGCGGCCTAGTGCCAATGTGCTCTCATCGTACACAAGACATGAATTCCACAGAAATGGACTGGACAAACTTATTCGATCTAAACTTATTTATGCATTTGCCAACAAGTGCGAAGTAGACAAAAAAAATGATCAAATTGGTAGGAAATAACAATCGGACTTTACAGTTTTGTCTTACAAAATTCAAATTGAAATAATTCTATTTTCTCTTCACAAACAATGGGACCTTATAATTTAGACAAGACTATGAGACACTAGTTTGTGAGAGACTGGTCCCTGCACTAGGAATACCTGTATAACAGATAAACAGGGTAACAAAAAAATGTAGAAAAAGGCACTAATCGTACTGTAAACTTAATAATTAGTTTGGTCAAACCTTCAATCAATTTAATCGACGCTCAGGCTGAAATATTTCTATCTTATTGAAATCGTAAAAGTTATAGCCGAAGATTCAAAATTAATTTATCGGTGATAATTCGATATTCCTTAAAATTATTTCAGACCTAAACACGGATAGGCGGATTCTTAAAACTATGTACTTAATTTTAAGTACTAAATACAAAAAAAAAAACGATTTATTACTAACTAAAGTACGAAAACTTGTAATATGCGCGGTATTTTTGTACCAATTTAAGAGTGGGTTGCATCATTGGATCAGATTAATCTTCAGAGACTCAAGCAAATATTGCTGATTTGACAAACGTGGATAAAGGTGTACGGTGAGGTTACGCACGTTAGCTGCGCGGTTCATTTGTATGCCAGCTACACATTCGTATGAAGCGTAGCCGTGAATCGCAGCGGACGAGCCCACCTACATTTTTACAAAGCGAAGCTAAGTATACCTTAGCCGTGGACAGCAATGGAACAGCGCCTTTATGATGGCAACCCACCCTTAATATTTTTTCCAACTTGACATTATCCGTAACTTTTGGGCATTCATAAAATAATCACTTTTCTTCATTTTATTTTACATTTTCTCATTCAAACACCTGACACGTCACATGAATTATGTTAAAATCAGTCAAATTATATTCTAGCGGTGGGAAGAGACTTGGTTAAAAATGCGTAATGAAATGGAACTCGATCGCATAGTCACACAATGCATCCACACAAAATTGTAATTGCGTAAGTTTGTTTGCCTATCTGAGTAGCTAAACTGCTCAACATGTTGATAAAATTAGCTAGTCTCAGAGATACAAACGAAACTACTTTGCTCTCAAAACAACTAGTTTACAATAAAACTTAAAACTCACAGAAATTTAAAACACCACGCATATTAAAAAAAAAATACTTACAAAGAAAAAAAAAAAAAACTAACCGCGAGTACTTAAAATCACGTTATTCTACATTTAAACTAATCTACAAGAAGAACAGTTTGTTAGATAAGGTTGAGGCAGGAATTGAATGTACGCTCTGGCCTACTAGATACGCCAACTTATGTGCGTACTGACACGGCGCCGGCACACGGACCGTGCCGGGCCAGTTGTAGTATAAATGGCACAATTTGTACGTAATTCTTTGGCATTGGTCCGGCGTCATGTCGCTACTATCGTGGATAACTACGTAATGAGTTGGTGTTACTGTACCTTGGTTCACCTTTTGGGAGACTATTAAGAAGTCGTACCTGGAATTAAAAGGGGCACGTTTAATTTTACGAATCAAGGGTTATTGTATTACCCTGTTACTGGGTTGTGGAGGTCAGAGTCGCTCCATGTAAAATCTGGTATTCAGCTGCTTCTGTTTGGACTGGAACCCGACCCCAACATAGCTGGGAAAAAGGCTAGGCAGATGATGAATATGGTGTTTAAATTTATGAATGTATCTTGAAAGTGTTCGCGTTTTAATTACGACTATCTACCAAGGTTCGACTTATCTTCCTAACAACTCATTATCTTAAAACTTGATCGTGTCTCTCTGACACTACGTGCTAGCGAAGGTTTTTTAAGGGACCATTATTAAGTGTCCAATTCACCTGACCTGCCATTTTATCTGTGTATTTTGTGTAAAACATTGGTCAGGCCATAGTTCTAGATAGTTCACTTTAGCCACCCAAATCAACCAATATCTTTGTTTCCATATCCTGCAATATTCCTACACCAACCAAGGTTGTTCTTGGATGCACTTGCATAGTGTGAACAGGGATAATCGCCACTACGTGCCTCATTTAATTAAAAACGTGTAACGGGCCTATGCGAGTTGGCTTCGGCCCCTCGTACGCCTTCCAAATGTCTGGGAACCCAGGGTCCCGAGAAATGTCAAAAGACGTACAACAAATAATAATAAAGAAAAAAATAAAGATTGTTTCTATCGATAAGACCGCCCATTGTGTCACCCTATGTAAAATGTCTGCTTTTATTATATCTGTAATGTTTATGGTTTACATAATAACGAGTATTCTATTCTATTTAAAAATATCAGAATTTACATACCAATCGCGTCTAGTAACGCCATGATCCAAAACAGTTCCAGGGTTCGGGTTTTCGAAACCACCACCACACTTCATAAATATCCTGGTGTTGATGCGTTTCTGTACCACTATGTAGGTAAGTGCCGGCTTGTACTGAGCGCCTAGTACAGACAGACAGATCATCATTTGTGGTATTTCGTACTGTTGGACCACTTTCAATTCACCGTCGCCGACGCCGTCCCTGTGTCAATAAGGAAAAGTTAGGTGTTTTCATTTCTTAAAAGTTCCTAGTATCCTGCTTATTTAATGTTAAATTCCTTTAAAAAAATGGATTTCGTAGTCGTAGCTGGGCATAGGCTTCCCCTAAGAGCCATGCCACACGATGCGCAGGTCATCATCAGTGCAGCGCCGGAGCGCACCGGACGGCGCCGTGTGCCATACCATACATTTTTATATGTAGGACGCCGCAGCGACACCGCTCCGGCGCCGCCACCGTATCGTGTGGCATAGCTCTTTGTGTCGCCGCATCGACCATCAGTCCTGTGCTCACCGATCCACCTTGTGCCAATGGTAGCTAAGTGTACCAATACTTCGGGCTCTATCGGTTCAAAATGTATTTTAATATGAACTAGCAAACAGCCCCCGCTTCGCACGGCTTTTACAACTCCATAAAACATCGAAGTTTCTTTACTATTGGTAAGTTTAATATATTTAATTTATTATACAAATAAACCTTCAGATAGAAATTCTCTAAATTATGGTGAAAACGGCATCCAAAACCATTATGTAGTTTAGAAGAACAACGCGGTCACACGAAAAGCGTCTTAAAATGTATGCTCTGCGACATACCTGTACATTATAATCCTTTCAGGCAATGTTCCATTGACACTGAGGAAATGTTTGAGGGACTCCACGAGGCAGTCCTTAAGATTATCGATTATCTCCTGCCCTTTCGATTGGAACACCACTCTTGAGTACCAATGCGTCATCGCTTGATTGTATGACGCTACGAACGCTGGAAAAAAAAGGTTATATATGTAAGTATTATATTTGTGCACATATTGACATTTTGTTACAATACTTTAATATGCATCAAAACAATAATTGGTAAGCCAGCAAAGCCCATATTTCATACACAGTCTTGGCACCTATTACATAGTACACCCTTTTTTATTTTTTTTGAGGGTGGGATATCGTCAAATGACTTCTCCCGCTCTGGGCGGAGCGGGAGGGCGTGCCAGACTTTTACTGACTAAAACCCACCCGCGTTCCTCCAGTTGCCTGTTGCCAAGTGTCCCGGTATCCCTTTCGGACTTTCCCGCAACCCTGGCAGATTACATAGTACACCCGACAAATGTCGTATGAACCAGCGATTGTTCATACGAACAGTCATGGAGACTGAGAAGTGAAAACTTAAAACTGTTATTAGCGCCATCTATATTTAATTCTATAATACAGCATTAGCGAATCCATAAGTGTTACCAAAAATCGCTCAACGCGCCTAAAGAACTTCATAAATTCACTCGAAACGACAGACATGCAAACGGCATCTAGTCGGCGATCGTTCGTTTGATGTTAGTCTGTGTACTTGTAATACATCTGCAGGTGCAATGTTATATTACATCCACGGTCTCAGCATCTGAAATCTGCTATAGACAACGAAAAGGCGCGAAAAGTCTGCTTTTGCAGTTTTTGTTAGACAGAACTTTGTTACTGCCATAGCTTCTGCGTCTGCGCGGTCTGCTGACCTTTTATCGCATTTTACAATATCCACGTGTTAAACATGGGCCTGTTCTTGTTTTCACTATAATATTATAAAGAGACTTGTATTTTTGTTTGTCGATTCATCAGGTTAAGCTACGTTTGCCGGGGTTGGTCCTTGGATGGGTGACCATCTTTACATATCGAGACTCCTCCGTGCCCCGGAAAGCACGTTAAACCGTTGGTCCCGGCTGTCATTTGTGGATCGTTGACAGTCGTTACGGGTCGTCAGAAGCCCGAAAGTCTGACAACCAGTCATGCCAAGGGGTATCGTATTACCCAGTTACTGAGTTGTGGAGGTAAGCAGTCGCTCCATGTAAAATACTGGTATTCAGCTGCATTCGGTTAGCCTGGAAGCCGACCCCAACATGGTTGGGGAAAAGGCTAGGCAGATGATTTTTGTTTGTAATGAATAAACTCACAAATTACTGGACCAATTAAAAAAATTCTTTCCACAGTAGAATGCCATATTATCACTGAGTAGCACAGGCTATCCTAACTACAATTATAAATGCGAAATTGAGTTTCTTTGTTTGTTACGCTTTCATGCTAAAACGGCTGAACGGATTTGGATGAAATTTGGCACAGGGGTAGACCATGACGTGGAATAGGACATTGGATATTTTTTATCCCGATATTTCCACGGAATCGAGACTTACGTGGGTGAAACCGTGAAGCGCAGCTAGTAATGTTTAAAGATATCACGCGGTCCAACAGTTAAATCCTTACTAATATTATAAATGCGAAAGTAACTCTGTCTGTGTCTGTCTGTTTGTCGCGCTTTCTCGCCAAAACTACTGAACCGATTTAAATGAAATTTGGTACACAGATAGTCTAGAGCCTGAGAAAGGACATAGGCTACTTTTTATCGACATACCACGCGGGCGAAGCCGCGGGCGGAAGCTAATAAATAATAAATAAATAAATCTTTTATTTCTCCATAAATACATTTACAATGAGTTTGGTAAAACTTCAACTTACCGCAAACACTCTGCTTCTTTCTGGTAGCGTCATGATGACTGTCAATGCCTATAACCATAGCACTCTTGAAAGGTATACTGATGCTCCACAGAGTACCGCCGAGCTTGCAGTTCATCTGCAGAAGAATTTTTTGGGTGATGGACCGCATCTTATTTTGGTTCATGAGGGTCCTGGCGTTTATTACCTGAAATTAATAATGTTGATTTTACTAGGATTTTTTACACCAAATCGTTGATTTTATATAGATTTTTAGACAATAGGTTTATTGATTCCCTCGTGTATTCCAGTGATATTGTTTTTTTTTATTTATATATTTAAACCACTCTTTTATCTCAATGCACGTAGGACCTGGCAACGATATAATTTATTATATCTTAAAAAAAGTATGCAGTTGAAATGGAGCCGTTTAATGTCAGCGTTGTTTTAAATACACCTGCACAAATAATTGTGCACTACGCTCTTGTCAGGCCGCGCTGAATAAATAAACTATAATTTACTTGTGATGGAACAGGATTATCGGCGCAGCATATTTTCTTGATAGCGCCGTAACGGTCATCTCTAGCCGTGGGACAGATAACGACCACGATCTGCAAGCTGGAGGTTATGACCTTCTTCAGGTTGATGACGTAAGAGTCGGTTCGGTCGTTCGGCAACCGAATCATTTGGGGATCGGCCACGTTCATGCCCATAGGACGGCAGGAACGCTTCACCGTTTCTAGGAAGTCCTGTGAAATGTTTTTTTTTTATTTTATTTTTTGTGGGATCTAGTGGGACTTAGATCGACAAATACTCAATGTTGACACTTCTAGATAGAAAGAAAGAAAATACGAATTTTTCTTTTTGTAATGTATAATCTGGTGTACAATATACAAATAAATAAATAAAACGTTTATTTGCGGTAAACTTGACGCAAAGAAAGAACACAAATCCTCCTAATGATTTATTCTGTGATCCACTACCATTCAATGCCCTGAGCACCAATCACATTTGTCAAATCATGAAATCCAGAATAAATGATTATAAAACACTATATTATTGTAAAACAACTATCAAAGTATTAAAAAAACAATTCCGACACATCTGTTGCCAAACCATTCTCCATCAATTTTTTCATTTGACCCTTTAACACCTTCAATGATCTTTGTCATAATCTGTTGTTTCAATCCACATAATATCAAACTACTTACACTAGCAACCTGCTTATCCCGATCTGTGTGTAAAATGACCCATTTAATGATATCAACGGCTTGCATCACATGTTGCCTTGTGACGTCACCGTTCCAATCTGCGTTGGGTTTTCCTGGCAGCCTGACGTTGTTACCGAAGTATAGCGTTTCTGGTTGCAATGTGCGGGCAGTTAGGTTGACTGTCTCAGGCGCTATGCTTAGACCCCAACCCGCCAGACGATTCCTTGCAGTTTCGTTTTTCATCACTGTTTCTATGTACTGAAATAATATTGGGAAGATTGGATGAACAAATTATAATAGGCAAATATAGCTCATTATGAATGATAAGATTATTTAAGGGTAAAATTAAAACAGTTCACATAATGAAAAAGTATCGGTAACAAAATAAAACCTCACATTTATATTATTCAAGTCAGCATAAAAAAACCCAGTCAATTGTACTCTCTGTCATTGTGATCAATTTTTTGTACCGGACCATACCCGGGAACCTTCTGGTTATGGAGATAATCAAAGTAAAACTTTTTTCACTAAAAAGTTTTAAAAGAAACTTAACATGAAATACCAACACCTGTACCCTTGCATCCACCCACAGGCTCTTGCATGTGTTACATTGTGCTCTACCGTAAACCGCGATTTTTCACACCAAAAATAAAAGTCCTTCCGCAGCATAAATTTTTGCTTAATGTTACTTATTATGTATTTACAGAATAGATAGATAATGACTATGTGGAGCGTCTTTTTACACCCTGTATTATTTTAAGTAATTTTCTGTAGAGGAGGAACATACGAACAGATACATGAAGATGCAAATAAAAGCAGTGAATAATAAATAATTCTTACCTTTTTGAACGCTGCATGACGTTGGTTTGGCGTGATTTTGGTGTAAGTAGCGACATCCTTCATCAACTTAAAGTTGCTTCGTTGATCATCCGTAAGGCCGGTCAACTGACACAGCTCAGGGATCAAGCATATCATGAAGTCAGTCGGTTTTTCCTGACCTGGCATACGTTTTGAATCCCTGGAAGAATAATGTTGATTTATTTACATTACAGAAGCTTTTGCGACTGCAGCTAAGTAAACGCGATTACGCGACCATCGCAAGGTCGCGCGAACTTAATTCGTAGGAACTCGTAACCAAACACACAGGTGCCGAATAGATGTCCTAATTCATAATAGATTGAAGGTCATGTAACTGCGGCGGATCCCCGTATCCTATTTAAAAGCAATCGTCCCGCGAATACACCATCGTTCAAACTTTTAGTGACGCGTGGTCGCGCCGATAGTTGGCAAAAAGTGACATAAGCCCGACCGCGTATTCTCGCGACAATCGTTTTTAAATAGGACGCGGCCTTACGGCCTGTTTTACAATGTTCGAATAGCCACTACTCACCAAATGAATTCAAAAATGGAACAGCATTTTTATAAAATTATCTGCCAAGTAACTGGGAAACTTAATCATAGGTGGTGAAACAGGCCCTTTACAGTGTATCGCGAATTATGATCTTCAAGGGGTCATGTGTACAAGTTAATTACCTGGATATTAGCAATGGCTGATCCCAATCTTTGATTTGTATGCCATAGTTGTCCTTATAGTAATCAATGAAGGAAATCTGCTTTGGTTGACCATCCACCATCTTCTCAAATGTTGATTTTGGTGACTGTGTATCATCAATACTGTCTACCCTGTAAAAGGCAAAGTCAGAATTTAGAATATTTTACGACCGAACGAGTTCTAAGTATATATTTTATTGGTAGTATGATGTATAATTGGTAGCCTTAGGCCCATTATACACGGCACAATTTCTTTACGGTACGCCGCGCTAGCCGCACCATGAATAACGTATGTGTACAACGGGCTTACACTTTTTGATGCCATAAGTTTTTGAGTTTATCGCGTACAGGACGACAGACAGACGCGGCGGAGGACTTTGTTTTATAATATGTAAGGATTCCCCTTCTTGGAGATCCATTGGGAAGCGCGTCATATTAGGACATTCTCGAGTTTTCTCACTCCACTCGGAATTTTGGGGAGTACTTACCTAAACATTTTCTTGTTATACATAGTCATGACTGAACAGCCGACCAATCGTTCGGCCATTGCTTTCTTCCAGCCAGCTCCTTCTGCTTGAATGGTCTCTTTTATAAATGACAACACTGACTGAGTGCGGAGTACTTTGTGCGTGGAGTCCAGGGTCAACATGAGACCTCCTTCGTACTCGTCGACCGCTGTCACGTAACTGAGGGTAGAAAAATATGTGTTATAAAAGGAATGTTTGTCGTATTTTTTTTTTGCTGACTTCTTTTGGTATTTAATTTACTGTAAAGTAATAAAAGATTGTGAATTTTACGAGTTTTTTTAATTGCTGTCCTTAAAAGTCTTACTCACGAACGCATTAAGGGTGAGTTTCGATAACGGATAACATAAATCGACATGAATCGATCGGATCGTATAGTAAGAACGATCGGCTGATGTCGACTGATCACATTTTCTAACGATCTTTAAATCGATCAACCTTGCTGGAGTGAATGTAATAACAGCCAAACATCTAAATATTCAGTCAAATCAGTTGCTTTTCAGATGTTACGGCGTGCAAAACATCTCAACTTTTAAACTTTCAATATTATGAAGATTATGTGGTAACATAACATTGCATCATGCCAGTATTTCCCGAAGGGTTGGGCAGAGGCTTACCTGTAGAGTCCCATGTAGCAGGCAGCAAGCCTATTGCCTTCAACCGGACATAAATCCACACTCCGGGCTGCTACTGAGAAATTCCAGATCGAAAAACCCAATAACACTTTGCCAGACCCGGGAATCGAACCCAGGACCTCATGCTCAACAGTACCGCTTGCGACAACTAGACCAAAAGGTAGTTATATGGTGAGTATGAACTATTTTGCAACAATGACATACCCAGGCCAAACTTCCAGTTTATGCTGTGGAATCTGTATACCCGCTTTATCATTAAAATGATCTCGATTAATCCTTATAAGCTGCAAATCTTTCATTATACATTTGAATATCACATTGTAGATATGTATCATTTCGCTAAGACGGCGGGTTCTACGGAATACAACCTGTAATAATAACGAGAGAAATGTTACGATTTGTAATGCACACTTAAATAAAAGTAACTATACTCCATTTGAAATAAGATTAGACATTTAAACAAACATTTTTATAGTCCGTTCAACTGATTTTGACATCTATACCGTAGGCATAAGGATGGCATTGAAAGCAAAAAATATTACAAAATACCAACTGTCTACTGCAGCTGACATTTGTCATGCCACCAACGCAATAGAAGTCAGAATCGGTTGAACGGACTATAAAAAAGGTTTATTTAAATGTCTAATCTTATTTCAAATGGATTATTAGTTAAATAAAACCTATTTATTATTGCTATATAGGCATGAGTAACAGGCCCATAAAGTTCACTCATCCTCCAAAGAAAAGGGAGGATCCTCCGACCAGACGGGTGCGCTACTGCCCGACGATTGATGTCGGATCATTGTATATATTATGATAGTCGCGTGTCGAACTTTGCTTGCGCGATGCAGAATTTTTGCATGACGTCATTATGATGCGTAGTTCGTGTGTGGCGATGTAAATGGCGATATATTGCTACAGGTGAGTATACCACTTTTTATTTTGACCAGCTTTAATGAAGCTGGTCAAAATAAAAGCCGATACAGCGATATTTTTGCGACGCTTGTCTCGTCAAATAGTTTTAGTATTCCATCGATGCCACTTGTATATGCCTTCCACAAATCCTTACTTATAAATGCGAAAGTAACTCTGTCTGTCTGTCGCGCTTTCACGTCAAAACTACTGAACCGATTTCAATGAAATTCAATACCACGCGGGCGAAGCCGCGGGCGGACGCTAGTTATCACATATATTTGCCGTCATAATATATTAATGGATGAATCATGCAATTAGATATTATTGCTGAGCTGTTCATCTAACTAATATCCTTACATATTATAAAACAAAGTCCTCCGCCGCGTCTCTATGTCGTCCTGTTCGCGATAAACTCAAAAACTACTGCGCTGATTTTCATGCTGTTTTCACCAATGGATAGAGTGGTTCTCGAGTAAGGTTTTAATATATAATAACCGACATCCACGTGGGCGAAGCCAAGGGCATCAGCTACTATTATTATAAATGTGAAAGTGAGTTTGTTTGTTTGTTACGCTTTCACGCTATAACGGCTGAACGGATTTGGATGAAATTTGGCACATGGGTAGACCATGACTTTCTCCCGATATTCCCACGGGATCGAGACCTATGCGGGAGAAACCGCGGAGCAAAGCAAATACAGTTATGGTCGTGACTGTACAAGAACTCAGTAAACTAAAGTGAAAGATAGAAACTTAATATAGTAAAAAATTTAGGGTATCTTCAAAATATTAATTAATCGGATCACTTGTATTACTTCCTCAGCAAGCTTCTTCACAAAAAATAAGATTATTTTTGTTTCAATTAAAAAAAAGTAGGTTTATTTGTCACAGAAACACGTGCATACAAAAAAATAACACTACTTAGTCATATAAATCAGAGAAATATGAGATCAGGAGTAGTTATAAAAATAAACAGTCGGCAGCTGCACGTCATGACTGTAACAAGAAGGCTTCCACTCAGCATGATGCTGCGCTATAGGGACCCACAGCACAGCGCTGATTTTCAGTGGTCACCGAAAAGGATATAAGTACTTACAGTGATTCTAACTTTGCTGTTATCAAAAGGATTGGTAGACACCAGGTTAAGAGCTTCTTCAGGCAGTTTGTGTGGCACATACAAGGTGGTACCATCAAATGTCTTCTCCTTGAAGTACTGACGGTGTTCTGAAAAAGTGCAATCGTGAATTCGAAACTCGGCTGTTGCACTAAAGAACAATGTGAAAGTGCTAAGTTACATTCTCTTGCACGACAAATCTGACAATCTAATCTTTTACGACAAATTCGGTAAAAGAAAACCGCCTTGAAAGAGTGTTTTTTTTTCTTAATTTTCAGATTTGAAGAACAAACAACATCAAAAAGCTATAAAGTACTTATTAGTTTTTATTGAACTAATAATACTTATGTAGAAGTACTTTATAGCTTTTGAGTTTACGCGAACATTTGCAAAATAGGTGACACTAAAAACTGTCAACTAGTGAGAGTTCTTAAGAAACCAACTAATATTTGTGGTTTATTTTCCTCAAAATCATTTGGTATTTTTCTTACTGTCAACCTGTAGAAAATAATTCCACAATTTTGGACCAACATTTTACTTCATAGCATTATGAACTTACCAGCCAGGAGTTTAAAGCGTAAGTTCCTATAATCTTGGTCCGGCTCGTATCTCACTTCGTACTCATACACATTGTTCTCTTCAAAGTTCAGGTATATAAAGTTGGCAGTCACTTGGACGGGTGTGCCGCTCGTACCTTTCATTGTAACTGGAGGCGTGTCCTTCACTTCGCGCTGTAAAAGGTTTATCATAACATGGAATTACCCACATCTGAAAAACTGGGCTGGGTTCCTTTTACACCCCTTTTTTTTTTTTTTTTTTTTGAGGCTGGGAAATCATCCAATTACTTCTCCCGCTCTGGGCGGAGCGGAAGGGCGTGTCAAACTTTTACTGACTAAAACCCACCCGTGTTCCTTCATTTGCCTGTTGCCAAGGTCCCGGTATCCCTTTCGGACTTTCCCGCAACCCTGGCAGGCATCGGTCCTATTGGACCCGTCAATTTTGCTGACATCTCTTTGAGGCGCGCGTGGAACACGACGCGCCATCGACCCGGGCCTGGTCCTTATCGGACGGCGAGCTGCCCGTTGCTCGCCGTCCGCAAGCCCGCGCCTATGGTGGCCGGAAATCCGCCTGGGATTCCCAACGCCCAGGGCGTCTCCAACGGCGGCGGTTAGGGGCGTGAGGGCGCAAACTTTGCCTTTCCCTCACGCGTTCCGCCTCCTCCTTCGCGAGCATTACTGCTTCGCAGAAGGAGGTGACGGCTTCCCATGCCCTCTCGCTCCGTACCATGGCCTGAACCAGGGCCGGACGCGAGAGGTCACTGCCGCCAATCGCCTCCGCGAGGACACGGCGGTGCTCCGCCCAAGCAGGGCACACCTCAACCGTATGCTCCACCGTGTCCTCCGGGCGATCCACACAGTGGTGACACCCGGGCGTTTCCTCCCGCCTATCCTTTTACACCCCTGGGGTACGGAACGCTAATAAAGCTATAGTCATGAGGGGTTTTTATTTTACCAGTAAAACACATACCTAAAAACATTAGAATAACAAGAATAAAATATTATCAACTTACGTATGCCTTTTTTCTCGGCTCGTCACATGGTTTCGATATGGCCACAGTTTCAGCCATTTTCTCCGTTATCTGCTGGACATCTGACTTCGAACTATCGCCCGCCGCTTTAGAAGCTTGTCTGAACAAAGAAAGTTCTGTTATTCATATGTATATTGGCCATTTTTCGAAACCAGGGCTGGGCCATAGCCCAGGCTTGGTTTCGATCGAGAGAATAAGTAAACCTATAAACCTTTTTCAGAATAATATCTTATTTGAATTATGAAGAAAACTGCAACTCAATTTTTGTACGAGAAATTGGCTCTAAATATGGCAATACAATCTTTACATCATACAATTTACATTATTTACTTACAGAGATTGTAACAGCTTCAATCCTCTTCCAGCGCCTCTCATCGGAGGAAGGGCTGGACTGACGTCAGCAGCAGGAGAAAAGAGCGGTGGCCCTAAAATAAAGTACAACTTGTAAAAATACTAGCTTTTGTCCGCGGCTTCGCCCGCTTGGTGGTCGGAAATTATGTCACGGGAACGTATTACCGGGATTTAAAGTATTCATGGTTATCCGTGTGCCGTCTAAAATCCGCTAAGGCGAGAAAAAACAGAGACAGACAGAGTTACGTTTGTATTAATAATATTAAATAGCTGTGGATAGTCTTGACTCACAATATCTAAAGATTTTAGTGGTCTACATTATAGAGATATCATCATATCTCTCTTGTATCCTCGGAAGGGTTAGGCAGAGGCAGATTTAAGTCCCATGAACCCTAATTGCGTAATACACGATCAATCAGGAATTTAAATCGGTTCGAAACAAAAATGTCTAATCCATTGCTTCATAGGTTCGTAAGTTACGTTGTTGAGCATTTTTTTTTTTGAATTTTTGAAGGAATGGTTTAGGCATTTCTTTTAAACCGATTACAATTCTGACCGATCGTGTATAACGCAATTAGGCTAAGCTGTTTTAATTAAGCTGTTTTAGTGACAGACACAAAGTTAAAATTGACAGACCTCCTGGTTTTTGTTGAGCTTTTGCAAGCAGCATAGCTGCCATTTTGCCCCGTCCACCAATTGAAGTGGACCCAGATGTGGCGGACGAACATACCTATAAATGTATTAAGATGTAACATTATTAAAATGACATCACCACTCGCTCAAATGAATGATCTAAAATTCTAAATGGTTTCCTTAAAAATACTTGTTTTCCCTTAACATTTTTCAGATAAAAGTTACAAAAACCTCTTGAACTTGAAAGATATTTTTGACAAACTATCTCTGGCTAATAAGAATCCAGGAACTTTTTGAGGAAAACAACAGACTAATAATATGCATTATTATGTCATAGTGTGTATTGTGTTTGTGTATGTTAGTGTCATTATTGTGTTGTGTGTGTGTATTATATGCATTAGGGAAATATGTCACTTTTTATCAACCCGTAAGGTAAAATTAGTAAAATCCATGTTGTAGGGGGCGAATGAAATGAAATTAAAGTTTTTTCACAGAATAACTTCACAATTTATAATTATTGAGCAATACCCCAATACAACATAGAGAAATACTTATAAGTCTAAAGGAAATCGAGTGACACCGAGACAGTACAAAATCGTGCCGTTTTCGAGCGTGATGCAGGCCGGACTGGCGGGCGCGGAGCGGGGTGCGGACGACCGCGAGGCGCGGGGCGCGGGAGGCGAGGGCGCGTGTATGCGCGTGTGTTCGCATGTTACATGCCTAATCTTCCTACAATGTTTAATTTTGAGGCAAGATAATGATAATATGAAACAAACACTCTATTGAGGTTTCAGTTTAATGATGTTCTTATCAAAGGGGTGCGACCATGACCACCTGCGGTTTCTTTTATCATGTCAGGAACCAACAAACAACGCAGTGTATTTCAGTATTTAATTAGGATATAAACGAGTCAATATATAAGTTTAGTTGAAATATAATGAAAGTAGTAATAATTTTTCGTTAAATGTTATTATGTTCCGCAGTAATATTGCCCTGATCAAAGTATTGTTTAAATTCTTATGACACTGAGAAATTTGTTTCCACAACAAAACACAATCAATAGCAAATTATTCCAGCTCTCTCTGTTGAAAGCTGCCAAGGACCAATCTTTATTAATGGAGTCCAGCTAATCCCACCATCTCCGTCTGGTTGTCTCTTACAAAAACATAATTAAAATAACAGTCATAACTGCACACAAAATTATGAGAACCAGCCAAGTGCTTGACAGAACACGCACAATGAAGGGTTCCGTAGTTGCGATGAATAAATTGTAGAGCCCACTTAGCTGTGATGAATTTTTTGATCTATTAAAAAACAACCATTTATCTAACAGGGGCTTGACACTTGACTCTAACAAAAAATTGCACTTTAAAGCTTATTATTTGGCAAAGAGATCCCCGCATCCTGAAATGGTTTTCACTCACTTGCTATATTTTTGAACAACCTTTCCAATGGCACCCCACACCATAGGATAGACGAGAAAAAAAACATCCGACATTATGTGTAAGGGAGGTTGTAACAAATTTTTTATTACCACTTTCTCATCGTAATCAATATGACCCATGCCAAAACCGCTTTCTAGTACTAAGGATCTCTGAGCTAAGCGGCAGACAAACAGATGTTCATGGTGAAACTGTAAGGGTCCCATGTTGACTACAGAAACCTAAAAATAGACTATGACGATAACTGAATAGACTAAAAAGGACTATGCAAAAATAAGAGTACAATATAACTTACACTAGGTGGAATACTTGGGATTGCTGTGCCAGCAACACTCTGAGCAACACTTGGGGCTGCACTGGCATCTGGTGTAGACTCCGGAGTGTTTTCATCAGATGACATGCCTGTTTGGGTCTTTTTCAAAGCTTGGAGAAGGGCCAAGCCCCTGCCACGGCCCCTCATTGGGTCTGCCATATTGTCCTGTTATCAAAGACATTGAGTAAATCAGAACAGAGAAATAAAAGCATTTTGCTGGACATACAATGAGACTCAACAGAAGTATTGTTTCAAAGACTACAGCCATCCATTGTCTTTGAAGGTGTTATGTTCATTTAGGATCTATAGCATTTAGTGAACAATAATTTATAATCTTATATGTATTATGGATATAAGCAGGTTATTGTGTTAAAATTGTCGAGATATTTTAGACATTCAGCAAAAAATTGTCGTCGAAATGTTACCTACCTTTCCTACGCACGGGCGTTTTCAACATTGGACCAATCAATGAGAAAATTGAGAATCCAACAAAACACATTGCAGGGCGTCAAAAAACCGCACTTTCGGATATTCGACTGTTGCTCGCTAAGTGAAGAACACACGGCTACAGAGAATACGAGATCAGCGTAAACTGGAAATGTATAGCTTGATGTGTAGCCGTGTGTACGTTCAAAGCCAGTGAGCCATGAAAGAATCGTTGCGGTAAAAAATCGCCCGTGCGTACGAAGGCTAACATTTCAACCACGCGTTGTGATACAAAACCTGAGGGTAGGTATACCTTCAGATATATGCATAATTTCCCAAACGTAGTTAACTGTATGTATTAAATAGTTCAAATTTATTTTACAACACACATATTACTTACGTATTTATGGGCTAAATGCAGTACTGAATAAGTATTATGTACATAAAAATCCAAAGGAATGGTAAACTGAAACAATATTGGACGAAGTTTTTATTATGCAATTTTTTGTCACGGAATAGGTTAGCAAGTGTATTTAATATTTCAACGAGGCAAAAATTAAACCTTCTACCTACATAGTTAGAAGCAATTTCAATAGTAAGCAAAAATGATCGCCTCAACATCATTGTCAACAGGACCTATCTAGAATACATACCTACATATTTTGATGCAATTGTTATAACTCATAAACCAATAATAACATAACAATGTGACATTATAATCATTATTTATAAGCAAAATACATAACTTTGTGTTACCTTTTTATTCTCTTTCTGTTTTATTTCTCCGAAACACGAAATTATTAAGCAAAACCTGCAAATTCCTGTCCTGTCTTCCGTCTTCCTTTATTCAACGACAAACAATAGACCACAGACTACTTAGAGATACTATAGACCACAGAATTGGTGTAAACACAGACAATAAATAAATCAAAGACAGAAAGACTATAAAGACTACTAACACGACTGAGACAGTGGTGGGGCGAGATTTCTGATAGAATAAAGACATGGAATTAGTACGTACTAGTTTTTTTATAGTAGTAGATTTATAATGCTAAGGACACACTTTCCTCAAACTCAGGAAGCCCTCGGATCGTATTCCTAAACAGCAAACTTAAAACTGAACTTTTGAAAATTTCTCCCTCCTTCAGAATACATAAATATAACAGCACCCTACAATCCAAGAGTTCTGAAGAATATTGCTATTCCATTGAATTAAAAACTCGTCTGTTCAACAACTTTATTTGCGCAATTAATTTGGCAATATTACTTTAGGGGAAGTAGGAATATAAAATATGGCTAACTAGTGAACTATAATAGCAATTATTACACTGAGTTTGATGTTGTACCTAACCGATTTACGTGTAAAATAGGCATTTGGAAAATTTCCAAATACTTTTTATGCGATTGCCCCAGAAAGAGGGTAATGTTTTTCGAGAGTATGTTTATGTACTTATGTCTATTTCTTTGGTACGCTCTGTAGCCTAAATGGCTCGATGTATTTTAACATACAAGATGTTAAAAAACAAGTACTGAACTTTGTTTTTTTGTAAGGTATTGCAGGCGAGGCCAAACCAATAACCTAAAATAAGGTGTAACTTGTTTGTTTCCCCCGCCTGCAATACCTTACAAAAACAAAGCTTAACTTGTCTTGCTTGTTTTTTTCTTTTCAGTTACTTATAATAAGTTTTGCAGTCGAGTTTTTGTTTTTTGATTTGTTTTATTACATCATATGAATAGAATAAGAAATTACAGGTAAATAATCGATTATCGATAGCCGTACGCTATGAACGTACTTCGCAAAATACTTTTTTTTTGTGATGCTGAGTATTTTAGTCGCGAAAATTGTGGTTTGAGGGTTGAAATTCATTATAGATCGTACAAATGATAGTCACTATTCATACTATTCTCGCATTGATAGAAAAAACCCGATGTTCTTCGCACTTTATGTGTCGTGTTAGGTGCGGCCTAGTTCATAAAATACCTAGTGTGCTGTGCATGTACACACGGCTACTCATCAAGCTATATGTTTCCAGTTTATGCTGACCTCGCATTGCACGGAAATTCTATAAAATGCAGCATAAACTGGAAACGTATAGCTTGATGTGTAGCCGTGTGTACCTTTTATATGAAAAGGGGTGATAGACGTGCGAGCAAGTACGCGTACATAGCTCGGCGATCTTACTCGCCTGTGGGTCATGCTAAGTACGCGAACTTTAAAACCGCTGAGTAAGTTCGTCGGCGATCCAACAGGTTTGAAATTTTGCTCGTAGCCCGCCTTGGCTTGTCGTCTGTCATCGCCGCGAGTCAATTTGACAATGAAGTTATGAGCAAGCTTCACATGTGTCACCGACGGCGAGCCTTGTAAGGTCGCGAACTTAAAAACCGCGAAATTTAAGTACGCACATCTATCACCCACTTTCTAGTCTCATGTGCTACACTTTTAGGCCGCTAACCGTGCGTTTGCACTGGCGAAACATTCACGACAAAACATGTTGAAGTCTCTAGCTCCTGTCAAAAATTGTATGGAACATTGACAGAAGATAGAGATTTCCACATGTTTTGTCGTAAACGTTTCGCTAGAGCAAACGCACAGTATCACACGTCAGATTTTGTTTCCGATTGTCTGATCAGACTATCTGATCGTATTTACTCAATACACATCCGATTTCTGCGTCAGGCTTATTCTGAACTGAGTCGTTCCCAAGCACGGAACAGAAAAAACAGTGGAAGTGCAATGTAACAAAATTACTATTGGAACCGCTGTCGCCAAAACAAATAAACCGTTAATCCTATAATGCACTACAAATGAACAATTCGTTTGATTCGTCGTTTTAATTTTAGTCAAAACTAGCATAAGTCACAGACCCTACATCTGAAAATAAACCTTAATGCTCTATGAATAGGATTTATTTCACTTTAGTGCAGAAAGTATTTACAACGTTTTGAAATCTAAAGTCAAACTAGATTCAAATAACGAGTAAATTCCGCTACCCGTCCATAGATGGCAGTATTCTCAGTGGTCGCAATTATATGTTTAATTGTGTTAGTCATAAGGTTGACATTCGTGTAATAGGTCAATATCTATCGCTGCTCGACCAGTGCAGTAACAACACATTGAATTTTGAATTACATTATCGATATCGATATAATTATACCCGATTTCTTGTTTAATTCGAAAAAATAAGTCTTGTTTGGAGTTCAGTAAACCTGTAGGAAGAATGACGTAGTATTATTTAAAACTAAAATATATAACTACATCAGTCATTGACCAGGCTGTCCCAAAGCCGGTAACCGTCAGGCACTGCTGGTACGTATATGTATCAGTAAAAAATACTCTTTTTCTAATATGAAAGAGTATTTTTAAGCTTGTTCGTGCTCGTACATATTCGTATCAGCGGTTTCGGATGGGATTGGTTTTGGGTGGTACATATATGTAGGTACCAGCAGGGCCTGACCGGTTTGTATAATAAATTACTTAATCATCATAATCATCAGCCTATAATGTTTCCACTGATGGGACACAGGCCTCCTCTCTGTGAGAGAGACTGGGCTGTAATCCACCACGTGGGCCCAGTGTGGGTTAGTATAATAAATTACTTGCTTTATATAAACATTTTTAACATAAATTAATAAATCCCAAATATATAAATACTTACCTGCTGAATGTTTTCAATTCACGTGTGATAAGAATTAAATGCGCAATACTGAATAAATTGTGAAAATCATCTTACATACTTAGTTTAAAATAAAAAATACGTTATTTTGAATTTTTATTTATTGCCCTTGAAAAATTTGTATTTTTGAGGCAATCCAAGTTTTCCTTAGCCTTAGATATCTATCGATAAAACCAACATCCTACCCGGCTACATCACTCATTGAGTAGCGAAGAACTTTCGAGAACGAAACAGTGAATACAATCAATCCAAAATAAACTTTATTTTAATCAGATAAGGTTGATTTTAAGTAAACGTTCAATTAAAATATTAGTAAAATGAAATTAACTAAGCTTTTATAAGAAAACGAATAAAATCGTACTTACCGATGGTACAAAACACCTCCATTTTTAAGATTTTTTCTCCTACTATCATTTTTGCACTCCAAAATGGAACAATATGGCATAGTTACGGAAAAATAAATTTATCGCGAGACTAGCAACTCGACGCGATGTTAGAACACGACTGGGACCACGGAACGACCAAGTAAGCGTAACAGCGCTTACTTGTGGCACGCGTGCCACGCCTACTTTACACTTCCACTGTTTTTTCTGTTCCGTGGTCTGCTGTGACTGGACCACAGAATACATTAAATACCAACTTAAACTATAGACAGGACTGTCACACAAGACATAACGTCACTGTCAAAACTGACATTATTAAGTTTTCATTCTACCTGTCCAAATCGCAACAAATATATTATCCTGAAAATCGCTGTAAATTTGTGAACGGCTTTACTGTAAATACACAAACGATGTTGAGAAGTTTATTTAGAATTCATAAAACGGGTAGTCAATGTGGACGTTTTTGCGCGGCAACTGTGCTCAGGTAAAACATGATAACATCATCAAGGAGTGCATTTCAAGAGGCTCCTTTAAATAATTACGTCTAATGCACCCTAGGCAGTGAGAAGTGAGTCAAGCGACCACCTATCGTGACTAGCTTACTTTTTAACCAAGAACTAAGCACAGTAACTGGTGGTGATTGCGATGGTGGGTGATGGTGGCCGAATGTGACTGGTGGTGGTGGAAAGTGGCAATTTTTTTGTTGTAGTGAAGTATTATTTACCTGTAGGAATAAATACGTATTTTTCACATTATTGCACAACCATGCTATACTGTATTACTATTGGGATGAAGAAAAGCTAAACGGCTATTACCTCAAAATAAGATGACCCACTGACCAGTCTACAAATTCACATCTTACCTAAAACGTTAATTAGCCTTCATTTTCCCACTGCTGGGACACGGGCATCAGGTCATCTCTCTCTTTTGACCAAAAAAAAAAAAAAATAAACATTTATTGCGGTATTAAGCACAACACTTGTAAACTTGTAAGACGGAATAGAGAGTCGCCAAACACTCAGAATTTGTTACAATTTTTTACAAGTTGTAACTTACAAATCATTTTTTGATAAACAAAATCACAAGTAAAAGTGCAAAAATATAAGTACATGTGAATGCAATAATGACATTTGGTAATACAAGGCTTGTAAGTTTGGATTAACAGGGTATTGATCTATAATTTTCATTTTACACATTACACATAGTGTTAGGTTTTGTAAGTATAAGTGAAATTTGTAGTAAATTTCTTTTGAGTAAATAAAGATTCTTTAACCACAAGTATAGAATTTATTCGAATTTTCAGCCAAAACAGCATCAAGCAATTCAGTGGACTGTCACCAGCTGTCCATAAGAATGTCAATAAGAAGGCTCCTATTGTCAATACCTGTGTCTGCAGAACAATGTTCATACAAACACAAGACACTCCTAATCCAAACAGCTTGAAGTTTCTACCAGGAGTTAAAGTACTGGAGGCGGGACAGACAATGGACTTTCCTAATATTGGAGCAGCACAGTGTAGTCCTTTAGGTAAGTTATTTACTTTTTTTTATTTATTAAACAAGATATATTAAAAAAAATACACAATTATTGTTAATTTTTGTAATTTTTCACTGTAAAAATGTGAGGAATGTAATGTAAATGATATAGACATAACACAAAACTGAAGAAATAGAACAGAAATATCTACCAACCAATAGGAAAGGTTAAGGAAACTAATTGGAAACATGGTATGGAAACAACTTAATTATCACATCATAATTAAGGTTACTTTTGCAGTGTTAACATAAAAATATATATACTTAAGTACTGTAACCATTTTTGAACGAAAGTCAAGTCACCGAGTGGTTTGTCGCTGTGAGCTATGCCAGTTTGGCAACCTACTTAACAAAATTAGCTGGCATTTCTATAAAAGTACTAAATTTATCCATTCCGGAATCGCAAGATTTTTACGATCCCTGCAAAAGTGCATTCCATATTAGCCAACACTTGAATGTACGTAAATATACATTTGATTCTATAATCAGAACTCTTAAATTTGTTGATCCTGGATCTCAGGATTTTTTCTATACATAAGTGCATTCTCTAAAAGTCAATACCTCAAGTTTAGGTAAATATGCATCTGAATAATCACTGGTGATAATTGATAAAAATCATTTAAATTCTCTTGATAGTGTGCCACGAAGCTGACCTTATCGGAGTGATGATGAACACTACCACAGTAAATACTTACTTTTTAAAATTTCAGCAAAAATGATCTTCCGCATTGATGGTGTGACATCAGTTTTCTTTGGCCCCGATTTTGTGACAGTTACCAAACAAGATGATGATGTCGACTGGAGACTTCTGAAGCCAGATATATATGCAACTATTATGGACTTCTTCGCCAGTGGTTTACCAGTTATTATTGACGCTAAACCTTCCGGTGATACACGTAAGCTGCCTCTTAATATCATTAGTCATTATTTTTTGTATAACTAGCTTTTGCCCGCGGCTTCCCCCGCGTGGATGTCGGAAAGTATCCCACGGGAACATACTACGAGGATTAAAAGTACCAATGGTGTTAATCCAGATAATAAACTATCTGTGTGCCAAATTTCAAGCAAATCCGTTCAGCAGTTTTTGAGCCAATCTGGAATATACATCCAGACAAAAATGTCAAAAACTATATTTTCGCCATCATTTCTAGTAGTAGTAGTAACTACTTTTTTTTACCTATTCAATGTAGAGTTTTAACTTCGTTACTTACTATGTTTTTATTGCTGCATAACTAGTATAGTGTAAATATTTGATGCATTCTATGAAATGTAATTTAATTCTATATTAAAATATAATTTTCAGAAATAAACGAAGAAGATGATGAGACAGTCCAAATGATAAAGGAGCTTCTAGACACACGCATCAGGCCTACAGTCTGGGAGGATGGTGGTGATGTCCTGTTTGTTGACTTCAAAGATGGTATTCTGAAGCTTAAAATGCAGGGCTCTTGCTCTTCATGCCCTAGCTCGATTGTTACTCTGAAGAATGGAGTGAGTTGAACTTTTATTTTGTTTTTTCTGCTCTGTAACATCACACCTTTAGTCTCAAAGGGGTAGGTGAATGTGTGTATAGTACTTCAGCTTGTTGCTATTAACATGGCCTAAATCCAGACTGGGCTGCTACTGAAAAAATCCTAGTGGAAATTCCCAATAACTCTGTCTGACCCGGGAATCGAACGTAGGATCTCATGCTTAGGCCTGAACTCCACCAAAGCAGAGATATCCGAACCGGAGACGAGAAGAGATGCTTTTCCGTTAGGGTGTATCCACCAAAGATGTGTGGAGATGCGTACTAGCTAGACTGGAGAGATGTGTGCTGGCTAGAGCGGAACTGAGCTACGTTTGGCGAAGATTGGATATTGACATCTCTTCTCGTCTCTGCTGTGCGTTGTCGCCAGCTTGCGAGGCGCAACTCACATCTCCGCTTTGTACCGCCGTCCAGCTCACATCTCCGCTTCCATCGTGCCATACAAATAATATTATACATCACTCAGTGGTATCCACTGAAGCTGAGTGAAGACGAGATGTGTGAATAAAAAATTCTATTGGTTGTTTAAAACACATTTCCTCTCCTCTCGTGTCTGCCTTGGTGGAGTCTGAGCCTTAGCATTCGCATTTCCGACCACTATACTCCATTTGTAATAAGATTAGAAATTTAAACAAACCTTTTTACAGTCCGTTCAAGCGATTTTGACTTCTATACCGTAGGCATAAGGATGGCATTAAAAGCAAAAAACGTTACACAATACCAACTGTCTACTGCAGCTGCCATTTGTCATGCCATAAACGCAATAGAAGTCAAAATCGATTGAACGGACTGTAAAAAAGGCTTATTTAAATGTCTAATCTTATTTCAAATGGAGTATAGATGACTAGACTTGACTAAGGTGTAATAAATTCCCAGGTTAAAATAGTAGATTGTTGCACCGAGCGCCAAGTGAGTTATTAATGCACGAGGGTTATGTTGGTGCCCGAGCGCATGCGAGGACACTAAATTAACACGAGTGCATTAATTACTCACTTTAGCAAGGTGCGTAATTTACTTTTCTTTCAACTACCAATCAACCTACCGTGATAAAATATACCTACCAAAATAAAAACTCAAGTTAATGAAAACAAAGTTATCCCGCGACTTTTGCGACAAAAGATTATTAACAATTTCATTTGCGGCTGGTTTTATACTTTCTGGAGTTGCATTCATATCGCTATCGAAAACTTTGATACTTCATATTTAGCAAGAAAAGTTTAAAAAATGGAAAGACAGACGGACGGACGGACGGCCGGACGGATAGAAGGACGGATAGGCGGACAGAAGGACAGACAGACGGACAGACGGACGGACAGACGAGACTTAGTAATAGGGTCCCATTTTACCCTTTGGGTATGAAACCGTAAAAACAGTGCATTAATGAAAAACAGTGCAACAATGAAATTTCATACAACTTTACTGCACTGTTTTGGTTCTAAGCAAAAAGTACGTCCTTTGTGATCGGTCTTGTAGTGATTAATGATAATATTACTATGTAATTGAAAGAAAAATACTTTGCAGTTTTCATGTTGAGTCCTCTTCTATTACAGGTCCAAAACATGATGCAATTCTACATCCCGGAGGTGGTAGCTGTTGAACAAGTCGAAGATGAGGGTAGCAAACTTAGCGAGAAAGTGTTCAAAGAATTTGAGCAGCTTAAAACCAAAGAGAATGCGGAACCGAAATAAATGAATCTGTGAATAATATGTAAGTAGAAACGCAATGTGTATATATATATCGTCCTTTTTGTTTGTTAATTTATGAATAGAAAATAAATTGCCTATGTTGTTAAATTATTGTGTGATTTTTTTTAATGTTTCTGTTAAAACACAATTTATCGTCAGAACATACATAGAATTTAAAGCAAACAAACAAATGTCAAAACTACAACCAAAGAATCAAAATCGTGTACAACCGACTCTGGGTGAATCGTAGGCCTCGAAGCTTTAAACACGATTTTGATCGCGATAAAAAGTAGCCCATGTCCTTCCCCGGGATGCCATCTATCTCCTTGCCAAATTTGATCGAAATCCGTTCAGTGGTTTAGGCGTGAAAAGATAACATACAGACGGACACAGACTGTTAATTTCGAATTTATAATATTAACTTTGAAAGAATAACATTTATTTGAGTAAGTATGGATTCTTCTATGCTTCTATTTTCTATGTATCTTGGTCTATTCATTTATTTGGCTTTATATAATTACGGCTGAAATCAATTACACTATTTAAACACGTTTAAAACAAAAATAAATAAATAAAAACTCATTATTATAGTCTATTGCACTTTTATTATTCAAAAGTAAAAGTTTTTTTTAATTATCTGAGTATCTTAGGCTGCTTTCCAACGAATTTGACAAATCAACATTGTAGAATGTTTTTGTTATAATTTTTACTATAAAAATAGAGATCGACTTTAAATTAAACATTCTTGGTTGGAAAACCGTCTCTATACGTTTCACACATAGAAATATAAATACAAATAATGTAGCCTAATTAAAAGATATATTAGTAGTTGATCTTAAACTAAAAGTTATTAAGTACTAATACTATAGCTCCTAAACAAAAATTACTATTACGATGGTTCGCAAAAACAATAATATCGATTATCGATTACAAAATCGATAATTTTCTACGTCTTTTAAATAGATGAAGTACATATAAAACTATACAATGGCAGTGTTCCATTTCATAATTTGAAACTAAATAATATTTTCGACATAAACTACTTAAATGTTTTTATAATAAGAGTACAATCAACTGCAAAAGTCGTGATTTTTTTATGTCGAATATGAATTTACAAAAAATGCCGTGAGTCTGTTGTCAATTGTGTTCAATGATATTAATTTATTTCTTCTTATGACTGTACCAAGTTTGAAAATAGATTTTTATTAAGTATAGACATAACATCATAAATAGGATTGATAGTCTAATAGAAATAAAGTCAAACATTGATCATAAAACTGAGCTTTGCAAGAAGTCAATACCAATCAGCTGGTTAATTTAAAAGAAAATACAGTACTTACTTAAAAAGATAGTTGGGGCAACACTGTACTACTTATTGATCTAGGTAGGAAATCAATAGTTGGCCCAAGGGATACTTGAAACTAGTCACAATAAAGTATATATATTTTTTCTTGATCTAAAAATATAGATGCTTTGTCGATCAATTCGTACAAATTTCTGACGTTGTCCGAATCACATTACAATTCTATCATAATTTTGTAATTGATCATGGTCTCAAAATAATCACAAATACTGGGCGTTAGGCCAAGGCTACGAAACATTCCAATTTCCATGCTGCATTTATAGCAATTGTACTTCCAATATTATCTATTAAGGCAGGTTTAAACGAGCACAGTAATTTGACAGTACAGTAAGTCAGTCCAGCGCTGACTTGCAGCTGGGCTCGTGTAGGTATAGACACTAGTTTCAACCCAGTCCAGGGGCTGTATTATGAAGTATTAATGTCAACATTATTCCACTGCGAAAAATGGATGGTGCCTTGTATAGCTCCGTGTCTCACTCACACTGGAAAAATGGTGGCATTAATAGATCATAATACGGCCCCTGAGCTGACTTCACGCCCTTAAGTCAGTCCAATTCAGTTGGCTAACCTTCCGTCTATTTTTGGGCCTAGTAGCTTCCCTCGCCTGACTTACTGCCGATCTCGTCTACATGAACCCACTGTCTCTGAAATTCCGAGTCACTGGGTCCAGTCACTGCCATCGTATAACCCAGGCATTAGTGCGTGAAATCAAACAGAAATCGTAAATGCTAACTGCTTAAATTCATTTTAGGGTGCCTTCGCATCTGGCGTTGGTCCAGAATAGACGTTGAACATATGCGTCGCATAGACGTTGCTTACTGATCAAAGGCGACATAAACGCCGCGTCAATGTGACGTAGTTTTAATGTAATCAGTTACATCTACGCGACACTACGTATTGTACGCAGCATCTACGCTACGCCTACACTGGACATACGCTCAGTGCGAAGACACAAGGACCAATTTATTAATATAAAGATAAGTTTTATGTGTGTGCATCAAGGGTTGCACCTACACACACAACAGGAAGGGAATAAGAACCAGTCCATAAAAATGCCAGCGCAGTCGTCATTTGGGTCGTACGCCAGCAGTCTGTGCCATTTGTACTTCTGTTCACAGCCGCAGTCACGTGTACATCTCGCCGTCGTCGTTTTACTGAAAAATATAAAGACTTCTTATTGATTGAAAAAAAAAAACAAATGTGATGGTACAGTTCGATTCAAACTTAATGGCGGCTCGGAACATGAGGTGAGTCGCTGCGCAGTAACAATTTCAAGTGACAGCGGGGGTGAGGGGTAGGGTACTGCGCAGCTAAAAGCTAACTTCCGAACCGCCAATTCTTCAAGGACATTCTAATTAACTACAATGGTTTTTGGTACGCGGGTGTACCGCGCGCGGTCATACAGGGTTTGAATCGATCTGTAAACAATAGAATCTTTGGAAAAGTGGGCTGAATTGATACGTATTCTTTAGCTGTTCAATAAGGCTTCCCAGCTTTAAACAGCCTTATATCTTTGGGTTTCGGAAGAAAAATGACTTTCATACCTAGATATTATTATCATCTAAGCACACTATGATCCCCGCTGTAAATACGCATTAAATCGGGTAGATGATGACACTGGAACGAGGGTTGAAACATTGAGGACTACGTAAGCATTATAGAAAAAAAATTGCCCAATCATAAAGTACCTACCCACTAAGTATTTTGAAATAACCATTTCACAAAAAAAAAACAACCGACTTCCAAAAAAAACACTAATATAGTGAAAAATTACTTTAATTTTGGAATAACTTTAGTTTTAGTCTTTGTATTTTAATTTTCGTTTTTTACCACCGACTTCCGAAATTAAAGTTATTTTTCACTTCTTTTGTTTTTTTTTTTTTGTAAATTTTTTTTATTTTTCACTTTTTAGTTATGGTACCTACCGCACACAAATTCGAATACCACCACCTGCTATGTAAATAACAGTGACGGAGTCAACAAAAATATCGTCTACATAGACTAAATGGGAAAAATACGTAATTATTGAAGTTAACTCAATAACTACGCAAGCAAAGTTAACAAAATTTATATGGGACCACCTATGAAGCACGACCTACCAAACAAAAAAATAATCATCAAAATCGATTCATAATTGAAGGAGTAGTCGCGTAACATACACATAAAAAAAGACGTACAGACGAATTGAAAACCTCCTTTTTGAAGAAGTCGGTTAAAAATGAGGTGTAAAGATTGTCGTCAGTTTACGTAAGACGGGTGCACAACTGCACATTTAAATGCAATGCATCCTACCTGCAAGTCTCTTGATGTATCGCCTGCTCAAAATGCATAGTGTTGACGATGGCGCGCAGCTTTCTCGCCGAGTTGAGTGCCCAATACGGTGTCATTATCTCCGTCTTGCTCTCGCATGCGTCCACTCTGAAATTACAAAAAGGAAAGGTTTGTGAATATTGTGTTTTTTAAATGTATCTATGACACTAAGGAGTTCGTCAGAAAACGATATTATATAACAGCATACTGTAATCACTACTTCGTTTGCGTATATACCCTACCTAGCTCCTATAATCCAGGAGCGTTCAGTAGCTTATAGTTATGACCTGATAATATATTCATGTAGGTATACCTACATAAAACCAATCTAGTCATAACAGGAAAACTTATCGTCTTCATCATTATTACCAACAGATTTTTCGTCACACTACAAGGCATAACTTGCTACCTTGATGGGCCCCTAACGCAATTCTCCTCTCTTTTTTGCGCAACTTTCAGGTCTTCCCGATAGCCTAAACTATGCTTTTCACCCATCTAGACCTTTTCCGTCTTGAGCCTACTCTCGGCCTCCGTTTCCCCAGGGATCACTACATTTAGCCAAGTGCCATAACCTCCACTTGAATTCGTAAACATACGTGAAACTGATCATATGCTTCTAAAACTCACCTGCCAGTATTATTGACCGCCTGCGCATCAGGCAGCGGTGTATTAGCAGCCTGTCGCACATGTCTGAAGTAGGAGTCGCCGGTCGCATCATGCATGTCGGGGACGCCGGGCGCTCGCCGCACCCGGTTCCCCGTCGGCGTCGTGAACGAACCGTACATACGCTTTATTAAAGCTTTGTTCTCGTCTATGAAGTTCTCGATTTTGTCTCTGTAACACGTTGGGAAAATGTTCTTAGCCTTTTTTAAATCTGAGCAGAGTAGATCCAAATGAAAAGTCTGGGTTTGGTTATTTGGTCTTTTTCCAGAACCTATTGCTATCAGAGCACCAGAAGTGTAATAGGACTTTGGAAGACACTTGGCAGCTCTTCCTTACATCGGGGACGGTTTTCTTACTGTCAACAACTTATACCTAATTACTTATTTTTGGATTTGCACTAGTCTTGGCTGAGTTTCAATCAAGAGATAAACAAGAAGACAGCAGACTCACGAGGCGTCCACATTCTACTGTCACATAATTTGTGCCTACTCGAATTGTCACAACGCCCTTAGCAACTGAACTCTTAAGTGAATAGAAGTATTTATACTCACAATGGATAGGTATTTCCAGCCGTTGGACAATACAACTGGAAGTTACGCTTCACGCATGGAACCCCTCTGATGATTTGACCTTGAAGCTCGTAGCCCAGTGCTAAAGATAGCGCAGTCCATAGTATCTGGAAATAAATACAAAAGTAATTAAGTATTTGCGAACTATACATACTTAAGATTAATGTTTTTTTTTCTTTGTAGTTATAAAAAACTTTTTTACAAAAAATTTAACCGACGAAAAAAGAACTGAAAAGTGAAAAATAAATAACTTTAATTTCGGAAGTCGGTGGCAAATAACGAAAATTGAAAAGCGAAGACACCGACTTCCGAAATTAAAGTACCTAATTTATTTTTCACTTTTCAGTTCTTTTTTCGTCGGTTTAATTTTTTGTATAAAAGTTTTTTTGAGTTACCATCCACTCCAGGGTACTCCAGGGGGTTACTCGAGGTTAAAGACCTGGAGTTGATGATGAGTGGTTGTGTCATCAGAACTATGTATGTGTGCGAAATTTCAACAGAATCGGTTCACAGTTGAATATTCAGTTGGTGAAAAATCAATCAACCCCATTTTTTGTACCTTTAGGGGTGGATTATAGTTTCCAATTTTAAATGGGACCAACTTCGAGGTATACCCTTCCCAATAAAAAAAGAATTTTTCAAATCGGACTACTCACTAAAAAGTTATGCGTGGTCATAAATAAAAAAAATTAAAAAATACGGGTCGACTTGAGAACCTCCTCCTTTTTCTTTCGTCGGTTAAAAAACAAATTCCGTGCATTCAACTGACTTCTATTCTGGTTTAATCAGGAAATTAATATTTTGTTGACGTGTTATTTTTTTTTTGGAGCCGTCCCCCTGGACTATTTGAAATCTTGGATTTACAATGGTGAATGACTGACGGTAAAGTATCGCATAGGATCCCAGGAAAATAATTCGTAGCTCCATACCCTCCAACGAAATGTCCTGTCAAACGATTCATGGACAGCCGTGGCGGCCGTAGGTTTTCCCACTAGAGGAAATTCCTCAATTTCCAAGATTGCACCCTTTTTTGCCAGGGTAGCCCGTGAAATTCAAATTTTCTTTATTTTTTTTGCAATTTTCAGGTAAGTATCAGGTTATATGTTGATCAAAATATGGTTCGCGGTTCGCGACCGTAACAAATAACTCCCAACTTGACCTGAAAATTGAAAATGAATGTCGTGGGGTACCTTATGGCATCCACTTTAATGTAAAAGCCGAGAGTGATGTACCTAGTTGTAGGAAGGTAGGTAGCGCGGGTCCGTGAGGGTTGCCAAGAGAATCAAGAGCTTAGCCTCTGTTTCGTGGTCACTAACTATGCTGGAACAATTTCTATTTCCTCACCCACGGTCACCCACGGTCCCCCACGGTCACCCACCACGTAAATACAAGTGAATTTTCGTTTAACATTCTGCACCAAACTGATTATTGAGCGTGAGAACTAGGCGGAAGTTTAATTTAACATTGTTTGGTGGTTCAAAATAAAACAATTCGAAAGACAAACGACGAAGTGACGCAGTGACAGACAGTTGTTGGAACAAGTAACGATAAAAAATAAAAACAAAAACGTAACGAAAATAATAAGAATAAAATGACTACGAATGCTATCAGCTGTTTGAATCAAAAGGAAAATGTTATAACGTGTCTTTATTTAATGCATTATAATTAGGTAAATAACTAAGTAGGTATCTACCAAAATTATTCAAAATATTATAGTAACTTTGCAGTAGACGTAGACAAAAAGGCTAGGATTGGGCAGGTCATGTCAACTGCATGCATGGCGACCGCTGGGCAACAGTCTCCACACTGTGGGTGCTTGAGGATGGACGGCGACGCCGAGGCCGGCCCAGGAAGAGGTGGTGAGACAACCTAGACGCATACCGCAAGGGTTGGGTCAAGGTGGCCTTAGAAAAGGATGCTTGGAGGAATTTGGGCCTTTGCTCAGCAGTGGGACAGTGTAGGCTAACATAA